>CAIIXF020000002.1:7858299-9058299 GCA_903813345.2 Owenia fusiformis
ATATTCATATTTTTCAGCCAGATTGTATAGATCATTGATAAACCCTTTCTGTTTAAAAGTTTCCCTGTTCGACAAATAACTTGCCAATCTTAAAATGAAGACTTTTTTAGTAATAAAATGTTTGCATCTACACAATCTGTTGAAAAACCCCAATTTAGCCTTATCGATCCTTTCTCATGCCAAAACGTTGAATTGCTTTTGTTACTTGACGTTGTGTAAGTTCTAGCAAATAAATGTCTTTTTTGGTTAGGTTTGACCAAAGCTCACATCCAAATAACATGGCAGGTAATATTATGTTGATCCAGATTCTTAATGAAGTAAGAGGATTTGCATCCTTTACAATGCGGACATTGGCAATTGAGTAATACGAATTTTGGGCTTTTTTACATGCATTAACTACCATGTCTTTGCATTTAAAATCACTTCTCAAAGCGTTACCAACGTATTGTTGAGTATTTGCGTTAGGAATAATATCACTGCCTAAGAAGTAACACACTTGATTTCTGGCTTTTGATGTCTCATTGAATGTGACCACGGCGCTTTTGCCGTCTTCCCCAGCATGGTACAGTAACCTCCACTTGCTACTATATTCAGATACAATGTTTAGTAGGGTCTGTAGGTCAGCAGGAGAAGACGCCAAAAGAGTTGTATCATCCGCCACTAAAATGCATGGGATTAGAGTATCACCGATAGTTACGCCGACACCTGAGTTACATAGGTCTTCAATAAGACCGTTGATAAAGACGTTAAAATAGATGGCGCTACAGACCCGGCCCTGACCTGAGCCCTCTTTTATTTCAAAAGTTCTCGACATTTTTCCCATATATAATACGCTCGCCATTGTGTCGGTATAGCTATCTACTATTAACCCATGATGATAAAAATATCAATCAAACAATTCGAAAAATTAAGAATAGGGACCCCATGTCAACATTTTTTTCAAAATATTGAACCTATTTACTCAAAAGAGGATCTCGCTTTTCTGATTTTAATTGCATGAAAATATTATTCAACAAATGGTCTAAAACATCTTCAAAAATATAATTGTATTGAATGTCTAGTTTTGAAGATATTCATTTTCGATGACCAAAATGATGCTGAAAACAATGGATAGCACGAGTTTTCCCTATGGCAAAATAACATGGGATATGTGGTTTTTATTAGCTTTATTAACTTTAATGCATTTCAATACACATCCCCAGGGCTGTCAACTTGGGACCACCTAATATGAGTGACTCCAAAATGTTGGACACCTAAGTCCAAATCTGAACACTTTTGTCCAAATTTTGAACACCTTTGGCCAATTTTTAAACAGATATCGTCACCGGGGGGGGGGGGTAGGTACGAAAATTTCCAATGAACATGCGTGACATATACGGGATTCGCGTGACAAATCCGAACAAATTGCGTTCGGTTTTTTTCAGACGTTCGTATTTTTACCGTATCGTAAACATATTTCGAAAAAATTTCTACAGAAATATTTTTGCTTGACATTTACCAGGTAAAATGCGTATTTGCGTGACATTTTCTGTCACGCAAAAAAAACTGGCGTGACTTCAAATTCTTCAGCAAATGCGTGACAAATACGCAAATTGCGGGACAGTTGACAGGCCTGCATCCCCTTTTCAGAAATTGTTCATATAGTGTAGAAGAAACTGTTGATATGTTTAAAGTGAAAAAAGCAAGATCCTCTTTTGAGAAAATAAGCCTAACATTTTTAAAAAAGTGCCAGGGTGGGGCCCTAATCCATAATTTTTCAGAGAGTTGGACTGATATTTTAATATCATGGGGACTTCACTTGATAGAAAACATATTGTTTTAATATAAACCATTGTTTTTATGGCCACAAAGTACTCCTGGTGAAAGATATGAATGTCTAAAATCACTTGCCATACTGCACATGGACCTTTGGAAACCAAGAAATAATAAAATTTATAACCAATGAGTTCTGTATACCTGCTAGTACCATGTAATATTATGTAAAAATTGCATAAATGTTTTACGTAAATAAAGTTTATCAATATAAAAAACCTTGCCTATAACACAGGGAGATATGCATGATTACTCAATTAGTACAAAATCAATGAAATTAGCGCTATTTTATCACTCATCATATGAGTACACATTTAGTACTAAAAATGCAATAAATCAGTACTGTACTCATGTCATAAGTGCTCATTTAGTACTAATATTTACCGAAATGAGTACTCAGCTCTAAAGTGCCATGAGTACTATTTTAGTACTTGGCATATATCCCTGTGAATAGTATAGGAAAGTAGCACAAAATCACTTCACAGCAAAAATATTCTCAGAGGGTTTGCCAACATACACCCGGTCACATTTCCTACGGCGACCGTACGGTCTACCATTTCTGTGGTCAGTAATATTTCTACTCTTGCCGTGGAATTTCTGCGGTCGGATACTTTTGCAGTCACATTCTCTACGGCAGCCGAACGGCGTGTTTTGATTTTCTGTTGATTAACGTTAATTCTTTTTTTTTTTTATTTCAGCTACATCAGTATAATTTATAAATGAAGTTTGAAGTGTTAGGATAAAGTATCAAATAAAAAGTGCAAGTGAAAAGTGCAAGTTGCTGTGGCATCAGTGACCTTACATCTTACAGTATATGTATTGTGTTGTGTTTACAGCAAAGATATGACTGAAAACTGACATAAAACTGTTTTCAAAGGTATATTACCCATCAAACTCTACAGCAGACGCAAGTCAACGGCAAACCCGACGTGTGACCACCTTGGACCTTGCTGTGGTCTGACAACGGCCTGTGGATTTCTACGGAGACCGTAGCAATGAACAATTATTATTACTCCGAGTTATAATTTCTACGGCTACCCTGCGGCCTGTAAAAAACTTGATACGCCGTATGGAGACCGCAAAGCGAGCATGGTTTTTTTACGCTCGCCGCAGAAATTCATTGATATAATTGATCTGCCGTCGACGCATGGCCGCCGTACGACAAATGTGACTGGGATGTTAGAATAAAAGAAGATATCTCCGGAAGGATTAAATCAGACAGAATTTAAAATAATATTCAGCTGGTCTTGTAATTCTTGATAGCTGATGCTATGTGCAAAGTTGAGAGTCGGTGACATTAATTTATGAGTGAATTTTTAAAAGATGGTAGCCTACCGGAATTTAACACTACATTTTTAAGATCAATATTGACCATTATCAAAACATTTTTCCGTGTTTTGCTGAACATGGAAAGTATATACAGTACAAGTATATGGTTATAACTACCATATTAGCAGAGAGATGGTCTGGCAAGGAATATCCCTTTAAGATACACAGAGAGACTGTTTCTATATTGGGGGGTAAAAGTGGGGAGTTACTAATCGTATACCTGTTATGCTGTTGCTTGAAATTACATAACATTTTGATGAGCTTGTTTTTTGTCAATCTTTTTACAGGTTTACTCTAAAACAGTTAAATTTATTTCCAAATACCTGAATTTTGAAGTCATATTATTTTGACATCTTTTTATCTGTAGAATTTGGAAACATTTTATTTTCAGGAATTTTTGTAGCCCATTTTTACAGTTTATATCGACAACATTAAGATGTTATTTGCTATTTACTGAGTTGACATTTCTAGAGACTTTCTTCAAAATGTTATTCCATGAAATAAAATTGAAGTTAATTACATGAAATAATATTTTCCTAATTAAAATTTTAAAGGAAGAATTCAATATTTTAAAGTTAATTTCTGAAATTTCTGATTTTATAGCAAAAAGAGTTAGATGAAGAATCCGTTGACTCGTTTGACGAAGATGAAGAAGAAGATGAGGTTACATCAGATCAGACAACTACATCATCAGAGTCAATCTCTAGCAGCGAGGAATCAGATGACAGTGAAGATCAAACATCAAGGAAAAAACGAAGCAGGTAAAAGTGGAAAAATAATTTTTCTTTCTCTTAAATAATCAGTTGTTCCTCATCAGTGAGCAAAATTCAGTTTTTCCTTTTGGTCTAATCTCCCTTAAGACAGAGTGCTAATCATTTCAATAGATTACCATATAATTTCCAAATTTTTAACAGGGTGCAGCATATAGTTGTCTAATCATGATGAGTTGTATTTTTCTTTATAAATAAGCATGGCTCTATCATTTCATCAAATTTTTACCTGTAATCTGTTTTTCCTTCAATAATATTTGTTGTGAATGTCTATATAGCTGACACACTATATTTGAGCATGAATGAAGGCATATTTCACGTCATAGTGACATGTATTACATACCTTTATTCCCATGGTTACTTTGTATCAATGACGTCAAACATCTGTGTGCAAGTAGAATTTAATCGAAATGGATCATGTTTATTAAAGAATCTAATATCAAAACAAGGTAAGGGTGCTATATCAGGGTAATCGGGCAATATCGTTGGATATAGCCCGTCAACTTTCCCATTGACATCAGTATGAATGCTTCGCTAGGTACGTAATACAGCAAAATATAGCCATACAATGTGAAGGCTTCCTAGTCAACTCGTACCCAAGACAACTCGTACCCAAGACAACTCGTACCCAAGACAACTCGTACCCAAGACAACTGGTACCCAAGACAACTCGTACCCAAGATTATTTTCAGTATTATGGGTGAATATTAGGGAAAAAATTGAGTTTGTAATGCTTTCATGTTATCATGTGAATCAATAATAAGCCTCAATATTTTTTTGAATTTAGAAGACATTTTTTCTCAATGGATCAGTAAAGCATTTTTTTATTTAATAAAAGAAGTGCTTGAGGCGCTTGTTCTCAACATTTTTGTCAAACATATATATAAATAAATATAATTACAACATTAGATCTGACACTTGTTCCAAACACTCATAAACATACAATATTTTGAAAAATGATTATGAGTATGTGGAATAAAATATTACTCTTCACTCGAATATCCTGAATCTGTGACCAATATAAAATAATAGTCAATATATATTGACACTCAGCTCAAAATGTCAAAAAATTAAATCAATTTCTTCCGAAAATTCTTCTTCAAACTTTATGTTACAATTATAATATCTATATCTATTCACATTCCCAGTCCAACGCTTGATTCAAAACAAAATATATACTTGGGTAAGAATTGTCTTGGGTACAAGTTGTCTTGGGTACCAGTTGTCTTGGGTACGACTTGTCTTGGGTACGAGTTGACCAGTTACCATGTGAAGATATGATTATGTCACCACAACATGTGGTAAGTTGGTGACATATCGTTATAGTTTTAAACTTTTTGTGGATGGTGGTTGGTTTTTGATGGTCAGCGTTCATCATCTGTAACAAATGGCAGGTGGTGACATTTTGCATGTTATTGCCTTGTTACTACATAATAATGTTTCAATTTCAGGAAGGCAAAACTGAAGCCTCGACAAGATGATGATGCCAGAGATATTATACATGGGGAAAGGGTGCGAGGCTGGAGGAACACAAGGTTGAATAAAGAGAAAAGTAAGTGAATATAAGAGATATACACGCATGTTCTATAATTGAAGCTGCTCAAAAGTACAGGTGCCCAAAGAACCTCTATATCTTTTAGAATCTTAGATTATGGAGCATTTTAACATATTTTGACATTTTTTAACATAATAACATACATATACAGTGAATAGATTGTCTATAATTTTTTAATTAAATTTAATCATATTTGTAGAGTCTGATGATGAAATTGAGGAATTAAGAGAGAAGCCTCCCCCTCCATGGTGGGAAAAGTTTGTTAAAGAAGATGATGAATACAAGATGGAACTTAGTGGGAAGTTGATGCTTATGTTTGAGATTGTTAAACTGGCTGGAACCATGGGGGATAAAGTGTGAGTATAATACAAGATGGAACTTAGTGAGAAGTTGATGCTTATGTTTGAGATTGTTAAACTGGCTGGAGCCATGGGGGATAAAGTGTGAGTATAATACAAGATGGAACTTAGTGGGAAGTTGATGCTTATGTTTGAGATTGTTAAACTGGCTGGAGCCATGGGGGATAAAGTGTGAGTATAATACAAGATGGAACTTAGTGAGAAGTTGATGCTTATGTTTGAGATTGTTAAACTGGCTGGAGCCATGGGGGATAAAGTGTGAGTATAATACAAGATGGAACTTAGTGGGAAGTTGATGCTTATGTTTGAGATTGTTAAACTGGCTGGTGCCATGGGGGATAAAGTGTGAGTATAATACAAGATGGAACTTAGTGAGAAGTTGATGCTTATGTTTGAGATTGTTAAACTGGCTGGAGCCATGGGGGATAAAGTGTGAGTATAATACAAGATGGAACTTAGTGGGAAGTTGATACTTAAGTTTTAGATTGTTAAGCTTGCTGGTGCCATGGGGGATAAAGTGTGAGTATAATAATAGATGGAACTTAGTGGGATAGTTGATGCTTATGTTTGAGATTGTTAAACTGGCTGGAGCCATGGGGGATAAAGTGTGAGTATAATACAAGATGGAACTTAGTGGGAAGTTGATACTTAAGTTTTAGATTGTTAAGCTTGCACTGTGCAAAAAGCCAAATATAGTAGCGTATAAGTGGCAAACTATTTGTGAATATAGTTCAGTATGTCCTCACTATATTGTATTTGGTATGGGAAACAAACTATTCTTGCCTCAGAAGCGGAACATTTAGTATTGGTGGTATATACTCTACGATACTAAATATCGTTTGAACTATTCTCTGATTATTCTTAAGAGCCAGGAATAGTAGGATATAAGTACATAGAAAAGATGAGTATAGTATGTATTACGTAATCCAAAAACAAACTATACTCCTCTTATACGCGAGGCTATATATTCTTTGATGTGCCTTAATTTGCTTGGAGTTAATCCTATTTTATTTTTCAATTAAGCGCTAATGTAAACAAATAGAATCATGCATTTCACTTAAGAAAGCTAAATCAAACTTAATGTCTGAGATCTCATTAAAAATTTTATGATGTTGAACTATATGATTTTAAATGAACTTTAAATGCATTTTAAAAATGTAAGTCAATACAAAAAGTGGAATGAAAAATTTGGGTATATTTCAAATATAAATCGGTAAATTATTCATTCTCCGTTTTGAGTAAAATAAGCGCATATTAATTTGAAGTTTGTTTTTAGTCTTACCAAAAATCAGCAGCAATTTCGGTGTAGTTAAAATTAAAATGAGGTAAAGCGTATCGTGATATCTTTCTTCTTTGTCAGTTTTAAATTGAGAAATCCTGACTTTCCTATGACAAATTAGACCCCTAGTCAGGGAGGGGGTTCGGAGGTTTAGAGTGAAGCCATCTTGAGCAAAATTAATTGTTGTATAATTATGTGGCAGAAGTTGATGATGAACTTGGAGCACATCACATACTATGTCCAATAGAAACATACTCATGAGCCAAGTTTAACCTTTCAATGTAAGGATGTACTTTGAACATCATAAATAATGCGCCAAATTGAACTATACTAATGCGCCAAATTGAACTTTTTAATATACTGATGAATTTGGAGCATATAACATACTATGTCCGATTGAAACATACTCATGAGCCAAGTTTAACCTTTCAATGTAAGGATGTACTTTGAACATAACATCATAAATAACGCGCCAAATTGAACTATGATAATGCACCAAATTGAACTTTTGATAATTAATTATGTGGCAGAAGTTGATGATGAACTTGGAGCACATCACATACCATGTCCCATTGAAACATACTCATGAGCCAAGTTTAACCTTTCAATGTAAGGATTTACTTTGAACATCATAAATAATGCGCCAAATTGAACTATACTAATGCGCCAAATTGAACTTTTTAATATACTGATGAATTTGGAGCATATAACATACTATGTCCGATTGAAACATACTCATGAGCCAAGTTTAACCTTTCAATGTAAGGATGTACTTTGAACATAACATCATAAATAACGCGCCAAATTGAACTATGATAATGCACCAAATTGAACTTTTGATAATTAATTATGTGGCAGAAGTTGATGATGAACTTGGAGCACATCACACACCATGTCCCATTGAAACATACTCATGAGCCAAGTTTAACCTTTCAATGTAAGGATTTACTTTGAACATCATAAATAATGATGAACTATGAACTATGATAATGCGCCAAATTGAACTTTTTAATATACTGATGAACTTACAGCACATCACATACTATGTCCCAAATTGAAACATACTCATGAGCCAAGTTTAACCTTTCAATGCAAGGATGTTCTTTGAACATCATAAATAACGTGCCAAATTGAACAATGATAATGCACCAAATTGAACTTTTTAATATACTGATGAACTTACAGCACATCACATACTATGTCCCAATTTGAAACATACTCATGAGCCAACTTTAACCTTTCAATGTAAGGATGTACTTTGAACATCATAAATAACGCGCCAAATTGAACTATGATAATGCGCCAAATTGAACTTTTGATAAATAATTATGTGGCAGAAGTTGATGAAGAACTTGGAGCACATCACATACCATGTCCCATTGAAACATACTCATGAGCCAAGTTTAACCTTTCAATGTAAGGATGTACTTTGAACATCATAAATAATGCGCCAAATTGAACTATGATAATGCGCCAAATTGAACTTTTTAATATACTGATGAACTTGGAGCACATCACATACTATGTCCAATTGAAACATACTCATGAGCCAACTTTAACCTTTCAATGTAAGGATGTACTTTGAACATCATAAATAACACGCCAAATTGAACTATGATAATGCGCCAAATTGAACTTTTGATAAATAATTATGCGGCAGAAGTTGATGATGAACTTGGAGCACATCACATACTATGTCCCATTGAAACATACTCATGAGCCAAGTTTAACCTTTCGATGTAAGGATGTACTTTGAACATCATAAATAACACGCCAAATTGAACTATGATAATGCGCCAAATTGAACTTTTTAATATACTGATGAATTTACAGCACATCACATACTATGTCCCAAATAGAAACATACTCATGAGCCAAGTTTAACCTTTCAATATAAGGATGTACTTTGAACATCATAAATAACGCGCCAAATTGAACTATGATAATGTGCCAAATTGAACTTTATAATATACTGATGAACTTGGAGCACATCACATACTATGTATGTCCCATTGAAACATACTCATGAGCCAAGTTTAACCTTTCAATGTAAGGATGTACTTTGAACATCATAAATAACGCGCCAAATGAACTATACTAATGCGCCAAATTGAACTTTTTAATATACTGATGAACTTGGAGCACATCACATACTATGTCCCATTGAAACATACTCATGAGCCAAGTTAAACCTTTCAATGTAAGGATGTACTTTGAACATCATAAATAACGCGCCAAATTGAACTTTGATAATGCGCCAAATTGAACTTTTTAATATACTGATGAACTTGGAGCACATCACATACTATGTCCCATTGAAACATACTCATGAGCCAAGTTTAACCTTTCAATGTAAGGATGCACTTTGAACATCATGAATAACGCATCAAATTGAACTATGATAATGCGCCAAATTGAACTTTTTAATATACTGACGAACTTAGAGCATATAACATACTATGTCCCAAATTGAAACATACTCATGAGCCAAGTTTAACCTTTCAATATAATGATGTATTTTGAACATCATAAATAATGCGCAAAATTGATGTACTAATGCGCCAAATTGAACTTTTTAATATAATGATGTACTTGAAGCACATCACATACTATATCCCAAATTGAAGCATACTCATGAGCCAAGTTTAACCTTTCATTGTAATGATGTACTTTGAACATCATAAATAATGCGCCAAATTGAACTATACTAATGCGCCAAATTGAGCTTTTTAATATATTGATGTATTTGGAGCACATCACATACTGTGTCCCGTTGAAACATACTCATGAGCCAAGTTTAACCTTTCAATGTAAGGATGTACTTTGAACATCATAAATAACGCGCCAAATTGAACTATGATAATGCGCCAAATTGAACTTTTTAATATACTGATGAAGTTAGAGCACATCACATACTATGTCCCAAATTGAAACATACTCATGAGCCAAGTTTAACCTTTCAATGTAAGAATGTACTTTGAACATCATGAATAACGCGCCAAATTGAACTATGATAATGCGCCAAATTGTACTTTTTAATATACTGATGAACTTAGAGCATATAATATACTATACTATGTCCCAAATATACCAATACGCGATAACGTTTAATTTCGTTCAGTTTAGCAACCTCTCGTTTGAAGAGCTCTCATGTATGGTACACCTCCATCTACATCCGGGTTCTTTCCCATTGGATTACACAGGGGTGCTATTTTCAATGCCGCACTGCGGCTCTATTAAACATTTATGTAGAGTTTCATTTGCACAAACGATAGGTATGTATGTAATTAAGATATATGACAAAGCAATTTGAGCTATAATCCCCAAATCCGAAGTAATGTGTAGTTAAAAATGCCGTCCAATTCCAGTGACGTCACAGATATCCCAGAAATTGCTCAGACGCCATCGAATATCGAAAAATATAAATAATGTTACTTTGAATCTCCGATTATCTTTCTGATTATTGAATAGATTGGATTATATAACTATGTTTGAGGGCTGATGGAAGATCAGAAGCTGAGAAACGTTCAGAGTAATCGACTCGTTCGGCAGGCCAATGAAAATTTGTCCCTTCCAAAGCGATGCATCATGGGAGATATTTATGTAAATTACCACCTGAACTCTTATCGCGAATAGGAGTATTGAAACATACTCATGAGCCAAGTTTAACCTTTCAATATAATGATGTATTTTGAACATCATAAATAACGCGCCAAATTGAACTATACCAATGCGTGCACCAAATTGAACTTTTTAATATACTGATGAACTTAGAGCATGTCACAGACTATTCCCAAATTGAAACATACTCATAAGCCAAGTTTAACCTTTCAATACAAGGATGAACTTTGAACATAATAAATAGCGTGCCACATTGATCTATACTAACGCGCCAAATTGAACTTTTTAAAATACTGATGTACTTGGAGCACATGACATACTATGTCCCATTGAAATATACTCATGAGCCAAGTTTAACCTTTCAATATAAGGATGTACTTTGAACATCATAAATAACGCGCCAAATTGAACTATGATAATGCGCCAAATTGAACTTTTTAATATACTGATGAACTTGGAGCACATCACATACTATGTCCAATTGAAACATACTCTTTCACTGTAAGGATGTACTTTGAACTTCATAAATAATGCGCCAAATTGAACTATACTAATGCGCCAAATTGAACTTTTTAATATACTGATGTACCTTGAGCATATCACATACTTTGTCTCAAATTGAAACATACTCATGAGCCTAGTTTAACCTTTCACTGTTTCTTTCAACATTTGGGTAATAACTGTGGATTAAAGGTAAAGAAAAGTCATTTGTTAAAAATCAAAAAAATTACTATTCAATGAGTTAATCGATTAATTCCAAATTTTAACACAATATTAATCACAGCAAGAGGGACACTGAAGAATCAAATAAATTAGAAAAACTTAATTTGCAAATTATTTTTCTGTGGAAATCAGAACCATCGGCTGTAGATATTAATCCTTTATTTCATAACAAACGGATTAGTTATCAGTGAACAAAACTTATGTCATAGAAATTAATTACTTGGGGATTAAAGTTTTATTTATATTGCTCTGACATGTCAATACATGTATGAGATGGTGAAAAACTGCATGATCTTGAAAGAATTGTTGGCCAAGGGGAGGGGGTCGCTAGGTACGGGCCTGTATAAAATGCGTAATGTATTTAGCTGAATATTGAGCATTTTTGTGTCAAGACTGTTTTTTGTGGCTGACAAAGTGAATACAGGTGGTTGTGCCTGTGTAATATAAGAGGGGGATTTAAATGTCGTTTATTGTAACCTTGATGTGACAGACTGAGAGAAACAATAGAGTAAACATGTGAGGAAAACTTATTAATCAGGAATTAAAAAAAATATTTTTCCAATGAATTGATCGATTGAATCCAAATTTTAACACAATGATAATCATAACATGGGGGATAATATACAATCAAATAGATATAAAAAACTTAATTTGCAAATTATTTTTTGTGGAACTTAGAATCGTTGCAATTTGGCTGTAGGAAATTAATCCATTGACTCTAACAAACAGATTAGTTATCAGTGTTAACGAAACTCATTTTATAGAAATTGAATAATTAGGGATTAAAGTCTTACATGTACTTATCATATTGCTCTGACATAGCTGTATGTCCATACTGTATGTTATTTGCATCAGTTTGTTCTTCCATGCACCAATTTGCTCAAAAACATAATCATCAATTTGTCAGATGAAACATTTGCAATAAATGTAAAATGCGCCCGTTTCTTTATTTGCATTATTACATTATCAACTAAACATACCGAATCTTGCACCTTTTGTATATGTATATATTGAAACGGAAAACAAAGAATGATTAATAAAACCAGCTGTTATAAACAGAAATGGTCCAATTCTAATGGAAATAATTTTATTGCACGGACTAATCTCTGTTGTTTATCACGGGTGTTTATCTCAGATATCATATGGATAATAGAAAATACATGAATTGTGAAATGTGAAAGAATACAAGTTTTAACTTTGTTTTAATATGGCTTAATACTAATTGTATCATTTACATAATGCATGTTATTTCCTAATTTATTATAAGTGATTTGTCTTTTATATTTCTTTTATATTACAGGCTCATAATAAGTTTGAGCACAGGGGGACAATTTTCAAAACGTACCAAGGGGGTCAAAATTGATAATGTTGGCCAACAGATTGGTGAAAACTGTATGATTTTAAAAGAATCTTGGCAAGGGGGTGGGGGATTCACATGAACCCAACGACCCTCCCCCATGGCCACAGACCTATATCAAATGCGTGATGTATTGAGCTGAATATTTTTGCAATTTTGTGTTATATACGTTTAGTGTGGTTTGCGAAGTGAATAGTGGTCTTTGTTTGTGTCTGTGTAAGAGATGGCTTTAAATGTTGTTTGTTGTATTAAACTTAATGTTACAGAGAAACAATGGAGTTAAATTGTGAGGAAACCCCATAATTAAAAATCAAGAAATTACTTCCCAATGAGTTAATCGATTGAATCCAAATTTTAACACAATGTTAATCATAGCACGAGGTACACTATACAATCAAATAAATATGAAAAACTTAATTTGTATTTTTTGTGGAAATTAGAGCCATAGGCTGTAGAAATTAATCCATTAACTCTAACAAACAGATTATTTATCAGGGTGAACAAAACTCAATTCATAGAAATTGAATACTTAGGGATTAAGGTTTTACTAATAACATTGCTCTGACATGTCAATACATGTATGTGAAAAACTGCATTTCTTTAAAGAATTGTTGGCCAGGGGAAGGGGGTCCTTAGGTACGGGCTTGTATAAAATGCGTAATATATTAATTGAAATTAAGCAGTTCCGTGTCATGACTGTTTTTGGTTGGCAAAGTGAATAGAACAGGTGGTTGTTCGTGCCTGTATAAGAGGGGGATTTAAATGTTGTTTGTTGTAAACCTGATGTGACAGAGAAACAATAGAGTAAAAATGTGAGGAAAACGCATTAATTAAGAATAAAAAATTAACTTTCCAATGGATTGATCGATTGAATCCCAAATTTAACACAATCTTAATCATAAGTCGAGGGACGTTATTCAATCTAATAAATATGTAAAAACTTAATTTGCAAATAATTTTTTGAGAAATAAGAACCATCAGCTGTAGAAATTAATCCTAACAAACGGATTAATTAGTGTGAATGAAACTCATTTCATAGGAATGGAATACTTAGGGATTAACGGCTCAAAAATAAACGCATATAATCCGGTTTTGATTGCAAATGCCAACATATTATTTGCTCCTGACTAGAATATTATTCTATATTATATGGCATTATATGTTGTTCCCTTCAAATAATACACGAATGATATTATTAAAGAAAAATTAATTTTTAAAAATAGTTATTATATCTTATTCCACTATAATACAGGAAATAACTGCTTACCATACAGGAAAAAATATGCTCTACGATTCCCTCTTATTGCAACTATATTAAACTTTTGATTCTATATTATTTTTACTTCAATACCAAGTGAATTAGAAAATGTAACTTTCCACAGACTTAATGAAATGAATCCAAATTTTAACACGGTGTTAATTATAATTCGACTGTCATTGTCCAATTTAGTAAAAGTAAAAAGCTTAATTTATAAATGACTTTTTGATGGAAATTAGAACCCTCGGTTATAGAAATGACCAGATTAATCTGAACAAGCGAATTAATTAGCATTGAAAACAAAATACATTCAATGCTGGACTTTGCTTTTAATCTGTTAAAACAACAAACTCGGGAACTGAAGCTATTACGTAATATCGCGTATAAGACGCGTATAGTTTGTTTTGAGGTAGAATAAGAGAAGAATAAGTCAAGTATAGTTTGATATAGTCTGTTTTTATTTAATATAAGTTGTTTTTCACCGCATATAGTAGGTTTGATTCCTACTTTGAGGCGTATAAGTGGAAAATAGTTCAGTAAAGATATACACTCTGCAATGATATATGCAACTTATTTTAGTTTATATGGGCGTACCGGAGAGTATATCAGGACTTATATTAAAGTGTTCCGTTTTAAGGAATATGGGAGAAACTATTCTCGCCCATATTTTAGGTGAAATTCAAACTATATGGGGGTTATTCTAAAAAATAGTTTGCTATAGTACAAACTATATTTGGCTTTTTTCACAGTGTTGCTGGTGCCATGGGGGATAAAGTGTGAGTATAATAATAGATGGAACTTAGTGGGATAGTTGATGCTTATGTTTGAGATTGTTAAACTGGCTGGAGCCATGGGGGATAAAGTGTGAGTATAATACAAGATGGAACTTAGTGGGATAGTTGATGCTTATGTTTGAGATTGTTAAACTGGCTGGTGCCATGGGGGATAAAGTGTGAGTATAATAATAGATGGAACTTAGTGGGATAGTTGATGCTTATGTTTGAGATTGCTAAACTGGCTGGTGCCATGGGGGATAAAGTGTGAGTATAATACAAGATGGAACTTAGTGGGAAGTTGATACTTAAGTTTTAGATTGTTAAGCTTGCTGGTGCCATGGGGGATAAAGTGTGAGTATAATACAAGATGGAACTTAGTGGGAAGTTGATACTTATGTTTGAGATTGTTAAACTGGCTGGTGCCATGGGGGATAAAGTGTGAGTATAATACAAGATGGAACTTAGTGGGAAGTTGATACTTAAGTTTTAGATTGTTAAGCTTGCTGGTGCCATGGGGGATAAAGTGTGAGTATAATACAAGATGGAACTTAGTGGGTAGTTGATGCTTATGTTTTAGATTGTTAAACTGGCTGGAGCCATGGGGGATAAAGTGTGAGTATAATACAAGATGGAACTTAGTGAGAAGTTGATGCTTATGTTTGAGATTGTTAAACTGGCTGGAGCCATGGGGGATAAAGTGTGAGTATAATACAAGATGGAACTTAGTGAGAAGTTGATGCTTATGTTTGAGATTGTTAAACTGGCTGGAGCCATGGGGGATAAAGTGTGAGTATGATACGAAATGAGTAGGAAGTTTGTTTATGCAGGCATGTGCCACATTAAATCTTGTCATCAAAATCCAATGAAAATCACTTATCTGTTTAACCTGAAATTTGCAGATATAATAGCAGACAAGTGCCAATATCTGATTTGGTTTTGTGCATCCTGGCTAAATTTCTTGATGGATTTTATTATTTCAGTCTGGGGTTCAGTCAGAGCTTGCTGTTTTTAGATCTCATTGAAAGTTTCCTTGACCACATGCACAATCAGTCAGAGGAGATCATTTAACACATAGATGTACATTGATCTTATTGTATTTCAGTCAGGTCTTCAGTCAGAGCTTGCTCTCTTTAGATGTCATTAAAAGTTTCCTTGAACACATGTACAATCAGGAAGTGGAGATCATTTAACACATAGATGTACATTGATTGCATTGTATTTCAGTTTGGTGTTCAGTCAGAGCTTGCTGTTTTTAGATCTCATTGAAAGTTTCCTTGACCACATGCACAATCAGTCAGAGGAGATCATTTAACACATAGATGTACATTGATCTTATTGTATTTCAGTCAGGTCTTCAGTCAGAGCTTGCTCTCTTTAGATGTCATTAAAAGTTTCCTTGAACACATGTACAATCAGGAAGTGGAGATCATTTAACACATAGATGTACATTGATTGCATTGTATTTCAGTTTGGTGTTCAGTCAGAGCTTGCTGTCTTTAGATCTCATTGAAAGTTTCCTTGAACACATGCACAATAAGGCAGAGGGGATCATTTAACACATAGATGTACATTGATTGTATTGTATTTCAGACTCGTGTTCAGTCAGAGCTTGCTGTCTTTAGATCTCATTGAAAGTTTCCTTGAACACATGCACAATCAGGCAGAGGAGAAGAATAAGAAGAAAAAGAAGGTAAGAGTTAACTCTTTGTTAGAGTGATTGACTGTCTCACACTCTTTACATCAGTGAAGAATCCCTGAATTTCCCTCCCAATGAAATCAATTAAAATTTTGTTAATGAGGTTGATGAAACAATTTATTCTGAAGGAGTTTGCAGATTTAGTGGGCTAGGGTAGTGGATTGCTACAAGTTAGGTGGAACTACTGTAGCCTAGGAGGTCGTGAGTGCCAGTCAATAAAGCCTTGACATAGATCTGAAAATAAATATCACACCCTTAACTACTGGATTGTCTTAAATAATCCATTATGGTATAAACATTAAGTATTTAAGAAAAAAAACGATGATAAGAACTAAAAAAAACTAAACATTTTTGAAATACTGGAAATTTGGAAATTGTCTTCAGTAAACTTTATCAATTTGTAGACTCCAGCAATGAACATGGAGAAATGGGAAAAGGGTAAAGATTACTACAGGTTTGATGGCTCAACCAATGCCAAACTAAGGAAGAAATACCAGCAAGAGTTCTCTAAGAACAAAAGGTAACATTTGATTCCTCACAATTTTCTTTGTAATAGTAGTATCATATTTGTATTATAATACTTTTTATTTTGAGCTATTAAGAAAAATGAAAGTGGAATTAAATTGACCAAATTTGAAAAATTGTATGCGCGTTTTTGCAATGTACCCACACACACCAGCCTCAATTTGGCATTGCTTTCAGAATTAAAAGCATGCCAAATTCTGGTGCCAAATTGTCCCGAAGTGTTGTGTAACCTGAGAGAACCTAGATGTCCAGTCCACCTTAATTTTAAATTTCTTATTTTGCAGGGCTAGGCTGTTCTTGATTTCTACTAAGGCAGGTTCTCTAGGAATCAACTTAGACAAGGCAAACAGAGTTATTATATTTGATGCATCTTGGAACCCCTCCCATGACGTCCAGTCAATATTTAGAGTCTATAGGTTTGGGCAGGTCAAAGATGTCTTTGTATACAGATTCTTAGCTCAGGTATTCTAAATGTACAATTGTTTAACTTCAAAAAGATTAATGAAAGTTCATTGTTCATATAGTAAAACTAAAACAAGTTTCAACTTTCATGCACATTTTATGTTCATTACCTTTTGAATAGAGTATGATTTTCATACAAGTGGTGACATGTTGTTCTAGTCTCCAACTTATTTTTGAACAGGGGTCGGCAGTTTGTGTTCAGTGATTGGTGTTCGGTATCTGTAACACATAGCAGGTGGTGACACTTTGCATGTTCAATTCCTTGTATTTCATTAGAGAGAGCTTCAGTGCACTGTCATTTGTAATGAACCTTGTTCTTTATTTGCCAAGGGTACAATGGAGGAAAAATTCTGTGAAAGGCAAATAGAGAAACTCTCATTGTCACAACGTGTTATAGACAAACTCGAGATTGGAGGTCACTTTAATTTTAATGAATCCTTGTTCTAATTCCTTATGTAGGGTACTTTGGCGGAAAAGATCTATGAAAGGCAAATAGAGAAACTCTCATTGTCACAACGTGTTATAGACAAACTCGAGATTGGAGGTCACTTTAATTCCAATGAACCTTGTACTTAATTTGCCATGTAGGGTACAATCGAGGAAAAGATCTATGAAAGGCAAATAGAGAAACTCTCATTGTCACAACGTGTTATAGACAAACTCAAGATTGGAGGTCACTTTAATTCCAATGAACCTTGTATTTTATTTGCAATGTAGGGTACAATGGAGGAAAAGATCTATGAAAGGCAAATAGAGAAACTCTCATTGTCACAATGTGTTATAGACAAACTCGAGATTGGAGGTCACTTTAATTCCAATGAACCTTGTACTTTATTTGCAATGTAGGGTACAATGGAGGAAAAGATCTATGAAAGGCAAATAGAGAAACTCTCACTGTCACAATGTGTTATAGACAAACTCAAGATTGGAGGTCACTTTAATTCCAATGAACCTTGTACTTTATTTGCAATGTAGGGTACAATGGAGGAAAAGATCTATGAAAGGCAAATAGAGAAACTCTCACTGTCACAACGTGTTATAGACGAACACCAGATAGAACGTCACTTCAACTCTAATGATCTCAAAGAACTCTACAACTTCCAACCAGACAGGTTAGAGGATAAGAAAGAAAGACCAGCACCCAAGTTACCAAAGGTACATACTAAATATTGTACAAATACTAGATGATCAGAAGCTGCATATGGCAGAACTGCCCCGCCCAATATTTTTTGGAGTAATTCTCTGAAATATGTTGCAACTGGAAGTTCCATTTTCACATATTTAACCAGATGTTGAAGCTCATCAATTTGTGATAATTCATGTTAGGTACCTCCTTTTCAGTGTCGCATTGTTTCAGAAAGATATATACACTAGTTCTGTTCATTATGTTTTGTAAATATTTTGATATATGTGTATGTTTCTATAGGATGTGATATTAACAGAGATCTTAAAGAGTAAGAAAGACCATATAGTCAGCTACCAAGAACACGACTCCCTGTTGGAACATCTTGTTGAAGAGGAACTTAATGAAGATGAAAGGAAAGCTGCTTGGGAGGAATATGAAAATGAGAAGAAAGGAATGATGAGATATGGTGGCTTTGGTGGTGAGTACAATTGACATTTTTATTTTTTTTATTTAGAACTCTTTTCTAGCACATGATAGGTCTTTTATATGCCATTGTGGTATCGATTGTGACAAGTTGCATGTTTTGTATATATTTTTTATGATAAACAGATAAAATGTGGTGACTTTTACCCTTTGTAAGAGCTGGAATTCATTGGAAATGTATGTCATATTTTAACAAGATTATGCCATGTAACAAATTCATACCATATAGATAATGCTGTTTAATAGTGACATTTGGTTCATTTAGTAACACCTGTATGCCATATAGGAATTCGTATATGATATATATTAACAAGTTTATGTTATATAGTAACTAGTTTACATAATATAGTTATTTCGTAAATTGCAGCAATAGGACAGAATCTTTCATCTGGGAACTCAGCATTTGGACTTCAACAGCTTCCAAGAGTTGTACAGGAGATACTCAAATATGTAAGTACAAAAAGACTCAAGTACTGAACAAATGACTCGCGTACTGTACAAAATAGACTCATGTACTGTACAAAAAGACTCACATACTGTACAAAAGGACTCGCATACTGTACAAAAAGACTTGTGTACTGTACAAAAAGACTCACGCACTGTACAAAAAGACTCACGTACTGTACAAAAAGACTCATGTACTGTACAAAAAGTTACTGTCTAGTAAAACTATTACAGGCTATGGCGACAAACAATGACTAAAATCAAACTCAAATATGAACCCTGAAATCCATGAACAAATCATTAATTAAGTCATTGCACTAGAAATTTTTGTAATAAACTGCAATATGTTGTATTTGTTTCTTATTGCCTTCAAATGTAATTTATTTGATATTTCAGAATCCTAATATTCCACCCCAGGAACTTCAAACAAGACTTCAAGCATTCCTCAAGTTGCAGACCCCTCAGGTAATAGTGCTTAGTTAAAAGGTGAATATTATGGCTATATGCCCTATGATATTCCAATATGCAATACCACAGCCTTGTAATGTTGCATTATATTGTAATAGAATATCAAGCATTCCTCAAGTTGCAGACCCCTCAGGTAATAATGCTTAGTTAAAAGGTGAATATTATGGCTATATGCCCTATGATATTCCAATATGCAATACCACAGCCTTGTAATGTTGCATTATATTGTAATAGAATATCAAGCATTCCTCAAGTTGCAGACCCCTCAGGTAATAATGCTTAGTTAAATGGTGAATATTATGGCTATATGCCCGATGATATTCCAATATGCAATACCACAGCCTTGTAATGTTGCATTATATTGTAATAGAATATCAAGCATTCCTCAAGTTGCAGACCCCTCAGGTAATAATGCTTAGTTAAAAGGTGAATATTATGGCTATATGGCATATGATATTCCAATATGCAATACCACAGCCTTGTAATGTTGCATTATATTGTAATAGAATATCCTCAAGTTGCAGACCCCTCAGGTAATAATGCTTAGTTAAAAGTTGAATATTATGGCTATATGCACTATGATATTCCAATATGCAATACCACAGCCTTGTAATGTTGCATTATGTTGTAATAGAATATCAAGCATTCCTCAAGTTGCAGACCCCTCAGGTAATAATGCTTAGTTAAAAGGTGAATATTATGGCTATATGCCTTATGATATTCCAATATGCAATACCACAGCCTTGTTATGTTACATTATATTGCAAAAGAATATCAAGCATTCCTCAAGTTGCAGACCCCTCGGGTAATAATGCTTAGTTAAAAGGTGAATATTATGGCTATATGCCCTATGATATTCCAATATTCAATACCAATGTTGCATTATATTGTAATAGAATATCAAGATAACATCTTTAAATGTATGCTAATCACAGAAATATCACTGAATATATACAACTTTTAAAATTTTGTCAATGTGAATGAATTTTTAGTGTTTATTTTTAATTTCCAAAAGACCATGGATTTTTCACCCTTTTTTACCAATCTAGTTTATTATTGTGTTTTCAGCAAGGACTACAACAACGTCCTGTCCAATCATCTGCCTTCCCTGGTGGAAACTACCTCCGTGGTCCTCAGACTCAGGGTTTAGCCATTCAACCCCACCCATTATATAATACCCGATGATACCACCCATCTAATAAATTATAATGTTTTCAGCAAGTACTACAATAACGTCCTGTCCAATCATCTGCCTTCCCTGGTGGAAACTACCTCCCTGGTCCACAGACTCAGGGTGTAGCCATTCAAACCCACCCATCATATAATACCCTATGATACCACCTATCTAATAAACTAGTATGTTTTCAGCAAGGACTACAACAACGTCCTGTCCAATCATCTGCCTTCCCTGGTGGAAACTACCTCCGTGGTCCTCAGACTCAGGGTGTAGCCATTCAGCCGCGCCCATCATATGCCACCACTACAATACCAAACCCGAACCTCATTGGAAACCCACCTGTGAGAATTGGACAACCTGCAGTGTATAATCCAAGCACCCAGAATATCCTTCGTGTCAGCCAACCAGGTTTGCCATCACGGCTTCCTGGGGTAGGGACTATTCCAGGATTAGGTGTGGGACCAATGAACGTGATACGTGTCAATGCAAGTAATGGAACTGTGCAAGTAAATGGTGCAAGCAAATAGTGTTGCAGCCAAGCTTTTCAGTGCTCTAAGTGGGATGAAACTATCTTGTTGAAAATATTCTGTATTGTGGCTGTTTGGCTCATCACACTTGCTTTCACTTAACTTAGCACTGATTTAGTCCATAGGCTATGCTATGGCGCTCATTGTTCACACCAAAGAATATGTTCACTCCCCTGCAAAGTTTGACTCCCCGGACTATTCACATCTGAAGTTTTTTCCTCAATAACCAAGGTCATCTATTTATGAGTTTTATGATGTTTGTAACACATGGTCTGAAGGTTTGTGATGCTAAACTTTTGGAGGGGAGTGTAAAACTGATACATAAAGTAAAAAATACAAGTGTGCAGCAACCTGTACAGTAATGGTTAAAATGGACAGAGTTTTTGTGTAAGCAAATTATGAAATTAAATATAAAACGAATACTTTTAAAAAAGTACCACAGATTTGAAAATGTTAACAGCACAGGAAGACTGTGCAAGCAAGCAATGAAACTCTATAAACCAAATATGCAAGTAAATTGAGGTATAGCCTAGTTAATATTAACAGTTATGTAATTAATATTTTAAATCATTTATTTTGTACTACAGTGACACATCGTTTATTGTGTTGTTTTAGTGTAAGGTTTGCGTGATGTTTAAAATTAGATGGTTATGAAGTCATAATACATTTGGAGCTTGTGATAGTACGATTGATCTGATTGGCCAAGAGGCCAATGTGATAGATGGTCAATGATTGGTCAATTAGACACATGTGACATATGGACTATGTCTATATTTTCCAATTAGAGGTGATATACAGTATAGACAATGACCTGATTGGTCAAATTACCCGATCGATAATTGCGAGGTTTCTATAGTTGAGAACTCAAAATGGCTCAAACGGCCAAAAAATTTAGAATTCTGAGAAAGATTATGGTGAAGATTATGAAGCATGAATGAATCAAATATCCATAATTGAATATAATTTTTCAATAATTAGTGTCAAAAGTTCCGCGGTAGCTTAATAATGGTGCGTCAGATGGATTGGGCAACCTAAAATTATAGATATTGTTAATATTATATTATGTTATGTCTAATAGGCACTTTAAATGAATTCTTATTTATTATTGTACTTTTTATAACATTTTGTTTACTTTTTAGTACTACTGTAGTTTGCTAATATGTACAGGTTGTCCCAAAAATAGAAACCTCTGATTATGAAATAACTTTTTCAGTTATATTGAATATTCTTGAATAACTAAAACATTTCCGTAATTTATAACTCAGTTCAAGAACATTACATTGATATTGAAAAAATAGTCAAAATTCAGATTGATTGCATTTTTGGGCCATCCTGTAGTTATGAACCAACTACCAAAGCAGAGACTATGTAGAAAAATGTAGAAATATCCTGTACATACAACTCGTTGTATATAAAGTATTTGTATAGGTATAAACACCTATTATGTTATTTATAAATGTATGTGTAGGTATCAGATTTGGTGGTCATGAGAAATGTATATAGAAACTAAACAATTCATGAAATTTTGATTTTGACTTAATTTTTTGTCTCAAATAATGCTGATGTGTAATTGTGTTGAGGTGAAAGTGGTTTTATGAGAAAAATTAGAACAATACATGGTTCGCCACAAAAAGTTGTGTTTCAACAAAAAAAATTATTTAGGTCTTATCACATTGAGATTACAATTTTGATAATTATAAAGTTTAATTAAATTTCATTATGGTTGAAATATCTTGTTACGACCAAGAAAATAGGATACGTTATTAGAGCCATCATTTTTGTGACAAAAGTTCAGTGTCATCACTTGACACGTGTAGCATTTCAATAAGTTGGTGTTATTTTTGTATTAGGGTAGATCTGCAGCTGATAAGAATTACCAATGATTAATGAAATAATTAACAATTTATATATTTTATGTAGATATTTGCACATCATATATCAAAATCAAATCATTTTGTGATGAAATGTTTTAATAACATAAACTCATATTTTTGTACAATTTCTTTGTACTTAGCTATCCTGTTTCACTTGACAAAATTATCTGATTTTGCTTGACATATTTTTCTTGTTTAACTTGACCTCTTGTTTCACCTGACATAATGAAATTGTTTCACTTGACATAATTATGACACTGTAAATTACACTATGGTTTGTTGGACCAAATAATTGTACATATGAAATATATACTGGAATATTTGGAATTAGATTTTAATAAAATGATGAACACAAGGTAATCACCAATATTAATTGATTTTTGGAAAATAGAATTTAACATTCTCTCATTTACCCAATTACTGTATTTGTCTTTGATATGGCGACCTTTTTAAATCGGTGAATTTTGGCGAATTACAAAAATTGCCAAATTAAACAGTCGTCAAAATCACAGGGAATATGACATGTATTTCGTTCGGTGCACTTCCAGCTAGAAGAAAGATATCAAGATGGCCGGATCGTTTAAATTGATAGAAAGAACAAGAAATATTGAAGAAATTTATATAAATAACAAGAAATATTGAACAAATTGTTATCAACAACACTAACAATGAGTATATTGAATTGGGTTGGATGGGAGGATGTCTGGGACACATGAGAACTGCCAAATTTGATAGATGCCAATAGGCCAAAAAACACAAAATCGCCAAAGTGCCAAATCAAAGACAAAAATTAACTCAATACCCTCTTGTGGTTCTAGCTACAAATACAATACATTACACTCAAAATATATGACAATCTGAATTTCAAGACCAAGATTTCAATCCTGTGCATGTTTGGCAATTTGCAACAATATTGAGATTCAATGATCAAAGCCGGTGGAACAGAAATAAGTGTCCATTATGGATGATTATACCACGGACCTATATCCTTAAGAAACCGAGTCCCTTGATTATTGATGATGTCATTGGTCGCATGTTGCAATTTGTCCCAATCAAAATAATCAGTGCAGTGTATGAAATAGCCTTTATATTAGTACGACTTGAGGAATCTATCTGGTTCATGTCCCACGATGTGGTCTTAGCCTACTTATCAGATAACGTTAGGGATAAAGTATGAGTATTGGGGTTTATGATAACTAATAGCCGAGGGTTGCATAGGCCCAAGACTATAATTTATCCTTAAACCCAAAAGTTTCACATCATTTACATGATCAGGATCACGATAGCCATGGTCAGACTGACCCTTAACATGATGAAATAGCTTTTAATTAAGCCCTCTGAAAATGTGACTGAAAAATAGTTAAAAGTTGTACCTTCGGAAAGGCCAACGAACAGATTTTTTTGATTTTTTCAGAAAATGTACCCTATGTATTGCTTTAAATGATAACAGCTTTGAACATTTGAACATGCTGGGTAAATTACTTGGCGGCCATTTCGGATTTTTTTAATAAACATTGTCATCAAAATTCCTGGAAAACCACTTTTCTGTGCAACTTATGGTGATCATTTTGCTCTTCAAAGTGCTATATTAATCAGTGTATGTCTTGTTTCTATTTCTATGAATTAATATAAATTTCAAAGCTCTCATCATTTGCCTAGCTTTGTGTTAGTACGTCATTTTTTCGTTTATTATATCACTGTGGTTCAACTGGAAACGAAGAAGTGTTGCTTCGATCAGCAGGGCCGGACTTCTTGTTGATAATAATTTTTGTTTTCTCGATTTATCACCTTTATCCTTCAAATTTCAACTAAATGTTTGGTCCGTATGTAGTGCGTAGGTTACGATCTCGAAATATATAGTTATACCCAACAAACCGTAAAACAATTCCCTTGCTCAGAAAACGAAGACAGTTTCTCAGAGAAACGAAGACAGGGCATAGGTTTCTGAAGCATGAAACGAAGACAGCTCATCTGAATGTACTAAGTAAACGCAGAGTAAAAAAGAGTTCAACCCCTCCAAGACACCTGTAATGGGCTTTCAAGTGCAAATGTATGGTGTTAAAACTGTATCAAAATTGGACATCTTATATGTATGTGATCTCTAACACATAGAATAGCGTTTTACATACACAATCCGTGTGATTTCATACACGGTTTGTTTGAGTTTGCACACTCTATGTTTGTAAAATCACACTTGTACATGCGTATTTGTGTACGTATGCATTGTTTAAAAATGACATCGAACAGGGTACACAAGTCGAACAAATGCTTATGCGGCTCGCACAAACGTTTTTCCCTTCACAAACCATGATGTGCCGATCGCACCAAGGGCGAACGTAATACCCGGATCGTTCGCAAATTGGCGTTCGGTTTTTTACCGCATCCGATTTGAATTAGCCAATAAATGATCGGATGTCGTGTCGTTTCTCGTTTCGTTTGGTACACAACTATGCCCCGGGTATTAAATAAGCCCTTGATCACACTCCTTGATGTATATATATATCTTTTATTGACTCAATAACCATGTCATGTAAATGACATATCAGTCACTACAGTGTACAAAAAACTACAAACTACAACTACATACTACAAAACTACTTTACATCAGTTTCACATGTCAGGGTATGATATCAGTGTGGTGTATCCATAATACACGTGTTTTAAAAAATGTTTACATAATATTAATCATTTTCCAAATTTTTAAAAGAGTGATATACAAATTTGGCTAAATGTAAGTTAACATGAGAGCTTTTACTAGACATAATAGTTTCAAACAGTTTATCTGGATCTTTGCACTGTTTCAGATCAGATTCTAAAGTTTCAAACAAAAGTTCTCTGTGTTTTAAGTTCTTTGTACAGCTTGTGATAAAGTGAAACTCATCCTCAATTACCCCACATTCACTACACAACCTTTCACTTGTGGGTTTTGGCTTTGGTTTTGAGTACCGCCCAACTTCTATCTGTAATTTATGTGAACTCATCCTGAGCCTAGTTAATGCATGTCTATACTTTTTATTTTGAATGTTTAAATATAATTCTTTGGTGAAAGTATTTTTGAATTTTATATAAGTTCTAAGAACAGGAAAAGTAAGAATATCCTGTTTCCATTGAAGTGCATAATTACTTTTTAATTTCTTTGTGATCATTTGAATAAATATATAATCATCTTCAACATTTTGAGTCAACCAATGAGAGAATAAATCACATTGTTTTAATATGTCAATAACTTTACTGGACCAAGTGCCAGAATAACCTAAACCATTCATTTCAAGGTCATACAAATATGATTTATTGAGCATATTTTCTTCAGGTAATTTCATTAAACGCAGCCAATATTTAATCAGCTTAATGTTGAAACGAATTTTTAAAGGATAACGTCCTAGCTCCCCATGTAACATAGATTGGTTTCTAGAGATGTTCGAGATTTTGTTCGCGATGTTTTTCGAAATCTCGCGTGACTTCTGACTTTCTTTGGAGGGCGCCGTATTGTAGAAACCAGGATGCAAATGTCACGTGACTTCAAATCTCGCACCCTGTGTGAAGTGCAACTTGTTTGTGACAGCCTATGCGAGCGGGAACCATCCTATGCGAGTTTGAACTCAATGCATGTGTAAAATTGACACGTTCGTTCGAAATTTACTTTGATCCATGTGTAATTCTTTCAGTATTCTATGCAACTTATAACACAATCCGTGTGACATTTCAACATTTGCTTTTGGATTTTTGGAAAGTGATTGGAGTTAGTGCTAACTCTTGTGTGACACTTGATACAACCAGTGCGTGTGTGAATGAAAATAAGTTATGTAAGAAAATTAACTGTTGGTATAACATGGATTGAAAATGGCATACGATGATGCGAGTTTCGCATAAAATGATGCGTATTTCGCATAGTATGATGCGAGTTTCGAATCATATAGTTCGAGTATCGCATCATATAGTTCGATTTTTCCCATAGGTCATGTAATGTCCAATTTTGATACAAAATAAATTCCATACAAATGTGACCCTCCGTAGGGATATTACAACGTTAATGTATGTACAGTACTAGTAAAAAAGAATGTCTTCGTTGCAAATAAAATATGTCTTCATATCATTGCGGAAAACGGAAATGGCTTTCGTTTCCAAAGCGAGGGAACTGATTTGTAAATATCGAAATGATTACTTTATATATTTCTGAGATGTAATCATATTTCAAAATCAGAATCTACGCACAACATACATGTCAAATATGAAGTTAAAATTTGATTGAAAATGTGACAAAATCAAGAAAACAAAAATTCTAACAAAGTTCGGCCATGTTGAAACGAAGACATCATGTCTTCGTTTCCAGTTGATCATCAGTGTATAGAATCCATGGCGGCAAGATTATTTCATGACTTCAAACAGGAAGACACAGTGCGATATATGAGGCAAATCAGATGGAACAGCGCTAATGAAACTTTTACCAACGCCTCATTGTCGCTTCTGAAAATAAACGATATGGTAAGATTATTTGATAGTTCTATATTTATTTTTATTTAGATTTTATTTATTCAGGGATATCTAAGAAGAACAACAAATGTTTCTTGTTTCCATTAGAACCCTGCAGACACACATGTAAACTACAATTAACAATAAAATATATAGGGGTTATGCACTGGGAGGTTTTGAATACAGGGAATATCCCGAGGGATATACAATATATCCAAACCGACCGTGCATAACTGGTGTATCTCATACTTGAGTGGGTTTAGGGTAGATATAACCTTTTCCACCTTTTTCAGATGACAAGATATTTATATTGAACATTTTCGTAATATTCTTTTTGTTCAATACAATGAAATTGTAACATTTAAACTTAAAAAATTTTAATTTTAAAATTAAAAGATTAAAACTTTTGATATTTAAACTTTTGAAAAATTCCCGGGAGCGGGATGGATATATTATATCTGCCCGCATTTGGCCTGGAGCGGGACATATACAATATATCCTGCCCGCTCCTCAGATACGATATATATTCCCGGGTGATATCTACCCCAAACCCACTCAAGTATGAGATACGTGACAATACATATCATAAAATTAGAATTTGTAAACGGTACATTAATAGTTGTAAAAATAATATATGTCTAGACTAGGCTATAAAATAAACTTGACTGTCAAACTTACATTATTACCACCTTGCCGGGCCAGTTCTAGGGGTTTTAGTGCTAGTTTAGAAGGCGTTCATTTTACTATATCGACCCAAGGAGGATTGGCTCCCAGGATCGAAACTCGATATTTTCCAACAATGAAAACGTCGAAATGTCGTTATTTTCTGAAATTAAAACCGACTATAAATTCAAAATAAACAGTTCAAAAGATTCGAACCAATATCTCGATCATTTCTTGTGAGTTTTGGAATTTTTCGTTTGGAAATAAGACCAAAATTCACGATTTAAATGTTGAAGTGAACAAAATGGCGGCTGTTTGAATTCGAATTTTGTATTACGACATACCCATATATGGGACAGAATATCGGTGGTGCACTCTGGGAGCCAATCCTCCTTGATATCGACCTGAGAAATATGTGACGTCATAGTGGTGGTCCATATGGACCGGTCTAGAATATATTCTGGACCGGCAATTTTCCCCGGGAAATTAGATATCGTTCAATGCGTAAGATTTTCTTGCTGTTTCAGTCCTGGTCGTTAACGGTGGTAATAATACTAATAATGTCATTTCTGCGAGCAATATAGTTAAATATTGGACCTTGGGCCTTCGGCCCTCGGTCCAAAATATTGGACCTTGGTCCTTCGGCCCTCGGTCCAATATTTCACTATATTGCCCTTAGAAATGACGTTATTGTACTATTTATTAGAGCATTTAAAATGTATAATTGCAGTTAGTCACCAATGACTAAGATGCGAGAAGGTAGTTACCAGTTTCACCACCAGGTGGCGGGTCAGATAGCATGGCGGGTATAGTAGAAAGTTCCCTTTTACTTTATATTCATCTGTTTTAGTGGTTCAATTTTTACATCACCCTTATGTATCTAATAGTTATGCAAATTAGAATATGTCCAGTAAAAGAAAATGTTATAGGTCCAACACAAGAAAAGATATTTCACTTTTTGTGATTTTATAGCATGGGTGCTATGGGGATTCTCCCCGAACTAGAAGTCACATTTTCAAAGTTGTTGATAAACAATTTTCAGAACCATATATCTAGATGTACTTTTACATGTAGATTTTAAATTATGACATCACTTTGACTGAATTTTGAAAATTTAATTATGTAAATCAAGATTATTTCTACTCGCATCTAGTCTATTGAAGCAAGAAATTTAGTCTTGCTCAAGACTGTATCCACCCCCCCCCCCCGTCACCTTCACTCTCTTTACCTGGCAATATGGAGACACACAACTATTAGATCCTTCCGCCGAGTGGGAAGACGAATAGATGGCGTTATAAAAACAAAAATATAGTCCAATTATTGTAATTACATTAGCATCATCAGTGGTTGGATTTTGGTAAGTACATGAATGAAAAAGTGTGTATGTGTGGACCAACTCTGAGACATGATTTGATATGATTAAGGTGCATTTTCTTTAAAAAAATTGACCTTTTTGACCTGCCTCCATCTGTCAAAATCAGAATGACATTTTTTGACATTTTCTATAGATGGCGTCTTCAACAGGTGAGATCTTTTGATTTTCGTGGGGAGTTTTGATTCAAACTTTTTTGACTGACAGAGGACATACTGGGGTATGATGCAATGATAGCAAAACATGTCCACAAATCTTCGTTTTCTCTGGAAGACAGATCGTTTGTATGGGAATACGCATGTTATAACAATTAGTTGGGTTAACCCTATACAGTCTTGTAACCACTGATTTTATGCAGGTGCTGCCACCTTCCTAAACGGATCCGGAAATCATGAATTATTAATGAGGTTGGAATTATTTGATATATCAATACACCAGACATGCTTTCTTGTAGTGAGTTTTAGTTAGTAATACTTTATAGTTAGTAATATTTTATGCTTTTAAACCTTTGTTAAGAGAAGGATTTAAGTTTAGAAAAGTATTTCTATACATAACAAGATAAAATCATGGAAATATAAGTGCAAGTATGAGGAACTATTTTCTTGGCAGTGAAGAGGCAATTTTACTAACATAGCCATGTGCTGCTCTAAGAACAACAAAGAATCTGATTGGCTGATCAAAAGGTGTTAAGAGATAACCATCTAGCATGAATAATTCATATCAGTGTCAACTTACTGGTGGTTACAAGACACTCGAGAGAAGGATAAAGGGGGGGGGTACAGGGTCTTTTAAGCAAGACTACAAGAAATTGCTTTTTAGATGAGCTTTAAAAGATTGCACTGTGGCAGATTCCTTTAAATCTAAGGGTGCCTTGTTAAAAGGTAATATAATGATTGGATTACAAAATATTTTTATTAAAATACACCCTTCTGCACACTTTGTTATCTTTTCTTCTTCAATAACTAGGCTAGACTAACTATTTAGTCAGTTACAATTATTATCTTGTGTTTGTTAAAAATATTAATGAATAATGTTTTTCACAATGTGTACTTGAACGTACATGGTAACTTAATGAGAGTCACTTCAAACATTTATCATATTAGTAACAAAAACATGCCCTATCTCACATGCCCTATCTGATTACATCATGAAGATTTCATTGTTCTATGACATCATTATCCTATTATTTTTGTTACCATGGTAACCGATGATACAACAAGGTGGAGCTCAGAAAAAATGCCAAACTTCAAAAATCAACAGTAATTTTATATGATGTTTGGACACTGTATTCATTGCTGAATAATGTGACATACTGTAAGAGGTTGCATGTATTATTTCATTATAAGTATATTCATTAATGTTCATAGTAACTGACATTATTCTTCCATCAATTCTAATCCTTCAAAGTAGTTACCAGCATTTTGTAAGCATTTGTTATGCCTTTTCACCCAGTCCTGAAAGACGTGATACAGACCATCTTTATGAGCTCCACCTTGTTGCGTCGCTTGTTACCATGGTAACAAATATAATAGGATAATGATGGCATAGAACAATGAAATCCCCATGGTGTGATCCTATATATCTGGGTTATATTGTGTGAAAAATCACTAAGAAAGGATAAAAATGACAAAAAGAGAGCCACAAGTCCAGAAATTCCTGATCACCCCTCGTACAACAATTTTTCACATAACCCAGTTATATTTTGTATTATGTAAATACAGTACCTGGTGAGCAATACTTCTTCACTTCTTTCCTCATTTAAACAGGAAATCAAACCCGTCGAGATAAGATCCGCTGTATGTCATTTTTAACGTCTTTATTCGATATTTTCAATTTCATGTTTGAAATTTCAATTTTCTTGAATTTTCACTTATCAATTCAAATTTTCAAATTTTGTCCAATTTTTTCAATTCTATGTTTGATAATACATATTTCTTGTTGATATTACACTTTTTAATTCAAACCTTCAAAGTTTTTATTCAATTTTAGTAATGTTGTTTAAGAATAAATCTTCAGTGATTGATATTTTAAATGAGCAATTACACATCTATCAAACTGCGAAAAACAGCTTCGAAAACAGCTTCGAAAATTAAACATCAAACACCAAAAATCAAGATGTCAAACACTGAAAAAATCTTCCATTGCAAGATCAACAATAGCTAATTCGATGTTCAATTTTTAGGATTCAAAAATATTAAACTAAAAATTCCAAATGTACTTCCTTCAATTTTCGATCCAAAAGTTCAAACCAAAATGATAAAATGCTCGAACCAAAATTGAACAAAAGTTCGAACTAAGAAATCGACACTTACAAGCTATTATTCTATTCAAACAGTTCGGCATTCTGGAGTTCGGCATTCCCGATATAATACCATTACACGTACGTAAATTCAAAAAAATAATAGAAAATCTAGTTCTCACATTCTTCCCGCTACAGTAGTAAAATATTGATATAATGCGCATGCGCAAAATAACTTGCGGAATGAACAATGAGGCATCAAGCTTTAAAATTAGGACCGCATTGACCACATTTTTTGAGTTACCATGAATTATATTTCTCCTAAAAAGGGATGCTTTTTTATTTATTATTTATCGTCAACTTGTATTTGAGCTGTCAAAGATTACATTTTTACTACTTATTTTTATGATGATTAATTACAAGTTTATGGTACCCCACACAGGTTTTTGATAATAACTTTGACCTGTGATTTGAACACTTCCCCCTATACTATTTGTTATACATAAACTAGAGGCAATTTCCAACATTGGAAATTTTTTTTGAGCCATATGTTAAATAAAGATTAAATGTTAGTAATTTCAAAATGCTAAACAATGGCCAATATTTTACCAAATTGCTACATTGTTTCAATGAATATGCCCTGTAGTACATTTTAACATTTATGATTATGACAACAACCGGATAACTATATATCTAGGGCAAGTATATTTCCAAAATAAAACTTTGTTGATGGACCTGTCTTATAGACATTCAGACTACCCATAGACTATTCAAAAATACTATAAAGGCCTACTTTTCACGGAGTAACTATAGTATTGTTCAAATAAGTGATGAGTAAATGAAATTGTTAAAACAGCAATTCTTAATTTTAATCTTATGACGTCAAATTGGTTAAAACGCATTAATAACACCCTTGGTTCAGTTGCTTGTGTTTTTTGTTATTGAAGTAAAATAAAAACAAAAAAATTCCAATGTTGGAAATTGCCTCTTGTTTATGTATGCTAAATTTAATAACACATAGTTTAATGTTAAGTGTTCAAATCGCAGGTCAAAGTTATTATCAAAAGCTTGTGTGGGGTACTAAACATACTCATAATCAAATTGAGCTAAAGGTACTTCGCGGCACTGTGTGATTTAATCTTTCCGTGACGAATTAAAAAAATGACATTATGTGCGAGGAACTACTGTTTCAGATTATTCTATATCTTAATACCATTTTGTATATTCCTTTTGGTATATTTATACGCAAGTTGCGAAGGAGGAGTGCACCTTTTGAACCCAAGAATGAAACAGAAAAAATCAAGATTTTACATTTCGGGTGAATATATTGGTCGCCTTGGAAACCTCATGTTCGAACACGCAAGTACATTAGGAATTGCAAGATCCAACAACTTAACTGTGCTGGTCAGTGTGCAGAATGAACTACATACGTATTTCAATCTTTCAGTCATGCGTACTGAGAATGGAATACCAGAAAAAGCTGATTACATTGGTGAGAATGGATGTTGTAGGTTTGCAAGTAATCTTATGGACATTAATCCTAAGCGGAATGTTACAGTTCACACATTCCTCCAGAGTTTTAAATACTTTCAAATGATCTCAGACGTTATTCGCCAAGAGTTTAGATTCCACACTAATATTAGTGAAGCTGCAGATATGTTTATAACTAATTTTACAAAGAAAGAGAGAAACGTAACACTCGTAGGAATTCATGTTCGGCGTGGAGATATTCTACGACAGGATAAAATTGATTTCGGATATACTGTTCCAAGTACTTTATACTTCATCAAAGCAATGGATTATTTCAGGAACCAGTTTTCTAATGTGAAGTTCATTATTTGCTCAAATGATGAAACTTGGTGGGAAGATAACATGAATTTGACAAATACTGTAATATCAAAGGGCAAGGAACCCGTGGAAGATTTGGCGATTTTGAGTAAATGTGACCATGTGATAATATCAACAGGGACCTTTGGTTGGTGGGCAGCATTCTTAGCAAATGGGACAACTATATATTATAACAATTGGCCTAGGCCTAACACACCACTTGCTAGTCGAGTTGTTCATGAAGATTATTTTATGCCACATTGGATTCCAATGGATGACAAAGGTTCACTATAACGACCTGGTGGTCCAACGTTCAGTATTCGTTAGAACAATTAGTATTCCTTTAATTAATGAATCCTTATGGAGAGTGTTAAATCAAATAAAGTTTACATTCAATAAAGATATTCTGAATTTGAAATAGAGTAAAAACTGGCAAGCGAGCACTTCTGAAATTGAAACACATCGCAGGACTGGCATGCGACAGTTTTAAAGGCAGAATCAGATCTATAGGGGGCAAACAAAATTACAAGCAACGTGTATAATTGACCTACCAATCTATTCCTTACAATCTGAAATACAATATCTCCCAAAAGATCCGCGGAAACCCCATTAAACATGTTAAAGGCAGAATCAGATCTAGCAATTACTTTGGTGCTTCATCTTGGAAAATATGGGCATTAGGTCTACATTTTAGTAATAATACAAAACATGGTCATTTGGTCAACATATTGATATAATAATTCAGAAATATAGTCATAGGGTCGACACTTCGGAAATAATACAAAAATATGGTACTAGAGACAATAATTACAACAATCAATATACCGTTGAACGTCAAAGGATAAAGAGTTGACTGCTGTGCATTTTTACTCTTGGCATGATTTTATTTTTTATGTTTACACGTCCCCCTTACTTTGTCACAGCCTGTGTATGTCGTAATATGAATATATCATTATTGAGTAAATTTTCGTCCAACACACTGTTTATCAAATAAATGCATCGTCTAGAAATATGTTACGTGAACAATGGAGTGCAATATAACGTATTGGATACACCAAAAATTTCAACAAAAGACCTCTTAACGAATATACAAAGATAAACAGGCATAAAAATGATCAAGATGCGTTTGTCAAATGGATATCAAGCCCGGTTTCCAGAACAATACAGCGTTCTTCAATTTATAGTTTATATATTAACGCATTGAATAATTGATAAGTAATCAATATAATTCATCCCAAAAAGACACACAGGCATAAAAATGATCAAGATGCATAAGTCAAATGGATATCAAGCCCGGTTACAAGAACACTACAGTGTTCTTTAATTTACGGTTTACGCAACTTGCTTCAAGTGTAGTGTCAACGTTCATAGCAAAGTGTTTATTCCTTCTTGATTTGGAGAAGGTATAAATAGTGGAGCCAGTTAAGGCAATAAAATCATTGAATTGCACTTGCTTTATATAAAGCACAATTTTTTGACCTAAGTATCATTAATGCAAATATTTTTGATATCTAACAAAGTGGTGTTGAAAATTGGCCCCAGTTGAAAAAAGCAGTCCTCGAAAAATTTGCATATTTACATTGAGCCCCATGTTAATTTATCAATCTTCAAAAGACCCCCTGCAGTACAGTTTTAGAGTAATAATGCTCGTTCTCCTAGTATATTACAATAACATGATTATCTTAAAAACAAGAAGGGTTAAATTTTTTCTTTTTCCTATTTCCAAAGATATTGGCGTTTGAATTTTGGAAATTCCCCATTGGCTGCCATTATAAACGGCTATCAATATGGCTTTACTAAAGTGTCCTTTTCTCAAAAAGTCCACTGTGGAATTCTCTAATATTGCAGATTTCTATAGTTAATATATTGATATATTGATACATTTCTAGGTACATATTGATAGGCGTTTACAATGGGAGCCAACGTTTTTTTCCCCAAAATTCAAACGTCAATATCTTTGGAACTAGGCAAAAGAAAATTTAATCCTTTTTATATTGAAGAGAATTGTGTTAAAAAATCAAACAGGTACATTTCTAAAAATTTCTTATTTTTGATATATTTAGCCGTTAAAAACTATAAAAACCTATATTGAGCCCCATGTTAATTTATCAATCTTCAAAAGACCCCCTGCAGATTTAGAGTAATATTGCTCGTTCTCCTAGTATGTTACAATAACATGATTATCTTCACATTAAGAATTGTTAAAGTTTTTTCTTTTACCTAGTTCCAAAAATATTTGCCTTTCAATTTTTGAAAATTCCCATTGGCTGCCATTATAAACGGCTATCAATATGGCTTTACTAAAGTGTCCTTTTCTCAAAAAGTCCACTGTGGAATTCTCTAATATTGCAGATTTCTATAGTTAATATATTTATTTTGAAAAAATCAAACAGGTACATTTCTAAAAATTTCTTATTTTTGATATATTTAGCCGTTAAAAACTATAAAAAACTATATTGAGCCCCATGTTAATTTATCAATCTTCAAAAGACCCCCTGCAGAACAGTTTTCCGTTTGCCGTCGGATTAAAATCGTATAATAATTGATTACGATGTGTTTAAGTTTGCAACATTGTTGATCTTAATCTTCAATTTTGTAAACCATTTTACTTAATTGAGAATCAGATCTAACGAGCATAGAAAACATAAACTGTTTCTAAGTTAGATGTTTTGCTCATATCATTCCTTAAAAAATCGGTAGAAAATTCGGATTTTTAGAAAGAAATTGGGAGAAAATCGGGGGTACAAAAACTATATCAACAATTCCCAAAAATCGAGAGAAAATCTGGATTGCTTAAATATATCCGGAAAAATCGAGGTGTATACATACGGTAATTTGATTAATACGTTTTGGGCCTTTTACTATCACTGTTTATTAATATATACATGAGATATCATCTGCATTAAACCAAGTAACACATCATAAAATTAATTAGTGTGAATACAACCTCACAACTTTAATCATGGTTTTCCGTATCCATTTGGACCTACCACAGCACATCACTTGCAATAGTTAAATATCAGAAATAATTATGTAATCTACATTGAGTCCTCACATAATCAATTATCTTTCTGATAAAGCAAACCAGATTGAAATCGCATGGATACGCGTTGTTATATCATGAAGTCAAACACTGTCAATAAAAACACAATTAATTGTCTTTGTGATAGAGCATGTTTACGTGTTTGTGTTGTACATGAAGTCAAAGAATACTGTCAATACAAACGTATCTATGCGTTGCGTTGATTATCTTAGTCCCAGACCGATCGATAAAATTAAATTCTGGTTTCAAATAGTTTAAAGAAGGTTAAATAAGCAAACGGTATATTGGATGTGTTGTTGAAAATTAAGCATCAAAATGCGGCAAAATAATGGTATGACTCAACCATTGTTTTGCCGTTTTACTACTTGTCACAATCAACCTCACTGCCAGCATATCAAACCAGGCCCATTTTCCTTCAAACTTGGCCCAACTACTATCAGGTGGATGTCCTTCAAAAATCAAGTTGGCATGGCTACCAAAGCCTTATAGTTGCCATGGCAACCGTAGAAATGGGGTAAAAAATGAGAGCAAAAAAAGCACCCAAAAGTCATTTCAAATAATATTTATCACCAACTTGTTCAACGTCAACGCCTTGCTTAAGTACCATTGAGAAAGTGACATTTTACAATGTGCAAAAATTTTAAACGACTATAGCAAAGGTAAATCGACAAACTTACTGAAACAAGCCGTAAATCGTGCACAATAGTTGATTTTCACACTGAAGCATATACTTTATTCCCCTTATTTGTATTTTTTATGACTTTGTCCACAACGAATATCATTATAGATCAAAATCGCGTTCTGTCGAGGAGACAGGTGATTGTTTTATTTCGTAATCGTGACAATATGTGATCTAGACAATTTTATTACATTGGAGTATGGGACTTTTGTTTTACTGATGATTTATACTTGACAATTCACTTCATGAGAAAGATCACTTGATCCAAGTGTTAAACGTAACTAAATGATTAAAGACATAACATGTACATTCCGTGTATTTGCGAGGCAGCACACACTGTATAAAATAAAGAATATTGCTTGCAAATCACGAGCAATTCTAGTGTTTATTTGCTTCGAATTGCATGTTATAACCAATAATCATCACTGACAGAACGCAGACAATAACTGCATATAAGGAACACAAATATATGCAGCTGCATATACATAGAGGTTATTTCATGGGAGGTTTTTGAAACAGGGTATATCCGAGGGAAATACAATATATCTACCCGAGGGACAGTAGGGACCGAGGGTTGATATATTTTATTTACCGAGGGATATACTCTGTATCAAAAATCGAGCATTTAATAACTGATTTATCCTATACTTAGTAGATCATGAGAATGAAATATGCATTGAATGTTAGGGAACCCTAATGTAATAATTACAAACGAGCCAAAGTATATCCCGGGAATTTAACAAGCACCGTAAGAAATTCTCGGGGATTGTTGATGAGCGGGTGATATATTTGTGATACTTCCTAGAACTGCTTGTTGTGAATTGAACAAAACGTATTCGTGTTGGATGTAAATAATATTATAATCTATATATTTCTATTCACACGCTCATCTCACCTTAGATATCGATTATATTCCCGTTATATATATATAATAATTTTCTGTCAGTTGCCTGAGGATTTGAACAAGAAACTAGTTGCAACGAAATAAAATCATCTTATGTTTTTATTTAAATTTTATTATATAAATAATATACTATATATATATATATTATAACGTTATACATTATACGTTATGCCTGTTATATATATAGCATGACGGTTACGTCACCTCTAAAAACGAGGTTGGACGGCTACGTTCACTGATTTATCCAATAAAATGGCCGCGATGGAACAGAAAGCTAAGGTTGGTGCATTATTTTCTACTACTGTGTATCAATGAAAGGATGAACGATTTATGTAAGCGTCGCATTCGGTGAATCAGATGCATTAAGTAATGTATGTTTTGAACGTAGTCTTTGCAAATCGATGCCCGGGGATGACATGAAATAAGCGAAAAACTGACATTTAAAACTACACACAATTTAGTAATTTGTTCATATTTGTCGTTAGGGCAAGGTCTTCATTGCTTACAACCTTGGGGTATATAGATGTAACCTACATACGATCATTCAAAGCCAATTGAGCATTGGGAACCACCTAATGTGTTCTACTCAAGTCATAATAATGTATTTTGAATTTGCGGTAACGTAAACAATTGATGGACGGTTACGCGAACCTCATTCAAATATGAAACCCCGATTTATTGTTATTAATTTTGTCATCTTCATCAGAACTAGATGCTAAATCTTCTTTTGCCTCTTCATTGCTATATTTTCAACTTTCATTGGTTTCATAAATAAAGCAGGCCACAGTTTTTTCCTTGCCCTATAGAGGCTCAAACAAGAGCGTCTCTTGCGAGTTCTGAAAACAAATATAGGAAATTCAATATTCCATTCCTTACCCATTATAACAATAACATGGAGAGTGGCTATCAGATCTAGCAACCTTGACTTGACAGGTGTACATACACGCAACCGCCCGCCAATTATCTAATGTACAACTAATACAATACGTTACCATCCATGGAATTCATACGTAGTCGTCTAACGACATTGCGTTTGAAACCTTATTATTTACAATATACACAACGTTCCTGTTCTGAATTTGTCATTTTATGGCTTGTTTATACACAGTTTACTTACAGATAATATTTTGAGTGGCTCTGGGGCACATGCACTGAGAAAACACGAGAATGGTCTAAAAATTATGATCTTGGATCTCTCAGTCGGTAGGTTTACAGCTTATATTCTGCTTCTTGTAGACCACCTGGCAGATTTAACCCAGTCTTTTCAACCATCCATATGTACGCCACCGAATGGAACTAGTTTAAAAGGAAATCTTATCTGTGAATCTTGCCTACAGGCGAGAAAGAGGACATGCTGCCTTTCCCATCCGCCATTTTTTGTTATCATTACCGCAACATTTTGCAAATCGCCTTGACTTAACCGTCACATGCTTTAACACCGTGATATATCAAACATCCATGGAGAATACTGACTGCAAATACGGGTACTGTCACTGAGTATATTTGCTTATATTCAGATATACTTTGCATATTTGCTGTTTACTTGTGATTATATGCAGCGCAGAAACTGCATATACCTTCTCATCTGGGATAGACAAATATAAGCAGTTGAGTATGGGAAATGGAAAACAAAGAAAGGTTAATAAAACCAGCTGTAATAAAACGAAATGGTCCAATTGTAGTAGAAACAAATATATTATATCATGGACTAATCTGTTGTTTATATCCCCGGTTTATATCTCAGATAATATATGGATAACAGAAAACACATGATTTGTGAAATGTGAGAGAATACAAGTTTTAATTTTGTTTTAGCATGGCTTAAAACCACTTGTATCAGTTATCCTAATGCACGTTTCCTAATCTATTATCAGTGATTTGTCAGATCAATTTTCAAAATATACCAAGGGGTCACAATTGATAATTTTGGCCCAAAATCACTTAACAGTGCTCAGATTGGTAAAAACGGAGTTTAAAAAATTAAGTCCTATGTGTAAATTGCCCTTTGGAAAGTTATGTACTGCTCATTGTTAATGTGAGTATTTTTGCAGTAATGATTTTTTCCATCTGTAACGTTCATAATCGCAACATTCATCTTTCAAGGCCCCACGCAGTTTGGAAATATAGTTTAATCATTAAGATATTACTTCTCATGACTTGAGAAATGTCTCTGTTTGAGACACTTTTTGAAAATTGTGACCTTTGAAAAAATTGTTCATCTCATAATTTTCAAATATTTGAATTTCTCGACATTTTTTAGATCATCAAATACAACACTTAAAGGGTTCCGATTAGCATCCCGTATAAAAACAATATGGCGGCTCCAGGCGAATCAACTGGATCAGTCCATTTTTAAGAGATAAGGGGAGTTCTGTAAAATCCAGTTTATTGAAATTGTCTTTGAGATAAAGTAATCCGTTTATAATGATTTTGAAAACGTTATCCAAAGAGTGATTGCGTTCAAATAATACATGTACAACAGCCAATAGAAATTCTTGTATTAGAAACCGGTTTGTCTTGCTTTGTTTCATTTGTAGGATATTTCATATGCCAAGCTGTGTGCTATTACGTTATGGGGAAATTTAGATGCCAATTTTTCCTATTATACACAAATAGAAGATCCTGAAACTTCACCCATAAATGTGGAATTGATTTGTCAAAATAAAAATCACCCTTTTATAAATGTGTGACGATCTATAATATACTTATGCTATATAACAGTTAGAGGTGTTGACACAACGACCTCGAACCTGTGAACCCTTGAGTATTATTCCGGGATCGGGCCTTTTATACTAAACGGTGAGCAACACCAGAAACGAGCGTTCGATTTGCTAAACGATATGCGTCACCCTTTAACAATTTAAAACACATGATTTTCTCTTCTCCATTAAACACATCAGGTAAAAGTTTTATTTCAACCATTCACTCTGTAATTTTATGCATTGAAAATGCGTTGGAATCTGGAGAAAATGCGATTAAATCGAGAAAACAAAATATCTTACCATCTTCTGCTCCCGGAAGTCGGCCATGTTGAAACGAAGACATCAATATCTTCGTTTCCAGTTAGTTTCCAGTGCATGGGTCAAAATATAATTTAAGTCCAAAATTTTATTTTCTATCAATATTCAGCACCAGAATAAGATTCCCCAGTAAAGATCTAATGACAGTGCCCTTATCCAGCTGTCAAAACATCAATGTATGTATGTGCACGCAATGATTAATCATTTTACCAGAGACGATTAAGTAAATATAATCATTATTATTGAGTGGCGTACTGCTGCGCTATGATAGGAATATTCGAGAAATACAAAACATAACAGAATTGATCACAAAAATGCAGGTACATGTAATTGCATATTTTTATATTTTAATAGTATTTGGAGATTAAATGGAGAAGAAGGGATGATCGAGTTGAGAATAAGTTTTTAGAAATGGTCACAATTTGACAATATTTGTTGTGCTCTTATCTATGTCTATTTTTACAAAAATCAAAAATAATTTGAAAATTTATCGGGCACAAAAGATTTCTGCATTTGAAATCTTTGATTAAGTCTAATTTTGATCAATGTATCCAACCAACATATGTACATGTTCACCTTAAAATTAAGGAATAATACCTTATTAATCAATTATTTACTATCAGTGAGGTGACGGCATGATTATGATCGTTATTTTGATCATGATGAATGAAAATAGCAAATATCAAATAGCTTATAAACTTTTAGACCGCCATCTTGATTCCTGGCAGTGGACTAAGATTGTTTATGAATTTTATTTTGATCGTCAAAAAACCGCTCGTCGGAATTTCTTCAATTCGTACACATGCTAGAATATACCAAGTTAAACACTCAGTTTCTTAAATTTTTGGGTGGCTATCTTTTTCAGGCTGCCAGAAATTTTTGATTTATCTTACCAATATGTAAAATAGGTTTAATCAGGAGAGTTGCAAACAATGTATGCACTGATTAGTCGCTAACCTGCTCCAAAAAAGTGAAGTGTCTTTGTCAGGTGTGAAAGAAATTATGGTCCCCAGGGATTATGGTCCCCTTTCTTAACAGCCCTTTCTGGCCCTGATTGTGTATAAGATTATAAAGGAAAGAGGTCACCATATAAATCAATGAAGAGTAGGACCATACTTTGATAGGACCTTCTACCATTTTACACTTGTCGGTCAAGACAAGTAACTTAGTCAACATTCGATATTCGTATGTTCATCAATATTTACTAAGAATGGTGCCACAATTGAAGTAAACCTCTGGTTAATTATTTTCAATAAACCTATCCGCAAATGTGTAAATGATAATTTTGATGTTCTGTTACAAATTGGTGAAGCAATCTTTGGGATATCACCTAAATTTCTGATTTTCCACTGTGTCCCTGTATACCCCTACTTCAAGATATATATGTTATTCGTCATTTTTCATTATGAACCAACCATAAATGTATTTTTTCTTGTTTACATACACAATGAACTTTCGGTTTTCAAATATTGCAAGACGGTACTGCATTTATTTGTTCAGGATATCGAGCAAACAAATGCTTGTCAATTTACACTGTAATATTCTACACACTTATATTTCAAGGGTAGTTTTGGGGAATAATCAAGAAAATCTATGTTTTCAAATAGATTCATCCTTGTCAAAGAACGTGAATGAGGATATGCCGTTTGAAAAACTCACAACATGTTTTAAGTTCTTACAATTCTTGGTTAAAAAAATAATTTGAAAGTTGTGATTTCGAATGTAATATCCTACTCAATGAAATTTGTTGATATTTGTGATTTTTTTCTTTTGAAATGCACATTGCTGGATAACAGAACCTTGCCATGTTCGAGATGCACGAAAAGTGTTTTGTTAATACTTGACGTCGTTCGGATATTTGGATGTGATTGACGTTTTCGGTAATCTCATACCACTGTAATTTCCAACTTAATTTTTGGAAGCCAAATGTGATAGTCACGAATTGATATTTAAGTCACACGTTGATGCATACATCATGTGTGTACATTAACTGTCGAATACATGCCAACTTACATTTATATAAATATCCACAATTATTTCAAATCATCAATTCTCGAAACGGTTTATTATTTAACCTGGTGAATTGAATGTTTCATTTTGATTCATAATTATGGTATCGGATTTGAGTTTGATATAAGTCGAGGCTTAAACAAAGGAATAAAATTACGTGAAAGCTTTTGTGAAAATTCGAACGATTTTTCAAGAATCCTCCTTCAAAGTGATACCAAAGTGCTCCCCGGGAGTGGAAATTTCGTCTTGTGTAATCAAAATAATAGAGCGGGTGGTTTGAATTTTTGTTTGAGTTTATAGTTTACATCTATAAATTGAAAAACATATCGCCTAATTGAGAGGCACATGCATATTTTGGCGATCTATCATTATAAAGGGCTAAATATTGTGCAAAAACAGGAGTTGACACGCTTACATTTGGAAATGAAATTTCCTACATAATCGTCGACTCATGTTTAAAAGTCATGAAAACAAGGTTGAACACAAAACATTGACCCAGTTACTGTCTATTCAGCATGGGTTCACAAAGGGAAATATTATTAATGACTTAAATCGTTTACAGTTAAGTTGTATTCCAAGAAATTTATCAATTTAGAAATGCAAAATGTTCAATTTTGTTTTTCAATTATAAAAAATGGCACCTGTAGAGAACAACGTTTTCAAATTTTTTTAAAACGGAGATATTTACTTATGCAACATTCATTGGCATGTGTCAGGGAGTAAATAGGAAGAATATGCATTTGATTCTATATCTTGTTCCCAAAGGAGTTTGTTAAGGAGCGGTATATCTTAACGTACTTTTATCATCCCGAACTCAAACATTTCGAATACTTATTTCTAGAACGCTTTGTTGAGAATGGATTCGAGATGTACTCAAAATTAGTGCGTTAAAATGTGTATTATCATCTAAATAACCACCTCACAAATTATTTTGGAAATCAAAGATGTACGAATTTTGAGATTTTTATTTTCGAATGTTGACTTACTTACTTGGCTTGACTGTTGTACTCCGCCAAAAGAAATGAACATACCGTACCGTTTCAAAGTACTGACTTTCCTTACGAAGAAAATATATTTTGTTTTGATTGTAACAGGTGCTTTTGCCTCTAAAATGAGGTCACACAAGGTAGCCTTGTAAAAATAACCTTTTCTTTATATTTTTAATTTTTTAATACATAACATGCATTTCAAGTATGATATAAATCGATTTTGATAAGTACTTTTGATCAACAAGAGAATATAAAATATGGAAAATGAGAAAATAATGGTTCCCAAAAGATGTAAATGCTTACCCCCCCCCCCCCCTATCACACCAAACTAGTTCTTACCCGTTCTTGCCAGTCCTACGAAAACGTCGTAAAACGGGCTCAATCTGGCTGTGGTCGGGAAATATGTCTGAAATAGTTAGCTTCTTCGTTCTTAAACAGTCTTCAATACGTCCATCTCGTTCGCAGTTCGTTCAGGTCGCACGGCGTCGGTGTGCAACGTCGTAGAACGCGTCCCTTAGTCTAGAAGGTCAACATGACCTGATTATAGAACGGTATGGTCGCCATCGAATTTTGAATCGATTCAAAATTCTAAAATCACATTCCCGTCTGAGAACGTTCATAAAGTTCGTAAATAGACCTTAGAAAGTTGCAGCTACGTTCATTCCGTTCGCACACAGTTTTGAAGAACGCAGTGGCAACTTGTTTGGTGTGATACCTATACTTTTGCTAATTCGTTAATAAGCAGTGTTAAGTACGTTCTTAATCAGTTTAAACCCGTTTGCAATTAGTTCTACCTCGTTCTCAACACGTCCTCAGACAGTTCAACTCGTTGTTAAAACGTCCCTAGTAGGATCGAAGTACGACGGTTCCGTTCGTAGTACGTCCAGCTCTTCGTTAGTACGTTGTCACTCGTTCTAATTGTAGAACGTGACGACCACGAGAACATTTTGAGCATTGTCTAAGTTCTAGAGGACCTACCCGTTCGAGTACGTTCGATGAAATTTGTAAATAGATCCCAAACGGTTCTTAGTAGGTCCAGTCCGTTCATACACAGTTGAAGCCCGTTTTCGAGAACGTAGTGAGAACTCGTTTGGCGTGATAGTAGGGTTAGCGATTTAAGAAAATAAATAGTTTCTTTTATGTGCAGTGAAGTGTAATTAGACATGGATGCTTTTTTTTTGTTAACATATTATTTATTTCCTTCATAATCAAAAAATACACAAAATATCTACTACCAATCGCCATAGGCATTCTAGGTAGTTTAAATTACAATAGAGGATTAATTACAGTAATCATAGATGGTTTATTGGTAATGTGAGAGGTTGGGAGGGAGGGGGGGGGGGTTGTCACAAGATACAAATGAGAAAAACATTAATTTGATGGAAACTTATAACAGGCCTGTACAAATTGCATAACTATATCTATCAGGATTTTCTGAGAATCAATAGTGAGTTCATTTTCATAAATTAAGTATTTGACCTGTTCTGTCTTACTAGAAATAAGTTGAGTATCAAACAATAAATTAATAACGAGAGCAAAGAGTGTCTTAAAATTCTAGTTGCTTGGTTGCGATGTTGGTCAAAAAGACTATGGACATAATAAGGCACTTCCTTTCTTACAATTTTGAACATCAGTCTTAGATTTTTTTTCGTGTCTTTTGTCAGTAAGCGATTTCCACTGTAAACATTTTAAAGTTTTTGAGGTGTTAGAGCCATGCAGTACCCCAGCACATATAACAGCAGCTTGGTAGTGGATTTTATCAAGCTTTGACAAGGCCACCAAGGATGACGATCCGTAAATGGAGCTACAATAGTCAAAATGAGACGCCAAATATGAATTATACATTATTTCAAGATGGTGCGATTGTATTTTGTTTGATATGAGCTTCAAAGGATTTAACAGTTTTTGAACTTTATTAGACAGATAGTTTATATGGTCATTAAAAGTCAAATTCTCATCTAAGATGAAACCCAGGTGCTTGTGTGATTGCTTTTGGGGGATCATTTCACCATCAAAGTAAAGCGGAGACATTTGAATATTTTTTTGTCGGGTTGAGCGAAAAACTAAATGAGCACTTTTGGATGCTTTAAATTTCAATTGCCAGGTTCTAGACCATGCACTTAAAAGATTTAGGTCATTTTGGAGTTGGCCAGTTTGATTACCAGAAGGGTGAAAGAAAGAGTATAAGGAGGTATCATCTGCATAGATAAAAGTTTTCGAGGTCAGAGTGTCAGGGAGGTCATTTATGTATATCAGAAACATCAGGGGTCCGATTATGGAGCCCTGAGGCACACCGGAGTTTATGAAGTGGTCAGGAGAGAAGTTTGATGTGTGATCATCTACAGTGACACAGACTTTTCGATTTTCTAAGTAAGACTAAGAAGAGCAGAGGTCGGCTAATTTACCTTGAATTCCATATGATTTCATCTTGTGAATGAGTAAGTTATGCGGTACAGTATCAAAAGCAGACGCTACGTCTAAATAAACAGAATTAACACAGTTACCTTTTTCCATTTCGTTAAAGATATAGTCAGTTATTGCTAAAAGTTGTAGCTCAGTGTTGTGTCCTGGAAGAAATCCAGATTGAAATTGATAAAGAAGGTTATTTTCAAGTAGATGCGTTAAAATGCGATTATGCACAACTTTTTCAAAAACTTTGGAAAAAGTGCTTAGCAAAGTAATCGGTCTATAATTCTCAACTTGAGATCTATCAGACTTCTTATAAATTGGAGAAATGTTTCCAAGTTTCCAGCAACTAGGAAATTGGCCACATGCAGAAATCATGTTAAACAATTTTGATAACTGGAAGGATAATGCTTCCTGGGCTATTTTTGTCATTCTGTTATTAATTTTGTCAAGACCACAGGCTTTATCGCGATCAAAGGACTGGATTATTTGAAGAATTTCATCTGGATTGGTAGATAAATGGTCAATTGATATTCCAGTTCTATTTGGAAAATGTGGAAGTGCATCGTTATCCACTTGGTTTAAATTATGATATTTTGAAGAAAAAAAGTTAAGGAAACAATTAGCTTTTTGCCAGTTTTTTCACCCTCAGTTGTAGCTATGTGATCTGAAAAATTGCACTTCAAACTAGGGAGTAAAGCATGAAAAGTTCTGGATAGAAAAGAATTGACTATGTTCCAGTATTGTTTTCCTTTACAGGTTGATTCATTAATCTGTTTTACAATATTTTCCTGGTAATTTAATTTTGCCTCTTTTATTAAGGATTTGACCTTTTCAGCTTGAGCAGTGTAGTTGTCAAAACTAGTTGTGTCATTTTTTGATTTGGTTTTCCGATAAAGTCGTTCTTTCTTATTGATTTCGCGTTTAATTTTTGAGTTCATCCAAAGTTGATCATTTGCATTTAAAATTGTTGTTTTTTGAGGAATGTATTTTGAAAATATGTCAAAAATATGACAAGAAAAGCTTTCAGTTGTTACATTAATGTCTCTATTACTCTGATTATATAGTTCAGTCAGGTCAAAATTACGAATGTTGGAATTCATACCCTCAATATCAGCCTGGTCATATTTCCAAATTGTTTTCTTTAATTTGTGTCTCTTACTGAGTTTTAACGGAAGAGTGGTCAAAATAGTAGAGTGGTCAGTATTACCAATAGGGTCAGAAACAACCAATTCCCTTACGAGAAAAGGCTTGTTTGTAATAGAAAGGTCAATGCAGGTTCTTGAGTTTCTTGTTATTCTGGTAGGCTCTTTTACTAACTGGATAAGATTTAAGTTGGATAAAATAGAGTCAAGTTTATTGCCTCTCGAGTCAGTAGTACCTTCAGGCCACCATTTTTGATGTTTGGAATTGAAATCACCATTTATAATTAGGTGGTCACATTTTATCTTGGATGCTTTGGAGAGATTTTCCCTTAGATGGTCAAAATAAGCATTTTCCTCATTTACATTCATACTAGGAGAGCGATAATGTACACCAAATAGTATTGAAGTATTTCTAATTTTGATATTAACCCAAAGACTGTTATCAGTATTCAAATCCGGTGTGAAAGAAATGATGGTCCCCCAGGAATTATGGTCCCCTTTTTTAACGGCCCTTACTGGCCCTGATTGCGTATAAAATAATGAGGGAAAGAGTTGTATTTAGGTCACCATATAAATCAATGGAGAGTAGGACCATAATTTGATAGGACCTCCTACCCTTTTACACCGGCATTGGAATGTAGGTAAGGTCAGATTTAATGTATATCATGAGCCCTCTACCCCCTTGATGATAAAGGGGAGAGTGATAGTCAGGAAGTAAGTAGTTTTCAGAAATAATCTTGTCATTCAAATTGCCTACTTCACAGAGTCCAGCTACCGATACCCCATGTTTTCTTAATCTATGTTTAAAACTTTCATGGATGCTGTGTTCGAATAGAGTGACGGGTATTGATTGATTGGGAGTCTTAAAGGGACCCAACACCTTACAAAACTTCTTAACGGAGAGGAATAAGGGAAAATGCTTGCCGGATTCTGAATCTGTGTATTTTTTAATGATTTTTCACCGTCTTAGAATTTCAATTTTTTTCTTTTGAAAAAATGAGATTTGCATTGTTTTCCAATTAGACAAATGAGTAAACATGAATAGCTCGAAATCTAACGGTGAGATTTTGTTTTAAAAAATCATGGATATCAAGGCTTAATATAGCTATACAATAAACATAAAAAAGCAATGCTTGGACTCTTCATATTCACACAAAAAATTAATTAGTAAATGAGGTTTGATATTTGTGAGAATAAGTTGTACGAGTCGCAATGCTCTACAAACACCAGACTACAGGGTCGATTAGGATCAATGACACACATAAAAATTAATTTAAAAATATTTCATGATAATTATCTCAAACAAAAGCAGTTAGCGAAGGATACATTTCATTACACTCAATAAATAGTTATCACTTTTGACTATATATACATATCTCATGGGAATGTATTTCCATCTGCTCAAGATATCACATTTTAGCTTCGAAAATCACAATCGTTGGATAATACATTTGTCTCAGAATGATAGGCCACCCTGTAGCAATGTAGCTTTCACTTAAAGTGTACCCTTGAGAATAATGAACTTACTTTCAAATTGGTCTTGCTTTTGTGGTGTATGTGGCTTTTTAGCAAATCTGCCACGCTCATTTCTTTCCAGAACCATCTTGTTCACATGTAACACTAGGCTATACGCGCATGTATAGACAGATGACATAGATATACATATAAATTATATATTGCACCTGTATTTACTTACATGGGAATATTCCCTTTGGAAAAATGCAAATGCATGAACATATATTTTCATCTTATATATGACTTCAAGCTAACATATTATTTCATATTTATATTTTCATAGTTAGTCTAACATAAATAATACATCCATGAGAACAATATTCTTTGTTTTCTTAAAAAGTGATGGGTTTACTGTGAATTCAATAAATTACAATTTGCAAGGGGTAAGTATACTGTATGACCTTAGTTGCAAAGTACTGTTTATATATGCAGCTCAATAGCATAAAATATGTTGAATGAAGCATATGGTATGGATTAGTCGTGTGACACACAAACTGACCAATACATGAGGGTATTAGCTACTTTTCACAGAAACCAAAGGAGGACAGTGCTTTTATTTCAACTGGGAGCTTACCTCCACACGACTGATCATGTGACCATGGTGTTGGGTCCCTTTAAGACAGTGAATGGGTTTCCATTCTGATTGTTCGAATCCTCTGGGCTGTAGCCAACACAAGCCAAAGCTTATTCCAAATTAAACTTGTTTTGTTGATATAATGCCTGAGTCACATTTGTTCCGATTCATTGGCTAGCACCCTGCCGATTGAGTATCCTGTTCACAATTGTATTCAGTTTTGAACAGAATACTCAATCGGCCGGGCGCCAGACCCAATTATAACGTTACGCAATGCCTGGGTCACGTTTGCTCCAATTTATCGGCCGGCGCCCGGCCGATTGAGTTACCTGTTCACAATTGTATTTAGTTTTGAATACCCAATCGGCCGGGCGCCGGCCGATGAATCGGAGCAAATGTGACACAGCCATAACGCATAGTATAGATTACAATATTATATTTTTCCAGTCTGATCATAAACCACACAAAATTTGCAGACACCGTAGAATATTTCTTGGACTACTTCTGTTCACGATTGTGTTATGTGTGATCACTATGCAACTTTTAAGCCACCAGGCTACAGGTATGATACGATAGAAGGTCTTAACTTATAAAGTTCAATTAATTCAAGTCAATGGGTCATGGGGCTATGAAGCGTTCCACTTACTGTAGTCTTGCTTCAGGGGTCTTGACCCCCTCCTTATATTCTCCAACACCTTGTGGGAAGGCATTTAGTGGGATGGGGCCGTTGGGGTTACAAAGCTTTAGCAAGACTAACCTAATGCCTTGGTCACATTTGCTCCGATTTTCACTACGGCGCCCGGCCGATTGAGTATTGTGTTCAGAAATGTATTCAATTTTGAACAAAATACTCAATCGGCCAGGCGCCGGCCGATGAATCGCAGCAAATGTGACCCAGGGATTACAGAAATGCACCACTTGACAGGTTTTACTGCATGTAGTCCAATGCATAGTTCATCGAGCACACAGCATATAAAGTCAAAACAGAAATGTTTGAGAGTACTTTGAATTTAGAAAATAGGCAATCAAATGACCACATTGAAACAGTTTATGTAAAAATAGAAACATTTATATTTATCCTAACTTTTGTATATTTTAGTTTGTTTTGTAGTTTAACTATCATATCTGTGTCCTCTTATATTTTGATACTTCTCTGCCATGTTATTTTCGGAAAAATTAACATGGCTGAAATTCCCTAAATTACAAAAGGCCACAGCTTTGCTGCACATTATACATTACTATCTGAAATATACAAACGTTAGGATAAATATAAATGTTTCTATTTTTACATAAACTGTTTCAATATGGTCATTTGATTGCTTATTTTTTTTAATTCAAAGTACTCTCAAACATTTCTGTTTTGACTGTAAATAAATAAATAGAAATAAATAGAGTATTTGATCCCAACACCATGCTATATAAAGTTAGATTATTAAACTGTTAATTGGCTCTGATGCTGTTAAAACAGTGAATTCCTTCGGCCATTATATTAAATACCTATATATATATATTAATCTTCTCTTCTCTATATATCATAATTTTGTTTATATTTTTGAATTTTCAGCAATCCTCTCATTTGTACACACAATGAAACCAAAAGTTTTCTGCTGGGTGCTAACCACTCCTGGGAACCTCCCCACAAAAGCAACTGCTGTTAAGAAGACATGGCTTAAACGTTGCGATGGTGCAATATTCGTCACGTCAAATCATAACGACCCTAGTTTTCCAGCCATGGCATTAGGTATACCCGAAGGACGGGACCACTTGAGCGCCAAGTCATTCGCAGCATTCAAATATATATACAACCACCATTTAAAAGACTTTGATTGGTTTTTAAAAGCTGATGACGACACATATGTTATCATGGAAAATCTTAAACATTTCTTGCAGGGATTTGACTCAAATAATCCTTTATATTTTGGCCAGTATATTGGAGACCAAAAACACATACCAGTAAAACAGGGATATGCTAGTGGAGGAGCAGGATATGTTTTAAGCCAAGAGGCTCTTAGGCGCATGCAAGAAATAGGTATGAATGACACTAAATATCAATGTAGACAAAATACAGGATATGAGGATGCAGATATAGGAATCTGTCTTGAAAAGCTCAATGTGACTTTAGGTGTATCACGTGACAATGACAACCAGATGACATTCCATTCATTCAATCCACTAGGGGTATTAAATATGGACCCCATACTAGGCAATATTTACCAATATACCAATGGAGACACAAATGTGGGAAAAGAGAAGGTAAGTTTTGGGGAACTTTTAAATACCATGTAAATGTAGATAGGCTATATACTTGGGTGTTTCACTTTTTTCACTTTTTCGGACCAAGATGGAGTTTTGCCCAGTTGGTCTCCTGGTAAAGGAAAGAAAGCACCAAAGAAATCAGTCAAATCCGTTTAGACCTCCCCCTACCATATTTCCTGACGCGCATTTATTCAAATTGTTTCTAACTTTAGACTCTATTTCTAAGTACATTTATTCTTGTATGGCATGTTGTGTTTGTTTCATTTCAACCAGTTCTACACCTGATAAGGATTTGTCATCCCAAGTGTCACCATAAATGAGGTATAAATCAATGTATGAACATGTGTTAAATTCTAATAAAATAGTAAAGGTAATCACGCCCGGTGATCGTGAATATGGGACGGAGGGGGGGGGGGAGCAGGCAATTTCTGCTAGCAAATTCAACAAATCTGGAAGATTTATTTTTTCAAGAAAAAGTTTACTATTGAATTGCTAAATGGACAGGCGCATGGTATGGTAGAATATGTTAGGTTTTCTGGGATTTTTTCTGAAACGATACGCATCTAAGGCATGAGATCTATTAAAAAAGGCGCAAGGCCATCAACAGGCACAAATCAACGTTTTTGCTATAAATCAAGCAACAATGGTCTGGACGGCCTGTAATAAATACTTGTAAGTGATGTTATCATAACTAAATTAATGTCATTGCTGAATTTATAAAATAAGTTTCCATATGTGAAATAAAAAATAATCGAAAATAATGAATTTGGGACGGAGGGGGGGGGGACGGAGGGGGGAGCAATATGTATACAAGACATGATTAGAGATGTTTCGCGACTTTAAGTCCTTTTACTCCAAATGTCCCCATTTTTCAGTCTCCAGGGGTATATCATCCAGTTTCTTACTAAGTTAATGAGTTCATTTTTCAAATACAAGAATTCGTGTGAAGTTGTTTCACTTTATAGAATTATTACTCCCCCCCCTCCGTCCCCTCCCCCCATCCGTCCCATTTTAATTATTTTCGATTATTTTTTATTTTACGTATGGAAACTTATTTTATAAATTCAGCAATGACATTAATTTAGTTATGATAACATCACTTACAAGTATTTATTACAGGTCGTGTAGTCCATTGTTGCTTGATTTATAGCAAAAACGTTGACTTTTGCACGTTGGTTGCGTTGCGCCTTTTTTAATAGATCTTATATCTTAAAAGAGTATCGGTTGAAAAATAATCCTAGAATACCTAACATATTTTATCATACCGTGCGCTTATTCAATTTGCAATTCAATCGTAAACTCTGTCTTGAAAAAATAATTTTACCAGATTTGTTGAATTTTCTAGCGGAAATTGCCTGCTCCCCCCTCCGTCCCATTTTCACGATCACCGGGCGTGGTAATAGTGTTATCTTACCGGCTCTATACATATTTTGAAGTTTAGAGTGGTCCATTTCTTTGCTAAAATTGTATATTTTTCTCTTATTATCTTTTTTCTGAGGTTTAAGAATACATTCACATTCAATATTCCAACAATATTAAGTTTTATGTATGCCTTATAGTTTGAAGGCACTCTAATCTTATTTGATTTGATGCAATCAGATGTGACTTGCTTTTTATACCATGCCTGTATTGAGGTGGCCTACATGTTCAAACGGTTCATTACTCCCGCAGGCCTCACCCACTCTTATTTATGCCCTCATGTAAACTATATTACAGAGGGCACAGTTTAGTAATGAAATTAGTGTGGCCCAGACCTGTGGAAGCACTGTAAACTGAAGTTGAACAAGAAATATAGCACATCGTTAAGGCGGCCATTTTTATGTTGACTATATTAGTGATGCATATGTACAAAGTGGATTAGAATGATAAACTTCACTTTTGAAATATGACTTTTAGTTGGCAAAGGCAAAGGTTAAGGTCAAAATTGTTCTGAACAACATTTATTATCATATTCTCACATTTTATGTCTTGTAAATGATGATTTTGCACACAAGAATGTTTGATTTTCATAAATAAACTGACTTAAACTTTACAAGGTCACTATGAACTCAATACCTTTCAGGATGCACCTGATCACTATGTAAGAATGGACTCCCTAGATACCATCTTATATATAATAGGATTTTTTTATTTGTTGAAAAATAATATATGTCATATTGGTTATGAATGCTCTGGGGCACTTTTTATACACTGTGGGTGACAGATCCTTTCTAATTTTGTTTTAAAACTTTATTGTCGTTCACTTTCTGCCAGTTTTGTGTAATTACATTATTCTTAAATAAATGTGGAATACATGATTATTCATTTGTACACTTTATTACATGTCATATTTCAGGGTGAAAAGATATTGAGTTCCGGTACAATATCATTCCATTATGTGGACCCTGGGACAATTTACCTTCTAGATTTTCTCATATATGACCTTAATGTGCACCAACTGAGGGGTAACAATAAATATATATGGAATAATAACCCAAGGCGAACATACAAAGACCTTCTAGGAACTTAGGATTGCATAAGGAAATATTTTTGTCAACTGTGATGGAATGGAAACAATTTTGAATGGTGCGTAATGATAATTATCAGTTAATGGAAATGTAGTATAATTGGTTGAAAAGAGAAAGAAAAAATCTAAAGACAGTTGTAACTTGCTTGTTAAAGTCCCCGTGTAAAGTTCGAAAATGTGTTTTTATCATTCATTTTCTATTTGTCATGACTTTAAAAGTTATTTTAGAGATTTTTTGAGAAAAAATATTTTTGAAAAAATTTGTTAGCTTTTCATTTCTCAAATATACAAATTTTCCGACATTTTTCAAAAAAGTTGAAATTTTTTAATCATCAAATATTCCTCCATACATTTCAAAAAGATGATATTTTTTACACCAATGCAAAGATTGAACAAAGGACACATTATTTCAATATTAAATGCCATATTTAATATGCCACTTCAATGTTTTAGCATATAAAAATAGTTTACAACCTAAGTGATGTCATTATATAGGTGGCAAAAACAGTTTCAAAAAATTTAAAAAATTTTCTATGTCAATCTTTCCTAAATATGCTAAACTTCAAAAATAAACCAATGTTAATGGTCTAGCAAGGTTAGAAGAAAGAATATATAATAGTTCTATGTAAGTTCATCTCTCTGGTTAATATATCAGAAACAAGTCAAATTCTTTACTTCAGAGAATATTTTTAATTTATTGAGACTTTCGACTAATATCCCTTAGTCTTTTTCAAAATATAACAGCATGTATACATTTATGTGACGTCATTAACAGACAATGGAAAATTTAATTATGTAACAAATGACCTAGTAACCTAAAAAATAACAACAACAAAAAACATAGATACGAAAAAACGAATGACCTAATAATAACCTTAAGATAAATATATCATCGTTATGGTAACAATTAAACTCAAATATTACTATTGCATACTTTGCTATACCATTCTTAATTTACAATATTTTATGATACAAATTGTCCAACTGATACCCATTATCTCTGTTCATTTTAGGTTGCATTGTTTTAATATGAATTGCTTCCTTAACCCTACGTTTAAGATCATGACTCTCATTATCAATGATTTTTACATTGTTCCAGTTTATATTATGATCATATTCCATGGAATGTTCAATAACCGCAGAAGCAAGACCTCCAGTCGACAGTAATGTGGGTCTACGATGTTCTCTGATTCTAGTAACTAGTTCCCGCTTTGTTTCACCTACATAAGTGGCAATACAGTCTTTACAATCAATTTTGTAAATTACACCGGACTTCTTCTGATCATTAGTTTTGTCCTTTAAATGCACCAACTGTTTCTTGATAGTATTCTGCGATGAGAAACATACTCGGACACGATGCCTTTTAAAAATACGCCGTAACTGGTTGGAAATACTAGGGATATACGGAAGAACTGCAGTACACCTTATATCGTCATCATTTCTTGTTCTGTTTACATTATTTGTCGCATGTCTTTCACCTTCTTTAATCAGCCATTCCGGGTACCCACACTCCTTTAATGATCGGCAAACCAGTTCCTTTTCTTGTCAAATCACTCTTTAGGAGGGCAGAAACATTGGTAACTAAAGAGGAAGATCTAAAGAAAGAAAAGGAACTGGTTTGCCGATCATTAAAGGAGTGTGGGTACCCGGAATGGCTGATTAAAGAAGGTGAAAGACATGCGACAAATAATGTAAACAGAACAAGAAATGATGACGATATAAGGTGTACTGCAGTTCTTCCGTATATCCCTAGTATTTCCAACCAGTTACGGCGTATTTTTAAAAGGCATCGTGTCCGAGTATGTTTCTCATCGCAGAATACTATCAAGAAACAGTTGGTGCATTTAAAGGACAAAACTAATGATCAAAAGAAGTCCGGTGTAATTTACAAAATTGATTGTAAAGACTGTATTGCCACTTATGTAGGTGAAACAAAGCGGGAACTAGTTACTAGAATCAGAGAACATCGTAGACCCACATTACTGTCGACTGGAGGTCTTGCTTCTGCGGTTATTGAACATTCCATGGAATATGATCATAATATAAACTGGAACAATGTAAAAATCATTGATAATGAGAGTCATGATCTTAAACGTAGGGTTAAGGATGCAATTCATATTAAAACAATGCAACCTAAAATGAACAGAGATAATGGGTATCAGTTGGACAATTTGTATCATAAAATATTGTAAATTAAGAATGGTATAGCAAAGTATGCAATAGTAATATTTGAGTTTAATTGTTACCATAACGATGATATATTTATCTTAAGGTTATTATTAGGTCATTCGTTTTTTCGTATCTATGTTTTTTGTTGTTGTTATTTTTTAGGTTACTAGGTCATTTGTTACATAATTAAATTTTCCATTGTCTGTTTATGACGTCACATAAATGTATACATGCTTTTATAAGCCTTGAAAAACCACTCTTTGAAATTAAAAAAAAGTGTCACATATCACACTTTGATAACATTGGGTAAGACTACAACATAAGCCAAAGTGGTTTGAACATTATACGGGGGCTTTAATAATTGTATTTCATGTTAACAGTATTCGAATGTATATTTAAAGTAAATATATTATGTTTGCTGAATAAATTTTGATGTTATGTATAAAAAACACCTAACCAACTGATTTAAATGGATCTAGCTAACTATTGTAAATAGAAACTGGGAGCAGAAAGGGGATGTAGTCCATGGTATGAAATTCCTAGGACGCCTAATGGAGGAACTGGTAGTACAATATAACGCAGTAATATTTGAGCTTATATGTTTATACCTACACACGCAGGGGGTAGAAACCCGTCCAGTATTTTCGTCTGGTACAAACCGCAGACCTCCATTTTTGATCGAGAGAGAGGTAGGTGTGATTTTACTCGGTAGCTTGGGATCGTTTTACAGTGTTTCCTTTTCTAAAAACAGACTCATCAGATTCCCAGTACATTGAGGAACACACAATCCTTATAAAATGACAGTCATTTATTTAGATTTTTTGTAATGTGGGGTTAAGCACGAAAATACTTTCAATGATTTTTTCCTAGGAAATACACGAATCGACTCAGATTTCTTTTTATTTTCCATTTCATTGACAAGATATGCAATTTTCTTGTGTATGGAATAAGAATACAGCTTCCAGTTGGCAAATTTTAGCTTTGAAATGATCGAAAATAGAAAAATAACTAATTTTAAAGAAATATCGATCGGACGAAATTAAAATGTACTGGACGCAAGCCACTCTGTATTAACAGGCTTGCGTCCAGTACATTTTTCATTTCGTCCAGTATTTCTAAAATTTCGTCATTTTTCTTTTATTTAACCTGAGTCATCAAATAATTCTGAAAAATTTACACACTGTCAATTTAATGGTAATCTTTTTATTTTAGTTTACAAGTATTACTGAGTATTTGAATGGTAACAATATAATTTAAAATGAAAATATTTACTTTTCTCTATATTGTTTTAGAAAACACATCAGAAACTACTTCTTTTTTTCTTGGTATTATATGTTCGAAATGAAATGAAGCATCTATCCAAACCTGACTGGAACAAAATGACATAAACACAACGTGTTTAGGTCTCTCCATATTGTAATTGTACAATATAATTAGTTTGGTTGATTTAAAAATACCTTGTTAGTGAAATAAAAGGTTTATTTTAATTTTTATCTATTTTGGGGTTTTTATTTAAATTTTTTGAATACTTTTTGTTAAATCAACCAAAGGACCATGTTTTTACAGAATGTTTTCAATAACTGGTTTAAGAGAAAAATATTGTTGAATTCAGTTCACCATATCGATACCAATCCTTTGCAGATTGAACGCTGTATTGTTAGTTCATACACAAGAAAATTGCAAATCTTGTCAATGAAATGGTAAATAAGATATTTTTCAGTTTCTGTCCGATAGTCGAAAAATCAATTTTTAGAAAAAGTTCAAATGCCTCAATCGAATTGACTCCAACATAAACTATGCTCAGTAAAATGTTGATGTAATTCAGATGGTAAATGAATATGCTGCATACAATTTACAAATGTTCCAATTTTTGGACCACCCTGTAGAGTGAGTGGCATATATTCTGCTAGAAAATATTAGAAGGAATGGTAACAAACCAAAATAATGAAAAAGAGTGAAAAATAGAACATTTACCTTATCTAATATTAACATTTTAGCAAGGTGCAAATGCCCTTTGATTTACATGATACGTATATACTGTATATGATATGTGAGTTTCTAATCAAACTAAAACTAAACAGGAATACCATAATGTGCCACATGTGTCATAATACAAGGGCAAAGGTCCCAACGTATAAATCTCTCAGAATCTACAAGGTTGGATTTTTCAGATATAAACATTTTAATTTCTGTCCCCAAGTAATTTCTATGTGTCTTAGTATCAACATACAATTCTGAAAATTTAACTAACGATTCTTTGAGATTTTTTTTCTGTAATTTAGTTGTCTACTAGAAGTTCAGGTAGGTCTTAAATTATGGATCCAGTAGAGATCTTTGTACGATAGGAACATAATACAGTCAACATACAACTATGGGGCATCTCGTAAAGCAGACCGAACTTCTCATTGTTGTTGTTACTTTGTATATTCTCCATAATGTTGTTTCCATGTTTCTCTGTGACACTGTAGTATCTCCCTGCCCTGTTCATAACAGTTTATTCCTATTTGAAAACGGTTTGAAATTTTGTATGAGCAAAATATCAGGATGCGACCTGTACTATCTTAATATCATAGCATTGTCTTTGACATTTATATTCGGTTGAGTTAACGAATTTAAAATATAAATAATTTCTATAGTTTTTGTGGGGTGTAGTTCATGTTTGTGTCGTTCAAATCTAACGCGATTTGATTCGCTATAGCTATTGCTGCATAGTGATTTGCCGTTTTGGAAATAAGACTGTTAGGTTCATACTTATCATTCTTGCTCATGGCGCCGCAAGATAAACTCCATCAAAGATAAAATAATTTTCGAATTTGCTTCACTTTCACGAAGTCGATAGGTTGAAGAGTTGTTGCATACCTTTAGGTCTCACATCACGAGGTCCTCAGAATTTTGATGTTTAAAATGGTCTTAACAACTCTGAGAATTAATCGAGAATTAATTAAGGTGGCGATCGAGTTATAAATAACGAAAAAATATGATTTTCAAGCTGTTTTTCATGGCGACAGATGTTACTCCATGAGTTAATACATATATCAAAATGAGCACCACATATTTTCGCATTTTTTTACAGAACCATAAATTTTAAGTGCTATGGTCCCCAGAGGCAGCAATTGGACCGTGAAGTCAGATTTTTGTAAGGGTAGATCTGCATTCATGATTTGAATTATTAATAGTTAATGAAGTAACAAGTTGCACATTTCAGGTGGACATTTCAAAATCTAATCATTTTTTGATGGAATTTTGAAATAACATATACTCATATTTTTGTACAATTTCTCTGTGCTGAGCTTCCCCTCTTTTCACTTGACAAAATTATCTTGTTTTGCTTGACATATTTTTCTTGTTTCACTTAATTGATCTTGATCCACCTGACATTATGAAATTGTTTCACCTGACACATTTCTATTGTTTCACTTGACATCTTGTTTCACCTGACATAATGAAATTGTTTGTCTTGACATAATTATCTCGTTTTGCATGACATAATTGTGACACTGTAAATTACACTATGGTTTGTTGGACCGAATAAGTGTACATATGAAATATATAGTATTATATACTGGTACATTTGGACTTATATTTTAATAAAATGATGAACAAAAGGTAATCAGCTATATTTATTGATTATTTTTGTACAATAGAATCAATTTTAATGTCAAACACTGAAAAAAACTTGCGCACATGGTTTCTCATGACACTTTATGCTTTAGGTATGTAATGCATAAGATACTCTGTTTGTCTAATTGTATTGTCTAGTGTATTTTTGAACGTGCCTTATTAACATCTAACAGTCATCCGATAAACCATTAATAAGGAACAGACAAATAAAAACAAATAACATTCATTGCTAATAAGCCAAATGTGTTGCTCATGAACACCAAATGCAAGGTATAGTAGAGTGAGCATTGGGCAGGATTATCCTTTTGGCTCACCCTGTGCCTCAACTTAGAAAATAAAAATGTCGAGTTAAAAACTAAATGACAACCACGTTTTTGTGGAAATAAATATTTTGAAAAAATGGAATACCCCCTTCCGTAAATTACCCCAATCAAGAATTCTTTGATATGTATTCACACATAGCTAGGCCAAGGGCTTATTTAATACCCGGGGCTTAGTTGTGTACCAAACGAAACGAGAAACGGCACGACATCCGGGGCTTTGTTTGGTCTTCAATATACAATTAATGGTGTATAGAGGGGTAGGTTTTCTTAGACCTAGGTACCCTTTTCTGTACCGTTTTGCGGTTATTTTACTCTAAAGCATTGGAATCTGTTCTCATCATGAGCTACATAATTGATTAACTTAAATATATGACATGAAAAACGTCTTGATACGAACAGAACAAACAGGGAAATGTAATTTAAGTGGTGATTGTGTTTTCTGTTAATGTGTCTCACCCTGCTTCGGAAAGCTACCTTCGGAAATCCCCCATAACAGTCTATGGCTTACGTGATTATGCAAATGAGAAAACCCCATTGGTTTCCAAGTGGTACAATCAAATCTGACGCCATCCTCCGAACACAGGCCTCCAGAACTCGTACCTCCTTCTTCTTGGAAGAAGGAAGGAACTTTGTGGATGATGTCTGGAACCCTGCGTTCGGAGGATGATCTGACGCGGACAATCTTCGTTTTAACTGTTGTCACTGAATGGTTCGTGACCGAAATTCACTTAACTATAGAAAATATATTACGTTATAAGGATAGATTGTTTTTACTTACCAATCATCTACATGTGCTGACATATTCAGCTCTGGACCTCTGTCCTCTGTCCAGAGGGGGGTAAGACACATCGTCAGAATAAATTTTAAGTTCTCACAGCCCTATCATGTTTATTGGCTAATTCAAATCGGATACTGTAAAAAAACGAACGCCAATTTGCGAATGTTCCGGGTATTACGTTCGCCCTTGGCTAGGCAAGGTGTATTTCATATAACCGCAGTGCTTTATGTAGCCAATCACCGCATCCAGAGTCATTCCTTATGTGGTTTTCAGGGTGACAGCTTGACTCTACAGATTAAAATTGATGCTTTGAGTTTCATTGAAAAACTTTTCTTTTAATGATTTCGTAATCTTTTAGTGACATGGTAGAAAATATTTTTACAATGAGCGAAAAGAATTTAAGCCCAGGACTCAATGCATTATGGAATGACCATTCCTTTAAGGCGTAGTTTCCTAAAATTGGTCCCCTAAAATTAACACTCGATACTGCGCATCTCGTGCACATTTTTGAAAGCAAGGATTAGTGATTCCAAATTGTGCACAGTCCAGGGTTTAAATCCTTAAATAACCACTATATTATGTCACACGATGTGGTCTTTCTGTTCAGATAATACTAACTTATTAATTAGCCATTACTTGAATGTTCGACCATTCAGTAAACACACAGTTTACTTTTTGACCTGAAATTCTCGGAATCACTCAATATTAGCTCAATATCCAAACAAAGACGGGTGAGTCTGACCTGGTTGTACAAAGTCCAGATGACGACAATCTGTTCGCCCTGGTATGATTCAAGCAATGATAACATGTGAATATGGAGCGTACAATACATTCATTCCTGATATTGTTCGTGCTTTTGGAAAATATCCTCATACCATCTTATGTGATCGACGCCACAAACGCCGCCAGAGCGGCAACAGGTCACAGTCGAAGAACTTCAAAATTGAACAATGTGCCTCACAACCAAATTTCCGACGTTCAAGCTGGTCATAATGATTCAGATTTGGCCAAATGGAATCCATTTTCGAATATCACGTCGAATGGCAGTGCGCCTTATGATGCACTTGGAATGAATGAAAGAGAACATGGGATGACATCTGGTAAGGGGCTAAGAATGATCTGTACTTTCCACAATTTTGATGGCCGTGTGCTTTTCTCACTATGATGAGCATAACTCATTCAAAATAAGGCATTTTTTGCATATAAGGTGCTTTAGTGTACCCAAATTATTAATTGAGTTAGTTTTTCTTTAGAATGTATAAACAAGGTTCAGCTGGAAAATAACATTTTGGGAAAAAATTGCTATACCTGCACATGTTATTTTCTGGTACGAAATAAAGTATGAAGGCATGTGTTAAGGTGCTATGAAGTTAACATGAAATGACGAAACAGGAAGTGAAAAAACATATATTGGGCACATTTTCTGAAAAATTCAAAAGATTCTGTTCAGTGACCTTTCCTACCTCCTACTTTTAGCTATTTTTCAGTCACATTTTCAGAGGGCTGAAAAGGTTATTTCATCATGTTTAGGGTCATTCTGACCATGAACATTGTGATCCTGGACCTGTAAATGGTATTTGGAACTAGAGTCCATTTCACTGCTTCATTTCGTCAGTAGAACGGCAAAAATAAGAAAGTGGGAGACCATTGTGCAATAATATATGGAAAAGTATATTCATAATGTACATGAATGACATTTGTATATCTTGGATTGCTTCTAGTTTGGCTTATAAAGTGTGTGGTCTCTTATATTTGGATGTTTCTCTGCCATGTTATTTTCAATAAGATTAACATGGCTGAAATTCTTCAAATTACAAGACGGCACAGGCTTATTCACAAAAAACTAAAAAATCTGAAATATACAAATGTCATTCATGTACATTATGAATATACTTTTCCATATATTATTGCACAATGGTCTCCCAATTTCTTATTTTTGCCGTTCTACTGACGAAATGAAGCTTTGAAATGGACTCTAGTTGAATTGACTGGAGGTCAAAACAGAACTCTTGTTATCTTTGTTCAAAAAATGTCTAAAAATGCAAAATTTTTTGTCACTTCCCGTTTTGTCATTTCCTGTTAACTTCCACAGCACCTTAATTTCCTTGTTTTTTCAGGAAAATATCATTACATTGTCTTCTTTTAGTAAATCTGGTACGAGTTCAATGGGAACTCCAGGAAATGGGAACTCCAGGAAATTCTGATATTTCACGCTTTCAATTTTTCCAAATTTTCTTTTGAAGTTTCCAGACAACACAGGAGCTGCATGTACATGTACCATTGACCTGTTTCCAGGTTTACTAAAAGTAGACAATGTAATGATACTTTCCCGAAGAAAAGAAGGAAATACACACATGCCCTCATACTTAAGGTGCAGTGTTACTTAACAGGAAATCAAAACAGGAGGTGACAATACCATGCTTGATTTGATACATTTTTTGAACAAAGATAACAGAATTCTGTTTTGACCTCCAGTCAACTTAACTAGTTGAAAACAAAATATTGGAGAAATTATGAAATCAGTGTCGCAGTAAAAATAACATAAGTCCTGGGATGTGCGAATTTAAGTTTATCAAGCCGCAGAAACAAGCAGTCATATAACCATTGTTAAATATCATATACAAAATGCATTCCTAATTTTGGTTAAATACGTCATTTTTCGTTTATTATAGATTCCATGGCGGCAAGATTGTTTCGCGACTTCAAACAGGTAGATACGATGCGATACGTGAGACCAATCAGTCAGAGCAGCACTGGAGAAACACGCATCAACGTCTCTTTGTCGCTTCTGAAAATAAATGATATGGTAAGATTATGCGTTATCTAAGATATTGGTTTAGTTATTCATTCTCTTGAGGCTATGTTCCCTATAACTTCATTCAAGCCTGGTTTGGACAAAATCTCATCTTCAGTAGTCGTTTCTTGTGCTGGTAGACTGACCTTAGTTTTTGAACAAAGTATCAAAAATGGCAAAAATGTGTCAATAGTGTTTTATTCACCCTCCGATCACAGGGCTTCAAAATCAAGAATACATTCTTTCTTTTACCCCCTGCGATAAGCAGTTACCATTTCCCCTATTAAGAACTCGAAATCTGATTGGCTGTCGCAACACTGCGACAGAAATCATGTCCATAAGTCATTGCGCATGATTAGATCACGTGATTCAGTTAATTCGGGCGCTTCCAAATTGGTTATAGCAGGGGGAAGAAGGAGGTATGGATTGTGGACACCTGCTTAGTAGAATGTGTTTTGTTAAGACCGAGAAGTATGAAATTTTTATTGAAATGACTTTTCTTCTTCTGATCACAAATAGCACCAAAATTGGAATGTTCTGGCATTTACACCATGCGTAGGATATAGCCTAAACCTTCTTCTTTCTTGAATTATCAAACTTTAAAAATTTCTGCTCACTTACTATGTAAATAACCCAGATGCGACCAGTTTCACCACCAGGTGGCTAATTTGGGGCAGATAGCATGCATGTTGTAGAAAGTTCCCCTAAACTCGACTATTCATCAGTTTTAGTGGCCTCAGTTTTCATATTAAAGGGGCAATAAGGACTGTAGAGAAAATGGGATTTTTTTTCATTTTCTGAGCTATCAAGGCAACATTTGGGTTAACATCTTCTTTGGCATACCTATTTTCTTAAAATGTATGGATAAATTATCAATTTCAGCATTAAGAAGTGTCAATTCAATTCAAAGCTTCAAAAAGGGGACTTCAACTTTTATATTTTTAAGATCCACCATGTTTCAAGAGGAATGTCAGTTAAAATTATGTTTATCTAGGGGGTTTCTTTGTAGATAACAAAAATAGATGTTAGTCTTGATGAAATATCCAAACTTAAATATATTTTGACACTGGTCCATGATCGTTGAATGACCCCTCTGCACTAATTATTGCACCTTTAACCAACCCCTGTGTATCTGATTATACAAATTGAAATATGTTTAGTAAAAGAAAATATTATATGTTCAATACAAGAAAAGATATTTCAGTTTTCTGAATTTATAACCACGGGGAATCTCATCGACCTAGAAGTCACATTTTGTCCATCAGGATGAGCATTTTTAAAATAATGTTTTACTAAAATCTTATGACGATGAAACAAGTTAAATATCACCATAAATGAAAACCACTGATTTGGATTAGAGTTGCATATTTCGCTTTTGATACATCTTTGAAGTTGATTGATTATAACACTTATTTTCACACAGTATATCTGAAGGAGCTTGCTGACATTCTTTCTGTTGTTGGATTTCAAAATTGTAATCATTATTTTACGACAATAATTGTAAAATAGCATGTGCATTTTAATTAAAATTTACATAATCTTATTAATGTTAATAGGTCTCGTTTACAACTTAGGACTCATTGGTAAAATAGTTTAAGACAACGTTTTGAACGTTAAATATATTATGATCAAATATTAATTTATATAATTCTTTTAGGTTGATAAAGACGAGAAACTCACAACAACAGTTCGACTCAAAGTTGTAAGTATCCCAAAATTTCGATTTTTTGAATACATTCAATTAAACCACAATAGATCTTGATGTTACGCGGTAAACACGATACAAATATATGTCATATTCCGCAACGAATATGGCCTATTCACTTGCGGTGTATGACAGATTCACTTGCGGTATATGGCATACTCCTCACTAACCAATGAGAACGCGATGCGGGAGTACGTAATTGTTAATTCCATCGATTGAACAAACGGGTAAAAGTTTTACATTTAGAGTTGATTCTGGCAACCGATCAAATTAAGGCTTTCTGTATCACGTTTTCACCTGCGGTATATGTCATACTCACCCGCGGTATATGGCATATTCTGCAAGTGAGTATGACATATTTCGCAGGTGAGTATCGGGTGTTCACTGAAATTAATGTATCGCATATTCACTGCGGAATATCCCATACTCACCTGCGGAATATGCCATATACCGCAGGTGAGTATGGCATATTCATCCGTATCACAAATACCGCGCAACCATGAATATATGCCATAATCCGCGTAACACTTGAATCTTAAATCAATACACAAGGGGGTCAATAAATTTTGAATTTTAAGTCATGCCATGAAACTTGGTAAAAATATAGTTATGTCACTCCTGGTTAGATTTAATGAAGTATCCCCGAATGCAACTCCGCTGTAAGTAATGTCATGGAGCGATGTTTCGCTAGATGTCTTATCTGCTGGTTTGGCGATTTGAGAAAACACGTGACAATGTGCGCCATGTGTAAAGGGCAAGCCACATGGTAGATTCAGAATAGGAAGGGTAGGTACGAAATATTTCGAGGAAAATGCGTTACGTATGCGGAATCCGCGTGAAAAGTCCGAACGAAATGCGTTAGTTTTTTCAGCGTTCGGATTTTGTGCTGTATCGGCGATCATTTTTTGGAGTTTTTCTACAGGAATATTTTTGCTTTACAATACTCAGGTAAAATGCGTTTTTGCGTGACACATTCTGTCACGCAAAAAAACTGGCGTGACAATTTTTTCAACAAAAGCGTGACAAATACGCACATTGCGGGACAGTTGGACGGCCTGACTCTATGACAATTCTGCTTACAGGATATAGGTCCCCTTATCTTCTCGCATTATTGTAATTACTTTGACTTATGCATGTTATTTAGTATGTCTATTCTATTGTATGCATGTTCACATATATGTACATAACTTTAGTTTGTCTTATTTTGAACTGTGATTCATCTTGTCATGTGATTTGGCGTAGGGATTTCATGTACTACTTTGTCTTTTGGAATTATCTCAATCATGGCAGACCATTTTGTGTTTTCTCCTCATTTTCTTGGATTTATAGCAGTTTGCGTTGGTGAATCGTGGTGCATTGTGGTCCAAGGTAATTATTATGATATATTTTAATTGTTCTATGACTTTGATTGGAATTGTTTTAGTAATTAACCAGTAATTGAGATGAGAACTTTTGAAGTGATTTCCATGTATTTTCATGTAATTTCGTCTCGTTTTCTCATCACATTCTTAATGTTTTCACCGTATCACAAATACCGCGCAAACATGAATATATGCCATAATCCGCGTAACACTTGAATCTTAAATCAATACACAAGGGGGTCAATAAATTTTGAATTTTAAGTCATGCCATGAAACTTGGTAAATATATAGTTATGTCACTCCTGGTTAGATTTAATGATTAGTGAATGTAAAATATGACCTTTTAATGGAAGAGAGGGGCTATCTGTTATGTTGGATATGGGACAGCCTGTTCTAGCTATGAGCAAGTCATCATCTAGCTCCTATCAGCTAAGCTAAACTTCTAGCATGTTTAGCCACTTTACTGTGATTTAAGTGTTGGGTTGGCCTGAGTGTACTTTGTTGTGTATGTAACGTATTATAAACGTACTTGTACTAATTATATGTGATTATTTTATAATTCTTGAAATATATTGGATAATTTTAAACTTGTTGTTTTGTTTATCTTTAGGGAGTTTGGTGAGATATGTTTATTCCCCCTCCTATTCACATTTGACTTCCATTGACACATGATACTCGTGACTTCTAGCCAGTTCCAGTTCCCTCTGTCAACTGCAAGTGTAACACGTTTGCCCCCCCCCCGTCTAGTCACGTGGTACCCATAGCGCGAAGTGGCTGGAACCCTGATACATCCTTGGTACCCAAAGCTAGAAGTGGCTGGAACCCTTATATATCCTTGGTACCCATAGCTAGAAGTGGCTGCAGCCCTTATACATCCATGGTTACCATGGCTTGAAGTGGCTGGAACCCTTACACATCCTTGGTTCCCATGGCTAGAAGTGGCTGGAACCCATACACATCCTTGGTTCCCATGGCTAGAAGTGGCTTGAACCCTTAAACATCCTTGGTACCCATAGCTAAAAGTGGCTGGAACTCTTATTCATCCTAGAAATTTTATCCATACTTGGTATCCATTGCTAGAAGTACACCCCAGATTACCATTGTTAGAAGTGGCTAGAACCTTTATCCATCCTTTGTACCTATTGCCAGAAGTGATTAGAACCCTTATACACCCAAGGTTACCATTGTTAGAAGTGGCTAGATCCTTTATCCATCCTTTGTACCCATTGTTAGAAGTGGCTAGAACCTTTATCCATCCTTGTACCCATTGGTAGAAGTGGCTAAAACCCTTATACACTCTAGGTAACCATTACTAGAAGTGGCTTAAACCCTTGTACATCCTGGGTAACTGCTGCTAGAAGTGGCTAGAACCTCTATACACCCTGGGTAGCCATTGCTAGAAGTGGGTAGTACCACTATTTACCCTGGATACCATGATTAGAGGTGGCCAGAAACCCCAGTTTATTAATATAAACAGCATTAGTCCCATTGGTAACGTGTAGCCAGACGTTAACACATATTACGGAATGACTATAAGACTTATGAAAAACTTACTATTGACTTAAAAACTCACATGTAATTGTCCTATTCTTACTATTGTTGACAATTGTTACTGTTTAAGCAATACTGCTTTGGAACAAGATAACAGTCTGGGGCGACGCTACACTTGTATGGCAGATACATGGTCAACGATTGTTACATAACTATGGTAACAGAGATAGCTTGGTTAAGGCCATACCCATACAATGATGCAAACAACCCAATCCCCTTTTAACAGCCCCATTCCCTGTTCTGCATTATATAAACATCTATGATATGCAGATCATCATGTTGTGTTAATCTCCACCTGTCTTAAAGTTAGAGTGCAGAAACCAATATACTTATGACTGTAAATCTTAAACATTGTTTTATCGATGTAAGTTCTTTTGATGTCACTTTCAATATGTCGCCCTCTAACAACAGATCCTAGGCACAATCTACAATTCATCTGGAGTAATGAGTAGATTATGGTGTGTGAGATGGAACATTCAGGAAGGTCTTGGCTAATTGATGTATCTTTAATGATACATGATAGGCGTCTGGGTTACCTCCTCTCTAGTCCGTTAGCCAGAAGCGACGCCCGAGGCAAATCCCTTGATCCCGAGTGATGCTCTCTTGTTTATTGAGTTGGACTATGAGAAAAATCCATGTCTACGTTCCATGTAGAGTGGCCATTGTCCGAAAAGTTACAAAATTTCTTCTGGGCCTGATTTACTGTAAATCAAGGGACTACTGTGAAAGGTGAACAGTTGCTTTGGTTTTAATGTGGTCGAGATCCACTGACCCATCCTTGAAAGGTGATATCCGTAGAGTCACCACTCTGTTCCAAAAGCCCTGCCCAGACAAGTGCCCCACATGGTCGTCTATGTTCTGCAGATACAGTTTGTCATTCCATTTTATCTTTGTTCCATCGCTCCTTGTCAGAGTGATGTAAGCAGATGCTTGTCAAAACCTTGGCTGCTTGATTCAAGATGTTGAGTAGTCGTACATCAGCTGTAGACTGGTGTCCAAATCGAGAAGCTGACTGAACCCCTGTGAACTTGTTTATATGGTGAAATTGTGATATATTGTGATTATTATGTTTTGATACCTTAACGTTAAGGTGCCCTTGTATGATGGATGGTGCTTGATTAACCATTACATCTGACATGAGAAATATGAATCAGTTTGAGAGAATAAACCATGTATAGATTGTGAAAAAGTGTCCTGTTTTATATGATCTATGATGCCTTGAAGATGTGGTTGACATGGCAACGTTGATCTTACTTCTCTTAATGCTTGGCTTTACCTACGGGTATGGTGTCTAAGATGGTCTCCTATACGATTACAGATTCGGATGTGTGTGTAGTTTTGTTTCATGCCAGCGATATCCTGTGAGATGCCGAAAGAAGAAACCTAGCTCAACAAATGGAACCATTTACTAGTATTGCATATGTGAACATTACTTATCATCTACCAGTCTACTGTTTTATATGCGTTGCTGAAGTGACTATGTAGCAAAGAGGAAATAAGAATGTTTGGGTCGAACATTATTTTAAGGGGGAGCAGTGTAACAAACCATCAGCTTATTTGTGTATTAATTGTGTCAAAACTAGCGCTGATATGTTGTTAAGTCTCTTACCTTGCTCACTTTATGCATATGTATCGTTAAATTCATTCATTTCTGCTGTAAACCTAGATTTTTGAAACATTTTTTGCTTACCTCCTGGTTTCAATTTTTTTACCAAAGACCCGCTAATTCCAAAGACGAATAATTGTCTTAGACCCTGATAATTCTGAAGACAGATAAGTGTCTTCGACCCTGATTTGTTTGAAGCAAGAATATTGTCTTCGAAGCAAGAATATTGTCTTCGACCTTGGTTATTCCCAAGCAAGACAGTTGTCTTCGACCCAAATTATTCTGAAGATATAAAAATGTCTTCGATGCAAGAATATTGTCTTCGACTTGATTCGCTTTTTCCGAAGACAAATAATGGTCATCATCCCTGAATTTGTCTTCGAAGCCAAAATGTTGTCTTCGACCTTGATTTTCACATCATTACCTAAACTATATCTGTATATTACCAGTCCATTACAAGTGTTTGCATGTGTAACAACCAATCGGCATATCTACTCTTTTCAATGGCTTATATCTGGCCTGATGTGCCGTTAGTGAGCCTTTAGTTGTTAGTAGCTAACAACTTCACTTTTCACCAGTATGGAGTTTAACTGTAGTGTATATGTTCTGTATTTGCATGTATTTTGTGGCCAGCGCCTTCATAGCGCCAATGCTAGTTTTGTTAACTGTTAATGCGGAATGCATCTGTATTTTGCTAACTAAGCCTATAGTGACACACACTACCCTACCACGTGACCACGTTTAAAAGGGAAACAGGGTACAGCTAAGTTGCAAATGGAGGACGTGGGTTTAATTCCGTATTTCTGAACGTAAAATACATTTTACATTAATTTCTAGTGTTCTACCAGACATAGAATTAATTCATCAAGCAGTTTGTAGAATATGGTTGGCAAAAAACCACTACAGGCAAATATAGATAATAGTGGGCGCAGTGAAGCAAAACTCGAATGCAATACACGATACATTTTAGTAAATCTATCAACGTACAGGGAGCATGTACGTTTCACTTCGAAAATGTTACTTATTTTGACATTGATGTGTAACGAAAAACAGTTAACTGTTATTTAAACTGCGTGTCATCGTGTTATATGGGGATACATTTTCTAGTATGTTATTCAACTGTATTTTTGTGAATGAATTGTTTTTCTAAAATCTTAAGATGCCTAAAAGTAGCCCCAGAAATGTATCTTTACTTTGCCGTAAGGCATAAGATATTGTGAAACATTTTTCCTCTTGTCACAAAGAGGATAATGGTTGTATCGAGGTGTCTTGTGATGAGTGTTTCATGATTGAATGCAAAATCACTGGAGCAGATACCATCCAAATACATCTGACATTCAACATGTCATGTAAGACTTCATCGATCTGGTATTAGTTTTGAGAGTTAAAGGTATTGGTTAAGCATAGCATAGTTATAGTATTATGAATCCACTTCCTAAAAATACACTAATTGTACAGCACTATGTCTAGTCAACATTCAAAATGGCAGCGGTAACGGCTTTGCGATGAACACGATACAAAGATATGTCCACTCTACTATACTTTGCATTGGGTGTTCATGAGCAACCCTTTTAGCTTATTAGTAATGATTATACAGGGTGACCCAAAAAATGAAACCCTCCATTTCTTCAATATTTTTTTTAAATGGAGATAAATTGCTCTGAGATTTGGCACACAAGGACTTCATTCAATGTGGGATCCTCTGGCAAAGTTTTAATAATCATAGTCCCATATTGATAGAGTTTCGGTTGTTTCAAAATATGCTCCAGATGTCGTCAATTTCGCTGAAAACAAACTTGCAATGTTCAAGCAAAACTGTTCATAACACGGATGCATTCTTCCCCATGGGTATGGCTCAATTTTTGCAGCAATTGCTTATCATCCTCCTAAGCAGGTGTACAGAATCCGTACCTCCTTCTTCCCCCTGCTCTCACCAATTTGGAAGCGTCCGATTAAACTGAGTCACGTGATCTAGTTATGCACTGATGACGTATACATGATTGCTGTCGCAGTGTTGCGACAGCGAATCAAATTGCGAGTTCTTAATCGGGGAAATGCTAACTGCTTATAGCAGGGTTAAAAAGAAAGAAGATATTCTGGATTTTGAAGCCCTGTGATCGGAGGATGTTGCTTATTGGAGTTCTGCAATTGCGGTAGGGTTATTTTAATACACATTATCCTTTCAATAACCCCATATATAGAAGTCGGGGGCATTGAGATCAAGACTGTGGGATGACCATGGATTCTCCGTCCTAGGAGAGATCATCTTCTCATAGAAATGACTAGTGAGCCAGGCTATACTATCATTAGAAGTGTGAGGTGTAGCTCCATCCTTCTAGAACCACTGTTCTTGTCATTGAAGCCTCTATGTTACTCTAGAACTGCCTAGAACTTCCTGGGAACGCCAATATTGCGCTGTGTGTTAACAGTAACAGTGTTGCCATTATCAACCTCAAACCAAAAGGGGCTGATGATTTCATGTTTGGAAATTGGCAGTCCAAGCTGTGCATTTAACAGAATGAAGGGGCCTTTGGAGCACTTCATCTGGAATTTGTGATCCCAGAACACATTATTTCTTGAGTTTACATGTTCAGAAAGAAGGGAATGTGATTCATCTGAAAACCTAACATTGGAAATGGACATTTGGAGCATATTTTGGAACGACCATAACTCTATCAATATAAGACTATGATTATTGAAACTTTGTCAGAGGATCCCACATTGAATGAAGTCCTTGTGTGCCAAATTTCAAAGCAATTAACTTCCATTTAAGAAAAATATTGAAGAAATGGAGGGTTGCATTTTTTGGGTCACCCTGTATTATATGTTTATTTGTCTGTTCCTTATTAATGGTTTATTGAATGACTGTTAGATGTTAATAAAATACTTTCAAAAATATACTAAACGATACAATTGGACAAACAGAGTATCTTATGCATTTCTAGGGGTTAGGTATAATAGAGTGATGTCATATTCCGCATATAAAACTATATTGCAGTTTTAGGCAAACATTTCCAAACATAAAGTATTTGAAATATTCTAAAGACGCCCCTTGTATGCATTCTTCGTGCATCAATGTACTTCAATAAAACGTATCATACTGGATTAGGATATCAAGCGCATTAGAAATAATGATTGGCACATGTACGTTGTTATTGCACTCGTCTGAAAATAAAGATCAGATCAATTACCCGAATGCGAGTAGGTAGTTACCAGTTTCACCACCAGGTGGCTGATTCGGGTCAATTTACATGGCAGGTATATAAGAAAGTTCCCTTAAACTTGAATATTATCAATTTAAGTGGCTCGATTTTCATATAACCCTTATGTGTCTGATACTTATACTAATGAAAATATGTCCAGTAAAGCAAAATATAATCTGTCCACTAAAAAAAAGGTATTTCATTTTTTGTGATTTTATAGCATGGGGTCTATGGGGAATCTCCCCGAGCTAGAAGTCACATTTTCAAAGAAAATTATTTTTTCAAAATTGATAAACACTTTTTAAAACCACATTTCTAGATGTAATTTTACATGTAGATTTCAAATATGATATTACTTTGACTAAATTTTGAATTTTTAATGACGTAAATCAAGATTATTTCTACTCGCATCTGGGTTATTACATTAAGTGGTTCAAAAATATACTATCACACTATTGTACAAAACACGAGTCTTATATATTATTGGCTATCTCAGGATTGTTTTTCGGGTAAGATTTTGGGTGAGATTTACACTTATGCATACCCCCCCCCCAACTAACATCGACTATCAATATGGACTGTGACATTTTGACTTCCCCTAATTACCCCCCCCCCCCTAATCACACTGGCTGCTATGCTGTATGTGATTAGTCCCTCCCCCTCACATTCACACCTTTCCCAGATACGAGCTACATATGGCTACACAATTGGTGTGTTAATATAGGTGACCAGGCTGACCCCTCCCCACTGGCTACATTAGGCTGCAACCCTAGAGTAACTAGTAAGGTGTCCCATACCACCCTTGGTCCGAGGCTACAATAGGCTGCAACCCTATAATTACTAGTTACAGGTGTCCCATACCACCCTTGGTCCGAGGCTAAATTAGGTTGCAACCCTATAGTAACTAGTTAGGTGTCCCATACCACCCTTGGTCGGAGGTTACATTAGGCTGCAACCCTATATTAACTAGTGAGGTGTCCCATACCACCCTTGGTCGGAGGCTACATTAGGCTGCAACCCTGTATTAACTAGTGAGCTGTATCATACCACCCTATAGCTGGGGCTACATTAGGCTGCAACCCTATATTAACTAGTGAGGTGTCCAATACCACCCTATACCCGAGGCTACAGTAGGTTGCAACCCTAAAGTAACTGGTTAGGTGATCTTTTTTTGCTTTTATTATGTTGTTTTACTATGTTGGTGAGATTAACGCTTATGCGTACCCCCCCCCCCCCCCTCCCCGGCTAACATTCTTGACTATTAATATGGACTGTGACATTTTGACTTCCCCTAATCAACCCCCCCCCCCAATCACACTGGCTGTTATGCTGTATGTGATTAGTCCCTCCCCATCACATTCACACCTTTCCCAGATACGAGCTACATATGGCTACACAATTGGTGTGTTAATATAAGTGACCAGGCTGACCCCTCCCCACTGGCTACATTAGGCTGCAACCCTAGAGTAACTAGTAAGGTGTCCCATACCACCCTTGGTCCGAGGCTACATTAGGCTACAACCCTACATTTACTAGTGAGGTGTCCCATACCACCCTTGGTCCGAGGCTACAATAGGCTGCAACCCTATAGTTACTAGTTACAGGTGTCCCATACCACCCTTGGTTCGAGGCTAAATTAGGTTGCAACCCTATAGTAACTAGTTAGGTGTCCCATACCACCCTTGGTCGGAGGTTACATTAGGCTACAACCCTATAGTAACTAGTTAGGTGTCCCATACCACCCTTGGTCGGAGGCTACAGTAGGCTGCAACCCTATATTAACTAGTGAGGTGTCCCATACCACCCTACACCCGGGGTTACATTAGGCTGCAACCCTGTATTAACTAGTGAGCTGTCTCATACCACCCTATAGTTGGGGCTACATTAGGCTGCAACCCTATATTAACTAGTGAGGTGTCCCATACCACCCTATACCCGAGGCTACAGTAGGTTGCAACCCTAAAGTAACTGGTTAGGTGTCCCATACCACCCTTGGTCAGAGGCTACATTAGGCTGCAACCCTATAGTAACTAGTAAGGTGTCCCATACCACCCTTGGTCCGAGGCTACATTAGGCTGCAACCCTATATTAACTAGTGAGGTGTCCCATACCACCCTATGGTAATTATGAAGTAGTTATTAAATTGGTCAAGAAATTTTAATGCATTTCGTTAACTGATTCACTTGTTATTTAGAGTCAAACTTTTGATGTAATTTCCATGTAACTTTGAGTTTTAATCATATCTACCAAAATCTACCTCTAATTACGGTAATTATGTTTAATTGTTAGTGGTACTTATAACAAGTATTTGTACCAGGGTCCCGTTTGGAGCGAATCTGGGGTTGATTCAAGCCATCCCAATGTACGGTAATGTGAGCTAAAAATGGCTGCAAGGTAAGGCTTGCCTCGAATAGCCAAGCTGTAGTAGCAGCCATTTATAGCCACGTAGTTGAGTAGTATTTGGGTGTATTTTACACTATATTTAAATTAGATCTTTTTTTTGCTTTTATTATGTTGTTTTACTATGTTGGTGAGATTAACGCTTATGCGTACCCCCCCCCCCCCACCCCGGCTAACATTCTTGACTATTAATATGGACTGTGACATTTTGACTTCCCCTAATCAACCCCCCCCCCAATCACACTGGCTGTTATGCTGTATGTGACAAGTCCCTCACCCCCCTCACATTCCCACTTTCCCAGTAACGAGCTACAATTGGGTACACAATTGGTGTGTGAGTATAGGTGACCAGGCTGACTCCTCCCCACTGGCTACATTAGGCTGCAACCCTATAGTAACTAGTTAAGTGTCCGAAACAACTCTTGGTCCGAGGTTTCATTATGCTGCAACCCTATAGTAACTGGTTAGGTGTCCCATACCACCCTTGGTCCGAGGCTACATTAGGATGCAACCCTATAGTAACTAGTTAGGTGTCCCAAACCACCCTTGGTTTGAGGCTACATTAGGCTGCAACCGTAGAGTAACTAGTTAGGTGTCCCATACCACCCTTGGTCCGAGGCTACATTAGGCTGCAACCCTATAGCAACTAGTTAGGTGTCCCATACAACCCTTGGCAAGACTGCATTAGGAGGCAACCCTATAGTAACTAGTTAGGTGTCCCATAACACTCTTGGTCCGAGGCTACATTAGGCTGCAACCCTATATTAGCTAGTGATGTGTCCCATACCATCCGATACCCGGGGTTACATTAGGCTGCAACCCTATAGTAACTTTTTAGGTGTCCCATACCACCCTTGGCAAAGCTGCATTAGGAGGCAACCCTATAGTAACTAGTTAGGTGTCCCATAACACCCTTGGTCCGAGGCTACATTAGGCTGCAACCCTATATTAGCTAGTGATTTGTCCCATACCACCCTATACCCGGGGCTACATTAGGCTACAACCTTATATTAGCTAGTGAGGTGTCCCAAACCACCCTATACCAGGGGCTACATTAGGCTGCAATCCTATTTAACTAGTGAGATGTCCCATACCACCCTATACCCGGGGCTACATTAGGCTGCAACCCTATATTAACTAGTGAGGTGTCCCATGCCACCCTATACCCGGGGCTACATTAGGCTACAACCTTATATTAGCTAGCGAGGTGTCCCAAACCACCCTATACCAGGGGCTACATTAGGCTGCAATCCTATTTAACTAGCGAGGTGTCCAATACCACCCTATACCCGGGGCTACATTAGGCTGCAACCCTATATTAACTAGTGAGGTGTCCAATACCACCCTATACCCGGGGCTACATTAGGCTGCAACCCTATATTAACTAGTGAGGTGTCCAATACCACCCTATACCCGGGGCTACATTAGGCTGCAACCCTATATTAACCAGTATGTGTCCCATACCACCCTATACCCGGGGCTACATTAGGCTTCAACCCTATATTAACTAGCGAGGTGTCCCATATCACCCTATACCCAGGGCTACATTGGGCTACACCCCTCTGGTATCAAGTGAAGTGACCAATACCATTTCTCATCCTTGGCAACGAGTGGTTATACCCAAGATGTGTGTAGCAAGGTGATCCTATTGACTTATTATTACCGACTACATGTGACTTTACCCTCACATATCAATACAGACTTATAAACCCTCATACAATTGTTTTATTATTCAATTATAACGATGGAAGCGATATTTCTTTGAAACAAGATAACAGTCTGGGACTGTGTTATGCCAAGGCCACGCTACAATTGTATGGCAGATGCATGGCCCACGATTGTTACACATGTTTATGTATGACTCAAAACCCATTATTATGTCAAGAATAAATTACTATGGCTTTTATATATGAGCCTGGCCATAAAAAACCGGTCTATCACAAAAATTAGAATTGTGCTACAGAGCCAAAAATGTGCCTACGATTTAGAGGAAAATGTGCTAAATTCAAATCCGACTTAAGCCATGGCTCATTTGAAAGGTCTCTTTGTGCTTTCTAAGATAAACAAAAAATCAGAATATTGAAAAAATCTGTGATTAGACCACTTTTCCTGTGGCCTGGCTCATATATGTATATATAATATATTAAATGCTATCTTCTGTGCACTAAGTATTCCTCAAGATCAGTGATGGTGTTTAGCCTGCACTTATTTCTCACAAAAATACCTCTCCTATGTGCCTCGCTACCAATTTGAGAGATGAAAGGAGGGGAATTTTACAGAAGCAACATGATATAATGTTTTCGATCCAATCTTAGATCGATTTGATTAGAATATGATAACGACGTCACTGGATATATCTCATATAATATATTAATCAACGAGGCGATGTTAGTTGAGATCTACTCTTTAATACCGGAAACAACCAACTGGAAATTTAACTAGACCCCCTGCATTTTTTTTATTTTAGGAATGGTTCGATGACCGGCTTCGTTGGAACAAGACAACGTACGGAGGTTTAGAAATCATGCATTTACCAGGTGACATGTTGTGGATGCCTGAACTTGAACTTATGAATGGGTAAATATATTTTTTATGTATTCTCTATTTTGAGGGACATTGTTATGGCTTCGTAGCAGTTCGTTCGGTGCGTTTGAATACACGAATGCACTGAACGGAATGTTCGAGAGGTACGAAATTTGAAATTGTTGCAGGTCTAGCTCGAACAACAATTGCTCACAACCCCGTGCTGTCGATTTGGTTAGATTGATCGTTTTACCGGTTGGCCAATTCTATTTTTGTGGATTTGTAGTTTGATACACATTGCCATCCCATTCATAGCCATTTCGATGACCTAACAACTGCTTAGTGGTAAATACTTTTTTAAATGGTCAAATGTTTTGATCACTTGAAAACAACTTGTAAATTGTTGAATTTTCACAGAAGTCTTTCTTTTATTCAGGTTTGGTTATACCCATATTGACATCTCCAAACAGATGGTCCGTGTGTTCTACAATGGCACCGTCTCCATCAGGCGCGTAATGCACCTGGACACGGAATGTACCCTTGACGTCACCTTCTATCCGTATGACTACCAAACTTGCGACATCACAATCGGCAGTTGGAACTGGGACATAAACGAGCTGGTATTCTTAAATGACGGAATGTCCGTTGATGATTATAAGATGAGTATGCTGTGGAATCTGGTAGGCACTTGGAACAAATCAACGATCCTTTCGATGAATGAAACGGAAAGTGACGATGTCAGTTGTGTCGTGTTTACGTTGTATTTGAATCGCGAGGATGCGTTCTATAACGTTTATTTGATATGGCCGACTGTTGTGCTCGCTCTTTTGACTTGTCTCGCCTTCTTTCTACCAGGAGACGCTGGTGAAACTATAGGACTAGCAGTATCTTTGTTGTTAACGTTCACAGTGTACTTGTTGTTCACTGCAGATAAAATGCCCGAGAATTCACGCAGCATGCCCTTATTGGGTATCATCCTCATGATTCTGCTCATGTTCTCAGCGGCATCTATATTATTTAATGTTATACTACTCGTGTGGCATCATCTTGGTGAAAGTAAAGATTTGAGCTGGTGTCTCAAGAAAAGTGTTTTCTGTTGTATCGGGAGTTTCACCTGTAAATATCTCCTCGATAGAGAGCCGAGGGGTGGAACCCGCAAGGAATATCATCGAGGAATATCCGGTAAAATCCAGTCTGCTCCAGGACCAGTCACGACAAACCTGACCTATGACACAAACACCGTAAACAGGCCAGAAAATGAAATAACTGGGAACATGGCGTATATGAACCAAACGAGGTTAGCTCCATCCGATCAAGTCTATCCATCTTTACCCGTTCCTCACGGTGGGCATACTGTGATGACGCGAACGCCAGTACCAGGGATAATGGACATCAACATCGATACGTTTGAGAATCCGCCCAATAAATATAAACACACTTATGTTAACGCTGCCAAAATTCTCACTCGGTTTATCGGCTCTCTATACCTTATAATAATATTAGGTGGTGTCATTTTCTCCTTTCTTGTGATTGCCAATCTACCGTCAACCTGTTGGAAAAACAAGATGGAGTGCACTCCTGCGCCCGACAATGCCCAATAGTGATGGGTCTCGCTTGCCATGTACAGCTGTTGAATTAAAAACATACCTGCATTCAACAGACCAGATCACACATGAGCAGATTTAATTGAGGCTTGTGATATCAAGCGATTTGAATTCTTTAAGTATCATTTGCAGGATATGCATTCCACGAACGATATCGGCATTTCCAAAGAAAGAGAGAGAGCGGAGTTCCTAATCAAGGGATTTGATACTGGTATACCCTCTGTTGGCCAAGAACGGAGTTTGGCAAACCAGATAAATAAATTGTAACTCAAGGATGGCTTTTATAAAAAAACTCCTACCTCATACCCACCTACCCACCTACGTGGAACATGATACAGTCATTGAAGGGTTCAATTTTAAAGATTATTGAATCTCAAAATAACTCAAATTATTAACATTTCTACAAATCCGGCTTTATTTTATGACTAGACAGATGACAGATCCATATATAAAGGCATATGGTTGCATTTTAATGTGTAATGACCCGGGGGCGCCCCTGTGGAATAAATAACTAACGACCGCGAGCATAGGTCCAACTTATCCCGTTCCCGGACTATAGTCCTGCACTGAGCGCATTCATTTGCCTGTACGATTACAACTTGGGAGAATTATCTACGCCCCTTACACTTAAGATACCTACCTCCATGCATTATAGAACTCAAGATGTAACTTCTAATATATTGGAACCGCCGATTGTCTGGGTATATCGGCAGAACGGGAACATTTTCTCTTTTTCATCGAGAGAGATTCCATCACTTTTCAAAATGGCGGTTGGATTTAAAAGGGGATTCCCCCGTTTGGCTGTCCCGGATGTAGCCCGGAAGTACCAATATGGAGGAATTTGACGGTTGAAATAAGTTAAATGTTACACGCAAATATTGCGATCAAAAACGAAAATGTCTTCGTTCTGCCGATAAACCCAGACAATTGTGGATTCAACTACACGAAAAGAATGCTAAATTACCAAGGAATCTATTGAAGTAGGTATCTGAAGTGTAAGATGAGTAAAAAATTCTCCCATGTTGTAATCGCACAGGCAAAAGATTGAGATGTTCACAGGACCATAGTCCGGGAACGGGATAAGGTCCAACAAGCCAGATAAAGAAATTGAATGAAAGAAAATATCCCGGTTGGGAATCGAACCCAGCTGGGATGTAGTAGCAACTTGCTATCAAGGGTTGTTACAAATGCATCTATAATTCATCATAAACTAAGCTTTGATAAACTAAGATTTTTAAAATTGAACCCTTCAAAGACTGTATCATGTTACACGTACGTGGGTAGGTGGGTAGGAGGTAGGAGGTTTTTTATACAAAGACCTCAAGGATACTACATTGCCAAATGGATGGTCCTAAAAGAATTCCATTGTGTTAGTCATGATCAATATAGTTGTTACCTGTAAATATGTTTGATATGTTGAAGTTCAGCTTAATAAACATTGTTTCAATTTTAAAATATTTTTGGCATTTATCATTCCATGTTATGTCTATTTTTCTAAAAATCCCATCCCAGGTTTAAACTTTTGTTGAAGAAACTAATTTTTTACAATAATGTACTTTGGGTGATCATGGATTTACGTTACTCTCATTTTCGCACTTTGGAACCTCGCCAATTTCATAACGTATCCCGGAGATATTATATTTAAGATTCAGAGGAATATATCGGAAGGTCAGTTCTGAATCTGCCCATGAATTATATTATAAGTTATTGAATGATTTGAAGAGCAATACAGGATATATTCTGCTCGAGAAATCTTGTATTGGAACGAGACGAAGTCGAGTGCCAATACAGAATATCGAGACAGAATATATCTGTATTGCACTTCAAATCATGCAATAATGTTTTTATCGTGTGATCCTCTGTATTGCTACTGAGATTGTCCCCTCCGTAGTCCGTACCAATATTTTCTGTATTGCGACGGAGATGATCAACGGGGACAATTTCCGTCGCAATACAGATTGGTACAGCACAAGAACTGACCAATCAGAGATTCCATTTACAAGTCTCACCATTGCGGCCGGGGAGGTTACAACATGCACAAGGGCTCGTAGCTAGACTGAGTAACATAATCACTATACCTTGCACCTAGAAATGCATAAGATACTTTGTCTATCTAATTGCATTGTTTAGTATATTTTTGAAAGGGCCTTCGTAACATTTAACATTTAACTGATAAACCATTAATAAGGAACAGACAAATAAAAACAAATACATAATCATTACTAATAACCCAAATGGGTTGCTCATGAACACCAAATGCAAGGTATAGAAGAGTGATAATGTCAAGCCTTCTTTGCAACTTCACGGCTCCACCCTCCCTGAATTTAAGCACGATCCTTGGAAAAATAAATTGCTTCTCTATGAAAACAACTCTTGTATAAATTAAACAAAATTACCCTCTGTAAAACATTGCAATCATGAAGAATTTGAAAATCTTATGATTGATAAAGAACCATAAGCCACGTGACAGGAGGTATGCAGGCCCGTAGCCATTTTTACTTGGGGTTGAGATGACCTGTCACCTTTTTTACCAGGGGGGGGGGGGGCGGTCTTACCAAGGGGGAGCTTTTGCCAAGGGGGGGGGAGACTTTTGTCAAAGATCATGCAAAAGTGCTTAGAATGGTGAAAAACTGCATGATTTTGAAAGTATTTATGGCCAGGGAGAGGAGAATCTCCTCGCTCCCCTGGCTATGGGCCTGGAAAGCCTGATAAAATGTAGAGCGGTTATTAAAGTTTCCTAGACTATCAACCCCAACCCCTCGCTCCCTTATCTACTTCACAAAGGTGTGTCGTGGTGGGGGAGGGGGGGGGCGGTTGATGGCCCCAATGGCTTGGGGCTAGACTAGACGTTTACAAAATGCTGATCGAATTATGATGCGACAAACAAAATATAATGATGACGAACAAGTTTATCATTACCTACCTTGGCATGACAAGTCAATGTTTTTAATTTATTCTCAAGGGCAATTACGAGGAAATCCTGAGATTAAATGCCCATTGACATTTTTAGGGGCACTGGATTTTATTGTGGCAAAAAAAGAATAGTCTTGTTCCCTTTTAGTCTCTTATAGTATCCTTAGAAGAGTTTGGATGTGGATATATTTTTTAAATGCCATTGGGCAATTAGGAGAAAATGATTGCAATTAAATGCACATACGGGCACTTTGAATGAGAATGAATTTTCTCATTTCAATCGTCTCTTGCCAGTTTTCTTAACATGATTGTCATATTCTAAAGCGTTACTTTGGGGCACCCAGAATTATTTTTAGGGCCCTACATAATTTTTGGGCCCAAAATTTTTTTTTTATTCCTTTTTTATTCATAGAAAAAACATTTGCCAAAAATTTTGAAGGGCCTCAAAAGGAAGGGCATTTCTTAGGTCAAATCACCAAAAATGGAACATTTTCACAGCAAAAAATGTGAATCAAACCACTGAATCCTGGAGTCAGGATTCATACAGGATTCATATGCACATATGAATCCTGTATGAATCCTGCCTCCAGGATTCATACAGGATTCGCTGTTTAAATAGTTTACAAATGAATCCTGCCTTCAGGAATCATACAGGATTCATATGCAATATAGTTTACAAATGAATCCAGCCTTCAGGATTCGTACAGGATTCATATAGAAGGTAGTTTGCAAATGAATCCTGCCTTCAGGAATCATACAGGATTCATATGCAATATAGTTTACAAATGAATCCAGCCTTCGGGATTCGTACAGGATTCATATAGAAGGTAGTTTGCAAATGAATCCTGCCTTCAGGAATCATACAGGATTCATATGCAATATAGTTTACAAATGAATCCAGCCTTCAGGATTCGTACAGGATTCATATAGAAGGTAGTTTGCAAATGAATCCTGTAGCCAAACGAAACGAAAATTGGAATTGATGTGTATGTTTCTATTCTAACACTCACATTGGCGTATCGCATATATTACGCCAAATGCGCACAGGCGTACCAAATGAATTCGAAAAATTTAATAAAAATGTGTAATTATTTAAAAGTTGTTCTGTGTGCTAATTTAAAATACATTGTTTTATTTATATTGTCTTCCCCGAATGGGTATATAAACTTTAAATATACATGTAGCCATGTTTATTGAAAAAAGGACATTGGTTTTATTCGGTCCGTTTTATTCTTATTAGTATTAACTCGCAAATGTCACTACTGGAAATGGTTTTGTGTGGCCATGGCAGGGCAAGAAGGGCCCCCGAGGGTCAAAAGGGGCCGTTCTGTAAGATAACTTCTTCGGACGGGAGGTTTTTTACCACAGACTTACAGAAGTGGTGCCGTTAAAAGAGTTTCTTCTTGGAGAAGGTGCCGCCTAAATGAAACAAAGTGCAATGGCCATTGAGATCGATGCTGTCCCTGTCAGGAGATAATATCAGGCGATGTATATTTGATGATAAACAAACTTGGTGGGCCATCTTGCCCAATGGTTCTTCTTATCCTGGGTCTCTTACTCCGCTCCTACGCCCATTTCTCATTTCTTAATGCTAATATAGAATGCGTCACGTGTTATGAAAGATTAGTAGGCCTCAATATTACAATTTGAACCCGATTTTGAAGCATCCTTCAAGATCGGTCCTTCACTGCTTTCATAGCAGCTCATGAATGTCACAATGCAATGAATTACTCTTGGGCCGCAGGGATGATTTTGAAGCACCCCTGTAAGCCTTTAAATTACATTGAAATGATAGGCCCTAGGATAGATACAATCAATAATTCATTGGGAGTTCGATTTGGTATCTTTGGTGTTTGCTTTGGAATAGCCTAATCCCGGGGGAATAATCACGAATCTCGCGAATCTACCCGGGGAATCTACCTTACGTGAAAGTTAGTTAGCCTACATTCTATTGACAACGTAACATTCATTTGTCATCGTGACCTGCAGGTCATGCGAACCATCAACATGCAATGGTGTATGTTTACAAAAAACTGGAAATCAGGAGTTTTATTAAGACGGGACTTCCCCTTTTTATGTCACCACCAAAAGTGATCACATATTGTTAAAGTCTCCAACTTTTTTATGTACGGTGTTTAGCGTCTGGGGTCGGCGTTCAGCGTCTGTAACAAATGGCGGGTGGTGACATTTTTCATGTTTATGCCTTGTTTAATATTTAAGGCTCCAAATGAAATATGATATCTGATATCATCATGATGTTATTCTTATTATATTATTCTGTTTTGCAGGTGCCAATGAGTATGACACACAAGCAGTGACAATTGAGTTATAGCCCAGGGAGTTCAAGTTTATGCATCTTGCCTCAAGTAAAGTGTTAGTCCTTAAAGACAGGACTGTTGGGGAAATGGCACAGTTGCTTGATGCAAGAGTAAAACTTTGAAATAACCATAGATAATATTACAATAGATAAAAGTTTGGCATGCATTATTTTTTTTCGTTTCATTATTAGATTTGAGAGCAGGTAGACGTATACAGCAGTGCAGTGAATTATGTTTGTATTTTAAGAAGTTGTTTTTCAGGTGTGACCAGCGATGATTGCAGGCATGAATACACTTTAAATATATTTCCTAACATATTCCTTCAGTAAATACACCCGTTTGCATGTTTTAAATAAGCCGTAAATAAAATGTTTAAACTTTGTTAGCATGGTCTATAATCTACAACGACCGTCAACCTGTTTAGGTTTTGATTTGTTTTGTTGAAATTAGATTAAGAAATTAGTCTTTCAAATGTCACCAGCATGGGCGTAGACCATTGGATAGAGGTAGAAAAGAGCTTTAAAATGCTTTTTATTTGAAGCTTCTAGCTCAATTTTGAAGGAAGTTGCATCAATTTTTGTAAAATTCAAAAGAAAACTTAATTTTTTGTGTTGCTTATGGCAAAATCGCACCCCCCCCCTGACCGAAAACGAAAACTCTTTAGGGTTGAGGATTCACGTCGGTTTAAATTAGAATAATTCTTTACTATCTGGTTTTGTTTGCTTCATTGTGAAATGTTCATCGAATTGTTATTTTTCGAATCATTTCCATTTCGTTACATAAGTTATTTGGAATAAACTTAATTTCAGCTAAAATGCAGGGTAGTGCATGGCTGTTTTTGAAATTTTTATTTTAACCTTTTGTTGCTTATCACCGTATTAATTATGAGCACAATTATGAGCACAAGTTTTTATGTTTGTTTATTTGTTTTTATTTCTTATACAAGTACAAGTAAGTTATACATTGCAAGTCACACCCGTAGCAAACCCTACATTGCCTTACAAAGTTAACATGAGCAGTTTCGAGAAACATTAGAATATGGGAGGGGTTCAAGAAGAGACCCGGTGTAAAAGGGTAGGAGGTCAAGACAGTATCTGTTGGAATGTTATATATTTCCCTATCCATTATATGATAGGCGTATGCATGAGTGGAGGGTTGTGGAAATAGGGCCTCGTGAGAGATACATGTACTTGACAGTCAGTAATTGTTTACACCCCCCCCCCCTTCCTTGAAATACTGAACTAATGTGCTTTTTGTTCATTGAAACAATACGAAATCAAAATTGATTAGTTTCCTAATTACAATAAAAACAAACGGCTGATTAGAAGATTACAGTGACTGTTTCCCGTCATTACATAACAATGTTGAAGGTGGGCAAAGGAAATCGAGTCTGTATTGATCTAGTTAATAAGCATGATACGTGATTATAAACGTAGAGTAAAGGAAATGCCAGGATTTTTTTTTAGCATTCTCATTGTAATCAGAACTATGTGAATTTATACCATTCGCTTAGACATGGGCTAAAATTTTGATTCTTTTCAGCCTAATATTCTATCCAACAGCATTAAATGATCAAACTCAATTATTTAGTAAAACTTCAATAAGGGATCACGTGAATTTCGATACAGCGGTAAATGAAAGTTTTATGCTTATTATGCGGGAACTATGAAATATTAGATTTAATTACCTAGGTACCGTATTCGAGGGGACATTTTATCCTTTTTAGATTTTATATCGATTTTGACATTTTTGGCCTCTGGCTATGAAATATGTCTCTGATATTTATGTATTTCCCGAGAGAAAATTGGACATTTGCGGGGCCTGATGCAAGACTAGTTATCTGTTTTCCTGGCTTGTTTGAAATGGATAAACTTTGTCGTATGTTTCAATGAAGCCCATGTGGGACTGTAGACCTAGAAATTCATATTTATATACTATAGATCGAGATAGAATAGTAATACAAAATATAGTATTCCAATTTCCAGTATCATAATAGACACCAACTTTTAAATCCTAGTAACAGATTTAGAATTCCTATTTTAAAATCAAGAGTCAGTTTAATCAGGAATTCATTGATCAAATGCGATCGAGATAGACTGGCGGACAGGATGAGCTGGGATGCAATCAGGAAGGCGCTCAGTTGTTTATATTAATTATTGGGTCTTATAACACCTTAGTATAGTATACCCCTCCCTCCCAAATCACAACTTCGCAACCACCGTCAATTTTATAATCAAATCCCTTTCCCTCACTAATGCAAATACATGAACAAATATAATATTGGAGTGAATTGCATGCGTTTCGAATGAAGTTATCTTTGTAGTACTAGTATTAATTTGTTCAAACAAGTTTACAGAAGATAAATGAAAGGGGACAAAGGGAAACACAGGGGCGTAGTCAACTTTCAGTCAGGGGGGATTTAAGAAGTGAAGTCAAACGAATGCAAAGGGTATACGCTGAGACTTAAGACAATAAAAGACGATAATTAACCTGATTGGATCCTGTGTCTTATTAGCGTCTGTTATTTATTACTGTTGACCAGTACCAGGCTGATTGCGTATTGATAATCAAACCGGTCGTGGGATGCAATGATATATCTAAATTTATCCCATGACTTTGGATTTTTCTTAGTTTATACTCGCTTCAACAACTGCGCACCCCTCTCTTGTCAGTAAACACAGGTCGGAAGAAATCATCATGAGATTTTGACATTGTACTTTCATCAACTGTAACATAAAGACCGGCGTGTTATAATCTTGACGACTCATTTAACCTGCCATATATTGCCCGTGTTGTCGTAATTTTCAAATTTGATAAACAATTTTCGAAACCGTATTTTTAGATGTACTTTTTCATGTAGATTTCAAATTATGACATCACTTTGACTGAATTTTGAATATTTAATGACGTAAATCAAAATTATTTCTACTCGCATCTAGTCTACCTTGTATTTCAAGGGGAATCTGTGAAACAGAATACAAATATTATACGATATATTAAGAAGGGAATGATAAAGTATGTAAAATTCCTGCTGAATATACAGTATGCATGTATGAATCTGGGAAATCTCTCGGTGTATCGAATGTTACGACGATCGGAACATTCACTGGTTTAATCCAGGAGGTTTAATCTCCCGACGTGATATACAGCAAGTACTCCCGGGCAAGTACAATCCTTTGGAATACCAAAGCGTTAGATAAAGTGAGACTCTAATAGATCAGAATGTCCCGACACGGAAATCAGAATGACAGAAATATAATTTTGAATAATTTTGGGAGGTAGGGAATCGCACAATTTTGTAATTCCAATGCTGCCCTTTGTGTTTTATCAACGTTATACAACGATGCAAACAAAACAGATCGTATTTAAATCTTATTCTAATTTTAATTCCTACATGAAATCTCAGCCCCCCCCCCCCAAACACTAGTAACATTTTAAAGACTTTATCTAATTCAAACAATCAAATCAAATCAAAATTAAAACATGCAAACAGGTATATCTGCTTATGGAGGAATATCCGAAGAAATGTGTGACGCTGGTTTTCAGTCCTTAATCGCCGCTTAATACCTGAAAAGCAACTTATCTGCTTATTATAAGTTATCAAATAATTTAACAATTAAACAGAAACAATGCATGCCAAACATTTATCTATAATTGTTATATTATGGTTATTTTATAGTTTGCACTTGTATCGAGCAACTGTGTATCGGGCTGTGTATACGGGCCCTTTCTCAAACCCAATATGGGATTTAACACGTCACTTGAGGCAAGATTCATAAACTATATCTCCACGGGCTATAATTTGAAGAACGCCACTGACGGATCTGTCCCTTTTGGATGGGCCGTATTGTTCTTGTGTGTATCTTACCCACGGGAACCTACAAAACAGATATAATTGCATTGTGAAAAGGAAGTCCCGTCTCTATAAAACTTCCTAGAATAAGATTCAAGCAGTGTAAACATCCATATTTGCAAAAATAACGATAAACCACTGTCATTAAGTAGTTGTAGTACCATATTCGTATAGCTTTTGGGAAAGACGATAAAACGCAAAATATGATTGGAATATTTGCTGAAGTCTGGGATCGATGATCTGACAGAAAATTTAAGGAAGGCGTTGATCATGACTGAGCAAAATGAAAGAGCAAAGTAATAATAATTGCAATTTATGTTTATCATTTCAACTATTCCGAGTCAGAGAAATCAAGAATAAAAATGAAACTTTCCTTAGATATCTGTCGTATTGGCTTTACCGGGAAGGCTAGTTCTGGGGGGGGGGGGGGGGGTAGCGCTTGTTTAAATTTTAAATTATTAAGATCAAAATGGTAAGGTCATATTGACGAATTTCCAAAATGACAAATTATTGTGCAGTGCGTTAAATTGGAATATCTTTTGATTCTTTTCCACTGGGGTACGCTAATATCCGATCTTAGTACTTCAATATTTTTGTTTGAAAGCAAGATCTTTAATGTAAACATCCGCATTTCAATATATCCTGAGACTATCATAGAATAATTCTGTGAATCCCAAGCACAACCCATTACAATATCAGTCTATAAGTCAATCTGTATTACAACAAATGAATAATAATCCCGAAAACAGTTCAACTATATTTGGCTTTGACTTATTTGTTTGAGAGGGATACGAAATCTAGGAATAAAAGTCACCGACGGTCCAACTTCAACGAACAATCTACATGTACAGACTTATCTTACTAATTTAAATAATTATTTGTCCTCATCGTGATTTGCCCGTCTGATTATACAGGTTTTACTTTCAATTTAGCCTCACTCAGACACACAAATAAAATGTAAAATTATAACATCATATTATAAAAACATTATCCAACCTCGAATTAACACTAATGAACACGATGTGATGACTCTATTACTATCTATGAGGAACCATTAAACAATTATGAACGAAATCCAGATACGTACAGTTTATTCATGAATTTGGAATATAATGTCGCAATTCATTCTAAATATCTGTTAAATATCGAATCTCTTACATTACGAATCTCTTATTAAAATATATTCTATTTATACAATATTGTTTTTCCCGTCATCCGTGATTTCCACATGTTGATTGTATTCTATTTTATCAAATGATCGGAAAGTAATACCATGAAATGAGTAGCATTAGACATGTTAGATTATACGCCCTTGAATTACACTTATAAACACGATGTGATGATTGTTTCATTTACTTAGAGGAACGCATTAACAGATTAATCAATTATGAACGAAATCCAGATACGTACGATGTACGTACAGTTTACTAGTGACTTTGGAATATAATTATTAGAAATGTATTTCTAAAAATCTCTCAAATATCGAATCTCTATTAAATTATATATTTTATTTGTGCAGTAGTGATTTTCCCGTCGTCGTGATTTCAAAATGTAATTATTAATGATCGGTAAGTAATAAACAATGTCACCGATCGATGCAACGAATAGCAAAATGCGCCGGTCGGAGCAACCTTCGATGCACCGACAGATTTCACCGTTGCACCGATCGGTGCATCGATCGTTTCTCCAGATGCGCCGGTCGATGCACCGGTCTATGCACCGAATTAGATGCGCCGATGCACCGGTAGATGCACCGAAGTTCTGCGCCGCGGCGCACCGGCGTGTGATGTGGTGCAAGATCTGTACTGTATGTATGCATGTCAAAATGGCTAATACATGCTCTCGTGTTTATGTTCATGTGATATAAAGTGTAAATAAATTAGACAATAACTGAATACCAGTGTCTTGTTTTAGTTACAAAACAAATGTTCAAGCTTCATTATCAAACAGATTTAAAATACTAGAGTTCTGCTTAAACGCAACAACTGATTAGGACAAAAACTGAAAAACAATATGGCTATCTTTAAATTAAATTAAAAATAGATTGTGTCATGCAAGACTCGCCATTTGAATAATTTACAAAATGAATTCAGCCTTCAGGAATCATGCGGGATTTATGCACAAGGTAGCTTCTCAAATAATTACACATTTTTATTAAATTTTCGATTTCATTTGGTACGCCTGTGCGCATTTGGCGTAATATATGCGACACGCCAATGATAACTGTTAAAACAAAAACATGCACATCAATTTCCGTTTAAATCCTGTACGAATCCTGAAGGCTGGATTCATTTGTAAACTATATTATATATGAATCCTGCTTGGATCCTGGCTACAGGATTTATTTGCAAACTACCTTCTATATGAATCCTGTATGAATCCTGAAGGCTGGATTCATTTGTAAACTATATTGCATATGAATCCTGTATGGTTCCTGAAGGCTGGATTCATTTGTAAACTATATTGCATATGAATCCTGTATGATTCCTGAAGGCTGGATTCGTTTGTAAACTATATTGCATATGAATCCTGTATGATTCCTGAAGGCAGGATTCATTTGTAAACTATATTGCATATGAATCCTGTATGATTCCTGGAGGCTGGATTCATTTGTAAACTATATTGCATATGAATCCTGTATGATTCCTGAAGGCAGGATTCATTTGTAAACTATTTAAACAGCGAATCCTGTATGAATCCTAGAGGCAGGATTCATACAGGATTCATATGTGCATATGAATCCTGTATGAATCCTCGCTCCAGGATTCAGTGGTTTGATTCACATTTTTTGCTGTGTTTTCCTAACTTAAAATGTGCCCCCCTTGTGAGTTTCTGGATCCACCAGTGCGTTATAGACTCACAAAATTACAATTCATTGCAAACAGATGATCACAATACAATAAAACGCCCAAAATGCCATAAAAGCCGCACATTAAAATACCATCTCAACTTTAGTTCATGGCCAAGGCTGACTTATTTCAATAATATAAACATATTTGATATGAAAATAACAACATTGAAATTAGCATTTTAAATTCATTCTGATTAGTTCAGCCTAGTTTCCTTATAGCGACATATAAATTAAGGGTTTGAGAGGGCTGTAAGAGGACAAGCAGAGCAGTATATTATCTTTAAGTGAAACCATATGTTTCGAGATTACTTTTAATGTCAAGTTGGCATTTGTTTTTGTCATCGGTTTGCCCATGTGAAATAAAACTCGGCATGATTAAAGTTGATCATAAAAGAATAAACCTTTCCTACATTTATCATGATCATTTTTTGATTTTAGAAAAATGTGTAATCCATTTCATACCGACACTTATCTTATTTTATTTGAGATTTAAATTTTAAAAACACAATTCATGATAAAATATTGATCATTTAATCACTTTCATTTTGACACAAGTCTTTTGAGAATAAACTTCACCGAAAAATATTGATTCTAAAAGATACATATATACGTCAAAACATCTAATTTTTAAAAATTAATGAAATGTCAGGAATTGTTGACCAGAGATTCGCATGTAATACACATGTATATAGTCGTTTGGCAATTTGAAGGCCTGTTTAGTTCTTTTATTTGAAAGAAATGACACCTTTTAATTGATAGTTAATGTGGCTTTGAAATTAATCGGAATTATCTATTTACCATGAAAATACTATTATGACGTGCACGGACCTGGGGACAATTCGGGAAATACGGGGTAATCTCAGCTTTAAGCGTTAATATCTGCCTTATTTAAAAAGCTAACTATGTGCATTATATATCATTTTGAAGTATTTTTTATTCGCATTTCACTGAAATTATTTTTCCATGGAAAGTGTGATAGGATCTACCATAATTTTGAAGTTAAATGTACTCCGACATCGTCAAATACGCTGTAAGACGTAACATTTCACGCTTGCACGGTTCGTTGAAATCGGGATAACTTTTGTAATACTGATCAGAATTTTACTAAAATTTCACATTTTATTCATTGAAACATGTGCTTTTATGACGTCACAATTGCCTAGCGGCTACAGTTCAAATCGTCTTATATGAACGCTTTTAAGATTTTCAAAATTGTGTAAGGTTTTGAAGGCGAAGGAGACAAGCAATAAGTTTACCTTTATTTAACCTTCTAATTTAGGTCTGATTTCAAAAAAAATTTAACTGCACAATATTGTCATGGCGAAATTTACAAAACAATAACCGATTTCTTTATTTTTCAAATAATAAGAGAATAAGAGTTGCTTTTAGAGACTTGAAAAAATGTAACGCATCGATTTTTTACCACAAATCCCATACACATCAATTTTTACTAACGCCCCGAGTGGACTTCCTGACCGTTTTTCAAAAATCAAAAACATTTTAGAAATATTGTCCTCGAGATCTTGTTACTCTGTTAATTTTACCAGGATTGAATAAGAATAAAGCATCTTATTTTTATGTTGACTAAACTTGACAAAATGTAACGCTTGTCGTTTTTGACGTTATAATGCTGATTGCGCCCTATACTGCCCATTGTATTGTTTTGGTATTTTGACGCCATAATGTTACTCTAATTGTCCCCAGTTTCGTGCGACGTGTATATTCGGTTTTGAAATTAGATTATTTCTACATATACGTTCATATTTTAGGTTGTTTTGTTGGGGCACCAATTATTGAAATTTGTCTCAGATATAGCTTCTTTTTGCCTCCTACTGACACCAACTATAGGCAGAATTCCTACGATATTGTTATCACAAACGCGTGAAAAAAGAAAAATCGTTCCTTCGAGGTTCCGACATTTTGTTACCGAAACGATCCGTCCGTTTCGAGTAGAGTAGAGTACCAGTGATCCGGTTACAATATAGTTAATGATTTATTAAAGTACCTCCTATTTGGATTCCATATAATGTATCAATGGCTGAGAAGAGTTGGCAGAACAATTTATCTACATCTGTCTTATTGTTTGTTTGACAATACTCAATAAAGCACCGTACGTCAGCTTGGACAGCATTATGAATTGGAAGATTATCATTGCCACTTGTATTATGGTTTTAACTGTTTTAACATATACAGGTACCTATTTTAACTTTGGAAGCTCTTTTGAATATTCACATATGAACAACTTTACTATAAAACAGATATATTCAAAACATTTAGTAGAAAAATGCAGCAAGGAGTTTCTGCTGAAGGTTCTGTTGAAAAACAATGTGTCGTACACTGAAGGATCATGGGTAAATGATACGTGGAAACCAAGCAAATGTGAGTTCTCAAATGGCAAATCATTTCTTCCAAAATGTCTTCCAGACTTAAAAATAAGAAAAATGTTGATATTGGGAGACTCTAATGGGCGACGATGGGGATATGCGGCATTGAGATTACTTCAAAAGGAATACAAATGTAATGTAGTGAAAAAGGAAATTGATGGGAATAGTGATCCGACAGAAGAATACTTTAAAGAGGTGAAAGACACAAAATTCCATAAAAGGGATTGTATAACTTGTACTTCATTTCTATACCAATGTGTCACCAAGCAACCAATTAATTCCCATTATACAACTGAAGTTTCCCATAATGCGAGTGGAGTATCCCATAATGCAACTGTACAGGCGTTTACACATAAGCTCGACATTGAATACTTAGCAATGGAGTATTACATGGACAATGAAATGATAACCCAGAGAAGGTCAACACAATGTAAAAATGCAAATAAATACCCGTTTAATTCTTCCAAATATGGCAGTTATTGTGGTGAATCAATGACGACGCAACAGTTCATTTTCAATGAATATCTCTACACACAGCCAAACTACCCAACCCTTATTGTAATCATTGGGAATCACCATGAACCAGAAAGGCGAGTTTACTCCGATCTTAAACGGGACCTAACATGGTTCCTTGAGCTATTACAGCAAGTAGTTCACAATGATACGAGAGTTTACTGGATAGAGTCGACATATGTCTCGAAAAAATGGAATAGAAAACATGAAAAATACGAGGAATATAATCGTTGGGCTTTACAAGTGATATCCAAATACTATAAGTCAAATCCAAGTCTTTTTTATCCTTTTTACGGAATATTTGACTTGAGTAAAAATAAAACAGAGTGGTATAAAGATGGTATGCATTATAATGAGAAACTGTACACTGCATTTATGGAATTATTTTTTAAAACTTTATGTGAATAACTACGAAACTAACTTCATCAGTTTCAATATTCATTGTCATATGACCTTATTTTACCAATAACAGTTCTCTATTCGTGGTCATGTGACCTTATTTCACCAATCACAGTTTTCTTGTCATGATCTAGTCGGACCTTATTTCACCAAGAACAGTTCTCTATTCATGGTCATATGACCTTATTTCACAAATCACAGTTCTCTATTCATGGTCATCTGACCTTATATATATCACCATAGCATTTCTTAATTGTCTTTCATATTTGACTTCACTGGATGGTGTCATTTAATCTTAATTAGCAATCTACTTCATATTCGAATATGACTGTATTCACGCCTTCTATAAACTGTAAACAAAGTCACCATTTCACCAGGGGGATATTCGCGAAGAATACCCCTGTAATACGTGTAATGTGTGACGTCATAACAATGGGTCGTAGTAATGGCGGAACATTATGATTATTCGAAACATTTTTGTGAGTTTTCATGTTCGAATCGTAATATAGACCTCAGAGCAGGGGTAATATCGTCGAATACACCCCATAGGGCCAGGCAAAAATTCTTTCGTACAGAAAACGTTTGTGCCTAGCCATGCGGGGTGTATTCGACAATATAGCCCCTGCCGTTCGGTCTATATTTCTTAATTATTGAATATTTTAAGTTAACTTTTACATGAAATCGGGAAGTCATATGAATATTATTAATATGCCTGTGTTTTTATTCTTTTTAATACTCGTTTTAAAGTCTGATAAAATGTGCAAGAGTGCCACTTTTTAAAAAGTGTATATCTAAATACAAGTTTAAAATTATAGGTCTTGAAATCGGCTTTAAAATGAGTAACGTGTGTGCATGTGCATGAATAGGGTTCAGGAGATTTCACTTTGTTTTTGATTACCTTTAACAAGGATCACTACAGAGCCAGTATAATGTCAAATGTACTCCAAGGAATCAACATACTGTGACATAATAAAACAAATATTTCATTCGTATGGTTAATAAGCTAGTTCATAAGCAGTCTTAAATACGTTCTTAATCAGTTTAAACCCGTTAGCAATTAGTTCTACCTCGTTCTCAATACGTTCTAAGACAGTTCAACTCGTTGTTAAAACGTCCCTAGTAGGATTGAAGTACGATGGTTCCGTCCGTAGTACGTCCAGCTCGTCGTTAGTACGTTGTCTCTCGTTCTAATTGTAGAACGTATCGAACATTTTGAGCATGTTCTAAGTTCTAGAGGACCTACCCGTTCGAGTACGTTCGATGAAGTTTGTAAATAGACCCCAAACGGTTCTAAGTACGTCCAGTCCGTTCGTACACAGTTGAAGCCCGTTTTTGAGAACGTATTGAAAACTAGTTTGGTGATGTGCCCAATTTCAGGCAATCCGAACACAGTATTTCACATAATGCACTATGCATGAAATTCCTATAACCCATCCAAGGTCATTCCTTATGTGGTTGCCAAGGTAACAAGTTCACTCAACAGATTATAATTGATTGTTTGCCAAATTGACCCTTGCAAAACGTTTCATTGAAAATATGTTATTTTAGTGATTTCGAATCTTTTAGTCGACATGATAGAAAATATGAGTTCATTTGCAAGTGATTTACAATGTAAAAGTGCGTAACAACAAATTGTATAGCCTTGATTGATTATGATGTTTGAACTCCGAGGATATGTATGTTAACATTTTCTATTTAAGAAATATAGACTGCTCTGAGGTCTATATTACGATTCGAACATGAGAACTCACCAGAATATTGCAAAATCGTCAATTTCGTTGTTACCACTTTTTTCATTTCTACTTCCGGTTGAGCGTTTGGCTGTTCCAATTTATTCACTTACCTCCTGACCCCGACTTAAGTATTGACATTTCGGCCTATTTTATGGTTTCACGCATATCTACTACATTTATAATTACTGAAATTAATTCTATATTGCCAAGAAACCAAACAAATCACGGCGGATATCCATATAACGGAGTAATCATTTGCTAATTTCTTTCACTGACCAATTAGTGCACTGAGCGAAACACTAAAGTACAGAGCCGGGGATTTGATCTCGAATATAACCTAGCTGAAGCATTGACTTTGTTCACAGTTTATAGAAGGCATGAATACAGTCATGTTCGAATTGCTGTTTGATGTTTGAGTACTCGTATCTGTACTAATTGAGTAATCATATCATGATCTGTGCCAATCCATGCTCATGAGTACTCATTTAGAGTAATCCCTACCTGTATATCTCCCTCCGATACAAAATGGACTTTTGAATTTCTATCCTTTTTAATAACAAAAGCCTGAATCAGATTTTTATACCCTGCTACACTTTTATTGCAAGTTGAAAACCCAAAACACAGTCGCAATAAAGGCTGATATTACACCCCACCCTATCCCATACTGTAGGCAGTATCCTTACAATAAATACAAGCTACAATGAAGTTGCAAATCGAAAACTATTTTGTTTCTTTCCATATTTCTGAAGGTAACTAGGTTTTACACAATTCCAAGTCTTCTACTATACATTGTGTAGATTCACCGAGCAGTTTGCATTGTATTGCTACCAGGAAAGACATACCGGTGTAAAAGAAATTATGATCCCCTGGGGATTATGGTCCCCTTCCTTAAAGGCCCTTACTGGCCCTGATTGTGGATACGATAATAAGGGAAAGAGTTGTATTTAGGTCACCATATAAATCAAAGGAAAGTAGGACCATAAATGAATATGACCACCTACCCTTTTACACCTGTGTAAAAGAAATTATGGTCCCCTCGGGATTATGGTCCCCTTCCTTAAAGGCCCTTACTGGCCCTGATTGTGGATACGATAATAAGGGAAAGAGTTGTATTTAGGTCACCATATAAATTAAAGGAAAGTAGGACCATAATTTGATAGGACCTCCTACTCTTTTACTCCGGTATAAACAAAGATAAAGAATACTCGGTCCATTTGCAACTTCACTGTGGTAGCCTGTATCCCTTTTAAACGTGGTCGCATGGTATAGTAGAGTGTATCAACTTCACTGTGGTAGCCTGTATCCCTTTTAAACGTGGTCACATGGTATGGTAGAGTGTATCAAACTAACCTTGTAATCTTGAAAGGTTAATTAGTCAATACCTGGAAATGCAAGCTAATAAATAACACAAGACCGGGTATATTGAGAAAACCTACAACTTGGGCCGACCTGATATTCTCGGAAGACAAGAGCTTCACTCGACCGTAAAGGTGAGTTGAGTAAGGTCATATTGTACTATACTCAGGTTGTATTGACGTTACGAGAGCGATGATGATTGATAAGGCAAGTGTGACCCACGGTTAGATATATTATGGAGCGGACTTTACGATTGTTGTTGGTGATTTTGTTGGTGATGCCGTCGTCTCATGTTGTCGACGCCACAGCCATTAACGCCAGAACCGCCTTAATACAGGGCCAAAGGTCATCAATTTTGACCAATTCTAGCCAGAACTCTGTCGTTTCTGCTGATATTCCACAAAGTCTAGATTTGACCAATGGGAATCTGCTTGGCTTATCAAATGGTATTGGCCCATATAATACTCTCGGGCTGCATCTTGGAGATGGAGAGTCTAGAAGGACATATGGTAAGGGAATTATTGGACTTTCTTTGAGAGTCTGGGAGAACATAAACGTAAAGTAGTAATGCCTTAGTCTATATCCAATAGTCCGAATATCTTAAAAATTCGGTCTATTGATCATAATGTCCCTCCTGTGTGAAAAAACAAGAATTTCTTTGCACAAAATTATCAATTTTAGGAACTTTCACTTTCCAAAAATAAACATTTAGGTCAGGGTGCATGATGGGAAATTTTCTGCATTCCTCAATTGAGTCACATGTTATTTTTCAAACAAGAATCACTCCTTCCCCATATTGTCTATATCTTCCAGTTTTGCACAAAGAGTGCTCTTATGTACCTAGAAAAGACTTGTGAGAAGAATGTTTTGATAAAGTGTATAAAAACAAGAATATTCAGTGAAAAAAATCAGAAAATTTTCAGAATTTTTTTTCACTGAATTTTTTCGTTTTTTATACATTTTACAAAACAAATCTTCTCACAAGGCTTTTCTAGGCACATGTGTGCACTCTTTGTGCAAACCTGGAAGATGTAGACAATGTGAGGATGGAGTTATTCTTCTTTGAAAAATAACATGTGACTCAGTTGAGGAATGCAGAAAATTTCCCAACATGCACCCTGTCCTTAAAACAATTCAATTAAGTAGTAAGGTACTTAAATGCTATAAAAAGTAATATTGTCAAATGGAAATAAAGCTAGGGGATGTAACAAATATGCAAATTAAATTACATCATCGACCATTTTGAATGGCACTTCCTTAGTTAACAAATATTTTTCAATCCCAAATCATTACATATGTTGTCTGAAAATATTTTCATTCCAAATTTCAAATAAATTTCAGACTAGAGGATAAAGTCTAACATGTCCTCAAAAGAAATGACCAAATTGCGGAACTACCTTACGTGAACAGATTAAGCAATGTTTTCTAGTAAGACTGGCATGTTGCCTTCCATTTTTCCTTTATTATAGATTCTGTGGAGGCAAGATTGTTTCGAAACTTCAAACAGGCAAACGGCGAAATGCGATACGTTAGACCAATCAGTCAGAACAGCACTGGTGAAACACGCATCAACGTCTCGTTGTCGCTTCTGAAGATAAACGATATGGTAAGACTAACATAGATGTCATTGATGTGCTTTGATAACTCATCTTCATAGAAACAAGAATTCCAGTAGACGAGTATTGGGATTTTGATAGGTTATCGGCTCAGATGACTTAAAACCTAAAGGACTATCTTTAGACAAAGTCAGAATCGTTTGATTTTTTATAAAATAGTTTAACGTGAAATGAAAATTGCAAATAAACATATTTCAAAATTTGGTATTTTTCGAAACCCTACTAGGCTGCATAATATATCGACGAAACCTTGATTGTTGTACCAAGTTAAATGGACGTATAAAGTGGAGTACATTTTGATCTGCAAAAATACACTACTTATTTTAATATCTTTTAGGTTGCTAAAGATGAAAAGTTGACAACAACTGTTCGACTCAAAGTTGTAAGTATACAGAAAAGTAATACTTTGTTTTGTGCTCTCCTACACATTTTTTGATGACGTCACACAAAGTCGTGGGTTCTCCACAGTTAAATTTTGTAGTAAATAGAAAACTGGAAGCTTTACTTTGATCATACTCCAACTCAATGATCCAGACATCAAGAAAAAAGAGGGAACATTGTGAATGATGTCTGGACCCGTGCGTTTGTAGGTTGGACGTTGAACTTATTAACTAACTAGAAATCCAAACTAGTTGAAATATTTAGTAATCTTAATTTCAATTTCAATTTATTAAATATATATGCATACAACAATACAAAGATGATGAAGGGAGCGAGACACCACTGGAATGTGTATGGTGCCCCTGTAACAATAAACGATTCATATGAGTTAGCAATTGAATATGACAAATAGGTATATGAAAGGACAAAATCCTGGGAACTATTCAATTTAGGTAATAAAGGTTTTGTTCCTGCAATTTCAGCTATGATACAAAGCTGTTTTGGCCTCCTTCCAATGTCCCCGTGTCCTGATAGAGTTGGTTTTCACGCTAAAGATAAAAATCAAAGATAAGAATTGTTGAGATCAAAAGTGCCAGAAAATTCCCAATGGAATGGTGCGTCGGGAATTTTATTTTCATTGAACCAAAAAAACGAAAAATTAGAATACCTCACTAAAACCGTTTTGAATAAAAATGCCATCAACGTTACAACTTACTCTTACTGTTTGGTACATGTATAAAGACATAATGCTGATGCTTACTTTGATGTATGTATGAAATATATTAAAGAGTTTGAGAAATATTATTGCCGAAATGCTTCAAGGAACTAATCAAGTGACTTGACGCATCTTCGGTAATCTTCGGCAGTGGTACAAGCATATTCGGCCATCTTCGTGGCTCGTCTGTAATTCCAGGAATGGGATGACTATCGGCTAAGTTGGAACAAGACAAACTATGGAAACTTAGACGTCATTCACCTTCCTCTAAACATGCTTTGGATGCCTGAACTTGAGATTATGAATGGGTAATAACATATCTTTGTATTTATAATGGACAATACCCGTTACCTTCAATTCACCCCCATTGTTTGTAAGACACAACGATCAGTATACACTCTAAATTTCTAATGATATCCAACTACTTATTGAACGTATCATAAATGAAATGTTGTCATATTGCCACTGTTTTACAACCTCAACTATGGACTTATAAAAAAGTGAAATGTATCGCTAGAGGAATAGTGCTATATTTTTGGTATTTTACCAGTTCTACAAACAAGTCTGTATTTTTGCATCACCAAGATATGGCGCCAAACTCTGTGTGGGGCCTTCAATTTTCTGACCGGCTTTTGGCGTTGGTGATGGATGCCTGTAACAAATTGGTTCCATTTTGTCATATTATTGCATTCTCTAGTTTGGCATTGTTCTTTGCTCATACATGCGTTTATAATCAAGTTGCATCGGTAATCGAATCATGTAGTTTACCATAACATAACCTTTATTTTCTCCTTTTCAGGTACAGGTTCACTCACATAGACATATCTGAGCACAAGGCCAAAGTTTCATCAAACGGGACCGTTTCTATCAGCCGCGTGATGCATCTAGCCACAAGCTGCACTCTTAACCTCACGTTATATCCTTACGATGACCAAACTTGCGACATCAATATCGGAAGTTGGAACTGGAACGCTGAAGAACTACTATTCGTTAATGACGGATTGTCCGTTGACAATTTTGAGTTGAGTACGCTGTGGGCTTTGATTGGAACTTGGAACAAATCGCATATTCTCCGCAATAAAGCAGAGAGTGATGGCTACAGTTACGTGGTGTTCACGCTATTTTTGGAGCGTCAGTCCTTGTCGTATAGCGTTCACTTGATATGGCCAACGATCCTTATTGCTAGCCTGACCCCTCTCGTTTTCTTCATGCCAGGCGAATCCGGTGAAACTATACAATTAGCTATAACCCTTCTACTAACGTTTACAGTTTATTTATTTTATGCTGCTAGTAAGATGCCTGAGAATTCTAGTAGTGTGCCCATTTTTGGCTATGTTCTCATATATCTTCTTATGTTATCGGCGTTCTCCGTCCTGCTATGTGTTATATTATTGATCTGGCATTACCTTGGTGACCATGAGAAAAAATTGCCCTGTTGTATAGAGGGATTTATATTTGATTGGATACGGTACATTGTTTGTACAGATCCACGCACTTTAGAGAGCCCCAAAGAGTTACAAAAAACGACGAGAGCTATGTCTAATCCATCATCGCCTAACTTCCGCTCTATACCCTCTTCAAGCAGACCAAAGTCAAGAAACTGCAATACGAGTTCGTATCCTATTCGCATTCCGGCTAGATTACCAGAAGATATTAATATGAATGATTGTGATCCAGGGCCTTCTTCGCTCAAAATTGGTGGGAACGCGCAAATTACTTCAACACAAGGAATCAATGACAACAACAACGTTGTAGATGATGTAATTGACGATGCACCAGTCAGTATTCGCACGTACAAGAACGCTGCCAAGATTTGCGGACGGTTTATTGGTGGCTTGTATGTTGCGGTGATTGTAATATGTACCATTTTAGGCCTTATTATAATTCGAAACCTGCCTTCGGAATGTTGGAAGAATAAGGATGAATGTACGCCTGTACCGGACAATACGATCAATTATTGGCAGGCAATTCTCAGACAATTTCATGAAATAAATCTGACCTAATATATAAACTTTTTTTTGTAATTCAGACATTGCCAGTTAAAGACTAGCCCGAGCACCGATCCGGATCAAACATCTATTTGAAGGAATCAGTCCCCATAACATGGACTTGCAAATTGACGATTTTACTGCGTTATCATATTTACAAGACCTCCTGTGGGTATATATTTACAGAGCAGATGATATCGCTATGTATCCTAGAATATCTAGATGGTCTGCAATTAGTATGTTTTAATAATTTCCTATCTCTGGGTAAGAGATAGGATGATAAGTTAAATCTTTACTTATGTAAATATGTTCGTGTTTCAAGTTTGTGTTTGTTAAAAAAGCAATGATATGCACATTTATTAAATATAACACTATTTTGTCCTGTTTAATATTTAGGATCGTATATAAGGAATATACTTGATTTCAAAACAATCGGACCATCTCACTGTAAGAGCATGTAGAAAAGGTAGGCAAATAATGTTACAAGAAGGAGACACGTCAGCCCCCCCCCCAATCTTGCCGTTAAAATGTAACCCATTCTATAGGAAACTAAAAACAGAGCCAACAAAAGGTCTACACTGTTGCTCATACATCTTGTATATAAAATATTTTACGTCAATGCCGCCATTTTGGTTATTGTCCAGAAGAGGTGAGTAGCTGCCATAATTACTAGACATTTTTTGTAACTGTAAATCACATTCAAAATAGCGGATAACAGAAAGTTCGGCTTCGACAAATTTTTCACTTTTCTCGCTCAAAATTTATTTTTAATTTATGAATAGTTGCGACTAACTCTACTCAATGGTGATCCACTTGATTACGCTAGTTACCAAAACGGTCCGTTTTGGTAACAAAATGTTGGAGCATCGAAGGTACGATTTTTCTTTTTTCAGAATTCCCACATTTTTAACACAAACGTGTATTAGTATCATATGCTTAAGAAAATGTACATATTTGCGAACAAATAGTTCAGAAGACAACAGAATCATCAATTTAATTACTCAAGTTACATAAACGGTTTTTCGAAAAATGGTTAAGATCTGCACTTTTAACCCAAACCGTTTATGTAACTTAAGTGACGAATTAAATCGACGATTCTGTTGTCTTCTGAGCTATTTTTTGCAAACATGTACATTTTCTATAACATATGATACTGATATACGTTTGTGAGAAAAAACGTCGTGAGGATTCTGCCTACAACGCGTGAAATAAGGAAAAAAGAAAAATCATACCTTCGTCGTTCCGACATTTTGTTACCAAAACGGTTCGTTTTGGTAACCAGCGTAATCGAGTGGATCACCAGTGTCTACTGATGAACCTTTTGCTAATATTAAAGTGAAATTAATCCAAATGGTTTCTATTCTATCAAATGATATTATATATAAGAAATGAAAGAAAAACTGACACAACTATTTTACATAGCTCGATCGAGTGACCTGCCTAGTCTACCACGCACTCGATGGCAAGTTTGAACGTGGGGAATTCTCTCTGAATCTGTGAATTCTGTCAACACATTTCCAGGATGATGTTGAAATAGTACTTTCTCAATTTTATGACATTTGTACGAACTACCCTTATGCCTTGTTTCACCTGACCTCTTGTTTCCCCTGGCCAAATTATCTTGTTTCACTTGACATCTTGTTTCACCTGGGATACTGAAATTATTTAGCTTGACCTGTATCCTGTTTCACTTAACATAATTATCTTGTTTCACTTGACATAGTCATCTGTTTCACCTGACATAATAAACTTGTTTAATTTGGCATATTCATCTTGTTCTACCTGACCTAATTACGAGGGGTGATCCAAAAGTCTTGGACGCCCCGCTCTAACTTTGCTATTTTCTAATATGATTACATGAAACTTTCAGATAATAAAGATCAACATTTTAACAACTTTGTGTATAAGTTTCAACAGAGAATATTATATTTTAGCTACTTTTCATACAGGTGTAAAAGGGTAGGTGGTCCTATCAAATTTTGGTCCTACTTTCCATTGATTTATATGGTGACCTAAATACAACTCTTTCCCTTATCATCGTATCCACAATCAGGGCCAGTAAGGGCCTTTAAGAAAGGGGACCATAATCCCCAGGGGACCATAATTTCTTTTACACCTGGTCCCTGCCACCCGGAACGGTGTTTAAATATAGTAAATCACGTCACAACTGTTATAATCTGGAAAACACTTTAGGTGCAGGTGTACAACCTAACACCATTCATGATATGATATGAGAGAATCATCTTCACATATTAAGACCTACTTTTCAACACATTTTCCACGAATTTGAACCGCTCTACCAATGAATGGAAGACATTTATGAAACCGCCATTTCTTATGTGATACAAATGCTACTGGAGTGCCACTCTAAACCTCATCCATTGAGTAAAAAAACATTTACCTTCAACCCTCCTTTCAACTTGGAGAAAAGGAAGAACATCACACGGAGTCATATCTAGAATGTATCATGCATATGGTAGGTACACATGGTCAAAAGTAGGGAGAATATCTTGAAGTATTTTTTGTTTTTTTCACTTTGATTTCTTTCATGTTCTGCATTTCAGCAGCCATCTTGCAGCGAAAATGATACCAGAATGAGGGTTGCTTGTTTGATGTCATTTTCTTAGAATTTGACATATACGGTCACTGTCACGAGTGACATTATAATTAAAACACAATTAATTGGTTGCCTTGTAACAAAGGAAGTAAACTAATATGGTTTAACATTCAAAATTCAAAGAAAGATAGCGGTCAAGACTTGCGAAGCAAGTGAAATGGCGGCAACATTTAAGGCTGAAAGTTGCCATGTGTGAATACCGTCCCGGGTGGCAAGGTCCCTATATTAAAAACTATCTAGAAAACTACATAAAATATATAATTTCTCCATGAAATTAATATACAAAGTAGTTAGGTCGTTGGTCTTTATTATTGGAAAATTTAAAGTAACTATATCAAAAACCAAGAAAATTAGAGCAGGGCGTCCAAGACTTTTGGATCACCCCTCGTACTAGTATGACACTGAAAACTACACAATAGTTTGTTTGACCAAATATAATGTACAGTAGTACTCGTATACTGGTATATTTGGACTAAGATTTTAATAAATTGATAAACATGAGATAATCACCTGCATTATTATTTTTGTACAGTATATTTCAGTATTCTCGTGTATTTACTCAAATATCTGTACGATTTAATTCAATAATCCAAAATGCATACTGCTGGTACCAGCTGAAAAAACCTCCTCTCCGGATGTTTGGAAACTTGTTACTTTTGGACCACGTGATGAGGCCATTTTATGTTTTGGACCACGTGATGAGGCCATTTTATGTTTTGGACCACGTGATGAGGCAATTTTATGTTTGGCAATTTTTACAAAACCATTTTCTGACCTGTATTGTAATTGAAGAACAAATTATGTACGATTCAGTCATAAGCAGGCTTAAAATGGTATCTAATGGGGAGTTTCAATGATAAACAGGCTTGACATGTTATCCAATGGGGAGTTTCAATCATAAGCAGGCTTGACATGTTATCCAATGGTGAGTCTCAATCATAAGCAGGCTAAACATATTAGCCAATGGGGAGTTTCAATCATAAGCAGGCTTGACATGTTATCCAATGGGGAGTTTCAATCATAAGCAGGCCTTGACATGTTATCTAATGGGGAGTTTCAATCATAAGCAGGCTTAACATGTTATCCAATGGGGAGTTTCAATCATAAGTAGGCTTGACATGTTATCCAATGGGGAGTTTCAATCATAAGCAGGCTTAACATGTTATCCAATGGGGAGTTTCAATCATAAGCAGGCTTAACATGTTATCCAATGGGGAGTTTCAATCATAAGCAGGCTTAACATGTTATCCAATGGGGAGTTTCAATCATAAGCAGGCTTAACATGTTATCCGATGGGGAGTTTCAATCATAAGCAGGCTTAACATGTTATCCAATGGGGAGTTTCAATCATAAGCAGGCTTAACATGTTATCCAATGGGGAGTTTCAATCATAAGCAGGCTTAACATGTTATCCAATGGGGAGTTTCAATCATAAGCAGGCTACTAGGGACAAACATTTTAATTGCCAGGTTTTATTAATAGGAAAATCAATCAGACAAAATGAAAGCAATATTCAGAATCACAGATTTCCCTCTGGAGAATTTTTTAATTGACTTCACATGTGGAACGCTATTAAAACGGTTTTAAAATGATTTATAATGTGAATTTCATCTCTCATGATACAATACAACTGTATTCATCTATACATTTTTCCAAATACCATCTGCCATCAGTATGAAACGTGAAACGTTTTAAAAATAGATATTCTCAGTGTTTGGATATTTTTGTCAGTTTTTTGTTATATTTAAGCACAAAAGCAATATGGAAATCAATATGTTTTTTAGAGCAGAGGTAGCAAAAACGGAATATGGAATGGTTGGTACAGAACATTTGACTTCAAAACATTACAATATCGGTTCATAACGAGAATGTGGAAGAATAATTAGCCTTATGTTATCCAATGGGGAGTTTTAATCATAAGCAGGCTTAATATTTTATCAAATGGGGAGAATGGGAGAATGTCCCAGCAAAACTATTTAAAAGTTCAGTGACTTTTCAAGGAGGATTGGGTCCCAGGGACGCAACTCGATATTTTACCAAATAGGGGTAAAAATCAAGAATATCGGCCATTCTTCTTGCAGCCATAGAAATATACAAGCACTAAGAGCAATATCGCATCGTTGGAGATTAAAGAATGGGGAGTTTAAGCGTGCATAAAAATCGAAACGCCAACCTATATGTATGAACAATCGCCCATACAATTGCACCGCTTTAATATTTTCCGTTCACGTTTAGCTTCCAATCCTCCTTGGTGACTTTTCAATGTTCAACGCACTTCTCAGGGAATATCCAGATAGACGGATGGACAGACATAAGATTAATCTTGTCTTAAACTCATAAAGGATATCACTATGCAACTCAAATTATGTTTTGCAAAATTAACTTTCTAAGATGATATCATACAGGGTGTCCGGAAAGTAAAGATACAAATGCTCTTATTTTAATAAATTTGGGTTTTTTGAAATGAAATTGCTACAAATTGTAGAGGAAAGATATTACAATATATCTACCAACTTTCATCACATATAGTCTTAATGTGTTATAGTTACGGTTGTTATGGTTACGGATGTGAGGGGTATGCGGAGCAGTTCCAGAACAACGCTAAACAGTGAAAAATTGCTAAAAGACAACCATTTGAAACAGTGTTTTTGTTGTATTTTCTATCTTTGTTTTTTTTGTTCATCATTGTATTATTGCTGCCATAGTGTTTTCTATTATATAATGATGTCATTGCTACATATCAGAACTATGTTATGTCACTTACCAGTATAATGAAAGAAATATTATACAAGTGCCTAGAAGAATGGTCCCTGGCCATTAGTAGGAAATTCAATATTGCATCTCCACAATGCACCAATTCACAAAGCAAAAAACAAATCTTACAATGGAGTGTCTTGGCATTAAACCTTTCTATACAATGCCCCATATTCACCTGATAAAGCCTATTTAGACTTAATGACCATTTGAAAGCAATATTTGTAAAAAGGTCAACATACAAATTAGACTCAGCTGGAAGCCAACGTTATCAGCAATCTGAGAGATGGACAGCAGCGGTTTTGTCAGGTCTTTGAACCGCTGGTCAAGATGCACCAAGAATGTATAGATAATGGGGAAAATACTGAATATTCAATGATAGCAGTAATATGAAATGATCAAATAATGTTACATTACTAATCCCTATGCTGTTGTGGTACATAATTTGATATAATATAGGAATAGATGGTGGAGTGCCAAGATCATATGAGTAGGAAAGAGATTTGTAGAACATAGTTGTGACGTTGCTCCACTTACCCTCGACTCCCGTTACCATAACAACCATAACTTTTTCATTTTGAAACTGAAAGTCATGACAATTGCAGGATATATTGTTATAATGTCATTTTACATTCTGGATCAATTTCATCTCATAACAGGTAAATCTCTTGAAATTAGAGCATTTGTATCTTTACTTTCCGGACACCCTGTATATTGCCATTGATAAAAAATGGCAAATCTATTTGATTAGAATTCTTTACTTTGGGTATGACATGGGTGTAGTCACCGGGGTTCGTGGTGTTCCTGCGAACCCCCGGTCGCGATCGGAAATTCCCGAAAATTCATTAATTAAATTACATGTCTTGTGACGCACTAAGTACATGTATCAGTGTATCTTCTGAAATCAATATTTTATAATGAAGTCATTTGGAAGTGTATTTTTAAAATTTAAATCTCAAATAAAATAAGATTTGTGAAGAAAGTGAAAATCAGTTGATACTTTATTTTTGTTTGAAATGTATGTATGTACTTTTAATGGGATAATGTTTTTTTTGATATTCAAATGTTGCATTTTATACTTTACAGTATCAACACATCGCGATCAGAAGAGTATCGTACAAGTCTATCGTTTAAAGATCACATCCTTTCGATGATTTTCACTTTCAGCTAGGCTAGGCTGGTTAAATCCAGAATAAACTACATATGTTAATCCAGGAATTGATGACGGTATTTGAATGCCTATATTTTTAGTCTTGTATGACATTAACTCGTTTCTCTGAATTATAAATGTCGTATAATGACGGTATAATGTTAACCTCTGAGTCAATTTGATAAATGGTTTTCCTTATACTTTTTCGGTTGCTATGACACCAATAGCGAGGCTGATCGCCATAAAGAGGAACGTATTGATTTTTTGAATTTACAACAAAATACGAACGAAGAATTATTTGATGATATCGTATCCCTATGTCGATCCCAATACACATTCCGATATACACTATGGTTTTGATGGGGATAAGAGGGGAGGGGGGGGGGGGGTTACCGAGGAACTTGAAATTTATTTAACCCATTATACCTATTTGGAGTTAATGCTTTAATAATTCCTACATGTACATCTTGCGTCGTTAAACCCAATTAATTATCATTTTGGACACCATGATCATTAGCTTTAAAATGATATATAAATCGTGACGTCACTCTGGGGGTGCTGCGAAAATTAAAAAAAATGTACTCCTTGGCCCCCGTAGTAAATGTTTGTGTAAAAGTCATCATGAATTATTATGCATTACAAAAATATGAGTTCCACTATCAAAATCCATATGCCTGATGTTTTGGAATCCTATACCTTTTTTTCAATAAACCCCAATTCTGTTCTTTTGTATTTTAATAGATTTTCGATTTCCATGTTTACAAATAGACCTAAGAGGAGAAGGTACCATATAGTGAACTCTTAATTTATCTTTGGGGGCCTATTCCCTTTTCAAACGACTCTTCACAAATTCTATTTTTAATATATTTCAATCGAAAGCATACAAATGAACATTTTATATAAAAGGGATTGTAATAGGCCACCCGAATTTTTTATTGATGCTTCACGTCGAAAAGTTGCAGTCCACATCATGATTTGCAATTTAACCCATCCCCCTCCCTTCCTAACCGTCCTCCAATCCCCCACCTTAAATCACACAAAAATATTAGCTCATGACAATGTCACGAAAGGGCAATATATTCTGTCAAAGAAACGCTAGAAATTATGATACTAAAGCGGCGCAATATCGACCACATTTTGGAACGAGATTACTTAGACAACAGTAATTTCAATTATTGACTTCGGGGAGCCGAACCTTCTGTTAGGATCTTCTACCTAACACCGTCTACTGAAAGATAGCGACGTTTCTAGAGCTTATTGACATTAGTTTAGAATTGAGGAAAGTAGGTATAGAATAAAATAAAAATTATTATACACTAAAGAAGATTAATTATGGAATACAGAAGACATTATAGGATAAAGAGACAATATGGTAAAATGGAAACACTACAAAATAATAAGGTAAAACTTACTGTGGAATAAAGGACATTAACTATAAAGGAGACAATATAGAATAAGGAAGATTAAGGCTGTGCAATAAAAGAAATTAACTGGACCCTATAGAATAAAGGAGACGTGCTGTAGAATAAAGGATACAGTATAGAATAAAGGAGAAGGTATAGAATAAGGGAGATAAGTGTAGAATAAAAAAGATTGAATATAGAATAAGATTAAGATAGACGCTGTAGAATAAAGGTGACACTACGGAATAAAAACAAGTAACAAAAAGAATGGAAAATTATTTCAGTATGGGACTAAAATATAACTGGTATGTATTTTGATTTCATTGTTTCAAAATCAAAATCATGTCAACCAATCTTCACAACAATTGGATGCTTGGGGTAGGCCTATTTACAGGTGTATTGAATTGTGCAAAATATTTGAAGATAAAACCATTTAAAACACGATCCAACAATTTCCCACCACACTTAAATATTTATTGGTATTAAAGAAATAAACCTATGTTTTCCTAGAATTTACTGATTTACCATCTCAAATTCATAACAAGGCATTAAGATCACGCAAAATGTCACCCCCTGCCATTTGTTGCAGACGCCGAACGTCGACCGCCGTCCACAAAAAAAGTTGGAGAAATCTGTCCCTAATTGACTCATTTGAGAGCTAACGTAATACTCGTTCTGTGATACTCTCCCCTGAATCGGAATATAACACCATATTACCATCCAATTCCACAGGATAATAGAAATGTGATATTTGCATTATCCCCACGAGGGTTGTTTCCATTATAGATAAGTGTATAATACTGTAACAAGCGAAGTGGCTTCTACTAAAGTTAAGATGATATTATGTTACTATAGGGATTAAAGCTATTGCCTAGCAAAAAGAGGAGTAAATAACCCAGAATTCCCTGATAAGCCTCCGTGCATACTGTACATCTCCATGCATACATGCATGAAGATTAGCCTAAAAACCTTTAGTCTAGCTGCAGGACTCGGTAACCCCCCTCTCTGTAACCCCCCCCCCTCTACTTGTTGTAGTGGTGAGTGTCGTAAGGGCTTGTAGCTAATCCGCTAAAGAACCGCGGAGAGGTTCACATATGAATTCTGGGTTATCCCCCTCTTGCTTTGCATACTTCTTAATCTGTTAATGAGGCGTCTCTCCTAGAACACGGGTTGTCCCGAGATCTTCATTTTTGATGCTGGGTGAACCTTCTTGGAGAAAAATCTCAGCAAAATTGAATTTATATTAAATGTTCGTGTAACGTTTGATATACCAATTTAAAGCAATAGATTCAACGTTGGTCTCATATTGACATTGAGGCCTGGAAAACACTATAAATCTGACAGAGTGATACATGTTCCGAACCGCGATTAAATGTTATATATAAACTCGTTGATTCGCACACTCGCAGTTCTATCATATACTCACTCGAGTATAACGTATAAACGATGAACAGAATGCCCCATTACAATATCATGTTATAATGTAATTTAATATAACATAATATAATATGCTAAGGGTTGATGTGGAAAGGCACTCCACCTCGATGGGAATCGAACCCACAACCTCCCGATTACATATAGTTCCCTGATACTATATATCATCAAAGGTTTCGTTGTTGTTTATGCTTGCTCTTCTTGTAAATGATGTCCCTTGTGTCAGATTTCTATATCATATTGGGAGACGAAAATCTAAAATGACATCTTCAACCGTCAATGGACAACCGTATTGATTTAGTGCTATATCCAATAAACGTAATTACATTGAGTACGACGGGCCTTTGTGGCACTCTCCTAATCAAATCCCAGTTTCGTTAATCAAATTTGATAGATTTTTGAACACCGTTCATCAAGGGAAATTTTTCTATCTTGCTTAAAGTTGCTTATATATTGACATATCGAAGGCAATAAGAGGTTTACACGACGCGCATGTTATTCCCTGGAGACAAAGTCAATAGATATTACTATACGTAAAATTGTTACGTTCGGTGTTGAACTGCATTCTCAGGGGATCAGCAATTCACAATCTTTAGGCCATTGGAAGTTAATCCTCTGTTAAACGATGTCTGCCTGCCTATAGGCCAAACCTTTTTCTTTATCTCATTTTAAGAATTTTTACTTTTTCCTTTCCTTTTCAAGATGCTTCCCGCAGGCAATGTATTTAGCAAAATTAAAAAAATCATTTATACACCTGGACATGTACAGTGCATGGTGATCATAAAGAATATCTGCAATTTTCGAGTAAAAAGAAATGTACAGTCCTGCTAAATAGAGAATTAGTCGATAAACCTGAAGTTGAGTTAATTGGGTTGGTTTTTTAAAAACGTTTATTTTTGTTTTCGCTATTTAGTGTTACTTAAAAATGAATACAACTACAACAAAATGTAATAAAATACATATTATTATGACCCCATGCAGTAACGTTTTATCAAATGCTGAAGGCTTGCTCGGAACTCGGCTGTTCTCATTTGTTTCTCAATAATATTGATAAGATGTCTATAACTAAGGCTGCAAACGTGTCCGTTTCATTATCATATATCACATGTTATTTACATATTATCAAGCATTGTCAAAAAAATATTCATACAACAGTATTGTTGGACATGATAATGCGATTTCTAAATTGTTACGTTTTTATTAAAAAGTAACGATATAATTTCAAGAAAGACGAGTGCATCCACTCTATCATCCTCCGGTCACAGGGCTTCAAAATCCAGAAAATATTCTAGGTACGGATTCTGGACACCTACTTAGGAGGATGCCAGTATATTAACAGTTTTCTTTTACTAAATTTTTAAGCAGTTTGAGTGTTGTTGACTTTTATTTTTAATCAGTGTAATTAAAATTCATTAATTCTCAGTTTTGAAGAAATTATTTCAAGACAACGACGGGTTTGAAGGTTACTTAAAGAAATCAACGCGACGTCCTTATTAATATAAGGGTTTATAAGGGACATTTACAATGTCCTAAAATAAAACTGATATATTTTTACTGTTTTAATCAACTTGTGGGTTGTAAGACCACACAACGCTCGTTAAAGTGATGAGAATTCCCACGGAAGGTTTACACTTTATTGTCTCTTTGTTGCAGTCGTTCTTGATTGGAAGATTAAAACGAACATTTACAATACTTTACTGGCAGGCAATTCATTACCTTTAATTAAAGAACGTGTATTTAATCAAAGACCAAACATCCATGCTTTTATTTACTCTCGGGAATTCGAAAAAAGCGATAATCAACCAAACACGTAACATAATTCTAATTTGAAGTATTTTGATTAGAAAATTCCATTCATATTTTTATGAGACATTAATTTCCGATATCTTGGCAGGGAATCGCTATTTTACAAGTAACGTGTGTTTGATTAAGAGCGTTTACATTATTTTGCCCAGGGGTGTATATCTATAAGTAGTACCAGGTCGCAGAATCGTGTTTTAAAGGTAAACCTTGTTTACAGGGTGACCCAAAAGTTGATAATCCTATTTTAGACTGATTTTCTCAGTTTTGATTGTTTTTTCGAGAGTTGTATTGTCTATAGAGGTATTCCATGTTGAACGCGTGTAATAGTCCCCATATTTGTCAAATGACTTTGAAAAATCACGTTTTTGTGTTAGCCTGCTCTCGCACGAATCGTTCAACAATACATATTCATAAATATGAGTTCTTTGCCATTATTTGAGTGATTTCTGGATTGCTTACATACATGTTATCAATGGTATATCCGTTTTTAATATCTTTAAATGAAAATTCCATTTGGCTTAATGACATAATTATTACTGAATAGGGACGTAGCCAGCTTTCAGTCAGGGGGGGGGGTGCGATCGCCCAAAAAATTCGGGTTTTAGTCGGGAGGGGGTGCGATTGTGTGTGTAGGGGGTGCCCATCCCCATCCCCCTGGCTACGCCTATGCTGTAACTGACAGATTTCTGAACTTAAAGTTTGGACTAATTGCCGATAGACGAAAAACTTTAATTTTTAAAATTCTAACCGTTCTTTGGAACACTATCCTATCACGAATTATGATATCCACAAAATAAGAGTAGAGAAAAATTCAATCAAAAGTGAGGAATAAGTGGATTGCTTTTCTATCACCCTGTATATTATATTCACGACTATTGGTATTCACCTACAGCAACTTGCGCCCTTGATGGCTACAGTCGTTTCAGGAGAAATAGTATAATGGTACGATGGTTAAGCTACGCGTTTTATACGCCAACTTGTACGTGAACGTGTAGAATCATGGGCGTCTCCATAGGGGTAGTCGAGTTGACCGGGCGAGAGCACTGAACACGCTAAGATAGGCGCTGTCGCCGTAACCACGAGGTCGTGAGTTCAAGACGCATATAATCCTTGCGTTCATCAATACCCTCTCATAGTAATTGTTTGCCCTCTTGGGTATCAAGGTATTATTGTCAATATGAATGTAACTCTCTTTTATCTAAGAGGTAAATAAATTATACATACATACATTAGACCACTTTGGCTTATCTCGAAGTCTTACCCAATGCTATAAATGTAATAAGTGAAACTTTTTTATTAATCTCAAAAAATGTTTTCGAAGGTCGTTTTGTTCCTAATATCGTTAATTTTAAATATCTTTTAACAAGCGGCACTTCACATCAATGCATAGCATTCATCATCTTGTGTTTTAAAGAAATAGGAAATAAGCGAGAAAACAAACGAGAAATGAAAAATTGTAGTTCTCATAGAAACCAATGGTACCGGTACAGTAATATTTGAAACATAATATATTCTTCTTTTCAAGCTAGTTAGAAATCAACGTTGGTTTATTTTTGAAGTTTTGCATATTTAGAAATAATAAAAAATTCAAAAATTCAAGAATTTCAACTTTTTTCAAAAAACAGTTTCTTCAAAAATCTCTAAATTAGTTTTTTTAAAGTCACAAAAATAGTAAATTGATGATAAAAACGTGTTTTCAAACTCTGTATGGGGCCTTTAAAAACTTGACGCTTAACCTCCATAACATTGATCCATCATCTAGAATTCGTCGTACTGTGAGCTTCCCGGTAGTATAATATCAATAGGAGCCTCGTCGAGTCAATGATAGGACGTGTAAAAATGTATAAGCTTGGGTCAGGAGATTACCCGCGTACACAGTAACAGTGGATTGGTATTTCTATGAGTACGGATGGAATTTCAAAAACGATACAAAAAAATCAAGTGATGAATCACAAAAGCCATTTCTCATAACAATCAGTATTAGCTCTTCATTCGCTTCGCTCGCACGTTTTTCGCTAGTTCCGTCTTGATAAAAGTGAAGTCGCTCAAAATCCTACATAAAACACACACGTACTTTAATTGCCTTCATCATTTTAATACTGATTTTTATTTCCTTTTTTCAGGTCAACCTTGTCGTTAAGGCCAACCTACAAAAGTGTGACGGTCTAAACACAAAAGAACTGGACAAACATGAATTTATCTATAGTGTTCATCTATCATAAACCACAAATATTGTCACAAACACAGACCAACAGCACTGTTCCACAACTAATTACTTTGACGGAACGTCAATGTAACAAAATGGATGAACTTCCTGGTTACGAGTTTTTTGTTTTCTTGATTTAAACCTACATGTACTACCTACTCAAGTTGCAGATTATAATTTGGCACACAGCTAGACAATATAGTCTAGTTTTAATAAGTTTCTTCGATTTGGAATTTATTTTGTAAATGAAGTTGCAATTCATATATTTAGCCCCTCGCTTTTGTTACATTGACGAAATTCCGTTATTTTACCATGTATATTACTTTGACTACTTACGTCAATGTAACAAACGCGATGGTCTACATACATGCATTACAGCTTTATTTACAAATCAAATTCCAAATCGAGAGTATTTCTAAAAGCTAGACGATATTGTCTTACTGTGTGCCAAATGATAATCCGCAACATGACGTTTACGTAAGTTTAGATCGAAAAAACAAAAAACTCATATTCAGGAAGTTCATCCATTTTGTTACATTGACTTTCCGTCAAAGTAACTTGTTGTGGAACAGTGAACAGCTTCACTGAACACAATATTGTATTTAGGAGGAATACGATGGATGCATTTCATACATAAAAACAGCCATTCGATTAATTAATAAGACACTCAATAATTCAAATATGTCCGAGAGGTTTCAATATATTAACCTGGCATAAAATGACCTGACGCTGCAGATGTATTTGACCACGTAGATGTACACAGGACTGTAGGAATATGATATTGCATACAGTCTGATTGACTACAAGATACTTTTTTCTAATACCTTTCAACCAGCGGATAAAAAAGCAAAGAGGCTGAAATGCGTACTCTATCTAGTAACTATTGAACGATAAATCGCCACTCTGAAGAAATATACGATAGTCAATTACTCAAGTCTTTCGACCAGCCGACTGATGAAAAATCAAAGAAACTAAATTTGAGGAATTGAACCCTTATTGAGGCGCACAGAATAAAATATTGCCTTGGCGTTTAACTAAATGGATTGTAAAGTAATGCTATGGGACATGCCTTTATGGAGCAATCACGCATACATATTATTTTCATGGAGTCGGAGGCTTATAAGATAGTGTGAGCCAGATCGGACAAAAATTGTAAATTATGATTAAATGGTTTGAAGGATGACACACTGTCCCAACGGTGTGTTCTACTGTTCCGTAGGATTGGGATTCTAAAATAAATCGCTTGGATTAACTGATATACTAAATACAGCATCCGTATTTCTTACCTAATGCTCATGATGCTTCGTTGCAAATGTCACCCCGCTTCATCTAAAGCGCAAATATTGATCGCCGCCATTTTCATAATGTCTGTATTTACGTTCTGGACATCACTATTACCGTATGAAGCAGCATCATGCGATCTTAACAACCCTCGAGTCGTTCACGTAAAAGCCGGGTGCTTGTGTAATAACGAAAAACGGGGACAACCCCCTACAGTAAAAGAACCACCTTATCAGTTCATGGAAGATACTCGCAGGCTCCAAGACACTTTAACTGATACATTAGAATTTACCAAGAGACTTGAAGCAGAATTAAATAAGATAAAAAGCTCACTTGGGACGTTCATAAAGAGAAGTCGTAGCGGTGAAGTTATAATGGGAATACAGAATTCGATGGGCAAATTACAAGGGCTCCAGGATTTAATGAAAGAAAAATATCAGATAATACAACAATCAAATTCATACAAACACAGACTAGGTGGAAAAGAATTGGTGCCATCTGAAAAAGAGTTGGTACAGCCTGAAAAAGAATTGGTACCGACAGAAAAAGAGTTGGTACAACCTGGAAAAAGGTACCTTGTGTGTCCAGAAATGTTTAATGGAACGACATTCGGGTATCCATTTTTCTATGAAGGTTTTGTAGACCTGCCTTGTTACCACCCACCACTTTCAAGCTTGATCACTATCCTAATAAACATGGCAGATTACTCCCATCAAAATCATAAATCAATATCTGCAATTTTCAGAGGAGTATCAAAACATTTCAATGAAGTCCAATTGATAATTGGTCACCGTGCTGGACAAAATATAAAAAATGTCAAAATACATCATGGAGTCAATGTTAGTTTTTCAGAATTTTCTACAGAGGCAAATCCTGGCTTTATTTGGAATGAGCTCATTGGCCAAGTGAAGACACAATTTGTTTTGATTGGTCGTGATTTGCAAATGCTTACATGGGACATACGCCTTGATAGGCTGATTCGAGAGTCGGAACTTATGGACACGCCTATTGTGGGAGGAGCTATAAGGACAAACGATGGCCATTGGTCAATAGGATGTCAGCAATTTCGTTTTAGAAATTACACATTGGTTTATAAAAGCGGATATGATCTCTCAAATCACGAATGTGTCTTTTGCGATCACCTACAGGGGCCATTCTTAGCCAAAACCAGATTCATGACGTTATATCCGTTTAGTACAAGTTTGCCAAGAGAGGTTTTATTTGAGTCATTTTTTCTAAATGTCAATCAACATTTAAAAAAACAATTCCCTTTGTGTCCAGACAGTATGTTTCACGTTGAAACCACGCCTATTCCTGAGAGAGATATTTGGATCCCTTTTGCCAAACGTTGGAATGTATATCGTTTGCGTTTGTCATCCGGCCAACTGTATGAGTTTGATTGCAAGGAGAGTAAAACTGGATTTGACAGAGGAGATGGTATGGCCCAATCTCCATGCAGACTACAAGAGCTAGCTGATCTCATTAAAGCAGTTATGAGTTTGTGTGAAAAAAATAACATTTTATGCGAACTTCAGGAAGGCACTGCCTTAGGCGCCGTGAAGTTCAACAAAGTCTTACCATGGGAATTAGACGCTGATGTCACATTCCATTCCTCAAACTTTTCGAAATTTGAAGCTCTTGCGAGTTCATTTCAGAAACTCGGGTATGGCTTGTCAGTTATTAAGAAACCTTGGTGTTGTGTCGACGGTGTCATAGCCGGAGGAATATTTAACGTTTACTCACAAAACTGGAATGTTGAAATGTACGGTCAACATTTAATGGATTCCGAAAAAATGATCCTTAAAGGGTTATCCCCAACACAAGTGCACTTTGATGGTCAATGGGTTAATGTACCAACAAACCCCGGATTATTTGTAAGGAACCGTTATGGAAAGGAGGTGTACCAACATGCCCAACATTGGATGACCTTAGGGCACTCAACAGGATGGACCCCATATATACCTTCCAAGTTTAAAACCTGCTCAAAACCAGGAGACATGGCCTGCTTAGATCAGTTCTTAGCAGACGGCAATCTACAATTTGAGGAACCACTCATTTAGAGTCGTTCTTGGTGACTCCCTATCCTGTACAGTCCCCTCTATAAGTTTCATTTGTAATTTAGTCCCTCGGGTAGGGATTAATACAGATGAAATTTTAAACATGTTTCTATATTTTTGAGGGGAGGGTACACAGGTACATAAAGCATCACTCACTGCCATGACCAATTTTAATTGTATATGACGTGCAAGGACCTGGGGACAATTCGGGAAATGCGGGCTGATCTCAGCATTGAGCGTTAATCTCTACCTCATTTAAAAAGCTAACTATGTGTTTTATATACCTTTTTGAAGTATTTTTTATTTGCATTTCAGTGAAATTATTTTTCCTTCAAAATTTTGATGGGATCCTACATATTTTTAAAGTTAAATATACCCCGACATCGTCAAATACGCTGTAAGACGTAACACTATGCGCTTACGGGGCTCGTTGAAATTGGGATAACTTTTGAAATAATGATCAAAATCGCACTAAAATTTCACATTTTATTCAATCGAACATGTGCATTTATGACGTCACAATTGCTTGACGGCTACAGTTCAAATTATCTTAAAACGAACGCTTTTAAAAATCTAAAAATTGTGTAAGGTTTTGAAGGCGAATGGGACGAGCAATAAGTTTACCTTCATTTAACCTTCTAATTTAGGTCTGATTTGAAAGAAAAATTAACTGCACAATATTGTCATGGCGAAATTAACAAAACAATAACCAGTTTGTCTATTTTTCAAATAATATTAAAATAAGAGCTGGTTTTCGAGACTTGAAAAAAATGTGACGCATCGATTTTGTACCACAAATTCCATACATATCAATATTTACTAACGCCCCAAATGGATTTAGAAATATTGTCCTCGAGATCTTGCTACCCTGTGAATTTTGTAAAGATTAGATAACGATAAAGTATTTTATTTTTAGGTTGAGTAAACTTGTAAAAAATGTGACGCTTGTCGTTTTTGACGTTGTAAGGCTGTTTGCGCCCTATACTGCTCATTGTTTTGTTTTGTTTTTTTGACGCCATAATGTTACGCTAATTGTCCCCAGTTTCGTGCGACGTGTAGTAGCCATTTTGAGTTTTTGATTTGAACTATATCGAGCCTCGTTCGATTGATAACTGAAACGTATCAGTACATACTCTGTAAAGATCACAATTCTAATCTCAAGCTGCTCATTTTTAATCCATAGTGATATTTTTTATTTATTAATAATTTTATTGTTTTTTGATCTAAGTCATTACGACATTGTAGCTGATTTATTTTGAAGTTTTGTTACCATGTTGATACAGTAACTTTTCATTCAATATGATCAATACAAAGATTTTTATGTAACTATCAGCTAGAAAAAAAACAATTATTTAAATGAGAATCGGAGACAGAAGCAACTCTGTCAAAACAGTGTCTTAATTTCTATCATCTCAAAATCCAAAAGGTTCATATATTTTAATAAATTTAGAATTCAATCAGGAGTGAACAATATTGACACAGTAAGATTTTCTATCTCCGATTCTCGCTATATAAATTGGCTTTTTGAGTAGGTTTGCTCTCAAGTATAGAGACAGACTGATGTCACTTCTCTTGAATCAGCTGATTATACATTTTATATATTTCTTTTACTAATATTTTACAAATAAATGATACATAATAGGAAACACGTAAATGACTACAAGTAGAATGATTGTTGAAAATGGAAATGTATAACTTTGGGAAAAAATGTACTCATGTTTAAAAGCGGAACAATAATGAAAAGACGAATATATAATTGGGGGAAGACATGTATATGTTTAAAACCAGAATAATTGTTGAAAGAGGAAATGTAGAATAGGGGAAAAATATGTAAATGTTTAAAAACAGAATAATGGTTGAAATGGAAATGTATGATATTGGGAAAAACATTTAAACGTTTAAAAGCAGAATAATGGTTGAAAGGGGAAATGTATGATATTGGGAAAGATATGTAAATGTCTAAAAACAGAATAATGGTTGAAAGGGGAATGCATGATATTGGGAAAAAAACATTTAAATGTTTAAAAGCAGAATAATGGTTGAAAGGGGAAATGTATAATATTGGGAAAAAAACATTTAAATGTTTAAAAGCAGAATAATGGTTGAGAGGGGAAATGTATGATATTGGGAAAAAAACATTTAAATGTTTAAAAGCAGAATAATGGTTGAAAGGGGAAATGTATAATATTGGGAAAAAAACATTTAAATGTTTAAAAGCAGAATAATGGTTGAAAGGGGAAATGTATAATATTGGGAAAAACTATACACAAGGTTGTCTGTGATATCTTCTAACTTATAAACTGTACAAATATGACAATAGCATAAAATGGTTTAATATTGGTTTGTAAATTATTATTGCAAGTCATATTATTAATGTTGTAGTTTCATCAGTTTATTTGAATGCATTGAGGTATAGATAGGGGCTTAACATTTTTAATAATTTTCCCAATTTTATTATTGCTATTGACCCCTATTGCTTTACTATTGATTTTCTAACTGTAAAACGAGAACTTTTTGTATGAGAGCTTTATTCAATGTAAGTGCAAATTTTCATATTAAATCGTCTGGAAATTAAATGAACCCTAAATGAATAGCAATAAATTAGCATTTGTTAAAAGTCGGGAAATATAGAGTAAGATTATATCTTTACATCTTTTCTCCACGATTTATTTATCACATTCCCCTTCAAAAAATAAAATCATCTACGAAAATCGCAAAAATTTGTTCAAACAAAAAATTCTTCTCTTACAGTAATCCTATAATATAATATAATATAATATAATATGATATAATATAATGTAATATAATACATACTTGGTATTTGTAAAATAAATATTTTCATTTCCTATACACAGGGGGTAAAAATGCGTAGAGTATTTTATTGAGTAAAACGACAGGAAATACAATTACTATAAAACGGACACTTTATTTAGAAAATGGACTGGTGTACTTTTAATTTGAAAACGTTTTTAGTACTTCCGCATTTGCCAAGTGCTGCTCATCATGTTTCCAATACATCGGTGAAGCATTCAATTTTTACAAATTGACAACCTGATCTTAAGTCTTTTAATAATGTAGGGCTACAACCACAGATTCACATTCTAGAAAAACTAGAAGGATGGTTGTCAATTTATTGCAACTGAATGGCCTGATCCCCTGGGGGACTGGGGACGCCATGGGTAAGGAAACACTACAAAACGTTCATAGACTACCCAATAAAACTACACCTACCTGTTTTTCAAACCAAAAAAGATTTAAACTTTAGCGAAACTTTTATCATTTTTTTTTATAAAACCTTCCATTGACATTACATTGGAGTTGGCACTAAAATAAGTAAATAAAAATGTCCGGACCAAGCTCAAATATTTGCAAATAGACCCCTGCAAAAAACAAATGAGGGGTTAAAATTGACATATAGCCATGTTTATAGAAGACATCCAAGCCAATACCTGGTGAGATACCCGTTTGAGATGTTTAAGTTGTCCAATAAAAGATAAACTTCTCATCAATCCATTGAAAATACGAAGTTCTAAAATTAGTCTTTATTTTGTCACAGAATGCTAAAACTACGTATAAGGTCCCTTTAAACAAATATAAGCGCAGAGGTTTTAAATTTGATTTAGCTTTCGTAATTCTTAAGACAGATTATAAATTTTTCAGGACAACCTTGTAATTAGAGCCAACTCAGTGGAGTGTGACATTGTATAATAACTGGACACATGTAAGTGTATTTTTTATAATAATTATCATTTATAAGCAACAAATAATGCCAGAAACCCGGGGCATACAATTGACTTCATTGAACACAGTATGCCTATTGTAATTAGATAAGATGCGTTTCATGCATAAACGCAGCCTTTCAATTAATAAGAGACTCGACATTTCAAATGTATCCGAAAGGTTTCAATATATTAACTTGACACAAAATAACCTGACGCTGTTCATTGATGTATTTGACCACGTACTATGTGCGTACAGGGCTGTAGAATATGGTCTTGCATACAGTCTGATTTGCTGCATTATATGGAGCATTATTTTCTTTAATATCTTCAACCAGCAGAAACAGGAACTAATCTTTCGACCAGCTAAATCAGAAGCAAGGGAGCTAAAATGTGTTCCATATCTAGGAACTGTTTAACAATAAATCGTTAATTTGAAAAAATATATGATAGACTATTATTTAATTCTTTCGACCAGCCGTGTGACTAAAAAAGTCAGGGAACTATTGTATAACTTTAATTACAACAACCGAAGGAAAATTCAAAGAAAAATTGCACTGGCGTTAACTAAATGGATGGGAAGCAATAGGAGCGATCGTGCATTCATGGGATTGGAGACTCGTACATGTACGACATCGTACAAGGATTGAAGATAATGATCAACTTGTTTCAAGGATGTCAGCGGACCCTATTTTGTTCTACCGCTTGGATTAACTGATATCGTAAATACAGAATCCGTATTTCCTTCTTGATCCTCGCGATGCTCCGTGGCAAAATCCATCGCGCCTCATCTATTGAAATATTGATCGTCGTCATCTTCATAATGCCTGTATTTATGTTCTGGACATCTCTGATGCAGTATGAAGCAAAATCGTGCGACCTTTACAACCCTCAAGTTATTCATGTGAAAGAGTACCCGCGTACAGTTAAAAAAACATATTCCAAGCTCGTAGATGATGCTCGCAGACTCCAAGACACGTTAACTAGTACATTAGAATTTACCGAGAAAATTGAAGCAGAATTGAATAAGATAAGAAGCTCATTAGGGACACTTGTAAAGAGAAGCCGTAGCGGCGAAGTTATAATGGGAATACAGAGTTCGATAGGCAAATTACAAGAGCTACAGAATTTAATGAAAGAAAAATATCAGATCGCACAACCGTCCAATTCATACGAACACATACTGGGTCGAAAAGAATTCGTGCCAACTGATAAAGAGTTGGTGCAATCTGGAAGAAAGTACCTCGTGTGTCCAGAAAAGTTTAATGGATCGAAATTCGGGTATCCATTCTTCTACAAAGGTTTTGTAGATCTACCTTGTGACCACCCTCCTCTCTCTAGTTTGATCACCATCCTGATTAATATGGCAGATTACTCCCATAAAAATCATAAATCAATATCTGCAATTTTCAGAGGAGTATCAAAACATTTTAATGAAGTCCAATTGATAATTGGTTACCGTATTGGACAATATATTAGAACTATCAAAACACATGGAGTCAATGTCCGTTTTTCAGAATTTTCCACAAAGGCAAATCCTGGATTTATTTGGAATAAGCTCATTGGTCAAGTGATGACACAATTTGTTTTAATTGGTCGTAATTTGCAAATGCTTACATGGGACATACGCATTGATAGGCTAATTCGAGAGTCAGAACTCATGGACACGCCTATTGTGGGAGGAGCTATACGGACAAACGATGGCCATTGGTCAATGGGATGTCAGCAATTTCGTTTAAGAAACTACACATTGGTTTATAAAAGTGGGTATGATCTCTCAAATCATGAATGTGTGTTTTGCGATCACCTACAGGGGCCATTCTTAGCCAAAACCAGATTCATGACGTCATATCCGTTTAGTAGAACTTTACCAAAAGAGGTGTTATTTGAGTCATTTTTTCTAAATCTCAATCAACATTTGAAAAAACAATTCCCTTTGTGTCCAGACAGTATGTTTCACGTTGAAACCACGCCTATTCCTGAAAGAGATATTTGGATTCCTCTTGCGAAACGTTGGAATTTATATCGTCTGCGTTTGTCATCCGGGCAACTGTATGGGTTTGATTGCAAGAAGAGCAAAACTAGGTTTAACAGAGAAGCTGGTATGGCCCAACCTCCATGCAGACTACAAGAGCTAACTGATTTCATTAAAGCAGTTATGAGTTTGTGTGAAAAAAATAACATTTTATGCGAACTTCAGGAAGGCACTGCCTTAGGCGCCGTGAAGTTCAACAAAGTCTTACCATGGGAATTAGACGCTGATATCACATTCCATTCCTCAAACTTTTCTAAATTTGAATCTCTGGCGAGTTCATTCCGGCAACTTGGGTACAAGTTAGTAGTGAAGAGCCGACCTTGGTGTTGTGTCGACGGCGTTATAGCCGGTGGAATATTTAATGTTTTCTCACAAAACTGGAAAGTTGAAATGTACGGTCAACATTTAATGGATTCCGAAAAAATGATCCACAGAGGGTTAACCCCAACACAAGTGCACTTTGATGGTCAATGGGTTAATGTACCAACAAACCCCGGATTATTTGTAAGGAACCGTTATGGAAAGGAGGTGTACCAACATGCCCAACATTGGATGACCTTAGGGCACTCAACAGGATGGACCCCTTATGTACCTTCCAAGTTTAAAACCTGCTCAAAACCAGGAGATATGGCCTGCTTAGATCAGTACTTAGCAGACGGAAATCTACAATTTGAAGAACCACTTATTTAGAGAGTCGTGCTTGTCTCTAAAAGCAAAAGATACGTGTGTTTATGACTCCCTATTCTATACGCTCCCCTCTATAAGTGTGTTAACAGGAAAGCTTGTTAAAGCCTATTTATATTTCATTTGTTTTAGTTCCTCATGTGGGGAAATCAATACAAAGATGAAATTTTAAGACATGTATTCGACTTTGTCTCGTGCAGAATACAGAATTTCTCCAGCACAATGTTTTCTGTATTTCACTTCAAATCATTCAATAACTTAGTGTAGAAGGCTTTTATGTTCGTATTTCGGGTATCCCAAAAATGAGACGCATATTTTCTCGGTAACTGATTAGCCAAATTCATTGAAAATTCGTACAAAGTAGCCTAAGAGTATCAGTAAAAAGTTGTAAAAGTATAAAAAAGATCAAATAAATATTCTCTGAGAACTAAGAAATTCAAAATAGCATGTCAAAAATTCCCATACCAGAGCTCTGCGATGAGACCTCTATAGTGTTTTAACAACTATCAGGTGATAACATCTGTCAGTCAGTCAAAATAGCTTGTCTGTGTGTCCTGTCTAATTAATCTGTTTAATTGTTACCAAATAGCCAAAATTCATTCATTCTCAAAATTAATTGGAGGTGATATTTCAAGAATAGATACTGAAAAGTATTTTTGCTTGGAAATGGATTAAAAAGTGACTCTTTCATTGATATTATGGTTATTTTGAAATAATTTAATTAAAGTCTTTAATTCAAAAATACACACATGACATGAAACTAATCTCTTACCATATTCATAGCACTGGCAGAAAATACCCCTGTGCCTCAAGTAAAGTTTTCAAAGAATTTGCCTTATCTATTGCTCAGATATTACTTGTCAATTTGCTTCCAACTTTTCGGTACAAACGTTATTAAGTTCTCATTGCGTTGCTCCGGTATGGTATATTTTGACATGCCAACTTGAATTTCTTAGTAGTCACATAACATTTATCTGATCTTTTTCCTATTTTTATCGCACCCTCAGGTGCTATATTGTAATCAGTTTGCCGGGCGGGCGGGCGGGTGGTTGGGCGGGCGTCCCGAATAATCAGCCAAACCGTTATTTGAGGGATTCATTTGAAATTCTCAGGGATGTTTCTACTTATGAAAGTTTAGAACTGATTAGTTTTTCATGAAATTCTCAGGGATGTTTCTACCTATGAAAGTTTAGAACTGATTAGTTTTTCGGCATTCTGGGTAAATGTTAAGGCGGCCATTTTGGATTTTCCGTCCCAAAATCTTGTCTGTCAAGGCTTGTCTACAGGTTTCTAGCCAAACCGTTTGAGGGATTCATTTGAAATTGTCAGGGATGTTTCTACCTATGAAAGTTTAGAACTGATTAGTTTTTCGACATTCTGGATAAATGTTAAGACGGCCATTTTGGATTTTCCGTCCTAAAATCTTGTCTGTCACGGCTTGTCTACAGGTTTCCAGCCAAACCGTTTGAGGGATTCATTTGAAATTCTCAGGGATGTTTCTACCTATAAAAGTTTAGAACTGATTAGTTTTTCGGCATTCTTGGTAAATGTTAAGGCGGCCATTTTGGATTTTTCGTCCTAAAATCGTGTCTGTGAAGGCTTGCTTTTAAAAAATAAAAAAGAATTTCCCATTGAGAGCAATGTTGAATTAAAACATTTTTTAGAAATAACTAAACGGTCAATCTTTCCAATTTTCACATATTTTGTAATACATCAGTATATCTTTTACCATGATTTTTTCAGGAAAATCTGAATTGTAGAAAAAAAGCTGATACACTGTGAAGTAATACCTTAAAACGTGTCTCTTGAGGGTTGTTTACAGGTTTCATGGATTCATCCTAAAATTTTAGAGATGTTTCTATGGAAAGTTTAGAACTGATTAGTTTTAGGCAGTCTGGGTAAATGTTAAGGTGGCCATTTTGAATTTTCCATCCAGAAAAGTGTATTCTGTTCAAGGGTGCGATTCTGTTCACCGTGTGGCTTATTATACCTTGCTAACGATACTCTTGGGCTAATTTGTATGACTTTTCCGTAAATTATCGGTTGCCGAGAGAAAACTTGCCAAAAAGTGTCTCATTTTTTGGGAAACCCGTTATGTACACAATATTTAAGTTGTTATTGACCACTTTTGCTTAACTATTGATTTTACTAATGTAAAACGAGAATTATTTGTATCAGAGATAAATTCACGTAAGCATAAACGTTCATATTAAATCGGCAAGAAATCAAATGCACCTTAAATGAAAAACAACAAACAAGTGAAAATAAGCGTCTGTGAAGTGGGTTGATATACATGTAGAGCAAGATTCTATTTTTACATCTGCTACCCACGATTTATCGCAATGAAAATCTGTTCACACAAAAATCCTTGTTTTACAGTTATTCTCTACTAAACATATATAGGAAAATAAAAATATAATATAAATATAAATAAATGAGTTTATTTGTAAAATAAATATAATATATACACTAATACAGATCAATTGATTTTTCATGCAATTATAATGGAATTCATAAAGTTTACAATATATAATAAAATAAAAAAAGTAAAAATAAAATAAAAAGGATGACTGGATTTATTTTGGGAAATGGGTCTCTATATGGTATCACAAACTGATGTAATAAGAAAGTCCACGAGTACCATAATTGATGCGAGGTATAAGCAAAAATATAAGAATGTCATCATAACATAAAGGAAGGTTAGGAATTTTTGGAGAAGTTTACAGGCAAGCCTGTTTGGCTATTGGAATTCCAATGTGCATAAAATGAACATATATTTAACTAAAATGAGCATTTATTTCACTAAATATAAACATTTTGAGGCCAAAAAGTCACAGATTGAATGCATTCGATATTGTTTTAAAATTTAAAATTTTATGATCGATTCTAACATTACACATTATCATTATAAGTCATACTTCACATTAGTGTTTTAAGAAACATTAAACAAACATTATCCAAAGTCATACTTCATATTTGTGTTTTTGGAAATATTACACATAATCAAAGTCATATTTTACATTTGTACTCTAGAAAATATTACACATTATCCGAAGTCATACGTACTTCACATTTGCACTCTAGAAAATATTTCACATTATCCGAAGTCATACTTCACAATTGTGTTTCAGAAAGTATTATACATTATTTAAAGTTCTACTTCACATTTGTGTTTCAGAAAGTATTACACATTATTTAAAGTTATACTTCACATTTGTGTTTTAGAAAGTACAAAACATTATGCAAAGTTATACGTCACATTTGCGTTTGAGAAAATATTACACATTATCCAAAATCATACTTCACATTTGTGTTTTAGAAAATATTACACATTATCCAAAATCATACTTCACATTTGTGTTTTAGAAAATATTACACATTAGGCCTTTCTAAAGTCATAATTCACATTTGCGTTTGAGAAAATATTACACATTATTCAAACTCATACATCACAATTGTGTGCCTAATTGAAAAATATTACACACTATCAAAAACCAAACTTCACATTTGTGAGATTTCATTGAAATATTACACATGATCAACTATTACACTTCACACAGATTTGAGTGTTATAATAGAACCTGTTACACATTATGCAGTCATACTTTTGTGTTTTCTATAAAAAATAACAAACATTATCCACAGTCGTATTTTGTGTTTGTGTGCTTTTTATGAAAAATATCAACAGTTGTTTCATGACACTTTCTCAGGTCAAAATCACAGAAGCCTATTACAAACTTTCCATTGGTAGCTTTAAAGTAGTCCAATCCACGCCCTACCTTTATAATCCAGCCATTGTCAAACCTGAAATAGTTTCACAGCTTTTGTAATGCTACACTTAAAACGTTAAAGAAATACTCGAATTCGAAGTAACCTTTGGAATGAAAAATACTTTTTGCACCTTTTAGACATTTCTGAAAATGTTTCAGAAACTTATTCTTGTTGACATTTGAAACACAAAATAAAAACTTATGACAGTGTTGTACATCAGCTTATTTTTCAATCATACTTATCTAAATATGTAAGCGCAAATGCCAACGGGGAATTACAAAAAATGGTTAGAGAACAAAGCAAGAAAAAGAAAACGTCCAAGAGTACACAAGTCATAAGAAAAAAAACCAACTATCCTGTATCATACTCCAATGTGAGAAGAAACAGATGTGTTCAGAATGATAATAAACCCCCACTATCCTGAATCCATCCCCCACCATTCTAGTACTGTACTCCCGGAATTTCCGTGTGCGATTTAGTTTCGTGCTTTTCGCGATTGTGGTAAAATCACGAAAATGAATTCACGAAATTGCCAATTTAATCCCTGGGGATTTGTGAATTTTTTATGACCTGGGACTCCATTGCATTTCATGTTTTGTAAAATGTTTGGAGGCGATAAATGGAATAGTAAGTGACAATGTCTGTGACAGTGGCTTATTAGATCAAATAAACCAAAAAATAGTGAAATTTAATAGCCGTAAAATCGCATTTTCTCAAAACTGTGTTCAACAACTTACCTTATCTCCCTATCATGCAGATTGTCCTTGTATTGTACTTGTAGCTGAACTTGATATGTTAGGAGATTAGCAGCTAATTCATCCAATTTTCTTTTTTGATCATTATGGGCTTGAGTGCTATTTGGATTCTGGAATGTTACGATGAGATGAATTAACGGTACCTGTTACTTTGATGCATTCAATGGCTTCCTTACAAAGCATTTTAACAAAAAAAAAACAGCTTTGTAATGAATATAATGATGGTAATAAATTAATGGTTCCTGTTACTTTGATGCATTCAATCGCTTCCTTACAAGTGTTTATGCCTGTGAGTGTGCAACACCTTAAAAATGCATATGTTACGAAGCTATTTTTCTCAAAATGCTTTGTAACATCTGATAAAACCTGCTATGTAATTCTGACTAATGACATTACAGAAGGATCAAAAGGTCACAGTGACATTGGTTAGGGAGAACTGGATCAAATTAGCAAATGACGAAATCCACTTGAATTGTAAAAATGTGTACCTCAGAGAACCATGGGATTGAATGTACATTGTAAAAATGTGTACCTCAAGAATCATGGGATTAAATGTACCTACATTGCCATCTTTCCCAGTTGTTAAGATGATCCTCTGTAAGTTGTGATTGTGCTTTGCCTTAATGAGGACCTCACAGAACCTAAGGAAATTGTAAATCTGAAAAATACACAAAATAAAATTTGAAAATGGTAAGTTCATGCTCACTTAATTACAAAGGACGATTCTTGGTTTGGAGAACAGTCTCCTGGGCTAATCATTTTTTTCATGAAAAATATGGAAATATTACCCAAATTAAACTATGAATATTCAAAAGAGGACATTTAAATCTACAAGATGTAAAAATAACAAGTTGGTCTGAAGCAGGGATAACGCTCAATTAGACCGATTCAATAAAATACAAGTCTCGATTTGGGGAAAGAAGTTCATCAGTGTACTGCGCTAATATTTTTTGCGAAAAATCTAGAAATATTACCCAAATTAAATTATGACTATTCAAAAGAAGACATTCAAACCTATATTATGTAAAAAAATCAAATTTGTCCGAAGCAGGGTTAATGCTCATTTAGATTGATGAACTTCGTTCTCCAAACCGAGAATTGTCCTTTTGAAAAAATTTTAAAAAGTGGTATAAAAATGAAAATGTAATTCATGAAATCGACTTTTAGTTAAATCCAATCTATTACTTTTTATTTGGAATAGCAATCAGTAGTCGATTAGAAAAATGAAAGTTTTCTTTTCAATTAAAAGATGTCACCCATGTAAAACAAATACCTGGTGGTTGCTCCTGATGTATGGATCTTCAACTTCAACCAGGGTGAGATCGCCATCTATAAACCGAGATATGAGTCTTTCGTAGCTATGGCCTGTTGAGTCATTCTTTATAAGGATCTGCTCATGATATCTACCAGCTGCAAGGTACGTCATCGTAAAGGCATTAAATAGATGCAGAATAGAGATCTGAATATTTGATATTACAAGTGAAAATATAGTGCTAAAATGATGATGTACGCATGACCAGTTTAGGGAAATACTTATTTATGTGCTCGCAAATGGAACCCAAAAAGTTATTTCAACATGTCGTTCTTCAATATCATCATTTGAATAACAACAGTATTCAATTACAGTTTATACAGAAAATTACCATTTGCAAAATTATATTACTATTTAGTGTATGAGGTCTTACATTGTTTTTCTTCTTCAATGTGTGTTTTAAGCTTCTCTGCCCTGACCATGTATTCTTCCACTTTCTGACGCATGGCTTGTCTCTTGCTCTCCTCTTGTGTTACTATGGAAACAGAATAACATAATATAAGCAACTGTTTATTCACACTTTCTGACACATAGCTTGTCTTTTGCCCTCCTCTTGTGTTACTATGGAAACAGAATAACATAATATAAGCAACTGTTTATTCACACTTTCTGACACATAGCTTGTCTTTTGCCCTCCTCTTGTGTTACTATGGAAACAGGATAACATTGTATAAGCAACTGTATTCTTCAACCTTCTGATACATAGCTTGTCTCTTACCCTCTTCTTTTGTAACTATGGAAACAAAATACCATATAATGATGTATAGCCTGTCTCTCCCCATAATACTATGGAAACAAAAACAAACAGAACAAGATCAGTAAACTGAATTTCTGATTATAGTTTGTTTATGGAAAAAGGATGATAACAATGAACAACTGTATTCCTCTACAATCCATTGTAAAGTTTGCCCTTTCCTATATTTATATGGAAACAGAACAACATCATATAAACAACTGTACTCCTTTTCCTTCTTATGTATAGCCTCTCCTTATGTTACTATTTCAATTCAATTTCAATTTGTTTATTTCATAAACACACATACAATATAGTATACAATGAGTGGGTGACACAAGGGTTTGTGTATATTCCCAAGATGGAGTAAATTAAATACAAAGTATGTTGAAATGGCGGGGATCTGCCATTGCATGCCCTCAATAAAAAAATACAAATTGTGCCATCAAATTGCCCCTAAAAAAATTAAAGTTGTAGCAAATATTTTTTAATCTGTTTTTTTCATGAGGATGATGCTTCTATGGAAACAAACCAACATCTTATAAACAGTGCCAATTTGAACCAATTTACTATATACCATATATTTTTCTTTTATGAGCAAACAGTTCAAATGAGTGCCCATGCAACTTTTATGATGAATATGCTAACGAGAAAACAAATTTAGTTTAATGAAACAATTTTGATTATTTACCCTACAACATATCTATTGATGATTATATTAAATGCAGAGAAAGAAATACAGGAGCTGTAGAGTGTAGAGCATGTAAACCTTCGTGATGACAACTAAAAATATTATCAGCGATTGGAATGTCTCAACACACCCTTTTGTAATTTCAATTTGGAAACCACACTGTGCGAACATTAAAGAGAATATGGTATATACAGACTACAGTACATATATCATGATATCTTACCTTTCATGACATCTAACAAGAGTTGAATACCCTCCTGGTAGCAGACAATAGCCTCTGTAAACCGCTTGGCAGTGTCCAGCTGCACAGCACGGCTGAGGAGCCCGATGGCGGCAGACTCCTGGCCTGGAACTTTGCTAGTCATGTTTTCTAAAAGTATCAAACAAAACCTAAGAAGATACAGAGTGAATGGTATCGCACCCTTGAACAGAACAAACAGCTTTTGAGACATAAAGTCCAAAATGGCTGCCTAAACATTTACCCATAATGCCCTAAAACTAATCAGTTGTTGACTATCATACCAAGAAACATCTCAACAGACAACATTTTAGGATGGAAACTCCAAAATGGTTACCATCACATTTACCCAGAATGCCCAAAAACGAATCAGTTCTAAACTTTCAAATGTAGAAACATTCATGAAAATTTTGGACGTATCCCTGAAACAGTTTTGGTGGAAACCTGTAAACAAGCCTTGAGAGACAAGATTTTAGGACGGAAAATTCAAAACAGCTGCCTTTACATTTACCCAGAATGCCCAAAAACTAATCAGTTATAAACATTCATACATAGTAACATTTCTGACAATTTCAGATGAATCCTTGAAACTGACTGGAACCTATAGACAAACATCAACAGACATGATTTTAAGACGAAAAATCTAAAATTGCCACCATAAAATTTACCAAGAATGCCCAAAAATTCTAAACTTTTATACTTAAACACATCCCTCAAAATTTCAGATGCATCCGTCAAACAGTTTGGCTGGAAACCTGTTGACAAGTCTCGACAGACAAGACTTCAGGATGGAAAATTTTAAATGGCCACCTTTACATTTACCAAGAGTGCCCAACTAGCAACATTGTGGTAATAATCATTTTTAGTAAATGTTTAGAGGTAGATCTCAAGGGTTACACTCTCCCCAGATTTAATGAGAGGCAGATTGCTTGACAATGCTGCAATCCTTTTGTGGTATGTTTTCATTGTTTACGAAAGCCTTGAACCCTGTTATCGTAAAGCTGTACGTCTCAAAAGTTTTATGATGTAATTTCTGCCATCATTGATGAACTGAAATCATGAATAGACTATATAGGAAAATGTATCAAGTCCTTTTTGACACTCATAATTATACGGGGATCAAAAAAAGGCGTTCTCCATAAAACAAAAATAAAAAATGTGGAGAAAAATGGATCCGTTCTCAAATGGTGGATGTGGGGCCCCTGGTTGCCACATGCACCCCTTCCCCTATTTTTGGGTAAAACATATCTCTGTGAAGAGTAAACAAAGAAAGTAAACAGGCTTCAAATAACAATACATTGACAGAAAACGAGAAAAAGTTTCAAAACTTACTTTCTTTAACTCTTCCAATTAGAGATTTTCATGACACACCCCAAATAACTTCCGGCAAAATAAAAAAATTGTCACAGACAGGGCTCATTTAAAACACTGTTTTTATTTAGAATCTATCCAAGTCATTCATACAAAATGTACGAACATGCAGATAAAACACAGGGACACATATGCGGACATTCAGTTGCAGTTTTATCTACACATCAAACGCTAAAAGAGATGGAATTTGAGAGAGGAATTTGGAGTTTTGTTTTGGATGGGGAAATTGACAAAATCAAAGATTACTTCTTTAAAGGTGGGGATCCCAACCTCAAAGATAGCTCTGGCTATGCCCCATTGGTATGTCGTCATTTATTTTATTTCATGAATTCAAATATGTGACTTTGTGGTTTAGTTCTTGCAGTCTTACTCCATGCCACCCCAACCCCATGTAAATTTGTTGAGTAAGTGTATAGTAAAGTAGCTTTTTTATTCCACAGATAGCAGATTTTAAGGGAAAATACATGTAAAATGTCTGTCTCTTTCTCTCTTGCAGTCCGTGCCTTATTTGTGGAAATAGGCCCCACATTTGAAGTAGCAATAGGAATAACAAGAACTGTATTTCTGGAAGACATTGTTGATCCTTTTATAAATATAGGTATAAGGTAGCTCTATAAAGGACTCTCGATTTGTCGTTATTAGATTTCAAATCAAAAAATAACAAGCAGAGACTCCTTTATAGGGCTAATGTATAAGCTGACCAATTTTGCCGCTAGGCCCTTGTATAAATTATAATGTATCCTGTCTGTTCTCTGTTTAAGCACTACTCGTGCCGCAGTGGAAACGCTGACATCACACAATTGCTTCTTGAGAATGGGGCTGATGTGAATTGTAGAACCAGATCTGGTGGCGTCACTCCTCTACATAGGGCATGTATGAGAGGGCATGTAGATGTTGCAAAAATCCTCATGAAGTATAATGCCAACATCAGTGTCCAAGACAATGATGGAAAAACATGTCTTAATAAAGTAAGTACATAAAACAGTAGTGAAATAATACAGTTAATAACACCCTCGGCATTTAATCCACAACATAGGGCATGTATGAGAGGGCATGTAGATTAAAAAATTATGAAGCATACTGTCAACATCAATGTTAAAGATAGCAAGGTATTAACATGCCTTCATAAACTAACTAATCTTTATCACTCCAAATACAAACGCACCAGTCCTTTTCCCGCGTTCCAGGAAGATTCCGGACCCTCACGATCGGCTGGTCAATGATGGATATCTACAACTAGGGAGGCGATGAAGGCCATGTGAAAGTCTAACCTTGAAAGCAGAGCTGCATTGTTTTCATTAGAAATTTTATTAGCATTGAGCAACATTCTCTGTATGATGTACACTTTCACTTTCTTCATGCTGGATATCTAGGGAGGCGATGACGGCCAGGTGAAAGTCTAACCTTACAAGCGGGGCTGGTTTTTCCTTATAACTTTAAAAATAATCAATACTGCACTAATCCATTTTTATTTTCTGTTGAAAGTATACTGTGTGATATCTCAAACGTACTCAGACAACCAATTTTACTTTGGATAAACAATATTCCAAATCAGCCTATAGCATTAAGTGATTTAAATGACTGATATCTCAAACGTACTCAGTCAACCAATTATACTTTTGATAAATTATTTAAATGACTGATTTGTTAATTACGAAAATAGATCGAACATAGTCTGATTCCATGCATCACCTGGTATGAATGAAAAAGTCATTTTTATATCGTCCATGCTTCAACGTAGTGTAATACTTAAAATGATCAACACTGCTTTGCGCTAAACGCCGATCTCAAACGTACTCAGACAACCAATTTTACTTTGGGTAAACAATATTCAAAATTAGCCCATAGCATTAAATGATTTAAATGACTGATTGTTTTAATTATGACAATAGGCCGAACATAATCTGATTCCATCGTTTATCAAGAAGATGTATCAATTATTAGTCAGTTAGTATGGCCAAAAGCATTGTCAACTATATTTCGAGATAATGTTTGCGATATGAAATCTGTGAAAGATTCAGTTAAAACAAAAGATTTTTCCTTGGGGGAGATAAGGGTAGTTACGGAAAATAGTAGAATGTTTGTCATTATCCACAAAAAAAACTTTAATAGTATCGTCCTAAAAATGTTTTCTGCAATGAGGTACATGAAGGCATGCAAGTATTATAGAACCAAATACATGAAATAAAGTTTTCTTTGCGTGCAACTGCAACAGAGGTTTCAAGAATTTCTTGATAATATGAGTTTATTTCTCCATGTATTTGAATGAAGTTTGTTTGAAGTACAAATCTTTCCTCGCCCAATGTTGAAGTACATTTGTACATTTTCAGATGGAAAAAGAATATCCCCGCTATTCTATAATACGAATTAAGGTGTAATAAATAGAAATGAACAAATATGTCAGCATTTTTCAATCTACGTGGATTCTGTAAAAGAACACGTAAGGTACGGTTTCAAAGTATACTGAAAAGGATATCTGCTTATACATTGATACATGCGCGGCCTTGACAGAACAAACCTACTAACCCATATACGTGGGCTACTAACCTAGATACGTCTAGCTAATTTGCATAAAGTTGTAGCAGTCTGAATCCACTTTTTTGCTCGAAACTCGCTGTATAAAAAATGGAATTTATTAGTCTTTAACTCTGCCGTTGATTGACAGACTTCGAAAAAATAATACCATGGCTTTGCTCGGAAGTATAGCTTTCCGATGGTTCCACTTTTGTAATGACCAAATTGCGAGAAAATGGAGGAAATGGAGAGTAAAGGTGATTTCTCGAATGCCAAGTTTCACTTAAGAAATGCTGCGTTCTGATTGGCCGACTTTCTTGCAGTCCCAATCCACTTAAATAGCTCTCCAAACTCACGTTTTACAGAAATGACACTTATCGGTCTTTTCTCCGCCATTTTTCGATCGATTTCTAAAAGCATAATGTCATAGTGAAGCTTACATTGCCAGTTTCCAGATGGCATCACTTTTGAAGCGATCCACGTGCGAAAAGAAGGTAAAATTTGAGTGGGAAAAAGTTTCTCGATAATCGAAGATTCACTTTAGAAATACTGAGGAATCTGGCATTCTGATTGGTCAGTTTTCCTGCATTCTCAAGCCACTTTTCCGACTCCAAACTGAGTTGTTAGAAATGGCACTTACATCTCTCGATTTTGTTTCACAAAATGACTAATATCTGAAACTGATATACCTGAAACGTCAGTGTAAAGGATGAATCAAATCCGAAATTATTCAAGAAGACGAGGTTATATATAAAAACGATGAAATAAAACTAAAAACCTCTCTGGTTTTATGTAATTCTCGTCTCTGGAATGTCTGAAGAATACCTAAACCCCAAAGACTTTTGCCAAAAATAAATGAAACTAAAAATATTATTAGTAACTAGAACCCACGGGAGTAATTGTATAGGTTCTAAATAGCTGACTAACGCTGATATAATAGTTATCACTTTTGTTTGTTTTTGACTTTACTTGGGCCAGACCTCCATTCACTTCAATGCTAGAAACGTGCAATAGTCACTTAATTTCATGATTTATCAAAAAGTGTTGGTTGAATCTGTCTGAAACTCGAATGACATACTATTGGATGACCCCGTCAATGTACATATTGTGATTAAACATGAAATGTTGGTTGTCATACAAATTAGCCAAGGTTTGAATGAATTTTAGCATTGCTCCAATGGGGATTTGGCCCAAGTTTTTTCAAATGTCATGGAAAATGATTTAAATGACACAACTGTGTAAATCAAAGCTATATTGGAGAAAATTTGTCACTGAATTCAAATATGCTATCAAAAATAGAGATAATAGAGATAAAAAGTGCAAATCTCTTAAAATCTCGACATGAAAAAACGAGAGTTAGCGAGATTTCAAAGCTAGATTTTCTATTGCACACGGTAGAATTAAAATGCACGCGAGTAAATTGTTATTTTATATATGTTCTTCTAATATGAATAAAAAAAATTGATGCCATCTCTATATTTATCATTGCCGAAATTATGTACAAGGGAGGTACTGTATATTGTTGCAATTCACAATTTCAGGGAAAATAGGCTGTAATCGGCCCTTGTGCCCTGGAGAAGAAATAAGCGATATCTAGGACAAAATATTTCGTATCATTAAATTTAAACCCCTTATTTATGTAAAATTCTTTAAAATTGTACTTACTGCAATATGATACTGCGAGCCCATCGTCTTCACTGGTAGGGTAAAACAGGTTAATTGTATTAAATAAACACAAAACTAAATAGTGGATTCTTTATATTTATGATCATTCAAACACTTTTTATTACTAGTGCATTTAATCATCTCAGCGTTTGCATATTCTTTGACAATATTGTCTGTAAATCCAGATCCCCTAAACGTATACGTATATTGCTTGCTATACTCACGAATGAACAAATTATTTACCCAAAGAAATATACATAATGTATCGCCTTTTTTAATGTTCACGGACGTTAAAAAATCAGATAAACTAAGGAAATGGTTAACTCATTTTATGTTTGATTTGTTTGATAAGGCATAATGTAGGCCTACTTGGCTACCGCAGCGTCCATCGTACAAACGCGAAAACGGACGCTCTTAATCAATGATCAGTTCACATTTCCACATCCAAAAGTATTTCATTTTTATTTTCAGTTTATACATAATGTGTAATGTCATTTCTGTATATTCACATGGATTATAATGATGATAAATACATGTTTTACATTCTTACAGTTAATTTCATGTTTCAAAAATGTTAATAGTACGCAACAATTTCAAGACAACAGTAAGCGTTCTAAAATGCTGAAAATCATATGCGTTCAAAGTATAATAAATAATACACTCATTTACAAATAAGTGACTTTGGTATATTTGCAACGAGTTACTTACAAATCAACGTTTATAGGGACAACATTTTGGGCCAATATTAACGAAATCCTTGAATGCCAAGCTTGTTAATAAGCATTAATTTTTCGATATTGTAAGATGCCCAGCGTTCGTAAAATATAACTACATTGTATACTGTATATGAGGCATAGATCAGGTCGAATTATTTATAATGAAAAAAACAAACATTACGTTTCATTCATATTCATGCATATCTTATTTCCAATACACGAATTTCAAGTATTTACTTCATTTGCACACTAAATTACGTTAACAGATACAATCTAACAAACATCAGCGTTTGCAAAAATACGAAAATCACGTGCGTTCATAGCATAATAAAAAGTTACCTCAGTTAGTTTGCAATACAATTTCTTTAATTACTTGACCAGTAACGTATTATTCACCATTCATAGGGACATTATTCAATCTACTATATTCGGGCCGATATGCAATTAAACCTTGTCAACTTTGTTGAAACGCGTTTACTATACGATGTTGTAAGATACCCAGCGTCTGTTAAATCAACTTAAATCAAACTGAGACCGGGTCGATTTATTAAGACCGACCTAAACAAACATAAATAAATAAGAATAGATTATTCATTCTCAGTTGATGACATATTTCCCTGTGTATATAAACGCGTTATTTTGGGCCGATTTTGGGCCGATCTTGGCACTTTAGCGACATACATTTTCCCATCGGCCGAATCGGCCCAATGGCACTCAAAGGGTTAAACAGTGGTTTTACTGTCATTTTTCATTCATTATTGTCATTTTTCATGTTTTTGTATTTGTAATGGCAGTTTGTTTCCTTTCCAATCCAGAATCTCTTCATAATTTCACATTTAATTCCAGACTGTTGAAAATGGACACTTAGACGTTATAAAGATATTCCTATCCCACCCACAATTTAAGGACATTATACAGTATAAAGACAATAAAGGGAGAACTTTGAAAGACTATGGAGAAAATTTGGATGATTCTAAAAAGCAAAAACTTTTAGAACTTTTGTATATTAGTGTTGATACTGGGAGTTAAGAGAGCTTGGTACTCTGGCATCAATTTCCAAAGGAGTGCAGCCTGACCTTGAAATAGGAAAGATTTAAATCAGTGAGGCAAATTAAAATAGACGAGACAAATTTGAGTGAAGACAATTCAACTTCACTTTCACAGGAAGGAAATCTGTATTGGTTCTTAGAGATCAATGGCCCTCTCAAGGTCGGGCCATAAATCAATGAAAACCTCGGGCATATATGCCACGATAGTGACATAACGTAAATACAGGACTACACTACTTGTTATATGTCTATATGATTTGTGATACAGGGCTACATGATTTAGTATAAAGGAATAATTTGTGATACATGGCTATATGATTTCTTATGCAGGGCTACATGATTTATCATAAAGGGCTACAGACTTTGTTAAACAGGGCTACATGATTTGTTATTCAGGGCTATATGATTTATCATACAGGGCTACTTCATTCGTTACACAGGGCTACATAATTTATTATACAGGGCTACATCATTTGTAATACAGGGCTAAATTATTTGTTATACAGGGCTACAGCATTCGTTCCACAGGGCCTCACAATTTATTATACAGGGCTACATCACTTGTTATACAGGGCTCCATGATTTGTTATTCAGGGCTACATGATTTATCATACAGGGAAACACCACTTGTTATACAGGGCTCCTTGATGTATTATACAGGGAAACATCATTTGTTATACAGGGCTACATCATGCCTTATGATACAGGGCAAAATAGCTATATCATCATTTCATATGGCTATTTTCATCTAGAATTGAGAGTGTGAAATAACATGTTCATCCATCCTGTTGTATCGTAAGCTACATGTACAGTAGCACATATAGTAATTTCGTATGTGAAGTAGTCATGCTGATCTAGCAAATATGAATATGATGAATGCGTGGGTATTTCTTTGAACCATACACCCCTATCCAAAAGTTTTCCAGCCCTGACTGCCCTATGTGTAGCTTATGCACGTTTAAGCTTGTTGAATTTTGAAATTAAGTTTTAATTCCAATCAGGAGGAGATCTAGAATCTATGAGAAGGGTATTTTTTAAAATCAGAAAATACACATAGACTTTATAACAGTGCTGGTTTTGATGAAACAGTTGGGGTTTCCAAACATCAGGAGAGGGGTGTACAATGAATGTTAATAAATTTAGTACTAATTTGATAAAAATGAAATACCAAATGAAACGTGACTTTTGATATGTCATTAATTTATCTCTGTCATGAATCGCTATAAAACAATGCTGTGTGTTAGATGCTTCTACAGAACTGAAGGGCCCTCGCAGCAAGCAATTATTGTTTACAGACGTACTGAACCAAAAGGCGTGATTTCAACAGGCAATTTATTACAAAGATGTTGAGGGTGCTTGTAGTATTGGTTTACATGGTGACATATGGAGGGACAACTGGTGACAGAACACCCCTCGGGAACTCAATAAATGCGTTTGCGCTTGATTTGTACAATGAGCTATTGGGTTGTATGAATGATTCGGTAAATGACAGCATGGTTATAAGCCCGTTTAGTATCTCGACTGCATTTGGAATGGCGTATCTCGGAGCTGCTGGAGACACAGCGACTCAAATCGCCCGCGTTCTGAAGTATCCAACAAATGTACATGAACAGTTTGAGGCTCTTCTGACAAACATAGCTTTCTCAGATGAGAACTACAAACTGAACGCTGCAAATAATGTATTCCCGCTAACTGGTTTGGAGATTCGGCCCCAGTATGTGAGTGATGTCCTTCAGTTTTACTTAGCAGCAATAAAAGAACTTGACTTTCAGAAATATCCTGAGGAATCCAGACAGTATATTAACGAATGGGTGTCCAACAAAACAATGGAGAAAATTCCCGAATTGCTGCATAGAGGTGATGTCAATAGTGGCACTGTCCTTGTGCTGGTGAACGCCATCTACTTCAAGGGAGATTGGCTGACCCAATTCAACCCAAACGTCACATCAATTGTAGATTTTTACGTGTCTCCTCTGCAACGGATCTCTGTTGATATGATGCATAGCCAGGACATATACAGATATATCGAAGACCCAGTACTAGATGCTCAAGTACTGCAACTTCCATACACAGGGGAGGAAGTTAGTATGATTGTCATATTACCAAAAAATCAAAATGGCCTTCCTGACCTTGAGGCATCGTTAACTACAAGCAACTTGGACGAAGCCATCGCAAAACTCTACGCTCCTTACTCGTCTATTCTAGTAGATGTACATTTGCCTTAAATTCAAAATGGAGTGGAGGGGTGACCTAGTTGGATATCTCCAAAAACTGGGAATGTTGGATGCATTTTCGTCCAGAGCCGACTTCTCACCTCTCTCTCCGCATGTCCCGTTTATCACAAAAGTCATCCATAAGGCTATTGTAGAGGTAAACGAGAAGGGTAAGAAAATCGTTGAATTTATTAGGGAGGTTAAGCTACACTTTTTAAAGAGAACGTGTACATGAATTTGGTTCTCTGGGGATAAGTTCTTCCCTTAGTAGGATTTTCTTGGCCGATTAGTGAGAAGGGGGGGGGGTAATTTCTGAGGGTCAAGTTATTACACGTTCACGTACAGGTTATCTTTGAAACGTGTAGCTTAACCTCCCTATTAACATCACTGACACCAGAGAACGTTGCACTTTTTTCCAAAAAACGCGCGAGGGATGCAAAAATTACGATGCGCGAAAAAAGAACAAAAAGTTGCTCTAAAGGTATGTACACTGGTGATCTACTCCGGATTACGCTGTCGTTTCGGTAACAAAATTTCGGAACCTCGAAGGTATACGATTTCTCTTTTTTCACGCGTTTAGGCAGAATTCCCTCGACATTTTTATCACAAACGTGTGTCAGTATCGTATGTTTAAGAAAATGTACAGAATTGATGTCCGCGGTTGTGGAAGTCGAATATGGTTTTAAAAATTGTTTGTCAACTTTGAATTTTTTTTGAGTGTGACTTCTAGTTGGGGGAGATTCTCTGCGTAGGAATTTTTGTTACAAAATCAAAAAAGTGAAATTACTTTTCTTGTACTGGACAGATGGTATTTCTTTTACTGAATACATTTAATGATACATAGGGGTGATATGAAAATTGAACCACTAAAATCGATGAACATTCAAGTTAACGCGCACTTTCTACTATGCCCGCCATGCTATCTGACCCGAATGAGCCACCTGGTGGTGAAACTCTACTCGCATCGGAGTTTTTTAATCGATTTTCCTTTGGTATTCAATCGGGCTGGCAAATGCTATGGGTCAATAATTAAGGACCAATACACGTTTACGTTGTCTATGGTTCGTGTTTTAATATAAAACGTGTAACTTAACTTCTCCAGTGTAGGTCATCAGGTACCTGAAGTTTTGATTGGATATCTATCATTTTCATTGATCTCGTCTTCCTGTATTTATCAAAATTGATTGATGACAGTGTAGCTTGACATATGTTCACATTTTGTTTATTTAATTATTTCTCTCAAGACTTCAAAGTTTCTGTATTGTATCTATTAATTGTATCTGTATTGTTATATGTTATATTATATGTAATTTTGGTTGCTCTGCAACACATTTTGAAATAAGCACTGATACGCCCAATTACTAAGGGTGTCGAGTGCACACGTTTTGTACTTTACATTGTTATATTATGAAATAAACTATAACTATAACTAAATCTTGTCTCAAAATGTGTCCTAAATCGCTCTAATGTTTTAACATGTTTATAAAAATATTTTCTCTTATCTACATATTTTAGGAAAAGTGAAGATTTCGCAAATAATAATTTGTTTGGGTATAACTCTAGAAATAGATCTGTACGTTGACAAGGTGTCTGAACTTTTAAAGAAGACCACTTGGTCGACATATACTGTAGTTACGTTGTCAACGTACAGTATATGATAAGTGTAAAATAACGTTTTAAATTAAAAACAGTTTGCATGTAAATGAATTCTACATATGTATTATACTTAATTTTAATGTTATTTACACCGTTTTGCTTTTCTTTCTGCGATTGATTTAATTACAGAACCAGTGTCTCTGAGCAAAGAGTCAAATATCGCATCAGCAATTCGCGTTTTTACAGAAAATTCATCAGCGTCAAAATTCACAAATTCCTTTTCTTCAGTTCGTAATTCCTGCTCTAATATCCTATCTATGCGATCTTTCTTCTTTTTACCCACCCATTTGGTTCTGCTTTCCGTTTTCGTTTTTTGAACTAAACCAAGAGATTGTAAAATCTCATTCTCCACAAGAGGACGCAATTCACAAAGTTTTGTGGGAGCTGACCTCCCTTTGAAATACTGTTTTTTGATTGGCTTAGGTTTCATCCATGTGGCATATTCATCTTCCTCATCCTCGTCCTGATAAATATCAACCATTAGCTCGCCAACCAAATCAAACACTAGGTGTTTATATGCTCGTTTGCTGTTCGCTTTCATGTCAGTGCCTCTCTCGGGTTTCAGGAAATATGGCGGAGCTTGAACGCCTTTCAGAGACTGCCTAGATATCCTTTGAGCCCAGTATACATCCAGAGCATAAGAGATAACCTTTTTCACTTCTGAGTGTTCTTCCGATACTTTCTGTAAGTTGAGTTTGTTTGACTCTTGCCTGGCCACGGAAGCTCCTTTAACATCTGTGATTAACTCCTTTACTTCTGGTTGTTTTTCTGGTAATTTCTGTAAGTCGAGGTGGTTGGAATCTTGCCCGGAGGCCGCGGAGGCTCCTCTTCCATCACTGAGAGGGCCAGAGTAGAGAGGGGGAGACTTCCTGAGGATCCTACGTTTCCCAACTCCAAGATCACCATAAAAAAATTTTCCTGTTCATTAACTAACACAAATGAGTCCTTAAGGTCATCTTTTTGTGTTATAAAAGCATCATCAATTAGTCCCACATTTTCTTCATAATCGCACAGTAAATCTAATCTTCGACTTAAAGAAGTGTTCGATACTTTCTGTAAGAGTTTGTTTGATTCTTCCTTGGTCTCGGGAACTCCTTTTGCATCCGAGATTAACTCATTCACTTCTGGTTGTTCTTCTGCTAATTTCTGTAAGTTGAGTTTGCTTGATTCTTCCTTGGTCACGGAATCTCCTTTTGCATCCGAGATTAACTCATTCACTTCTGGTTGTTCTTCTTGTGATTTCTGTAAGTTGAGTTTGTTTGATTCTTCCTTGGTCACGGAAACTCCTTTTGCATCCGAGATTAACTCATTCACTTCTGGTTGTCCTTCTGGTAATTTCTGTAAGTTGAGTTTGCTTGATTCTTCCTTGGTCACGGAAGCACCTTTCTCATCCGAGATTAACTCTTTCACTTCTGGTTGTCCCTCTGGTAATTTCTGTAAGTTGAGTTTGCTTGATTCTTCCTTGGTCACGGAAATTCCTTTTGCATCCGAGATTAACTCATTCACTTCTGGTTGTTCTTCTGGTAGGCCTAATTTCTGTAAGTTGAGTTTGTTTGATTCTTCCTTGGTCACGGAAACTCCTTTTGCATCCGAGATTAACTCATTCACTTCTGGTTGTTCTTCTGGTAGGCCTAATTTCTGTAAGTTGAGTTTGTTTGATTCTTCCTTGGTCTCGGGAACTCCTTTCTCATCCGAGATTAACTCTTTCACTTCTGGTTGTCCCTCTGGTAATTTCTGTAAGTTGAGTTTGTTTGATTCTTCCTTGGTCACGGAGACTCCTTTTGCATCCGAGATTAACTCATTCACTTCTGGTTGTTCTTCTGCTAATTTCTGTAAGTTGAGTTTGCTTGATTCTTCCTTGGTCACGGAATCTCCTTTTGCATCCGAGATTAACTCATTCACTTCTGGTTGTTCTTCTGGTGATTTCTGTAAGTTGAGTTTGTTTGATTCTTCCTTGGTCACGGAAACTCCTTTTGCATCCGAGATTAACTCATTCACTTCTGGTTGTCCTTCCGGTAATTTCTGTAAGTTGAGTTTGTTTGATTCTTCCTTGGTCACGGAAACTCCTTTTGCATCCGAGATTAACTCATTCACTTCTGGTTGTTCTTCTGGTAATTTCTGTAAGTTGAGTTTGTTTGATTCTTCCTTGGTCTCGGGAACTCCTTTCTCATCCGAGATTAACTCTTTCACTTCTGGTTGTCCCTCTGGTAATTTCTGTAAGTTGAGTTTGTTTGATTCTTCCTTGGTCACGGAAACTCCTTTTGCATCCGAGATTAACTCATTCACTTCTGGTTGTTCTTCTGGTAATTTCTGTAAGTTGAGTTTGTTTGATTCTTCCTTGGTCTCGGGAACTCCTTTCTCATCCGAGATTAACTCTTTCACTTCTGGTTGTCCCTCTGGTAATTTCTGTAAGTTGAGTTTGTTTGATTCTTCCTTGGTCACGGAAACTCCTTTTGCATCCGAGATTAACTCATTCACTTCTGGTTGTTCTTCTGGTAATTTCTGTAAGTTGAGTTTGTTTGATTCTTCCTTGGTCTCGGGAACTCCTTTCTCATCCGAGATTAACTCTTTCACTTCTGGTTGTCCCTCTGGTAATTTCTGTAAGTTGAGTTTGTTTGATTCTTCCTTGGTCACGGAAACTCCTTTCTCATCCGAGATTAACTCTTTCACTTCTGGTTGTTCTTCTGGTAATTTCTGTAAGTTGAGTTTGTTTGATTCTTCCTTAGTCACGGGAACTCCTTTTGCATCCGAGATTAACTCATTCACTTCTGGTTGTCCTTCCGGTAATTTCTGTAAGTTGAGTTTGTTTGATTCTTCCTTGGTCACGGAGACTCCTTGTGCATCCGAGATTAACTCATTCACTTCTGGTTGTTCTTCTGGTAATTTCTGTAAGTTGAGTTTGTTTGATTCTTCCTTGGTCACGGAATCTCCTTTTGCATCCGAGATTAACTCATTCACTTCTTGTTGTTCTTCTGGTAATTTATTGAAGTTGAGTTTGTTTGATACTTCCTTGGTCTCGGAAACTCCTTTTGCATCCGAGATTAACTCATTCACTTCTGGTTGTTCTTCTGGTAATTTCTGTAAGTTGAGTTCGTTTGATTCTTCCTTGGTCACGGAGACTCCTTGTGCATCCGAGATTAACTCATTCACTTCTGGTTGTTCTTCTGGTAATTTCTGTAAGTTGACTTTGTTTGATTCTTCCTTAGTCACGGAAACTCCTTTTGCATCCGAGATTAACTCATTCACTTCTGGTTGTTCTTCTGGTAATTTCTGTAAGTTGACTTTGTTTGATTCTTCCTTGGTCACGGAAACTCCTTTTGCATCCGAGATTAACTCATTCACTTCTGGTTGTTCTTCTGGTAATTTCTGTAAGTTGACTTTGTTTGATTCTTCCTTAGTCACGGAAACTCCTTTTGCATCCGAGATTAACTCACTCACTTCTGGTTGTTCTTCTGGTAATTTCTGTAAGTTGACTTTGTTTGATTCTTCCTTGGTCACGGAAACTCCTTTTGCATCCGAGATTAACTCATTCACTTTTGGTTGTTCTTCTGGTAATCTCTGTAAGTTGAGTTTGTTTGATTCTTCCTTGGTCACGGAAACTCCTTTTGCATCCGAGATTAACTCATTCACTTTTGGTTGTTCTTCTGGTAATTTCTGTAAGTTGACTTTGTTTGATTCTTCCTTAGTCACGGAAACTCCTTTTGCATCCGAGATTAACTCATTCACTTCTGGTTGTTCTTCTGGTAATTTCTGTAAGTTGACTTTGTTTGATTCTTCCTTGGTCACGGAAACTCCTTTTGCATCCGAGATTAACTCATTCACTTTTGGTTGTTCTTCTGGTAATCTCTGTAAGTTGAGTTTGTTTGATTCTTCCTTGGTCACGGAAACTCCTTTTGCATCCGAGATTAACTCATTCACTTTTGGTTGTTCTTCTGGTAATCTCTGTAAGTTGAGTTTGTTTGATTCTTCCTTGGTCTCGGAAACTCCTTTTGCATCCGAGATTAACTCATTCACTTCTGGTTGTTCTTCTGGTAATTTCTGTAAGTTGAGTTTGCTTGATTCTTCCTTGGTCACGGAAACTCCTTTTGCATCCGAGATTAACTCATTCACTTCTGGTTGTTCTTCTGGTAATTTATGTAAGTTGAGTTTGTTTGATTCGTCCTTGGTCACGGAAGCACCTTTCTCATCCGAGATTAACTCATTCACTTCTGGTTGTTCTTCTGGTAATTTCTGTAAGTTGAGTTTGCTTGATTCTTCCTTGGTCACGGAAACTCCTTTTGCATCCGAGATTAACTCATTCACTTCTGGTTGTTCTTCTGGTAATTTCTGTAAGTTGAGTTTGCTTGATTCTTCCTTGGTCACGGAAACTCCTTTTGCATCCGAGATTAACTCATTCACTTCTGGTTGTTCTTCTGGTAATTTATGTAAGTTGAGTTTGTTTGATTCGTCCTTGGTCACGGAAGCACCTTTCTCATCCGAGATTAACTCTTTCACTTCTGGTTGTCCCTCTGGTAATTTCTGTAAGTTGAGTTTGTTTGATTCTTCCTTGGTCACGGAGACTCCTTTTGCATCCGAGATTAACTCATTCACTTCTGGTTGTTCTTCTGGTAATTTCTGTAAGTTGAGTTTGTTTGATTCTTCCTTGGTCTCGGGAACTCCTTTCTCATCCGAGATTAACTATTTCACTTCTGGTTGTCCCTCTGGTAATTTCTGTAAGTTGAGTTTGTTTGATTCTTCCTTGGTCACGGAAACTCCTTTTGCATCCGAGATTAACTCATTCACTTCTGGTTGTTCTTCTGGTAATTTCTGTAAGTTGAGTTTGCTTGATTCTTCCTTGGTCACGGAAACTCCTTTTGCATCCGAGATTAACTCTTTCACTTCTGGTTGTTCTTCTGGTAATTTCTGTAAGTTGAGTTTGTTTGATCCTTCCTTGGTCACGGAGACTCCTTGTGCATCCGAGATTAACTCATTCACTTCTGGTTGTTCTTCTGGTAATTTCTGTAAGTTGAGTTTGTTTGATTCTTCCTTGGTCTCGGGAACTCCTTTCTCATCCGAGATTAACTCTTTCACTTCTGGTTGTCCCTCTGGTAATTTCTGTAAGTTGAGTTTGTTTGATTCTTCCTTGGTCACGGAAACTCCTTTTGCATCCGAGATTAACTCATTCACTTCTGGTTGTTCTTCTGGTAATTTCTGTAAGTTGAGTTTGCTTGATTCTTCCTTGGTCACGGAAACTCCTTTTGCATCCGAGATTAACTCATTCACTTCTGGTTGTTCTTCTGGTAATTTCTGTAAGTTGAGTTTGTTTGATTCTTCCTTGGTCACGGAGACTCCTTGTGCATCTGAGATTAACTCTTTCACTTCTGGTTGTTCCTCTGGTAATTTCTGTAAGTTGAGTTTGTTTGATTCTTCCTTGGTCACGGAGACTCCTTGTGCATCCGAGATTAACTCTTTCACTTCTGGTTGTTCCTCTGGTAATTTCTGTAAGTTGAGTTTGTTTGATTCTTCCTTGGTCACGGAGACTCCTTTTGCATCCGAGATTAACTCATTCACTTCTGGTTGTTCTTCTGGTAATTTCTGTAAGTTGAGTTTGTTTGATTCTTCCTTGGTCACGGAGACTCCTTGTGCATCCGAGATTAATTCTTTCACTTCTGGTAGTTCTCCTGGTAATGTATGGAAGTTGAGTTTGTTTGATTCTTCCTTGGTCACGGAAACTCCTTTTGCATCCGAGATTAACTCATTCACTTCTGGTTGTTCCTCTGGTAATTTCTGTAAGTTGAGTTTGTTTGATTCTTCCTTGGTCACGGAGACTCCTTTTGCATCCGAGATTAACTCTTTCACTTCTGGTTGTTCCTCTGGTAATTTCTGTAAGTTGAGTTCGTTTGATTCTTCCTTGGTCACGGAAACTCCTTTTGCATCCGAGATTAACTCATTCACTTCTGGTTGTTCCTCTGGTAATTTCTGTAAGTTGAGTTTGTTTGATTCTTCCTTGGTCACGGAAACTCCTTTTGCATCCGAGATTAACTCATTCACTTCTGGTTGTTCTCCTGGTAATGTATGGAAGTTGAGTTTGTTTGATTCTTCCTTGGTCACGGAAACTCCTTTTGCATCCGAGATTAACTCATTCACTTCTGGTTGTTCCTCTGGTAATTTCTGTAAGTTGAGTTTGTTTGATTCTTCCTTGGTCACGGAGACTCCTTTTGCATCCGAGATTAACTCTTTCATTTCTGGTTGTTCCTCTGGTAATTTCTGTAAGTTGAGTTCGTTTGATTCTTCCTTGGTCACGAAAACTCCTTTTGCATCCGAGATTAACTCTTTCACTTCTGGTTGTCCCTCTGGTAATTTCTGTAAGTTGAGTTCGTTTGATTCTTCCTTGGTCACGGAAGCTCCTTTTGCATCCGAGATTAACTCATTCACTTCTGGTTGTTCCTCTGGTAATTTCTGTAAGTTGAGTTTGTTTGATTCTTCCTTGGTCACGGAGACTCCTTTTGCATCCGAGATTAACTCTTTCATTTCTGGTTGTTCCTCTGGTAATTTCTGTAAGTTGAGTTCGTTTGATTCTTCCTTGGTCACGAAAACTCCTTTTGCATCCGAGATTAACTCTTTAACTTCTGGTTGTCCCTCTGGTAATTTCTGTAAGTTGAGTTCGTTTGATTCTTCCTTGGTCACGGAAGCTCCTTTTGCATCCGAGATTAACTCATTCACTTCTGGTTGTTCCTCTGGTAATTTCTGTAAGTTGAGTTTGTTTGATCCTTCCTTGGTCACGGAAGCTCCTTTTGCATCCGAGATTAACTCATTCACTTCTGGTTGTCCTTCCGGTAATTTCTGTAAGTTGAGTTCGTTTGATTCTTCCTTGGTCACGGAAGCTCCTTTTGCATCCGAGATTAACTCATTCACTTCTGGTTGTCCCTCTGGTAATTTCTGTAAGTTGAGTTCGTTTGATTCTTCCTTGGTCACGGAAGCTCCTTTTGCATCCGAGATTAACTCATTCACTTCTGGTTGTTCCTCTGGTAATTTCTGTAAGTTGAGTTTGTTTGATCCTTCCTTGGTCACGGAAACTCCTTTTGCATCCGAGATTAACTCATTCACTTCTGGTTGTCCCTCTGGTAATTTATGTAAGTTGAGTTTGTTTGATCCTTCCTTGGTCACGGAGACTCCTTTTGCATCCGAGATTAACTCATTCACTTCTGGTTGTCCTTCCGGTAATTTCTGTAAGTTGAGTTTGTTTGATTCTTCCTTGGTCACGGAGACTCCTTTTGCATCCGAGATTAACTCATTCACTTCTGGTTGACCTTCTGGTAATTTCTGTAAGTTGAGTTTGTTTGATTCTTCCTTGGTCTCGGGAACTCCTTTCTCATCCGAGATTAACTCTTTCACTTCTGGTTGTCCCTCTGGTAATTTCTGTAAGTTGAGTTTGTTTGATTCTTCCTTGGTCACGGAAACTCCTTTTGCATCCGAGATTAACTCATTCACTTCTGGTTGTTCTTCTGGTAATTTCTGTAAGTTGAGTTTGCTTGATTCTTCCTTGGTCACGGAAACTCCTTTTGCATCCGAGATTAACTCATTCACTTCTGGTTGTTCTTCTGGTAATTTCTGTAAGTTGAGTTTGTTTGATTCTTCCTTGGTCACGGAGACTCCTTGTGCATCTGAGATTAACTCTTTCACTTCTGGTTGTTCCTCTGGTAATTTCTGTAAGTTGAGTTTGTTTGATTCTTCCTTGGTCACGGAGACTCCTTGTGCATCCGAGATTAACTCTTTCACTTCTGGTTGTTCCTCTGGTAATTTCTGTAAGTTGAGTTTGTTTGATTCTTCCTTGGTCACGGAGACTCCTTTTGCATCCGAGATTAACTCATTCACTTCTGGTTGTTCTTCTGGTAATTTCTGTAAGTTGAGTTTGTTTGATTCTTCCTTGGTCACGGAGACTCCTTGTGCATCCGAGATTAATTCTTTCACTTCTGGTAGTTCTCCTGGTAATGTATGGAAGTTGAGTTTGTTTGATTCTTCCTTGGTCACGGAAACTCCTTTTGCATCCGAGATTAACTCATTCACTTCTGGTTGTTCCTCTGGTAATTTCTGTAAGTTGAGTTTGTTTGATTCTTCCTTGGTCACGGAGACTCCTTTTGCATCCGAGATTAACTCTTTCACTTCTGGTTGTTCCTCTGGTAATTTCTGTAAGTTGAGTTCGTTTGATTCTTCCTTGGTCACGGAAACTCCTTTTGCATCCGAGATTAACTCATTCACTTCTGGTTGTTCCTCTGGTAATTTCTGTAAGTTGAGTTTGTTTGATTCTTCCTTGGTCACGGAAACTCCTTTTGCATCCGAGATTAACTCATTCACTTCTGGTTGTTCTCCTGGTAATGTATGGAAGTTGAGTTTGTTTGATTCTTCCTTGGTCACGGAAACTCCTTTTGCATCCGAGATTAACTCATTCACTTCTGGTTGTTCCTCTGGTAATTTCTGTAAGTTGAGTTTGTTTGATTCTTCCTTGGTCACGGAGACTCCTTTTGCATCCGAGATTAACTCTTTCATTTCTGGTTGTTCCTCTGGTAATTTCTGTAAGTTGAGTTCGTTTGATTCTTCCTTGGTCACGAAAACTCCTTTTGCATCCGAGATTAACTCTTTCACTTCTGGTTGTCCCTCTGGTAATTTCTGTAAGTTGAGTTCGTTTGATTCTTCCTTGGTCACGGAAGCTCCTTTTGCATCCGAGATTAACTCATTCACTTCTGGTTGTTCCTCTGGTAATTTCTGTAAGTTGAGTTTGTTTGATTCTTCCTTGGTCACGGAGACTCCTTTTGCATCCGAGATTAACTCTTTCATTTCTGGTTGTTCCTCTGGTAATTTCTGTAAGTTGAGTTCGTTTGATTCTTCCTTGGTCACGAAAACTCCTTTTGCATCCGAGATTAACTCTTTAACTTCTGGTTGTCCCTCTGGTAATTTCTGTAAGTTGAGTTCGTTTGATTCTTCCTTGGTCACGGAAGCTCCTTTTGCATCCGAGATTAACTCATTCACTTCTGGTTGTTCCTCTGGTAATTTCTGTAAGTTGAGTTTGTTTGATCCTTCCTTGGTCACGGAAGCTCCTTTTGCATCCGAGATTAACTCATTCACTTCTGGTTGTCCTTCCGGTAATTTCTGTAAGTTGAGTTCGTTTGATTCTTCCTTGGTCACGGAAGCTCCTTTTGCATCCGAGATTAACTCATTCACTTCTGGTTGTCCCTCTGGTAATTTCTGTAAGTTGAGTTCGTTTGATTCTTCCTTGGTCACGGAAGCTCCTTTTGCATCCGAGATTAACTCATTCACTTCTGGTTGTTCCTCTGGTAATTTCTGTAAGTTGAGTTTGTTTGATCCTTCCTTGGTCACGGAAACTCCTTTTGCATCCGAGATTAACTCATTCACTTCTGGTTGTCCCTCTGGTAATTTATGTAAGTTGAGTTTGTTTGATCCTTCCTTGGTCACGGAGACTCCTTTTGCATCCGAGATTAACTCATTCACTTCTGGTTGTCCTTCCGGTAATTTCTGTAAGTTGAGTTTGTTTGATTCTTCCTTGGTCACGGAGACTCCTTTTGCATCCGAGATTAACTCATTCACTTCTGGTTGACCTTCTGGTAATTTCTGTAAGTTGAGTTTGTTTGATTCTTCCTTGGTCACGGAAGCTCCTTTTGCATCCGAGATTAACTCATTCACTTCTGGTTGTTCTTCTGATAATTTCTGTAAGTTGAGTTTGTTTGATTCTTCCTTGGTCACGGAAGCTCCTTTTGCATCCGAGATTAACTCATTCACTTCTGGTTGTTCTTCTGATAATTTCTGTAAGTTGAGTTTGTTTGATCCTTCCTTGGTCACGGAAGCTCCTTTTGCATCCGAGATTAACTCATTCACTTCTGGTTGTTCTTCTGATAATTTCTGTAAGTTGAGTTTGTTTGATCCTTCCTTGGTCACGGAAGCTCCTTTTGCATCCGAGATTAACTCATTCACTTCTGGTTGTCCTTCCGGTAATTTCTTTAAGTTGAGTTTGTTTGATTCTTCCTTGGTCACGGAGACTCCTTTTGCATCCGAGATTAACTCATTCACTTCTGGTTGACCTTCTGGTAATTTCTGTAAGTTGAGTTTGTTTGATTCTTCCTTGGTCACGAAAACTCCTTTTGCATCTGTGATTAACTCCTTTACTTCTGGTTGTTTTTCTGGTAATTTTTGTAAGTCAAGGTGGTTGGAATCTTGCTTGGAGGCGGAAGCTCCACTATCATCACTGAGAGGGCCAGAGTAGAGAGGGGGAGGCTTCCTGAGGATCCTACGTTTCCCAACTCCAAGATCACCATAAAATCTTTCTTCCTGTTCATTTTCGAACACTATGCTGTCAGTAACGCCATCATTTTGTGTTTTGGAGCCATCGACAATCAGTCCGACATTTTCTTCATAATCGCACAGTAAACCTAATCTCCGACTCGAAGAAGTACTGGTTTCTTGCTTCAAAGAAACTGAAAATACAGTTAAAGTATATCTTAGTAAATGGTGGTCCAAAAAGTGAAGCCTTGCATTAAGCCATATCTCAGTTATTATCCACATTAATGGGATAAGGTTCTCACGTGTTCAGAGGAAGATCTAATTTTCTGTAGACACCATAAAGGTCTCTTTGTCTGAAATCTTGAAGAAGTTCCATGACATCGACAGACATGCCTGATTAACCCTAATGTCTGCAACCTTTTTTAACACTGTACTAAGTCGCTCTTCGATTCTTATTACTTGTCAGATTTCATTATTCTGGGTATTGTTGTAACCCTTATCAGAGACATACTAGTATAAACATTTTATATGTCTCTACCCTTATTCAATAACCTCTTCGTTTAAAAAAAATGGGAAAGCATAGGTCAAAACGAGGTCAACTGACCTAGGGGTGTATATTTTGACATTTTGTGATAAATTGTCTATTTTCTTTCACAATGATTTTTTGTTGCCAAAAAATGCTTCGCTGCCTTTAAGATAATCTATTATATTTCGAATAAAACTAAAACCATGGTAAATGCTTTTCTAGGAACAGAAGTTACACACTTTTAAAGATAGTAGGTATCGCGAAATCCCATTGAAATCAATGTAACGTGAAATTGAATAGTCAGTATTTTCAAGTTCAGCTTATTTTTGTCTTTCGTAATCATATTTCAGGATGTACAACAAATGCCAATAAGTAATGCAGATGTATGAATGTTTCACTCGGTATTGTTCCAATATAATTTCGGTCCACGATGTTGCCTAGCAACCACCTAGCAACAGCACAAACAACGAAATAGTGAAATTGAAAAATTTTGGGTAGGGGAGAATAAAAAATATATATCTAAAATTTGGAAGAAGGTAACATCATAATTCTGGTACTACAGCGTGCATGAACATTTGGGAATATGCAAAAAGTCGAAGGTATTCATCAAGTAGTTTTTTAAATAATCCACTTTTCTCTCAAATCCGTGAAGAGAACGCGTTTCTCGACTACATGGCGATTGACTGTTTTTTACGTTTAAAAATTCATAACACAGTCAATTAGTGGCTCGATTTTCATTAAAAGAAGCACTTTGGAAAGATAATTCAATATGCTAAATTATCATTTATCGAACAGAGCAAGAATCATCTTTTTTATTTTCTAGAGCATTAGAAACAAAGTAACAATGAAAATTTTGTGAATTTCAATTTTATTGGCATCAAGTTCCAACTATCATAACTTTGCCTCTCTACCCCCAATCACCTTGGTTTTTACGCCAAAAAGTGTCTCATATCTGTGGCTCAAGTTAAAAAAAGATAACGGAGGCGCAAACAAGTGCAAAAAGTACTCTAGAAAAAAATCGAGAGGGGGTCGAATTGAACCCCCCCCCCCCAAGCCCCTGCAGACATTTATGTTTAATGGTTGATGTGCCCCATCCATGCCCCAGCTCGGGTTTAATGCCAATATTTATCTTCTGGGGCCGTGAATTCGTACGATCCCCAATCCAATCCGTATAAATTTTATCTTTTGGGATAAATCTTGGTTTACTGAATTCGATTATATATGTGGTGAATTCGGACGATCCGAGGATTATAAGGGGGAATCAGCAAGATTTATCCAATTTGCATTGGAATTCGGATAAATTTTCTTCAAAAAGTAATCCACCTCTCTCGATTGATATTGATCCTGAGATTAATCCGAGGATCGTACGAATTCACCGATTACATGCATGGCAATTGCGCACATGTCAACTCATCTTAATTCTACTGTATACCTGGCTGTATACATAGTGTGACACTGTAAACTATGAATGCTTTAAATAAAGTAAAAATATTGCCGTTATCACTGGTACTCACCTAGTTACCCTGACGATACGTCAGTGTAACATGGCGGAACTACATCCGGGACTCGGTTTCGGTAAGATAATTTTATTTCTCGATTTACACCTACTTATAAGTCACGTATTGGATAATAATTTGGCAAGAAGTTAATGAAGATAATCTAGTTTGAGAATGTGCTGGTGGTCTTAGGTTTGGTATTCTAACGTAGACGTAATTCACATATTTAGTTCCTCGCTTTTGTTACACTGACGATCGGTATGAATATTGCCAATATTGGTCGTTCGTCAGTGTAACAAAAGCGAGGGACTAAATATGTGAATTGCGTCTTCGTTAACATACCAGACCTAAAAACATCGATACATTCTCAACTAGACTATCTTCCTTAACTTTGAGCCAAATTATTATCCACAGCGTGACTTATAAGTAGGTGTAAATCGAGAAATTAAAATATCGTACCGAAACTTGGTCCCGGGAGTTGATCCGCCATGTTACACTGACGTATCGTCAGGGTAACAGGTGAGTACCAGTGGTTATATTTTGTAAGATTCCAGATATCATAGAACACTGCCAGGCTGTGAAACATCTCCTTTGGTAAACATTTTCATCAATTTGTCAATAATTTTATACTTTTAAAGTAGAAAATAAAACGAAAGGCCGCGAAGAAAAAAAGAAAACAAATCATTTTGAGGTTTACGTTACGTCTAAAGCTCAGCTTAAAGCACTTTTGTTCAAAGTACGAAAATGGGAACGTAAAGGTTTACGTAAGATCTTTCGGCCTTTTAATGATTTAATTTTCGGGATATTGTGCTAAAATCCACCATTGGCCGCCTTTATAAACTTGAAAAAACTCAAATCCTCATCATTTCATATCATTCATTGAGTGATCAAAACAACTGAAATCGCTTAGGATTCAACGGATACCAAGAGATCAAAGCTAATACAATATGTGGATCCGAGATTCATTGTCCGGGGATTCATGACGCTTTTTCCATTATTCTACGCCATGCTATTTGAATAGCAGAATTTGAATACTAGTAAATCAAATATACACGGTGTCAAATAAGTCCCGTCCTCCTGCTACAGCTAAAACCCTAATATGTGCTATCTAGTGTGATATACCATTGGAAAGATCATCCAAAGTTATGTTAGTTAACTCACCAACTCTCAAGTATTTTAGATGAAATTCACCTATATTTTCATGATGTCCTTTATAGTGAGCGCACCATCCTTAAGCAGCTTTTTTGCGTCGAAATGAGAAGGATATGACCTCAGAAATACGTCAAAAAGTTAATCTTTTTCCCATTCCACTTGTTACAAAAAAGGTGTTCACCACTTTCATTGCCCCTCTATTTTTTACACATCCAACCCAATCTAGAAATTGGTTTAATTCATTGCCAACTGCATGTGAAGTCATCTTTAGGTCCTTTAACTTTTCATATACCCAATTCTTAAAATCCTGCAAAATATGCCAAATTGCCATATTTCTAGGCCTATGGTCACCTCAATTGATAAAATGTAAAAGTTTGTGAGATTGATTGACAAGAGTCAGATATAAGCCAATGTAACTTTGAAAGACCTTTCCTATGATATATCACACTTGGTACCATATATCTTGATTTTGGCTTTAGAGGGGGGATTTATTTGACACCCTGTATAGAGCAATATTGAAAGCGATTATTGTAGAGACTTGGAAATCTCTAGGATGAAGAATTTTCTTCATCCTAGGAAAACTTAATTATAATTAAGCAAAAAAATGACAATTATGAACACAAATAAATTATTCGTGTTCATAATTGTCAATTTTTTTGAAATAATCATAAATAATATGAAGGACGTTATATTCTTTGTCTGGTGATGTTTCGCCAAAAGCGGGTTGATTATTTTTGTTTCTATTTTATTAGGCTACTTACTCCTGTCGTCGTCTATATCAGGAACGATCCCATTGAAAGTACCGGTTGAGTTAACAACTTTTTTTTTCTTAAAAACTTTTTTCATACGTTTCCATATGCTCTTTGGCAGGCACATATTTGCTCTTTTAGTATTTTGCTATCACCGTCGTCGAAAAATACTTTGAGAATGTTAGGAAAGTAAACATTCATTTGTTCTCGTTGCTATGACATTTTCTTGGAATTTACAGTCTGGCTCATTGTCTGACGTCAATTTCTGAGCAAGATGAGGTGACGTCATAGTCCGTTTCAATATTCATAGTATATGACGTCACATTTTTGTCATGGTAGTATTAAGCCTATCTGTTGTCGGTGGATTAAAATTCCTTTCACGATGGCCAATAAGAATAGAATAGAGCTTGCCCGTAGCCGGCTTTTACCAGGAGGGGGAGCTTTTTTCCAGGGGGGAGCTTTTTCACATTTCTGGCTAAAAATCATGCGAAAATTTCTCAGAATGGTGAAAAACTGCATGATTTTGAAAGAATTTCTGGCCAGGGGGGGGGGGGCTTCCGCTCCCCCAGCTCCCCTTTTATTCAAAACAGTTCTGACTTCATTTCAGAAAAATACTCCATTTTTTCTAGCAAAAAGTAAAAAAGACTGCAACAATTTGCAAAAATGAGGAAAAGTTCTTAAAGGGTGACGCATATCGTTTAGCAAATCGAACGCTCGTTTCTGGTGTTGCTCACCGTTTAGTATAAAAGGCCCGATCCCGGAATAATACTCAAGGGTTCACAGGTTCGAGGTCGTTGTGTCAACACCTCTAACTGTTATATAGCATAAGTATATTATAGATCGTCACACATTTATAATAGGGTGATTTTTATTTTGACAAATCGATTCCACATTTATGGGTGAAGTTTCAGGATCTTCTATTTGTGTATAATAAGGAAAAATTGGCATCTAAATTTCCCCCATAACGTAATAGCACACAGCTTGGCATATGAAATATCCTACAAATGAAACAAAGCAAGACAAACCGGTTTCTAATACAAGGATTTATATTGGCTGTTGTACATGTATTCTTTGAACGCAATCACTCTTTGGATAGCGTTTTCAAAATCATTATAAATGGATTACTTTATCTCAAAGACAATTTCAATAAACTGGATTTTACAGAACTCCCCTTATTTCTTAAAAATGGACTGATCCAGTTGATTCGCCTGGAGCCGCCATATTGTTTTTATACGGGATGCTAATCGGAACCCTTTAAAGAGTCGCAGCAGTGTTTTGTAGGTTACTTACCATGGTTACTGATTTCTAGTTTTTTTCAATGTTCCATATATTTTATCCAAATTTTACACATCTTTGGTACATATGGGCATCAAACCCTGAAAGTATGAAATTGTATGGTTTCAATTATCAAAAGTTATGAGCATTGCATGACGACGACGCACAAATTTATTTGGACCAGAGGGTATGATGGGTATTTATGCGCATTTTTTACCTTTTCAGGAAAAGTATGATCCTTGATCATGATTTGGGTAAGATCAATGCCAACTGTTCTAGGGAAAACACATTCTTGTTTGACAGACCCCGTCGAAAAATTTAGCAAAAATAACCACCAGGATATGACACAATAATTGTCAGCCCTCTGAAGTTCTAGATATTTAAAATGTGGGTGTTAATCCGTGGTTAATCCTTAAAACGTTAAAAATCCTTAAAAATGAGACAATTATTTTTGGGTTTCATTGAGTTTAGTGATGATTTTTATTAAGCACAAGATGAGCAAAATGCATGAAAAATTCCCGAAATTCATTTTATAATTCATACACAACTCGAGCTCCTTTACATTGAAAAGCACGAACCATATTATTTGAAAAAACACTACAATAACCACAGGTATGGAATGACGCGTTATTGTGAAGATTTGTCAATCCAGCAATTACTGTATTTTAAAGGCAGAATCTATAGGGGGGGGGGGGGGGACAAAATTACAAGCAAAATGTATAATTGACCTACCAGTCTATTCCTTACAATATCAAATACAGTATCTCCCAAAAGTTTCACAATATGTTATAAATTGGTTAAGTTATTAATTGATTCAAAGTGCAAAAATGAGTGAAAAATGTTTAAATTTTCCCAAATAATAAGAATGGTAACCATTCTTATAGAAAAATAATACATTATTGTAAAAATCTTTAATTTTCCTGGAATAAAGTATGCACTTTTGTGATTTTTAGAAAATAGACCTGAAAAGGAATGACATGAGCCAAAAATATTCTAAAATTGAAACAATTTTTTGTTTAGCCTGCTCGCTATATCTGATTCTCTCTTTAAATAAGCTTTAAATTATGCGTTGTCCAAAAAGGTCCAAAACCTCCGGTTTGAGGCTATCGAACGTTGATTCCATTGTTACAAAAATAGAGGCCGGGCATCGACGTTGATAAGTTGGAGGGCATATGCCCGGGAACATTTATAAAACGATCGTGTCGAATGAATACACCAAGTAAAGAGATCTCTTTTTATACTTTTTCAGAGATCTCTTTACTTGGTTTATTCGACTCGATCATTTTTATACATGTTCCCGGGCCTATGTTGGAGGGAAAATAGACAACAATTATTTTAATAGGTACGGAGGCAGCAGCGGCAACAGCCATCATTTTTGGTAAAGGTCCCTCACCTACTATTCCTCGATTTAAAGCCAACCATCCGTTTCTATTTCTGATTCGTCATAAAAAATCTGGGTCCATTTTGTTTTTGGGACGTATGATGGCACCCACAATTGCAAGTAAGTGTTGTTTTCTTATTTCATGTTGAAGGTACAAAAATTAGTGCTGTGTATTAGCCCCCCAGTCAAAAAATCTAAAGTGAACCCCCCTGGATTTTTTAAAAAGTGAACCCCCCCTTGACAAATCCTGGCTACGTTGCCTGCGTATTCAGTTGCCAAAGTACATGATGGATTCATGATGATATTTTATCATATTATTCTAGTAATTCAAAGGTCATTTGAAAGATGGTTCTGTGGTACATCTGGATTTATTTAGATAAGATACAAGGAGGATTGGCTCCCAGAATGCAACACCGATATTCTGCAAAACAATCACCTAGCGATAGCTTTGTTGGAGAGTATCGGGTCATTCTCCATGCAGTCGTACAAATTATACAGACACGAATAGCAAATGACGCATGCGTGGAGATTAAAGAATATCGAGTTGGAACCCTGGCTTCCAATCCTCCTTGGATAAGATACAAATAGATGAAGACAGACCACAGTGCCATCTTTCTATGGAACGATTACCTATCTAATGATTACCTCTGTTTTTATGTGAAGACAACACGAGTTGTTTGACGGAGACGCCTTGTCGGGTAAGAAATGGAAAGCTGTTAAAGAAATGCTGTGGATGTCCATACATGTTTGCTGATCCAAAAACAAGGGTAAATTAAAAACCATATGTTATAGAGGGCGGTAGAGATAATTTTGAAATAAAGAGGGCAGGCTAATCAAACTATGTTTATTTCTACCGCTGCTGCCATCTTTAAATCGTCCTAAAACATATGTGAAATATAGATGTGCAGTCATTGATGAATGTCAAGTGAAAACTTTCACTGTATTTAATTATTGTTTTACCCTGATAAATATTACCTTGTCAATTGTAACCAAAACGTTCCAAACTCTCGGACCGAACTCAGCAACGTTGAAATTGCAATACTATATCTAGAAGCTTACATCATTCATAACAATAAATTCCCCTCATCCGTTAGTGTAAAAAAACTCTATGCTATACGGCATCAGCCTTTTCGAACCGTTTTAAATTAATAATTTCGACCATTTGACATTCGGTTTCAGATATGAAGGAGCATAAAATGTATACTTCTATGAATAATTATGATTTGGCTTTATGATTTTTAGAAAAACGAACTTCCTTGGAATGTATTGAAGAAATACAAAGGAAAACATTGTCGGGAAACATGTATAAGCAAAAGATGTCTGAGAAAGTACAGAAGAAAGTACGAGACATAGAGACGTGGACCACAATAAAGAACATGTTCAATTCTCCTTTTCGCGATTCGCTCTTTGAAACAGAACGTTCGCTAATATGCACTGAAAAAGCACTCAAAAAGGACAAAATTTGATTGGTCAATCTTTTCCCACTATGCATTTCGCGTAGCTATTTGCGTGACACGAAAGTTCTAAATCAAACTAACTACTTAATTTTGTTTTTACACTCGCACGCTAAATAAAACAATGACACCATCGGAAGTATTCTTCTTTGTCATTGCTTTAATAGTCAGTATACCGAGTTTAATCAATAAAAGATTGTACAACGAACAACAAAATTCGGAAACGAGTACTATAGATTTGCTTTCGGACCACTGAACGGATTGACCTAGATAATAGCGACGCGTCTTCTTTGGTCTACTGTTCAGTTGTTTGTGGGTTTTCAACGTAACTCTATAATGTAATTTGAAGATGAATACTTTTATTCAGTTGTTGCATCGATGTCGCAGTTTGTAGTGCGGTAAAATTGGCATGAAAGTATTGAAAGTCGAATGGAATTGTTTTTTCCAATATGGCGACTAGTCTACTGATCACGCGACCTTCTCTTCCGGAATATTTTCTCACTTTTCAATCATCGTTTTCACCACGCTATGAATTAATACAATGAAAAAAATAGCTGTTATATTAAGATTAATGAGAGATCAATCGTTTCTAATAATTTTTTCTGTACTCTCCTACGGGAATATGAACGAATATATCGTTTGAAAAATAGGTGTGAAAATCCCCATGTTAAACCTATGAGGGAAAATAAGGAAGTATAAATTTGTTCCTCCGCGAACTGCATCATGGGAAATATTTTGCCCTTATAAGGAAAGATTTTCGCGTCTTCTCTTTTGAAGAGGGAACAACGATTTCGAGAATTATACCTGTCATATTATGAATAAAATTATATAGGCAAACTTAAAAAGTGAAGTCTAAAAAGTGAACATTACAACGAATGATATGAGCCCAAAATATTCTGGGTTTGAAACAATGTGTGTCAAGATGAAGCACCAAAGTACCCTGCGTGCAGACGAAGCTCTCTTTTAAGAAGTGAAGTCAAACGAATGCAAAGGGTAGCACCAAAGTAAATGCTAGATCTGATCTGATAATTGGGCACTATATTTTATAGATATTTGCTCCTGCTTTCAAGGGGCCTCCACAGTCCACATGTTTTCAGCCGGGCCTCTTCATGTTTTCAGCGGGATCTTTACTTTATTGCTCCTGAAGCGGGGCCTTGAGGAATATTTAAAACATAAAATATTATGAATCTTTAGGAAGTGAAACTCAGTACACCTTTATTTCATATCACTATCGTTATTTCACTCTTTTTATTTGCTCGCTATTCAGTGGGATCCTGCTCAGCGCCTGATTATAACATATCCGTGAAAGATGAATATCCACTTGAAATGTGTAAATAAAAATCAGTATTATAATATACACAGCACTCCAGGGGGTGCCTTTTTGGGCATTATTTGGCCTTTTAGCCCTTTTTTAGGACTCTATCAAACCACAATGGGCCTAATTTTCAAAGTTTGGGCCCAATTTTTTGCGGAATTTTTTTTCCTGACTCAAAATTTGCCCCTACTCCTGTTTACTTCTGGATCCGCCAGTGACACAGCGACAAGGAGTGAAAACGACAACCTTTACTTTCTGTAGAAAATTTTCACTGCATTGATAGATGTCACCCCAAGATTGAGTAACTATACGTCTGACGTCATCAATATATGTGTAGGTCAGCCATATTGATCCAAATTTTCTTGATGAATTAACTGCAATAAAAGTTTGAATTATTGGGTAAGTAAATGTTATTTTATTTCTTGATATATATCAACACTAGCTTGGTCAAACTATTGAAGATTTTGACTGAACGATGTTGAACTAAAGAGCCATTTAACCCTTTGAAATTGCCTGTTTATTTCAAATTATTATTTTTTTTCAAGTAAATTTTAAGCCAAGGCCGAGCTGCTTCTTTCTTTCAGATTCTAAAACATCTGAAGCAACTTTGATCAAATTCTGACCCACTCTTCCGTCATTCTTTGAAAGTAAATTTGACAAACATAGGTATGCTATGCATAGATACTAAGTTTCCGTAATTCTGAACCACTGATGGGATTTGTTAAAACTTCCACATTTTGCAGAATCCCTGATTTTCATGAAAATTCAATGGAGTTAACAGAATTATATGTTTTTATGAACTCCTACCATTGCAAGGTATTAGTAGAGTGTCTGTATATGGCCAGCAATTGATCATTATTGAGTACAAGTATGATTTTACCCTGAAATTCCATCCCCAGTCTATCATATATCAGTTTGCAAAAGCGATTGGTATTTTTTCCAAGAAATTAATTAATCTTTTGATTTCCAGTTTCGATTATCTGTATATTCCTAAAGAAAATTTATTAAATTGGCATTCCAAAAAATGCAGAATTATTTTTTCTGAAAAATTTTCCCTCATAGAATTTCCCCTTTTTCTTTTGAAAATTGAGAATTCAACCTTGAACTCCTTGGTAACCCAAACTTGTTATTTGCCCATGTTATCCTTTCATTGCTGCTTCTTAGATATTGTCCCGTTCAGCCTTGTGCGGCGTGCAGTATGGCTACTGATGGCTCGTCATTTACCACTTCACTACGAAGAACTGTATTAGAATTCTGCAAAGATAACTATCCGTTTAATGATTCTGTGACGATACAAGGAATCATATGCCTAACGCCAGAGGATAGCAATAAGGACACTACTGTTAGATTTCACAATCGACTAGTGAAGAACAATGAGAAAATTACATCATTCGAGGCAGAGTTTAATCTGAAGAAGTTAAGCGGTGTGTCTAATGAAGCGCAAACGAATGACTCTGTCAACAAGAATCAAGAGGCTTCAACGAATGGTAATGTCTGGTATAAAAATAATGATTCAATTAGAGTGTAAATCTAACATTGAATTAAAATGACTCTCTTGACAAGAATCAGAAATTATATTTATAGAAATGATGTTTCAGTCAGAAGGGAAATCAAACATTGAATTGTAAAAATGAACAGATGAAGACGAATGCAACATAAAAGATTAACTAATCTTATGCCATGGTCGCATTTGCCCCGATTTTTACTATGGCGCCCAGTCGATTGAGTATATTGTTCAAAATTGTATTCAACTTTGTATACCATGACATACCTGCCTGTTTTACTCCACATGTTTTCAGGTACTTTATAAATGCATTTGGGAAACCATATTACAGCATCTCTGGTACCATTCTTTACCTTATTGTACCTTGAGCTTGCATATTCAAGTGAAGCCCCTCATGGAGGTTATGATATTGAAATCAAACTAATGGGAACTTGGGTCTGGACTCTTGCTCTTTAAATGTGTATATGTTGTTTGGAGTATGATATAATCCACAAAAGAATACATCCAAACTTGCCAAAATTGATAGAAGATGTGATGATATTGAATTATTTTTAGTAATCAATTTGCATTCTCTGTAAAGTTGTTCATTTGAGAATTACCTCACTTCTGAAATTTCTTTTGCACCAAATTTAAATTTCTTGTGCACCAAGTTCAAATATCTTTTGCACCCAATTTTGAATTAAGACTGTCACGATACTGACCTGATGAAATTCGGCATTACATATTCTTGGTGTTGTTTCCAGAAGATGAGAGAAAAAATCATTGGCATATATTCATGAAAAAAAAATGAAATGATAATTTTTCACTCTGAAACATTGTACAATAATATATACATGAATATTTCAACTGACTTGCCAATTTTAGATGCTGGAGATGGGCAAATCCCATTGAGCTCCATCAAGGTGGAGGTTTCGGAGGCGGAGGAGGGTGAAATACCAGATGACGAAATACATATGGATCAGGATGAAGGTATTTGGGAAGAAATGACTGTAGAGAATAAGTTATTTTGGTTATTTCATATTTCTTCTTAGAAATCTATTGCACTGTATTTTGAAATTCTGAAATTTTGAGATTCTTCTTAGATTGTAAATTAATTTTCATTATAATTGTTTGTTTGTATTCCTTGAAATTGAATCATTATAAGGTATTATAAGGCACCAGTGAGATGAGTTGATTTCTTTCTTATAATAACATTTGGATATTTCTTCTATTTATAAATGATTTGGAGATTTTATAATTTCTTATGGAATTCAAAAGTTGAATTACTAAGTGCCATATGGTAGAAGTTCAATGCAGCTTGTCATTCTTAGTGTATTTTTTCAAAATTTTAATCCCCCTTCATAGGCCCAGATCTTGCTTTCAAAAGATAACCTACCATGGTAATCCATTATGTATAATATTTTTCCTTTTTTTAAATCTGAATGATAATTTCAGGTGCAGCTACAGTGACAACGACAGGCGATAATTCCAAGAATGATAACAGCGCCAATAACGCAGCTGATAATGACCACCAAGATGTTGCCGTTGACGACAATGATGCTGACCCAGGTTCTCCTAGTAAGTTACCATCCAGGCTTCAAAATAATCTGGATAGCTCCCCATCTTTACGAGCCCAGGTTCAACCTGTCCAAAATTCCCCAAATCGCACGATTTCAGAAATTGATTCTGAAATTTGCGCCTCCAGTTCTCCCAGATCAGGTATTAAATCTTATGAAAAAGTTTATGTTTGTGATGTATGTGAAAAAACATTTTTACAAAAGCAGTTGCTCCAGCTGCACAAACTCGGGCACCGCGACACCATTATTGACTCTATGCGTGAAAGTGCCCGATTGGTTGATTCCCTGTCAACAGATGGCACCGCCGAAAAGCCGTCTTGTAGTTTTGCTCAACGTGGGAATAATATAGATGATATTATTGAGAGCGTCATATCATCCTCCGCTGATTTAACTCATAAAGTGAAAGTTGGGAAAATTAAAGTTTCGACAAGGCCGAGTGAAAGGACATTAACGAATCATGGAACGAAAGCTAAACGAAGATGGATCAATAAACCACAAACGACAAAGCCGAGTCCTTCAAAGAAATGTAAAAGCAAGGATTTACTAAATGATAGTATGGATGAACTTTTAGCTGATAATGACCTTGCAGAAAATGCTGATTCTTTGAATCTTGTCGTGGTGAATAATCAAGAAGGTGCTAGCTCGACAGAAAATGTTAACGCCCTCGGTGTGATCGTGGATTATAACAAAGGAGTAATTAACAGGGCACCCGAGGAAATATCTCTTAACTCGACAACGTTTTTAATGGAGCAAAATATGGACTTTCTGGAACCTGGTACTCTGCTTGGAGATTCAGGTGAAGCCAATATGGATTGCAATCTCCAAGCAGGTGATACAGACTTTACATGTGGGGTATGCAAGAGTTCATTTATGGACTCCATAGGACTTAAAGCTCATCAAGCTGTTACTTGTAATACAAGTCATGGTACTCGTCTAAGATCACGCTTATCGAAAGAATTATCGCAAAATGGAGGAAATTCATCAGAAAATCTACCACAGGTTGGAAAGGAATTGTCGAGAAATAAATCGTCACAAGTAGGAGCTGGACCTAAGAAAAATACTCAAAGGATCAGTCGTAGGAAAGGCTTGCCGAAAAAGCGTACCAGAAAAATAAAACAAGAGAATGCAGCGCCATCAAGTCAGGAACCAGTCGACAAAGCAGCAGAACGAGTGAAACTGGAAATGCAAAAGAAGAGCCCGGTAAAATTAGAATATGATGTTGTAATGAGACCATATTCATGTTCTAAATGCGACCAATCGTATAAAACAAAAGCGCACATGCAGGCCCATGAGTTAACCCATAGTGATATTAAGCCATTTACATGTAGTACGTGTCATAAAGGATTTTATCGAAAGGATCATTTACGAATTCACACTCGAATACACACGGGTGAGAAGCCATTCAAATGCCATTATTGTCAAGTTTCTTTTTCGGATAGATCAAATTTAAAAGCGCATATTGGACGACATATAGGCCACAGGCCTTATAAGTGCGACTTGTGCCCGTCAAAGTTTTTCTTGCGTCAAGAACTTATCGACCATAGCAACATGCATGCTGGGAATAAGGAATATATTTGCGAGGCATGTAATAAACGTTTCACATATCGCTCAACATTAAATAAACATAAGCGTGACATTTGTTGCATCGAAAAATCACCTCTGGAAAATGAAATTGCATCATAAGGGAATTATTGGATCACTTTGGATTATTTTTGTTGGATCTTGCGACATATTATAATTTACAAATCAGGATTATAATTTACAAATCAGGATTATAATTTACAAATCAGGATTATAATTAAGAAATCAGGATTATTATTAAAAAATCAGGATTATAGGATTATTTACAAATGAATGTTGTGATTTGCAAAGAAGTGCAATTAAAAAATTACAAACAAGTATTTTTTCACTTGATACAGATGTGTTGAACCTTCTGATGAAATATTATAATTTGGCATCAAGTGAAATAGTAGATCATTACAAATTATTTCTTAGTTTTTTTCAAAAAATTATTAGTTCTACAATTTTACCATATGATTGTAGGCAATTGAGTCTACTACTTTATTTTTTACCTGTTTTGGCGATGTTGTCAGTAGACTCAGTAGCTTTGTAGAACTCAAAACATTTTGTTTCCATTATAATTTGCAAATAACTGTTCAGTTTAAATTCCTGTTTTTGGAAAAAGTTGATGATTTCATGAACAAAACAGTTTTGAAGCTTCCATATATTTCATTGAAGGTTCATTAGACATCTGTTATTAGGAAACCAAGTAATGCTTTACAAGTGATCTCATTCCATTGGAATTTACTCATTTTGTGTGAGGATCTTTTATATGGATTAAAACAATGGTACACGATTGAGTCACAGGACCTGCAATCATTGGACTGTATTTTTATGATCTTTGGACTGTATTTTACTCTGTGAATTATTACACTCGTACTCGCAGGACCATACCACAGTTGTAGGACTGTATCACATTCGTAGGAATGTATCACATTCATAGGACCGTATCATGCACATATGACCGCATCACACTCATACGATGGTATCACACTTGGACCATATTACAAGTGTAAGACAGTATCACACCCGTAGGATCGTATCATACTTGAACCGTATCACAAGTGTAGCACCGCATCATACTCATAGGATTGTATCACACTCATAAGACAGTATCACTCTTGTACGATCATATCAAATGTGTAGGACCAAATCATAAGTGTAGGACCATACCATTTATTTCCTATAAGACACAGATAAGAGCAGATGGTTTTATACGACACCACTTGAATCAATGAATATTTGTACAGTATAGTACATGTATCTGATTGTAGCCATTATTGTAAAATTGTTGCATTAAAAGTTTATAGTTATTTGGGTCATTAACCTGATTGTTGTACAGTAGTTTCATTAGCAACAAGAAAAGGCAATTTTCTAAGGAAATGTTTTAACCATATCTCCTGATTTGAGGAATTTCACAATTGCTCTCATGTTAAAATACCATTAAAATTTCCAGTAATTTTGCCTGTTGTTTTCAATCATTGTGTCTGTTGTAAGATGATTTTAATGAAACCTCCACTGTGTATTGTGAGCAATACAAAATTTTTTCATTTATGAAATCAACTTCAGACTGGTAGTTCGCAGACAAAGATTTGGGCGCACATCACAAAATCAAAATGGATTTGTTTCATTTGATTTTGTAATTCCTTAAGTATTGTCAGTATAGTGATTTTAATTATAGTAAAACCTGTATATGTAAACTAAACACTGAAATGAAAACTCATGAAACCTATTTGTGGTCAATTTTGACTCCCATGTTACTCTAAATACTCTTTAATATGACCACTTAGTTAGTAGCACAAGTAGTGCCTCAATACAGGTTTTACTATATATGTTGTACAATTCAAATATGATTCAATTTTATACAGAATTTTCAATGTTTTGTTTCAATGGGATAGGGCGTTGCTAGGCATGAGGCATCCGAGGCTATTGCCTCACCAAAATTTGGTACATTTGCCTCACCAATTTGATTTTGCCTCTCCAATTTTTGGGTTCTCGCTACGCCTCTGATTGAAGCTCCAAATTGAAATTGCTTGTGAATAGGGGAAGAATGATTTAGTTTTCTATAAGAGATCACATCAAAGCATCAATTTATGACAAACTACAAATTAATTTTGTCATAACTCCACCACGCTTTCTCCTGAGAGGTAGATCTATGCAAAAAAGTCAATTTTTAATTGAAAATAATTTGGTTTATCATTTATGCCCTCTCACTCTAAACAAGATTAATTTCATGGTTTGACAATTACTGATGTGTTGATGTGACCCCTTACCTAACAGTATTGAATTTAAAAGATCATACCATTGATAAATCACTGGGGGAAATGTCAAAAATAAATTTCAGAAAAAATTGAGAAACTTTTGATATAACCCCAAGTAATTAAAGTCTTTCAAATAAGCTTTATTCAATTATTCATTGGTCTCACATTTGATTGTACTGTATTTCACTTGCCTCTCATTACACACAAGGCGTAGCCAAGATAAACAAATAGGTGAGGCAAATGAAATATAGGCGAGGCAAATTAAACCTAAATAAGGTATATTATTACCTTTGGATTTCATTTCAACAGTTTTAATATATTTCTTCAGTTGCCTCACCTGCCTAATGACTGGCTACGCCCATTTACTCTTCCAATTTTGTCAGAAAATTAAATTTCTGTTTTGGAGAAAATTCACTCCGAGAAAAAATCAATGTATGGGTGATTGTATTGTAATTATCTGATTGTGTAGTATGTACATTTGTGACTGTTCACATCAGCGTAGAGGTTAAGTGACATTTGTTATAATTTTATCAGAGTCTAAATATTTGTAATGAGTAATTGTAATCTTCATGTAACTGAAGTTACCTGCCTACATGTAACTGAACTGACTTGATGACCTACCTATGTGTATCTGTAATGACCTTCCTACATGTAATTACAATGACCTAGCTACATGTAAATGTAGTGACCTTGGCTTACCTACAAGTGACTGTAATGACCTACCTATAACTGTAATAACCTTCCTACATGTAATTACAATGACCTAGCTACATGTAAATGTAGTGACCTTGGCTTACCTACAAGTGACTGTAATGACCTACCTATAACTGTAATAACCTTCCTTCATGTATATGTAATGAGTTCCAACATGTATCTGCTATGACCTTTCTACATGTAACTGTAATGACCTGCCTACATGTAAGTGTAATGACCTTCGAACCTGTAACTTTTTGACCTTCGAACATGTAACTGTAATGACATTCCACCATGTAACTGTTATGACCTTTCTACATGTAACTGTTATGAACTTTCTACATGTAACTGTTATAACCTTTGTACATGTAACTGTAATGGCCTACCTACATCTCTAATGACCTACCTATATGTAGCTGTAATGATATTGACCTACCTTCATGTAATTGTAATGAATTACCTAAATGTAACTGCAGTGATATGACTTCATGTAACTGTATTAAACTTTCTACATGTAGAAATGCCATGACCTACCTATATGTAACTGTAATGACCTGCTTACATGCAACTGTAATGACTTGATTATATATAAATGTAATGACCTACCTATATGTAACTGTAATGACCTGCTTACATGTAACTGTAATGACCTGCCTATGTGTAACTGTAATGGCCTTACATGTAACTGTAATGACCTGCCTATGTGTAACTGTAATGACCTTACATGTAACTGTAATGACCTGCCTATGTGTAACTGTAATGACCTGCCTATGTGTAACTGTAATAACCTTACATGTAACTGGAATGACCTGCCTATGTGTAACTGTAATGACCTGACATGTAACTGTAATGACCTGCCTATGTGTAACTGTAATGACCTTACATGTAACTGTAATGACCTGCCTATGTGTAAATGTAATGACCTGACATCTTACTGTACTATGTGTAACTGTAATGACCTTACATGTAACTGTAATGACTGTCTACTTATATCTAATTGTAACAGGCTTCCTAGATGTAACTGTAATGACCTACCTAAAACATGGAATTGCACTCCTGAATCTATGTAAGAGTACCTTCAAGTGTGTAATTGGCAAACTGAACCTACAAGTTTAGCAAACCCCCCTCATAAAGTTTGGCAACATTAGTCTCATGTCAGTCAAAGGCTATATTTGTATTTGGATTTTAACAAATTCAACAAGATCAATTTCCTAGCTATTGTAATTGTGGAATAAAGTTAAGATTGGAACATTAACAAGCTTTAACATGGGATCCAGTACTGGAGACTTTCTGTTGTCAAACTTATTATGTGGGGGGTGTAGGTCATTTCACTTGAATATACATTGTATAGGAGGGGCATTCACTCACTCAAATCACACCATATAAGTTGGAATGAATAGTTTCACAAATGGGTTCAAATGTGGCCTACTGGTTCCACCTTAAGCTTTGACACTGTGGTGTATACTGTTTCAATAACTGTGTAGTTTGTGGCCTACTGGTCCCACCTTAAGCTTTGACACTGTGGTGTATACTGTTTCAATAACTGTGTAGTTTGTGGCCTACTGGTTCCACCTTAAGCTTTGACACTGTGGTGTATACTGTTTCCATAACTGCAGTTATGGTAGCAAGATGGAGCAGGACAGATGGTCTTGATAAAGGTAAGTGGTTCAGTTTATTGTCCATATGAGCAGTACCTTGCAATAAGCAGATTCAAAGTTGCACTATGGCAATTACATTCATATACTATACTATCCTAATGTCACTGTAAATGGTCAATAATGGTTGGATCGGCAGTTTTTCATGTTCACATTTCAAGTTTTTTAAATATATGTGAGTCAATTGGGGTGGGGGGAAAACGTTTTTTGGATATACAAGTTTCACTTTTTTTTTCATTGCAATTTGGAGCCATTTTAATCTCAAGTATAGTAACAAGTACATGTATTATTAATCAAAGTTCACTGAAGAAAAGATTTTTACATTATTAAATGCCTTATTGATGAAAACTTCAAATCAAAAGAGGTCAACATTTTGAACAAGGTGATTGGTTTGGTCTCAAATTTTCAATCTCAAATTTTCCCAATTGAATATTGCCAAATGAAATTAAGCCAAAGGATGTCACTATTTCAGAATTTAGAGTGTGTAATAATCTCAAAATGCCCAAATTGAATAGCTTAGTGCCAAATAAAGTACAATAGAACAACTGTTTGTTGATTGTTGCATGATTGGATTGGAACTGGATACATTCTATGCTTGAGCTCTTTATACAGTGTAACCTAATAAGTGTGCAACCCATTTATAAAATGGCAATCATATTGTTGAAACACTAGACTCTTGCCTTTTGCTCTACTGCAGTTATCCCACTCAGCGAAGTTTGAGGTTGATATAGAGAAGTCGTCCATCCGTTGATTCATTCATCTGTCTGTCCCGGCAATTATTCACATACTGGTTGACGGATTTGATTTGATTGCCTTATGGTTGTAGGCCCTCTGCTCGAGAAGGAATTTTCAAAATGGCCACTATTTTTCAGAAAAAAGTAATATTTGAAACTTAAATTTTAGTCGACAGATTTAGTTCAAATTTTAAATGTTGGTGCTTTTTTAGGGATTCTGAAGCTTATAATGCTCATGAAGGATTTTTTAAGATTGTAGCTTAACTTTAAGATCGCGGCCATTTTTTGTTAAAGAATATAATCTTTGAATCAATTCAAATACCAGGGGACTTTATATGCTGGTGCCTTGAAAGAGACAAAGGAGCTCTGCTCAAGAAAACATTTTCAAAATGGACACTGAATCTAGAATTTAGTAGTTTTTAAGATGGCCACTTTTTATCAAAATGGTTGGCGTGAGTCGTTAAAAATGTAATCTTTGATAAGCTAAATACCTGTTGATGGATTTGGTTCAAGAAAAAGTTTTTAAGATGGCAGCTGAATTTCAAAATGGCAGTCCTTTTTGTAAAAAAATATATATGCTGATGACTATGGACAAAAGAGCTCTGGTCTTAACAAAATAATTTTTGTTTGGTGCGATTTGCTACACTGTGTAGTTGCTGCTTTTTTCACTCTGTTTTTGAGAGACATTCATCTACACTCATCAAATTGCAGATAATCCTTAATCTTAATTCAGCTATATTAGTTTCAATCAGGTATTAGTTTTATATTCAAATTCTATGGAAAGGTCGTGGAAACTTAAGTTTTTGGCCATTATTTATATCACATTATCATGAAATTAGCTGTCTTCATTCTAGGGCGATTATCATTACTTCTCATCTAAAAATATCATGGGGAGTAATTCAACCCCTCTTTAATATTCTCTATAATTAATATAGGCTTTAGAATATAAAGAGGGAGGGGTGACTTAGTTCATCACAACAGATTTCATCCCTCTACTGCAGTCAATGACCAGAATAATCACTAGAGTAATCCCTATGCCTTGCTCAATCGACATTCCCTCGAGGACATTAATGCACAGAGTTTGACATTAAAATAGAGAAATCCTTCAGCTCATCTCAGTTTTAACAAAATAATGGCGGGGATTTTTGGCAAAAATGTTTACTTTTTCTTTCCTAACACAAGTACAGTGTAATGAGTATTACATTTTAAAATATTGGTTAGGTTTAACATAAAACTAGAAATGACAACTCCATGCAGTAGCAACACCCAACAAATAAATAGTAAGAGGATACTTTGTACAGTAAAACCTGTCTTAGTGAACACTCCTCTCTAGTATCAATCACGCGATACTAACTTCGACCGTTAATTAGAATTTTGACCTACCAGGTGTTTGAAAATCAAGGACTGCGAGTCTCGTACTGCATCATTTTTCTTCAAACTTGTTCCATTCAAAGCAAAACAAAATTGCCTTTCTGATGGTACATTGCTATATTGTAAAGACTCGTTTTAGCAGCGTTTTTGTCCCCAGTTGTGAGAAGCCCTTCTCACAACTGGGGACCCAAATGCCGCTGAAAGTAGGGACTCTGTATAGCAGAATAATGTACCAACAGAAAGGCATTTTTGTTATGCTTTGAATGGAACAAGTTTGAAGAAAAACGGTGCAGTATGAGACTCGCAATCCTTGATTTTCAAACATCTGGTTGGTCAAAAATTCAAATTAACGGTCGAAGTTAGTACCGCATGATCAATTTCCTTAAAGTCCCCATATAAATATTTTTTATCATCTATTAGTCATGACTTAAAAAGTTATTCAAGAGATTTTTGAAAAAAAAAATTTTGAAAAAAAGTTGTGAGGTTTTCATTCCTCAAATATTCAAATTTCCCGCCAAAATTTTTGATATTTCACCACACATTTCAAAAATAACACCAATACAAAGATTGAACAAAGAACACACTATTTTATATAAAATATCATATTTAATGTGACACTTCAATGTTTTAGCATTATAAAGTGATTCCATATGACTCACTCAGTCATTTTTCTCTGAACCATTTTCAGGCATTTCTTGCTTATAATATGAACCAATTTTTTGAATTTTTTCGACAAAAAACATGTGAGGATAAAAGCTCTGCATTGATATAATTATGGCTTATAGAAAGATATGTGTGACCTCTAAACGTTAGTTTGAAATAAATTCATGTTTTTCACGAACAAAACGTCCTTCAAAAACTACTTTTTGAAAAAAAGTTTCAGACATCACACTTTGATAACATTGGGTAAGACTACAATATAAACCAAAGTGGTTTAAACATTATATGGGGGGGGGGGGGTTAATGAATAGCTACCTATGATGAACACATTTTTGGGCTCCATATGTGATCACTTTACACAGATAGCGCATTGATAGTATTGACTGTTAGTATTGACAATTGCACAGAGTGGGTTGCACTTATGGTCACCTTGAATGTAAGGTTTGCCTCCAGCAATTAAATATTCAAAAATAAATAAAAAATAGACTTCAATTACCAGGAGAAATTGCAAAAATAATTTTGTGGCAAAATAACCAAAATGATGTCTCCCAATTAACCTTGACTTATGAATTGAGAATATATTAGAACAACTTTTGCTTATAAAAATAGCTCATATGGACAATAAAGTAAATCAGTTGCCTCACCCCGGCTTTATATTGCATCTGTTTTGTTTCAATTATCCACCTTATCAACGCAATAGTGATGTTGGGAATGGGGAAGTAAAAATATTTGCTTAAAGTATAGATTTATTATATGAGGTCATAGTGACCTGAATGAGGTCATAGTGACCTAACATCAGTTGCCAATTTCTTATTATTGTAAACCAAGAATTTGAGAGGTTTTTCAATTCTTTTTTATCATATTAGAGGTGAGAATGGTGTTCAAATGTTAGAATGGTTTGGAAAATCTCCCCAGCATAGTCTTGTTTCAAGACCCACCTCTCTACATCAACAACAGGCCTGTTGAAGTGGATATTAGGTTAGGGTCCAGGGTCTTGAAGCAATACTACTCCAGCATTAAATTAGAGGCAATGAGAAGGTAAGTCAAACCTAAAAATGAGTAAACAAAAGACCACAGTGCAATATTATATGGAATTAGAAGAGTACATTCATATTCTACATGCAGAACAAGATGTTTATCTTGTATGGGTTGTGATTGGTTAACAAATGTGTGCCCCTTTGTATTTCGATGCTTCTCAGCGATTATTTCTCGGAAAACGATCATCATGAGATTGTCTGAAACTCCCTAGAATACACAAGACCACAGGTTACCACACATAAAACTAATTACCTCAAATATACAGAAGTTTTGTGTCCAAAATATGAATGCATTTTCCATATCATACTTTTACTACACTTTGGCCCTTTGATTGTCTATTTTCGAGTTTGATAGACTTGCGTCTCCACTGCCTCTGACTGTAGAACACCTGGGTGTTGCACTTAGCTGATAATCTGAAAATTAATGCCACCCGGCCCTGTTGAAAATCTGTTTTATTTAGCACCATATTGAGAGATCAATGGTGGGTGGATTTTTCCTGTTAGGCCAATGGACTTAAATTCATTATTTCCTGTTATCCTGCATGCAAAATTCACTGTAACAAAAGCAGAAAATTCTTAAGAATTTGGTTATTTCCATGGATTTATGTATGGTATCAATGCTTTTAGTGTGTTTTTATCGCACTTTGAAAAAGTGCTATATTGTCGTCGTCTTGTGCTGTTGGGCGGGCGTGCGGGCGGGCGGGACATAAACCAAATCTTGTCATCAAATTTCCAGGATAACTGCTTACCTGTTCAACTTGAAATTTTTACAGATGCAAGAGCAGACTAGTACCAAGATCTGATTAGGTTTAGGGCATGCTGGGTAAACTATGTGGCGGCCATTTTGAATTTTTCATCAAATCTTGTCATCAAAATTCCAGGAAAACCACTTATCCGTTCAACTTGAAATTTTTACAGATGCAAGAGCAGACTATTGCCAAGATCTGATTAGGTTTTGGGTATGCTGGCTGAATTACATGGTGGCCATTTTGAATTTTTCAATTTGGCGGCCATTTTGAATTTTTCAACTTGCTCCAAATTGACCAAATTTTTTTTTAAAAACATTTACAAGTTCTCAGAAGTTCAAATCTGACCTTAGATTTCAGATTTGACCTTTCATTCACCTTCAGTGACCTTGAAAAGGTCAAAAAAGTAGATTTTCTAAATTGATATTTTGGATTTAAATTTAGGTCAGCTTAATTACAAAACACCTACTGAGGTCTGAAAAAGTTAAATTTTCAAGGTCGAAGGTCAAGGTCATAAAACTAGGTCACAAATAATGTTATCCAAGTTTCTCAAAGTTTGAGACTACAAATCAATTCTTGTCATCAAAATTCCAAGAAAACCGCTAACCTGTTCAACTTGAAATTTTTACACATGCAATAGCAGACTAGTGCCAAGATCTGATTAGGTTAAGGGCCTGCTGGGTAAACTACGTGGCGGCCATTTTGAATTTTTCAACAAATCTTGTCATCAAAATTCCAGGAAAACCACTTATCCGTTCAACTTGAAATTTTTACAGATTCAAGAGCAGACTATTGCCAAGATCTGATTAGGTTTTGGGTATGCTGGCTGAATTACATGGTGGCCATTTTGAATTTTTCAATTTGGCGGCCATTTTGAATTTTTCAACTTGCTCCAAATTGACCAAATTTTTTTTTCAAAAACATCTACAAGTTCTCAGAAGTTCAAATCTGACCTTAGATTTCAGATTTGACCTTTCATTCACCTTCAGTGACCTTGAAAAGGTCAAAAATTTGATTTTCTAAATTGATATTTTGGATTTAAATTTAGGTCAGCTTAATTACAAAACACCTACTGAGGTCTGAAAAAGTGAAATTTTCAAGGTCGAAGGTCATCAAATTAGGTCACAAACAATGCTATCTAAATTTTCCCAAAGTTCAAGACTACAAATAAATTCTTGTCATCAAAATTGCAGGAAAACCGATAACCTTGTCAACTTGAAATGTTTACAGATGCAAGAGCAGACTAGTGCCAAGGTCTGATTAGGTTTTGGCCATGCTGGGTAAATTGCATGGTGGCCAGTTTGCTCTTCAAAGTGCGATATTTATCACTGTGTGTCTTGTTTGTTTTTTACTTCCTTGCTAACAAGATGACTTTTTTGACATCAGATGTGAAACAATGAATTTAGGTCCAATGGCCTTATTTCTTAGACCATGATGAATGTAGTGTTTAGTCAATTTAGATAGTGTTAGATGTAAACAATTGAGAGTGGTTGATGTAAACAATTGAGAGTGTTTGATGTAAACAATTCATAGTGTTTGATGTAAACAATTGATAGTGTTTGATGTAAACATCCGTTGATAAGAATTGCAGTTTTACCTTTATCATCTTATTTATGTCTTATTTAGAGTTGTGTGGTGCAAGTGGTTAAAGCAAAATGAATTGTATAATGTTTTACTTAAATTTCATTTTATGTATATATTGAATGGGTTAAATGTTATGTATATTTTTGAAAAGTTATTTTTCTTATGTTATGTATGATGCAATGTACTTATTGAATAGTACTCAATGTACAACACTGCAATACTGTACAGCGCTGTTAACAGTTACTGAACAGTGCAGTTTGAGCACTGTGCTGTCGCTGTTCACTTTGCTGTCGCTGTTCACTGTGCTGTCGCTGTTCACTGTACTTTGCTACTCAAACAACACTGTTTTGAACAGCGTAGTACAGTACTGTTTTTACAAGTTCTCTGTCTGGCATTGTTTCATAAACAGTGCTGTACAGTACTGTTTGAGATTGGTTGTGTACATTACTCAATGTTTTGTACTCAATGTAAAATAGTCAAAATACAGTACTCAGTGTATTGTACTCAGTGAAAACTGAAACTCACTAAAATATAGTACTCAATGTATTGTACTCAGTGTACAGCACTCAATGGGCAGTACTTAATATATTATTAATTTATTTGTTTGAATTATGGTTGTAAACCAATTGAGTACCACTTATACACATGTGTTCGAAAGTTGTGTGAAATGAAAATGTTTTTGTATAAATAAATAATAAACGAATTGTTAATGGATTGATTAAACTTAAACTTGAATGGGTACCAGAATGAGTTTATTTTTGAAGCTATGGTGTTGATACTGTAATTTGAATTCATGTATAGACATTGAATCATGGGAAATTAAATTTGGGGAGCGGTGTAGTCTGGGCCTCACTTTTGAGAAAATTTATTGTGCCAGGTTTTGAAGAAAGGGTTCGATTTTTTTTTAAATGTTAATTTCCAATCAACATCCTGATTTATTGTTGTTAAAAAGATGAAAGAATTTCCTTCAGGATTTACTGCCATTATGTCATTCCAAGAAGTGGTGACAATTTTAAAGTCTCCAATTTTTCGATGGATGGTGTTTGGCAGTTGGCATTCAGCATCTATAACAAATGGCAGGTGGTAACATTTTGCTTGTTAATGCCTTGTTTACCTTGTTTTTAGAACAATAGTTTTATTCTATAAAAATTGACTGAAATCACTGCCACATTATGTAATTTTTTATTCAACGAGTGAGGTAAAGCAGACTTGTAAAAGTTCTTAGAACATTTATGATCAATCACTATTTTGTCCACTTTCTCCATTCCAATATTTCTCATCATTACTCTCAATTGTTGAGATTTTTATCTATCCAGAACAATTCAGATCAATAGTGTCAACAATTCTTTTCAATATCCAACATTTTCTAATTCTCTGCTATTTAATATTTTCCTCATCATCCAATATTCCAGTATTCAGCATTTCTAAAAATACCAACATTTCTCTCAGTTTTCAACATAACCCGGGGTGCATTTACAGTTACACCAATTTCAGTATAGAATCTGTATGAATTTAATGCCTGAGGTACCTCAAAATTTTAAATTCCGCTTACAGAGGTTCATTTTACATTTATAAAGTTATTGTCACAGTGCTTTAAAATATTCCACTTATGGAGGAGGTGTTCAACGTTTTAACAGTTTTACAAGTCAGTATTTAAACCTATTTCTCTATTTGACATTTTTACTTAACTTAGAACAAAATGAAACATTAGTCTCAGGAGGATTGACTCCCAGAATGCAATCCTGATGTATTCCAACAATGAGGATATCATTATTATCTGACATTAAATTGGCTTTAAATTCATAATCAGAAATTCAAAAGTTTTGAACTAATATTTGGATTATTTCTTGTTTGTTTAATTTTTTGTCTTCATATAATAAGTCAAAAATTTAGATTCAAAATCTGAAGTGAAAAAATGGCAGCTGTTTCACAATCATGACATCCTTCAAGATCAGATTCATTGTTGGAAGATATCGAGATTGCATTCTGGGAGCCAATCCTCCTTGCATTAGGCACTTCATAAATACAGAGAGTGTGTTATGAATTGCTAAAATAAATGCTTTTTGTCACAAAAAACGCCAATATTTGTTTCACTTTAGCTTAAAGGGCAACAAAGACTGGCGGCGAGCTGAGTGTCACTTCAAAAAAGTCTCAATTTCACAATAATTTATTTTTGCTCAAAATGTTCTATGAAGTGAACACCCCATTTCAATTCTAATAAATTTTGACATATCTTTATTAGATTTCAATAATTTCATATCTTAGATTTCAATAACATCCATATTTGAACAGATATTTTGATTATTTTTTCAGGTCATGATAAACTAAAGATTGTTAATTACGGAAACATGCAATCTTTTTGAAAAATTGCTTCCTCGTTTTACACTCAAATTGATGTATTTTCAGAAAAGGGTACGGATCCAATAACAGCGCAGTCACGGATGTCACCAGATGAGATGCGTGCAATGATACACGACAAACTTGTTTCCATGGCAGCAAACAGCAATGAAGAACTACCGGACTATATCATGGTGCTCTTGGCCAATAAGAAAACAATGTCTCAAATGTCAGCTGACTTGAGCTTATTTCTTGGTGATAATACAGAGGAGTTTCTTGATTGGCTCCCTAAACATTTTCCATATTTGGCAAAATCTGATTCGGATACTCCCGAAAAACAGGACATTAAGGATGGTGGGGCTAGTAATGTTGGGTGTAAATCAAAACTGAATAAGTCTTTTAATTTGGAGACATCCAAAGAGAGTCTCGATTGGGATGATCAGGAGGTTCATGAAAATCACCATCAAGATGTGGAAGATGAAAAAATTGAACAAGGTTCTGAGGCTGAAGAAGCTCAAAGTGAGGAAAATGAGGAATCATCCGAGGAAGAAGAACAAAGTGAAGAAGAACAAAAGGACCAATCAGAAGAGAGCGAATCTAGCGAGGAATCCTCATCTAGCGAATCAGAATCAGAGGAGGAATCGCAAGAAAATGAAGTGACATCGTCTTTGTCAAGAACAGCTGATACTAAGAAAGAAAGCAGGAGACGACATTCCACACGACGTGAAAAGGAAGACATCGCAGACATACTCGAAGATGCGCCGGATATTGATGAATTTGCAATGGAGGCTCAGAAAGAGGCTGCTGTTAAGTCGAAAAAGTCCCAAAGACATGAACGTATTAAACATGAAAGTAGTCCCAAAAAGTCACGCAGAAACAAAGATAAAGAAAGTAGTCCCCAGAAACACAAATCAGATCGGCATCGAGAGAGACATAAAGAGCATTCATCACGCTCTAGCAGATCAGAAAACAAAAAAGAGGCTCAGAAAAAGAAGCCTACAATGATCAAGACGTATGAAGAATGGCCAGGTGAAGAGAGGAAATCGCGGGAAAAGAAAAGCGCAGGTAGAAATATAAAAAAAGAAGAGATCGACCTTCCCCCTGGGGCAGATGAGTGGTCAGCTGAGAGCTATCGTGACACAAAATGGATGGGCTCTGAATCTCGGGTCACTCGAGTGCGATCTCCCGATAGAAATGCCAGAAGTGTTCCTCTGAGGTCCCCAGATCGTGGAAGGGTATCGATGGGACTGAAGTCCCCCGAGAGAGGGAAACCAAGGTCAAATAATAGACCAATCAGGTCCCCTGATAGGGGCAGCCAGAGACCAATTATGAGGGATGATCGAATGGATCGATGGAAAATTGACCCCAAAGAAATGCATCGGCGTATCAGTGCTGATATGGATCGACGTCGAGCTCACAAAACCTCTCCATTATCCCAAGATCAAAGGATAAGACATAACAAAAGCCGATCCAGGAGCGAATCAAAAGAGAGACGAATGATGAGATCAGTCCCTGTCGATGCCCGAGCTCAGCGACGAAACTTCGAATCACCCCCACTAGAGGGTCACAAAGGTCGATCACAGAGACAGTATCGTAAGCAAAGTATGAGCCCTGTGAGAAAACGCCCCCGTCATAATGAGAGCTTAAGTCCTACACCTGCTGCACGTGATGCTAGATTCCGCTCAGGTAGCTTAGGCAGGGAGCATACACTGACTCATGTCGTTGACTCAAGGGGACGCGTTGTGCGGAAACCGCTCTCAAGTGGCGGTGAAGATTCCGATTCAAGGTCACCTTTGAAAAAACGACCTCATGATGAGGCAAGAAGCTCAATCGACAGAATAAATGAACTTGCACGAAAACACAGGCAAGAGAAGCGTCAACATAGACATCAAAAATCAGAAGAACCAGTTAGGAGACCTATGAGAGCCCCGGAACCCCAACCGGAAGAGGAAGAAGATTCCAGTGATAATTCCAGCGATAATTCCAACGAATCAGATGAGAGCAGTGAGGAAGAATCGCCAGTTCGTCAACCGAGACATAGAAAAGATTCTACTAAATTCCCGAAACAGAAATTCCGCACAGTTGGAGGAAAAAATCAATATGAGGAAGAGGAAGATTCTGACGATGACGTCCTAAAACTAAATAACAGATCAGCTGTACAACGTGCTCAAAGTCCCCGCCAATATAGACGCAATAAAAATCATAGTCCCGATTCTCCTCCTGAACCTAGCTCAAGTGACAAAAGATTACACGGAAGTCGACATGGTCGAAACATCAGAAGTAAATCGCCCAATGACAGCAGAGGTCGGCAGCAGTATAAAGGTGGAAGCTCAGAACAAGATCCTCGTCACTCCGCAAGCCGTGATCGGGGGGATAATAGAGCACGGAATACGACGCGTGAAAGGTCATCAAGTCAGAGGGTTTCATCTAGTAGAAAGGGCAATATGAGGTGATAGTGAGCGATTCAAATTAGAGCATTATTCAACAGTTGCCAGCATGGATTAAGTCCGGCTCATAAATGTGCATTTCACTATTAGCTTTAAACTGAGATTCATTTCTTAGGACCTTGCTCCCCTCTCCTATGAGTTAACCTAATTGCGAATCATACAGTCTATGCCGCCAAATGATCATGAAGGTATGTAAGGGAAAAAGTTGCAATTTGGCCGGTTTAACCCCATTGAGAAGGGGACAATCACAATGTTGCATATCCACTTTAAAATTTTCCCTAATTATAGCAAACTTTCTATATTATGCCTGGGTCACATTTGCTGTGATTCATCGCCGGCGCCCGGCCAATTGAGTATTTTGTTCAAAATTGAATACATTTTTGAACAAAATACTCAATCGGCCGAGTGGCATAGTGAAAATCACCAAGGCATGAGTTGAGTTTGGAAATCAATTGGAATGTATGATCTATGTTGTAGCTGAGTAATTACACTGGTGATCCACTCGATTACGCTGGTTACCAAAACGGTTCGTTTTGGTAACAAAATGTCGGAACATCCGGAAGGTATGATTTTTCTCGTTTCCTTATTTTACACGTTGCAGGCAGAATTCCCACAACATTTTTTAACACAAACGTGTATCAGTATCATATGTTTAAGAAAGTGTACATATTTGCGAACAAATAGTTCAGAAGACAACAGAATCGTCGATTTACTTCCTCACTTAAGTTACATAAATGGTTTGGGTTAAAAGTGCAGATCTTAACTGTTTTTCGAAAACCGTTTATGTAACTCAAGTGAGGAAGTAAATCGACGATTCTGTTGTCCTCTGAGCTATTTTTTCGCAAACATGTACATTTTCTAAAACATATGATACTGATGCACGTTGTGAGAAAAAACGTCGTGGGGATTCTGCCTACAACGCGTGAAATAAGGAAAAAAGAAAAATCGTGCCTTTGACGCTCCGACATTTTGTTACCAAAACGGCTCGTTTTGGTAACCAGCGTAATCGAGTGGATCACCAGTGAATTAGAGAGATTGAACATGTATATTTTGTATACTCGGAAAGTTTCTAGCTTTGCCTTGAAGAGGCATGGCCTGTATACATATGATAAATAAAAAATGTGAGGCACATTTAAGTAGGTGAGGCACAATTTATGCCAAAGAGCATATTGTACTACAGTGTATATGGGACATAAATTTCCATAGTTTTTGTCCAATTTTGGGACTAATTGTTGATATACACTGTTGCTCATAAATATGGAATATTATGAAGTTTACAATCAATTTTCTCTTTATTGAGATCTTTAAATGTTAACATTTTCCATATTTTTTCAGTATACTCAGGAAAGTGAATCAACATTTTTGTAATTAACAATTTCATTTCCCTAAAATTGATCCACTGGAATTTTGGGGAATATTCTGGTAAGAGTGTATTTCTGAGACTAATTAAAGTTTTCTGGAATATTTTCAAAGTGCACTGATTCTTGCCAATGGCCCAATGTTCCAGATTTATGAACAATAGTGTATGTCAGTGGCGTGGCCAGGAAGGAAAAAGCATAATTTTTCCATGTATTATTCATGTCTTAAAGTGCTGTAGATCTCAATTTTATTTTCATGTAAATTGTCTTACATACATGAAGTGCTAGTATTGGTTACTGGATGGGGGTCTGTCAGAGGTCCATTTAAACCCTCTAAGAGGACTTTATGATTTGAGCCTTTTAAGTTTTTGCATTGGGTCTTTTGAAAGTCCATGATTTTTGGTAGGAGTTACAAAATATTTAACAAAACATGAATATCTTATACATTGCCTAATGCCCTGGTCACATTTGCTCCAATCCATCGGACCAGGGCATACCTTGACAGACCTCCACACACTTCTTGGATATATGTAAATCTGATATTTTGTGCCATACTCAATATTACAGATCACATAATAAAATAAAAGTTGTAATTGTGTCAATGCAGTCCATCACTTTCAGCTCGGTATGATCAAAATGGACAAATATGGACATACCTCCATACCATAAGTTCGATACTTACCTGATCTCGTTAAAAAGTATGTTAATATGTAAATGTACAACAGACTAAGAAATCAAGGTTATATTTTATCTTTTATTACTTTATGTGCATAATTCTGATTATAAGTTTGTTCTTAGACGCTAAGTTACATTTTGATTGTAAAAATCATTTTCTGAACATGTGTTAAAAAGGTTTAAGTATCCTTGAAAGTATTTTATAATTGATATCAGAGATTTTTTCAAATTTTTCTAACTATCTGAATTTGATTGGTGCGAAAAAAACAATAAATAAACAGCCAACCAATCAAATTACAGTATCCATAAGATCATAAGTTAATGTACATTTAATATTACATCAATATGGTAAGCTTCAAATAATTTATATTGATTTATTGTATGACAATATTAGCATAATTTATTCACTGCATCTTGTGTATTTATCATATCTCACGATTAGTTTATTCTATAGCTGCCTTTGTAGTTTAAATTTGTTTATATATAAACTGTACATGTTTTTCGCGTTGAAATATTATATGTTTGTATGCGTATGGTGTAGTATTGGATCATAGTATTTCCATAAATGCAGGTATTCTGTACACCTTTACAAAGTACTGGAACTAGGGTTAATTTGAGTCATCCAATTAGGCAATTTTTTGATTTTTTTACATTTGCTGGTTAAACCTTGACACAATATACCTGGAGGATTGTTCTCTGTCTTTGTTGCACATTGAACTACACATAAACATTACAAAAATAAAACTTTTCAAGGGTTTATCTTAAATTTTGTCAAATTCACGAATGTAATGGAGATTGGTTTGTTTTTCAAATCACCAATTTTTCAAAATTAAAACTAACACCAAATTAACCCAAGTAACAGTAACATGAAAAATTGTACATAAAAATTACTGTAAATTATACAAACAAGGGTGTACATGTATATTCAATGTATAGCATTTCCCAATTGGTAAAATGTCTCATGAGTCCATTTTTGATAAGATAGCTCTTTTTGATACAGAGCCATGTGACCTAGTTTTTGCATAATACTACCATATTTGGTATTCTACATTTTGTAGACAATAGGGATTGTATAGTACATCAGTATACCATGCAAAAGTACAATGGTACAATGGTAAGAGTTATACAGTAAGTTTAATTGCTCGTAAGGAAGCATTTTGACTAAAAAGCTTTGTAGTTAATCATTGTAACAGACTTTATGAGGAGCTACACAGACACAGGTATAACATCCTTTGTTATTACAAAGCTTTTGTAAAAATGGGGAAAAAAATTTTGGGCCCCTAAAACCGAAAAGTTTTTTGAAATTTTGAGGCCCATTTTCTTCAAAATTTTGCCTGAATTAAAATATAAGGCCTTAGAAGGCATAGTAATGACCAAAAAGTCCCACTTTTTGAGACCTTAAGGCCTTTTTTAGCCCCCCCCCGGATCCGCCACTGGGTATAATAGGACATCTAAAATTGTAATCAATGATAAAGTATACTCTGAATCACTACTGAATTACTATACCTGACCTCTGGCTTATGTCTCGATCACATAAGCTTTATTACAGTGTAATTAATCAGTGGGCGCCTGGTCAATTGAGTATTTTGTCCAGAAAAAATTTTGAACAAATTGCTCGATCGGCTGGTGCTGGCCGATGAATCAGAGCATATGTAAGCTAGGCATTACACTGATTTAAATGTTTGATATGTAATATGTATTTAAAGTTTCTCAATGCCTGGGCCTATTTCCTAATTCACCAACATTGAAAAAAATCCGAACATCTCTGGTACATCATTGTTCAAAGTGCAATATTTACAACAAGGCATTAACATGACAAAATGTCACCACCTAAAACAATTTGGTCAATTTAAAGCAAGTTGAAAAAATACCTCTTTGACTTTTTTTGACATTGAGAAGGTCATTGAAGGTCAAATGTCAAATGAAAAGTCAGATTTGAACTTCTGAGAACATGTAGATGATTTTGAAAAAAAAATTAAGTAAATTTAAAGCAAGTTGAAAAAAGACCTTTTTGACCTTGAGAAGGTCATTGAAGGTCAAATCTAAAGTCAGATTTGAACTCTGAGAACTTGTAAAGTCAAATTTGAACTTCTGAAAAGATGTAGATGATTTTGAAAAAAAAATTTGGCCAATTTGAAGCAAGTTGAAAACAGACCTTTTTGACCTTGTGAAGGTCATTAAAGGTCAAATGTCAAATCTAAAGTCAGATTTGAATTTCTGAGAACATGTAGATGATTTTGAAAAAAAAAATTAGTCAATTTGAAGCAAGTTGAAAAAAGACCTTTTTGACCTTTTTTTGACCTTGAGAAGGGGTCATTGAAGGTCAAATGTCAAATCTAAAATCAAATCTAAAGTCATATTTGAATTTCTGAGAACATGTAGATGATTTTGAAAAAAAATTTAGTCAATTTGAAGCAAGATGAAAAAATACCTTTTTGACCTTTTTTGACATTGAGAAGGTCATTGAAGGTAAAATGTCAAATCTAAAGTCAGATTTGAATTTCTGAGAACATTTAGATGATTTTGAAAAAATTTTTTAGTCAATTTGAAGCAAGTTGAAAAAAGACCTTTTTGACCTTTTTTGACTTTGAGAAGGTCATTGAAGGTCAAATGTCAAATCTTAATTCAAATCTTAAGTCAGATTTGAACTTCTGAGAACACGTAGATGATTTTTAAAATTTTTTTTAGTCAATTTGAAGCAAGTTGAAAACAGACCTTTTTGACCTTTTTTGACCTTGAGAAGGTCATTGAAGGTCAAATGTCAAATCTTAAGTCAAATCTTAAGTCAGATTTGAATTTCTGAGAACATGTAGATGATTTTGAAAAAAAATTTAGTCAATTTGAAGCAAGTTGAAAACAGACCTTTTTTGACCTTGAGAAGGTCATTGAAGGTCAAATGTCAAATCTAAGGTCAGTTTTGAAGGTCAAATCTAAAGTCATATTTGAATTTCTGAGAACATGTAGATGATTTTGAAAAAAAAATTAGTCAATGTGAAGCAAGTTGAAAAAAGACCTTTTTGACCTTGAGAAGGTCATTGAAGGTCAAATGTCAAATCTAAAGTCAGATTTGAACTTCTGTGAACATGTAGATGATTTAGAAAAAAATTGAAGTCAATCTAAACAGTATTTGTTAAGTTATAGGAAGTTGTAAGAAATTGTTACAGACGCCGGACGCCAACCGCCGTCGCAAAAAAACGGAGACCATAACAATATGTCACCACTTTTGGTGGTGACATAAAAAATGATGGTGAATTTTTCAGTTTTATTCTAAATGATTTTAATGTAGGTTTATTTTAGGTTCAGATTTCAAGGCACTGGGTTACTTTACTACATGTTATAAAATATTTACATTAATTGATGACTTAAATGACAAGATGGACTATCTTAATGTAATTTTCTCATCTATACTCTGTAAAATAAAAAATCATTTCTGTATAGACATCATAAAAATGATCATAAACAATACATAGAGATATTTGTAAATATAAATATTGTACTTGTAGACTAGTAGATATATAAAAATTGAATATAGGAAATATTTGTGTAAATTTATGTCTTAATCTTCATTTTGTTTGGGTACACTTCTGACCAAAAGTTTGGAAATTCAAACTCCCCATTGGATCACATGTTAAAGCTTGATTATGTGTGTTGGGTGATTTAAAATATCTTTGTAATAACCGGACGTACTGTAGGACAAAGCTTCTTACTTTATACCTTTTAAAAATTTGAAATATAAACGTGCTTTTGCAGGCTATCCAATTATGAGAAAGGTTTGCCAAACTTTTTTTAGGGGAGTGTATGTAGGACTTCCAGCAAGACTCTCATGTGGTCAACACCTTTCATAAAGATAAAGGAATTTTATACCAAACAAATAAACCAAATTTGATGAGTCTGTCTAAAATACATGCTCAATTGATGAGTCGGGGGGGGGGGGAGCATGGCTTAAAGCAACAACTTTCAAATTTCCTGAAAATTTAATGCCGAAAGATGCGGGTCAAGCGAGCGGTGATTTGGATGGGTCCTCCCTCCTAGAAAATTTTGGGAAAAGAGATTTGATTGAGTGATTTTTAAGAGTAAGGTAGACTCATTACAAATACTATCAAGTTTAGAAGAAAAAGTATTTTCATAGGAAAAAAATCAAATATGACCTTATTTAATAATGCTTGTTCTTTGGAAAATGTTAAAATTCCTTTTTTCTTGCTACTAAGGGGACTTGTTCAGTTCGTAAGAGGAACCATTATCTTAACCCTTGTAATTGATAACAATAGTCTCGGTTTGGTCCTATAAAGGTTTGATGTTTGAAAATCCATATATAATTACTTAGATAATGCATGATTTCATTGAAGTCAGTTAGACCCCAAGAGGTAGTCGAGGGTTTCAGTAGCATATACAATGATGAGTACTGACTTATTTCAGGTTTCATGCTTAAACATTTTATTTTAAATGCAGTACCCTTTATCGTATATATTACAATGGCACAATATAATAATGGCACTTGGTAAACTCAAAACCATTCTTTGGACGATGCATGCCTATACTGCAATTTGAATTAAAATATCAAACATTCTAGTGTTGATAACAAATATTCTTCAGTTTTTCATGACATGTACTTTTAGTGATTCAGTCCCCACCAAAAGTTTGGCAATAATTCAATTGAACCATGGGTGTCTGTTATGCTATACCTAAAAATCAAATATGGCTACCTTTCCTAAAAATCTATGCAGATTTTCATACTTTGAAACACCACTCAAAATTTCAAGTTCAAATTGTGGGCAAACTAAAAGAGTGAGATGCAACCCCACCTACCAAGCTTATGGCAATAATGTACTTTAGGTGAAATAAATTTCTGAGGTAACTGAGGAACAAACTTATGATTTAACATTGATATCCAATAATTCTAGTTACCATATTTATGGTGGGTGGTGTACATGCACATTCTGTAAACATATTTGTCTGTTAACTTGAGGCTAGATGACAAAGCAGTTTTATCAGTCATTAAATTTTGATTAAAATACACTCTTTAACAACATATACCAATAGTCCTATAGTACAGGTGCTTGTATATTTACAAAACATTTTTCTTCTTACTCTCTAAAGAAATTAAATAATTTAAGATTTTTTGTTAGTCACAGTAAAACCTATGGCCACATGAATTTTGCCCCTTTTAGGACTGTTGGGAATATAAATACACAATAATGGACTTCCCATTTTACCTCCACCTGTTCTCTTGGTTACATGAACCCTCCACATTAAGGCCAGGTAAAGCCAAGTTTCAGTTCTCATAGATATGGTTAAAGAGTTAGAGAGCCATTTGAACTAGATTCTGCTTTTTTGTAAGATGAGTTGAATCATCTTGGTGTTGAGGATGATTCTGTATTATTTTGCTGCTCCTTAATAAATTATATTGTGCTGTTCTTTATGATGGGCTATTGTGCTGTTCTTCATTATGGTCTATTGTGCTGTTCTTCATTATGGTCTATTGTGCTGTTCTTTATGATGGGCTATTGTGCTGTTCTTCATTATGGTCTATTGTGCTGTTCTTTATTATGGTCTATTGTGCTGTTCTTTATGATGGGCTATTGTGCTGTTCTTCATTATGGTCTATTGTGCTGTTCTTTATGATGGTCTATTGTGCTGTTCTTCATTATGGTCTATTGTGCTGTTCTTTATGATGGTCTATTGTGCTGTTCTTTATTATGGCCTATTGTGCTGTTCTTTATGATGGGCTATTGTGCTGTTCTTTATGATGGTCTATTGTGCTGTTCTTTATGATGGGCTGTTGTGCTATTCTTAATTATGGTCTATTGTACCGTTCTTAATGATGGGCTATTGTGCCGCTCTTTATGATGGGCTATTGTGCCGTTCATTATGATGGTCTCTTGTGCCGTTTTTAATTATGGTCTATTGTGCTGTTCTTCATTATGGTCTATTGTGCTGTTTTTTATGATGGGCTATTATGCTGTTCTTAATTATGGTCTATTGTACCGTTCTTAATGATGGGCTATTGTGCTGTTCTTCATTATGGTCTATTGTGCTGTTCTTTATGATGGGCTATTGTGCTGTTCTTTATGATGGGCTATTGTGCTGTTCTTTATGATGGGCTGTTGTGCTATTCTTAATTATGGTCTATTGTGCTGTTCTTTATGATGGTCTCTTGTACCGTTCTTAATGATGGGCTATTGTGCTGTTCTTCATTATGGTCTATTGTGCTGTTCTTTATGATGGGCTATTGTGCTGTTCTTTATGATGGGCTATTGTGCTGTTCTTTATGATGGGCTGTTGTGCTATTCTTAATTATGGTCTATTGTGCTGTTCTTTATGATGGGCTAATTGTGCTGTTCTTCATTATGGTCTATTGTGCTGTTCTTAATTATGGTCTATTGTGCTGTTCTTTTATGATGGGCTATTGTGCTGTTCTTCATTATGGTCTATTGTGCTGTTCTTCACTATGGTCTATTGTGCTGTTCTTTATGATGGTATATTGTGCTGTTCTTTATGATGGGCTATTGTGCTGTTCCTCTCGTATCAACTCAGCCAATCTTTCCATTGCCTGAAAATACAGTAGTCAATGCATTAGTATTGCCTGAAACACATCAGTCAACATACTGAGTATTGCCTGTAAATCAACACATAAAATAACACAGGGGTCCTTCAAAGTTCGTATGATTACATTCATAATAATAACAACCACAAAAATATGGAATAATCATATATACCCCAGAGGTTTTGCTTATTTTCATTAGTGGTGAACACAATTCTAAACACCCTACTATATTGGAAATGGCAGATCACTAATAAAAAAAAGGTAGTGAAATGGTTGGGACTGGAGACATTTCACTTTCGAAAGTCTCACCAATGAACTTGTATTATAATGAACATAAGCACAAACTTTTGACTGTTATATTTATGATTTCTTTATGGTGGCACTAATTTACAAGCACTCTTGAAGTTTATAGATTCAACTTCACTTTAATCTAAACATGTCAGATATCAACGAAATCCAAAGCAAAGTACAGTTGTACATTGTGAAATGATACCAAAGATGTTACTGGTATATTTCACAATTTGAACGCTTGATTTTCAATATGGTTTTAAGTGTTGACTTCATGATTGCTTACAAATTTCTTGATGTTTGCACTCTTAAAAATAGGAATGATGTCAAAATGGTCACAGTTGACAGAAAAAATGGTGCCATTGAATGGGAAAAACTTGGTTTCAATGGTACTGCTTCAATCAATGGAACCATTCGATGGAAAAAAACTTGTACCATTCAATAGAAAAAAACTTTGTAATGAAGGATTTTGTGCCTGATTAAAATCTCAAAAATCCTATGAAACTTTTTTGTCTAAATGCTTTGACACAAAACAATTTAGCCTGCTTTGTATCTCTTATCATTATGAATGCTGTGAAAATAAAATGGTCAGTGTAAACGTAGCTGAAGTCTTTTAAGTCTTTCATAACATAAGTAGGGACAACACTTTTGACCTTGACCTTCGTTTGAAGGAGTTAGCTGATAACAGCTCAATAATCTTTGAACAATGATTGTACATGTACTTCTTAGCATCTGACACCCACTTTCATTTTTGACAACAGGCAGCAAATTTGATAGTCTGCTCTTCACAGTAAATTACTTTGCATGTTTTCTGCCTGTTTTTTTGATATAGTGCTTTCACCACCTATGTCAGATAACAGGTAAAAAAGGACTGATAATGTTTTTTCTTTTAACATTGCATCAATGAGGATTTTGCCTACACACTTTTTAGTAGAACCAAGGGAATTCCACACAGGTTTTACTGTATTTCAAATAACATTGCCTTCGGAAATGGCATCAGTTAGTAATATACCTCATCCATGATTAATGAGAATTTTAAAGTACACCCTCTTAAATAATTATGATTGAAAAGAGTTAATGTCAAAAAGGTAAACAAAATATTGACACACACAGAATAATCAACTTCCACACGAACCGCATAAAACAATTTTTACTATTGGAACCAGATGTCTACATGTAGGTACATGTATACGCTTTGAAATGAACGTTTTTTAACTATACTGTTTTTTTGGTATTTTTGTGTTATTGTCTACAAAAGGATGTTTTTAACTAATAGAAGAGAATCTAGGACTTAAATAATGCTAAAATAAGACTAAAACTTAGAAATATTACTTTGTTTAAAATGTTCGGGCCCAGATTAAAACCCTGAAAAAATATTTGACTTTAGGACTGCATGAAGGTGAATATCTCATGAATTGTTAATTAAGTACACACACACACACAGGTCCACACACATATATAGATAAGACATATGTAAAGTCCTCTAAGACAAAGGCAAGACTTATGTATGAGTCCTTGGGCCAATATTTAACATGTAAATTTGGGACTGTCTCAAAAGCCAATGTTTATTCTTTAAGTTTTATACTTCATACTTCGAAGTTGTTCAATCGAGACCAAAGACATACAAGATAGGCAAATTACACTCTGTTGCTTACAAACAATTCTAGAGTTTTAATGTAAAGTCTTTTTTGGTCTTTGAAATAATTTGGTTTGAAATCTTTTCTTGTGGTTTGAATGTGAAATGCATTTAAGCTGGGGGGGATAGAACTACTACAAGTGATGTAGTCAGGTATGTAGCAGGCGAGGCAATAACCTCACCTATATTTAACAGAAATACATTTCTGGATGTTTTTTCAACTAAAACAGGGACAATAAAGTCCAGGTAGAATCATGTCTATTTTTGCTCTTTGCCTCACCTATTCATTTTTTGCCTCACATAATTTTAAATCCTGGCTCTGCCCCTAAATACAATGGAAGTTTTCACGAATTGATGTTTATTTCCACATGAAGACTTACCAAGGTCAAATTGTTTCCTCTAACTACATTTACTGACAATATTTGAACAGGTCAGCATAAACTAAATGTATACAGATAAATATAAAGGCATGTCATATTTTTTATATTTTAAATGACTATAACAACATTTTGTTTATTCATACTTCACAAAAGATTATAAAAATATACAACTTGGGTATTCAAAACTTTTTTACAAAATGGCACGCTACATTCTATAGTTTCTATCAAAATATAAAAGTTATAGGCTTATTATTGAGTTAAAGGTTATCTGTCATTTGAAGTTGAGATTGAAAGGGCTTGAAAGGAGGGGTCCCCAAGCAAGTGAAATAATTGTCTAATCTGCATTTTCCATCCTCATCTTCCACTAATAGTCAAGCTTCATAAGATGTATGTTTGCCATTAATTTTTTTTAATATATTCGAAAAATGCCCCTTAGTGGGGGGGGGGTTGACTCCCAATGATGAACACTGGGACAGAAGATGACAATTGTTATCATCAATATTTTCCCAATTAAATTACAATTATGCAAATTAGTGATTAAAATATCATTTAAGTGTGCAGGGATCCTTCCTTCCGACTAGCCCAAGTCTATATTTAGTGTTTCAATCAACATTTTCAAACACTATATTTAGTATTTCAATCAACATTTTCAAAAAAGACTAAAATATAGCATTTCCTACGCAAATTTCACATCAACATCCTTCAGAATAAAAAAAGGAAAATTTGAGTTGCTTAGAATAATCAAGCAATGCATTTTCATATGACTAATGAAATTATAGATATTCAAAGAAGAATCCTTTATATTCTCTAGAAATATATGAGTAGTATATGACAGTTCTGCTTTCTAAATTGTTTTGACAAAAATTACCTGTTGATTTGAGGAACTTGGCAACTGTTTCCATGGTAACATTTCTGATAATTATGCTTATTGATTCATTTTGTCTGTTGTAAATAATTCCAATAAAACGTAACATTTTCAAATTTTATAATTAAAAATAGCAACACCAGATTTAAACAAGCTGGCATTAACATGCAAAATGTCACCACCTGCCATTTGTTACAGATGCCAAATGCCAACTAACAAACGCCATAGTTGGTGACTATAACAATATGACACCACTCCTGTGGTGAAATAAAAAATAGAAAAATAGAGTACACAGAATAGTTTAGAAATTTTGATTGTTCTACACTTTGAGATGGTCCCCCACCTTGAGAGGAGGTGTGAGTGTTCTCTATGTACTGTATGCAGATTATGAAAGGTGATCTCTGGGTTGAATACATACATACGTACCTGAGAACATACCTGTTTAACATACAGGTAGACAGCGCAGAAACTCGTTAACAACACATAAAATACAGGTGAGTAATGTAAAAATTTACTGAATTTTTTGAATATTGATTTTAAATTGGAGGATCTTTTTTAATCGAAGTCAAAGTTTTTTAATTACAATTGATATCAAACATGTGAGTATGGAGGTTTCATAATGTGATATTATAAATTTATTCTTTCAGCATATGAATCAACTTTTTGCATATCCAATTGTGATCATTTGTATGGTAAAAGATGTTTAGTTTCAAATTGAGTCAATATGTATCATCATAGCTTAAAGCTAAAATAACCCTTAATTTCTTTGTTGAAAAATGTGATAGACAAAGATTGGTCACACCCATAGAATTTGGGGAACATCCCCTGGGGACTGGGATCTAAATTTGGAACTGCAATATCATGGGTGGTAATTCAGATCTTCAGTGGGTACATAACTGTCAAGAGTTGGGGATCACACCCCCAAATTTATGAGAACACACCCACATGTTTAGGAGAACACACCCACATGCCTGTTTAATGTATCCTTTCTGTATTGCATTTACAAAAAACTGTAAATATCAATTTCAAAATGGCAGCCATATTCTTCATGACAACACTCCCCTCAAAAAGTTTGGCAAACAAAGTTAATGTCAATTTAAAAAATCACTTTTGTCATAGATTTCTGACTTATTGTAAATGTATTGAACAACAAAAGCAATATTCCAACTTAAACAGGCACTTTTTATACACTATTTAATGAAGTCAGACTTTCAGTTGCGAAACTTACTCATATAGAGGGGAATGTATGAGCTAGTGTGTAATCTCATATCTGATCTTAACCCTGGATTAAAGGCGCTTGACCTGTGATTAATACATTTTTACTTGATTGTTGAACTTTCATTTTGAAAGAATTCACATTATTTAGATATAAATTCCGCATAAGTCATATGAATTGGCCAAAGTCAATTAATTAATAGTACAAGTATAAACAAGGAGTAGAATTAAATAACAATCTGGTGAACTAAATGTTGATTTGCAACTCACTTGAATACAACTTGAAAATCAACTTTTTCATTAACTTGACTTTTCAAAATCCTTTACCTAATTTGACCCCTGCCCTTGATGAAAGAAATTAACTTTATTTTTCAATAACCAACTTTGGACATTTGGATACTGTCCCAAACCTTAATATTCAATGACCTTTAATATTATACTCCCATTTTTGTATAGGTGCAAGTATTTACATAAGATAAGTTCAAACTTAAATCCTGTCTCAAACACACACAAACATGGCCTCAAAGACATTGGTCTTCTATTGATAAATTACTGAGTTGTGTCTACTGATCCACATAAATCAATCACATGATAGGTAGTAGTAGTTATGGTAGTCACATTCATAGGGTAGTCACATTCTTCAGGTAGTCACATTCAGGGGGAAGTAACATGACATAACATAAAAGTATTCACATAGTTGTGTTCCTAGTCTCATTAAAATATACAGTTGTGTTCAACTTAAAGAATATCATGTTAATTCTTTAAAAATGACATTCTTAAAAGTACATGTCATGTTTTAAGCAATTGTCATGTACAAAACATGTCATATTTCAAGTTGATGTCAAGTGCTATCTAGATGATTCATGAACACATCCAAGACCCTGGAGAAAACATTATAATCTCCATGACAACCTTGGCGACAACGGCATCCATTCTCTGGAGCATTTAATCTTCATACACATGCAATTTTGTTTTCCAGAAACATTGACTTCGTTACCATGGATACGAGGCTGTTACTAGGGGTGCTGGTTGCCCTACTGGGGACAGCCCTGGCAAACCCATCTTGGAGCGTCACTGTAGAATATGGCAAAAATGTCATCCTCTCTTGCAACGACACAAGCGCACCTCCTACCACTGATGTAGTACGCAATAGATGGATGCTTCCCGATTTAAGAATTGTAGATAAAGGATGGACGGATGACGATGGACGAAGGGGAGTGATTGATGATGGAAAAAGGTTTAACATAACCATGTTATCAGACCGAGACTTTGGCATTTACCATTGCATGTTTGAAAAGACTGACGGGACTTACTTTGTCGTAAAACGTGGAGTAAACGTCGGTGGCCCATATTACGGCAACCTATGGGATAAATATCGCATGAGTGTCATCATAGGTGGCAGTGCTGCAGGAGGATTTGCCGCTGTAATGATTCTCATCTGTCTCGTGTATAAATTCCGCTGGAGGCCTCCCGTAGAGGAAGATCAATACAAAAGCCCCCCGACCAATGGACAAATAGACGGATATGGAGTCGCACACGTCCCAAGCGACACAAAGGATGATATTGAACGAATCCCAATGGCGCAGTATCACACAGGAAATGAGAAAAATGGTGATGCGCCTGTACCTGCACAGACTGAAACTGCTCAACTTACTAATGAAGTGAAAGTTAAGGATAACAGTTCATACGTTTATGATAATCCTGCAATGAAGATTACAGATCCAGACAAATTAACACAGTTATAAAGACCAAAAAATGCTGAACTAACATTTATACTACAAACTATTCCTAATCCCCAAGTCCGAACATATCACATACTTTGTGAAAAGTGACTTGTATATATGTGGTCGAAGAGGCCGAACTTACACAGCTATTAAAAAGTTTTCCCAAATCCTCAAAACACACATATCTCAGATTTTGAATGAAACACCACATCCTTAAAAGGAAAAATAGAGGATATTGCATATATGGGATGTTAAAACAAGGATACGGTATCCAACCCAATATATAAAAGTGATATTACTAAAACACCAATGGATAAAAATCCCACATACAAACCTATATATCGGGATCCCAAAAGGAAATATTTGTATAAAATACCAATAATGGAGATTACAAAACAAAACATTTGCTGACGCTTGAACTTTTGTACATATTTTCGCCACTGCACAGTGACTTTATATGAGTTAATAACAATGAAACTTCAATGAATCAATAAATAAAAATACTCAAAGGGTTACCATGGTTACATGTAAATAATTCCATGAAATCTTGATATAATTTTATGTAAGGGTGACTCTGTGTTGCCATTTACTTAAATCTAAATACACAGAAAATTACAAGCACTCAAGGAAACTAAAAAACAAATATGAAATCATTGCACTAAGATGATGCATATATTTTGAAATATAATATAATTAAATGATTTTCTGTTGACTGTATTGTTATAAAGCTGGAGCTATACTAAGATAGTACTATCATCAATTCTATTCATATTTGAACAATTTTATTGAATAGCCACACTAACCTCTGAATATTACAGATAATTTACAGTTTTAATATTTGTAAGTCTATTGAAATTTAATAATATGTCTAATGACCAAAAATACCTAATAAAAAGCAAAACCATATTTATTGCATCTTTTATTTAGATTTTATAATTTTCAATATCTAAAGGACATAATACATACATGATGTTGATAAAATGGCAACAACTTTTGGTTCAAGTAATATTTTCAATGAAGACAAAACTGAAGTTAAAATAGATGAAGTTTTCAATCTGAGAAATAGTTTCACTATAATACAAAATCTAAGGTCACATTTAATGGTTCAATAGTCATTTGGAATTATTACCAAAGTCCAAACATATAACACACTTCGTGAAAAGTGATTTGTATGTGTGTGGTCGATGGTACATATTTTGGGTACTCACAATTTTTTGCATACTGAAAAAAGTCTTGAATCATACATGGGAGCTGACGTTAAAAGTATAACAATTTTGAATGGCCTAAAGATCTGAATCTCAACAGTAATATTGATATATGTCAAAAATTACAGTAATTTCTCATATTACATGAAGGCTTGAATCCCAATATTCTGATAGGCTAAATGAGAAACTCAGTGGAGTTGCAAATCCCACCGGACAAAAGTATTTTTTTAATCCTTAGTCATTTTGGACGTTACAAAAACATGATGGAAGTAACCAGGAAATAGTAGAGAAGTATTGTCTCCTTTTATTGAACTTGGACCAAATCTGGAAACTGGTATTTGTGTTATCAGGAAAAATCATAATTTTCCTGACAAATGGTGACCATTTTCTTGTTCAGATATCGAAGGCATCACTATCCAAAATTTAACAAGCAACAAAATCCTTCAATTTCGAATTGAGTGATCATTCATTCTTGAGCAGTGGTCTTTTGCCCGTATAGCTTATAAAATTTGGATTAAATCCTATAAGTGGTTTTAATGTAAGCCAAAATTACATTCTTCATTAAAAATTGTGGCAATTTTGAAATCTTTTGAAATTCTTCAGCAGAGTTCCTATGTCCCAAAGGCATCAGCATATTTGAAAATTGGTGGCCTTTTTTAACTGAGTGGCCATATTTATAGGATATCCTATGATTTTGAGGAATATCATTTTTATCTACGAGGTGATATTGATATCTGCACAAGAGAGCGAAGCGAACGAGTGCATATATCAATATCACCAAGTAGATTAAAATGATATTCTGAAAAAAATCATAGGATGTTCTTATTATCCTAAACTTACAAGGAGTGTACTAAATGTATAATATCATTAATGCAAAATGAATTTCATGCCAAATAGAGTCAATTTGGCGGGAAATCAACAAGCGGAGTATATCGCCACAATATCCTCCGCATATTGGGTTTTCCGGAGTATATCGTCACAATATCCTCCGCCCGGAGTATATCGTCACGATATCCTCCGGATATTCATTTTGCCCATAAATATCAAATTTATTTTTAATGTTATTATACATTTAGTACACTAAGTGTAGGATAATGAAACATACTATATTACCATGTTCATTCCCAAAGCACAGGTCTTATGCCCATAAGACATCAGCCTATAAAATTCTAACCAAATAAATCAGCTAATATTTAAGTTATCACCAATACACATGAACGGACAGACAAATGCACATACGGATGGACAGACAGCTTCTCTATATCCCTACCGAACTTTGTTTGGTGAACACCTTATATTCTATAACGTAGTGATTAACTTCCATTTCTGTTTGTGATTCTTCATGTCACAGTTGCAGATCTCTTTCAATTTTCATCAGAAAAAAATTTAGAAAGACTGCACAAAAACTTAAACTTGATGTCAGAACAAAAAACCACTGTGTACACAACTCTCCAAAACAGTTATGTGATCCAGGTGGACTATAGGTTTCATAATTCAAAGCAAAAAGCTTTTGAAATAATACCAATCCAAATCCATTACTTAAAAACACAAGACCACAGTTTTGTCCGCAGTACTGCAAACCAAACAGGTTAATGGTGATGATATCAATATGGACAAACAAAACACCATATGCCAAGGCTACCATTACAGAAGCAAATATCAAACTAATTAAACTTCCATTAAAAAATATGAACACTATTTGACTGATACAGGTAACTATGCCCGAAAATAACAGAATTGATGACTTCGGGATGACTGGCCATTTCTGGAATATATAGTCTGGTATCACTCCACCAAATAATCGCCCAATTGATGCAAAAATTGGTATTATGAAAGTAAATGTTGTTGGATTGACATCAATTTGTGCAGATTCTCCGATAATTGTGATATTGTTTACAACTGAAATGTTAATACCTCCGATGATCATACAAATCAGAAAAACATAATAAAACTGAGGCGTTTTCATCATTTGCCAACAGTTCATATCTTGTGGTATCTGTTTTGTTATTTTCTCTTGAACAAGGGCTGTTCTATCATTTATGTTCTTATTGTTCTTATGTTCCACGGTGATGGTGTTGTTATGTATATCATTTGTCTTATTCATATCAGCCTCTCCTGATTGTTCAATCTCATCATATGGAGATCCTTCTGGAACTGTCTGTAGCATCACAACACTACATATTCCTATACAAGCTGATAATACAGTAAGCATTATCATAAACTCTCCTAACTTTTGATTCTCTGCATCTTCAAAGTGTCCTTGTACGAATAATCCTTCATAAAGAGCAATTATAACAACAGAACTAAGTCCAAATATGGCATTTAAGAGGCCGAGTACTTTACCCAAATGTTTCTTGTCAAAGTTCTTGCAATTCACTGCCATCGATGGTATGACTAAAAATGTGGGCCCAAATCCTGTCAGAAAATAAAAAATACACACCAGCCAATTTTTTGAGCTGAAAAATATCCTAAAAACAGTCGCCATCCACATTAGTAAAAATCCCATTGTCGTGACAATAAGTGAGATGGTGCACGTCACTCTTGGACCGAAACTGTCAAAAACAATTCCTGGTATAAACTCTAAACATCCTCCCCAATCACCACTCGAGGCTATGTAATCCAATTCAGTCTGAGTATAGTTAAATGTTTCTTTCAGGGAGATTGCATATCCGTTAAAGCCAAACACAACTCCTCCCAGGAACCATCCAAGTATCCCTACGCCCAAAGAAACATATTTCTGAAGTTGTTGTCTTTTTAATAAATTCATTATCGCATCATTGAACTTAGTGCTTCTGTCAGGTTTAAAAAAGCTGTTCTTGTCTGAAGTGGATTTATTATTTTTTTTATTAAACTCATAAGCGGAAAATGCGGGATAACATAATAATGATCTTTAGTGATTACTCGTACACACGCAGCAGGTGTATAAGAACTGGAATTGAAATATGCCAATATTGTTTAGTACTAGTATATAACAATATTATTCAGTGCATATTCATCTCTCTGCTGGTAATATACAAGTATAACATAAAATAAATAAATAATTAAATAATGCTGGTAGGATAACCAGCGAAACATGGAAAGTAAATCATTATTCTCTGAAGTAAATGATGCGAGCTTGAGTTATTTAATATTTGAGTATTCACATATGGTATGCTATCACTGGCGGATTAGGGGAGGGGGGAGGGCCTGGGGGCCCAGGCCTCAAAATGGGCCTCAAAATTTCCCACTTTTGGGTTTTAGGGGCCCAAATTTTTTTCCGCACAAGCGCGGACGTTTTTTTCTCTGACCTGAAATTTGGCCCCTCCTTGTTGGTTCCCAGATCCGCCCCTGGCTATGACACAGACCTAATTTCAATTTGAACATTACTCCACGGAATAGCCAATCCTGTACAGAACAAACTACATCTAATCAAACCACTTTTCATTTAGAACATTTCATGATGGATATAACCAGTAGTTACTTTTTTGACAAAATTGATGTTTTCAAATATAATTTCATTTTGAATAAAAAAGGCCAAATCCTATAACTGGTATTTGATATTTAGTTCTATGTTATCAAAATTAATTTTTTCATAAAAAATGGCAGCCATTTTGAATTAAGAGCCATTTTAAAAAGCATCAACATATAAAATTTGAACCAAGTCCCTCAACTGGTATTTGAGTTATCAAATATTACATTTTCATGAAAAATGGTGGCCATTTTGAAGTGAGTGGCCATCTTTAATATGCCTCCTTTGCCAATAAGATATTATCCTATAAAATTTCTACAAATGGTATTTAAGTTATCACACCTTTTATTGAAAAATGGTGGCCATTTTCAAATTCAGCGGCCATCTTGAACAGAGCTCAATATCCCCAAGGCAACAGTATTTAAAGTTTGAACTAAATCCATCAACTGGTATTTGAGTAATCTAATATTACATTTTTCCAAAAACTGGTGGCCATTTTAAATTGAGTGTACGTATTGTGTTCTTGAGTAGGTCTAAAAGTTTGGACCAAGTCTGTCAGGCATTATTTGGGTCATTGCCTGGACACACAGATCAATGAATGGATGACAAATAGACAGAGAGACAAAACTATGGATGGCTTCTCTATATTGCTACCAGACTTTGTTTGGTGGAATAATTCACAAATCCTTCCATTTTTGAATTTGATAACAGACTAACTGTCATGTATTCTGGTCAATGATATAATAAAACAAATATTTCATTCCACACTTGTTATGCACCTTCCATGAATTCTGCGAGGACATATTGCCATCAACATACTCAATACAAGCAATACTCAAGCCCTACAAATATCACCATAAAGTACAGATATTGCGCCATTTCAAAAAATGAAATACTTGGTTAATATTTTTTAGCTATAAACAGCAAGAAAATAAAACAATACTGCTATATAAAAATCATAATTCACATTACAAGTGTACCAGTAGATAAAAACTCTAATTTATAGCGTCTAAAATGCAAATACGACCCTCTAGCATATCAAGCGCAGTAATTCAAGACTGACAAGGCATGATCAACTACATTCCATTATCTACGATTGTCAGTCCAAATATCTTAAATCAAGTATTTCACTTTGAAGTGTGTGTGTTTATCGAAAAGAACTACTCAAACTTTGGACCCGTGCATTCTCCTAGCTCATGTATAGAACATATTTACAACCCCCTACATAAAATTGACAACCTTGACTTCATATTTAATAACATGTAAAGAAGTCTATTTAAGCTTCAATCTTAATTTTGTTTGTCAATAGACTAGATGCGAGTAGAAATAATTTTGATTTGCATCATTAAATATTCAAAAGGGTGATATGAAAATTGAATATAAGTGGTTCTTTTGTCTAATCAATTAATTTGCCTATTGCCTAATTTTTGCCAGATTCTGAAAATTAAATGTTGAAAATATTATCTTAATAATGTTATCTAATGGGAAGTGTCTTGTCACCAGGAAAATTAAAATCAGGAAAGTGATAAAATTTGACCATTCAGCAAATTACAAACATTCAGATTAAATGACACTTATTGAGTATGGCTTTGTTATATGGATTCATTAAAATTTCTAAACATAAACACAGTTACAAGGTTTAAAATGTGGTATATCATGCATACTCCCTTTAAAAAAGATTGGCTACAAGAAGTCCACTTTTAGCATGTTGTCCAAAAGTAGACTTCTGATTGCCAAATTTTTGAAGGGGAGTGTATATTCGATCTGCGTTGTCTAAAACTATGAACATACTGTTGCATATTAGATACAAGGTCAAAACAGTGAATATCAATTTATTGCATACTCAAAAAAGGCAAATAACCGCAGAATGTAGAAGTTATGTTTTATCAAGACTTAAACTAACTTGATTTATAGACTATTAGACTCTTTTAATACCATGAAAATAGTACAACACCCCCCCCCTCCCAATAATACAGCCCCCTAAATCAATAAAAATGTCACAAATTTAATGATGTTACAGGTCTCAACATATTTTATGGAAGTGGGGAGCTCACTACCTTAAATATTAAGTTTTGTAGGTACCTTTACATGATGTGGCTCTCCATTAGACATTCTTACTATACTAGCGATTAATCAAAAATCACCCGATACATCAAATACCACTCAACCAATGACATAGTTACTGAGGTTACAACATGCACTGAAAAACAAAGTTGATTTTTGGAGAACATTAGGACATGTTGACCTATAGCTACTTAAAACAAGTTGTGTATCTCTAAAGAAATTCATTTTTAAAGATTTGAAAGATGATATGTACATCATTTCAGAAATATTAGCTTTCAAGCCCATGGTTTGATTACCTATATTTATTCCATAATACTACTGTTTTCCCAGGGAAATATGAAGGAATAAAAATCGTATTGAATCGTATTACATGAAAAAATCGTATTGTCCCCGGGAAGAAAATCGTATTGGAGCGTATTACATGAAAAAATCGTATTGTCCCCGGGAAAAAAATCGTATTGGAAAATATTAACCTATTTTTGGTTTTCCTGTTATTTTTAACCTTAGCTAATTGATAAAAGCATTTTCAAAATGTAACATTTTAGAGGAATGTATTATGGAATAAATAGGTTATTTCTGGTCGGGATTGAATATGGGTTTCATTCCTCGGAAAATATGATATTGACCTTGGAAAATATGATATTGACACTCGGTCGCTGCGCTCCCTCTGTCAATATCATATCACCCTTCGGTCAATATCATATTGTCCCTCGGAATAAAACCCATATTCAATCCCTCACAGTAAATAACCTATATGTATTCACCTTAAGGTGTATTGTAAGTCATTCCTTATGACCAACAAGTGACCAATATATATACAAGGCAATGCATCTTCAGAAATTTCGATAGAAAATTCGCCATTCTCTCTAGGGCACAAGCTTATGAATCTGTAACAATCTTTAATAGAAAATAGAAATCATTGTGATTAAAAGATGGCAGCACATTTTAGAAAATCTCAATCATGAAAAAACTGACTTCATCCGGACACTTACCAATGTCACAAGATGAATACCAGCTCAGTGTTCACTGAACAAGTATTCTTAATGCATATATATTTTAGTAGCAGCATAGGATAGCAATTTCTTTTGAAGAGTTACATTCCAATTTTATCTGAATGATGAATATATTGAAGACCTAAGATGCAGAAATGTTGAAAATAAGAAAGGTAAGTCAAACAGTTTCTATCATAAAATGAATTCCCAATTTGGGAAATTCTAGTTTCCAAAATTATCAGAAAAATAAGTTACCAAACTTCTGTATGTTGAAAACATTGTAAGTGGGACACTTTTGGAGGAATGAAGTTTTTTTGAAAAATGCTTTACTATTTTATCTAACAAAGTGTTCTCATGACAGAGGTGTTCAATGTTTCAATGCATTTAATGAAGCTTAACAATATCGCTTTATTAAAGAGCTTTTTAAGGTGATCTGCAAATGACATTACACAACAATATGTAATCAGCTATTACCTTGCAATTGTATAAGCTTGGAGTCATAGAAAATATAACAATATGGTCATGTTTTAAAATGTGAAATAGAAAACAATAGAGTGGATATGCAAGAAATAAAGTAAGTAGGCATGAAGCTAACACTCTAAATTGTATAGAAATGCAAAAATTTGATACTGTTCATTCAAATTAAAGAGAGAAATGAGTGGAATCGGCATGGACTTTCAATTAGAAAGCCCATGGAATCGGCAAGGAATAAAGTAATGCAAGAAATAACGCTGTTCATTCTTCTAAAGAGAAACAGGTATGACAACCATGACCTCTTTTCATATTATTTATTTATATTAAGGTAATTCTAATTGGATTTTGACATTATCCTATTGTGCGGGATTATCAGGGAATTGTACATACTATCAAAAATACAATTGTTAAACGTTTTCTTGGTTCCGGAGATATGGATTTTTAGATTCATGCAACCCAATCGTTATAAAGAATGTTTGACCTTCTCTTAAAATTGCTTATCCTTTAAGCCTGATGACAACATAAGTTTACATAGGATTACATATAAGATTTTCCTCATGGATCGAACAGTCATACTGATTTGTGTGAATGTATGCTCACAACCTTACTAGTGTTGTCGCGATTAATCGATACATCGCGATATACATCGCCAAAGCTGATTCTGGCCATGCATCGATGTCTGAAACAAAACATCGATGTTTTTGAAAAAATTTTAATTCGCTAAAAATCACCCTTTCTTATCTTATTTTGACGCAAATCGCTTACCTTTCTCATGAGTTATTTCATTTTCCAATGTTTTCTGATATTCTTTCGCTCCAAAACTGCTTTAGCTAGTCTAAATGAACCATTAATCTAAAAAAATTACTTTTACTTTCATTTCACTGTTACTAGAAGTTCCCGGATGTACCAGCGTACTCTTATTAATTTGTTCCGTTCGGTATTTTAGTGTATTAGCGTTCGGTATTTCAGTGCACTTTTCTCAGACTTTTTCTCGATGTACATCGCGATGTGCATCGATGTTTACTCCTGAAAATTGCCGATGCATCGATGTACGATTATGGCACATCGCGACAACACTAAACCTTACCCTTTCTTAGACTGGTCGACAGTATCCCACTCTTTACTCTTACAATGAATCTCTGAACTATCTGAGCCAATCAAAGTCTTTGCTTCATAAATAATGCACTATTCCTACAACAAGATGAAATGCATATAGCCTACAATTGTTTTAAAAAATCAAAAAAACTGGAAACAAAAAATGTAAAAATATGTTCATTATGTTATTTTAGTGTGCGTCCTTGTTCTTCCTCTACCTACATTATATATGACATATCATACATGACATCGATATATTGACCTAATCTGTTATGCATGACTTCAGATATTTCACGAAAGAGCATAACTCTCCCTTGAGTATGTTCTCTGATCTCATTCATCATTCAGAAGGAAAGAAACTAGTTATCAAGTTGTCACGACAAATGGAAAAATGAAATATCAATTTGGTTTTCATTTACATCTTCATCTGAAATAAAATCCATTTCAAACATTGGGCTTGCGAGGATTGCTAAAGTAAAGTATGATCTCATGTTTAAACTACCCTGAATCTACTTGCCCTATTCACATTTCCCTCTGATTTTTATATATGATTTTGCAGTTTTGCTATTGATAAGCTTCTAGGCCTTTAATGGGAGTTTTATTGTGAAATAAATTCTGAGTAAAACCTCTTCAATCCAAAGGCCACTGGGACTGGCCAAAAATATTTAGATTAGCAGGTGTTCACATTTCAAGGTTAAAGTGTTCACATTGAGAAGTTAAAGTGTTCACATTGAGATATATTTGGATTAATAAGAGAGGTGTTCAGCTACACAAGGTTCTCTGTATTCTGAAAATATTGTAGTGTCATGATCCTCTGAAATATGATTGAATGGATACAAGTATGATCAGATAATTGTTTCTCAGAGTGCAGTAAGTGAAGTTTTTATAAAGGGTACCCTATTCAATAACCTCGATTTTGAAAAAATCAGATTTCCATTTTGTTAGGTTCAACATCCATCCATTTGCTCAATATAAGGGATATAACTGTACATGTATATCTATGTATATTACTAGAAATGGAACATTACAGAGTAAGGCTCTACCACAGTGGTAGTTTAAACAGAAGGGATTTAACAAAACAGATCTGATATTCAGATCATAATGCTAGTATTTGCACTGACAACAGTTCAAGATGAATAGAATGTAGATTCAATATTGACAAAGACCCTTTCAAACGCAAAAACAAATATTTCTTTAAATGATATGAGTGTACTTTATTCGTAAGTGATAATGCACTGTTTGTCTGAGACTACAATAGGATGAAAAATAATTTCGTTCAATGCCTGCAAATTGCAATATAGGCCTAGAGTAGGTGCCGATGCGGAGATACATGGGACACTAAATTGCGAATTATATAATTCCACGCTTTAGCATTTCCAAAACAAGTAAAGGTACTATATTATGATTAAAGGAATACTATGAATATAAACATGGAATTTTAAGTTAAAAAAAAGTTTAACAGTAGTCTCACAAACAATCAATGAAACAAACAAACAAGTAAACAAACAAACAAGGAAATAAATCAATCCGTAGTACTCTCTTTGACATGGTCTGATGGCACTTAGTGACAACCAATAAAAGACTAATCTAATTTTGATCTCTAAATCAAGCCACAATTCAATTCATTGCAGCTTCAGAAAAGACTATAGCAAAACAAACCAATTTCAAAAGAGAAATAACGTAGATACAAAACAGAAATCTACAAAAAGCTCATACTAGAGGCAGAGAGCTAAGACAGTCAAAGTAAACCAAACGGATATTTGTTAAGATTAATAATATTAGAAGAAAATAGAACATTGCTGCGGGAGACAATCATATTTGCAGAACAACAGAACAAATATTAACATAGGGGCTAATAAGAATAAGAGTCTGGAATACATTTAAGTATCCGGAAAGATGAATAACGAAATGTCATCGACAGATTTTGATCTGACTCAGGTAAACATAACTTTCATATTTTGTATTTTAGATTCGGTGTATTAAAATCGTTGGGATTTATTTTGATTGTTCATACAGTCCTGGCATACATGTCAAGACAAGACTATACAGGTCAAGACAAGACTATACATGTCAAGAAGTCAAGACAAGACTATACATGTCAAGACAAGACTATACAGGTCAAGGCAAAAGACAAGTCAAGACTTATTAACAAATTGCTACTTTTTGTACAGTAAATCTGGAATTAAGCTATGACTATTTTCAGCAGGATCACAGAAAAATTTATTGAAATTTCAAGTTCAATATGGTTAATATCATTTATGTTTTTTTTCAAATATTGCCATAGTGATATCTCCATTAGCAAAATGAAATCTGAGATATGCAACAATGTTTCATATAGTAAACATAAGAAATGTCAGTCCTACAAACCATAAGTAAATAAATAATTGTAAAACCAAATCAATTGGTGTACAATTAAATATATTATCCCAAATAAGAGTTGTAATTAGATGTTCTAATTGTTATTCAAGTGAAACTAATTTTTGTATTCCCATTCAACAAATCTGTGATTCCAAGTGATACCTTGCTTTTACTGAGCACTATTAAAGTGATTTATTCTGTTCGATCTACTGCATCTAGTTTTTCTTGCTCTTTCGCTATTTTCGTGCCGTTTCTGAATTTTCTCACTAGAATTTAAAGTACTAAATTTTCTGCGATTACTCTATAATTTTGAGGGCTGACAAAATGTCTATTTATTTAATACATTAATTTGTTTGTCAGATGCAATTTTAATGTTTTTTTCTCATTTGGGTGCAAAATGCAAATGGAGTTCTGAGTTGGTGCAGACTTTTTGAAATCTACATGTAAAGTGGGTGCAGCACTCACAGGTGGTTCAATGCTAGGGTGATCCTGCTTGGGTTGAAACATGAGGATGGAATATACCCAGAATTCATCGATAAACCTCCATGAATCTCCATGTAAACATAAATCTAGAAAAACGAAAAAATGACCAAGAATTCAAATATGAAACTAATATCCATGTAAAGATGCACATAGAGCTTTATAAAATGAGAGAATTACCTAGAAATCATAGATGAACTCAATATCAATTTGCAAACCTCTAGAGGCTGATTTCTACATGAAGATGGTTCATCTATGAATTCTGGGATATTTCCCCTGTTTGTAGGAAAATTTGTTGATTATCTGATTCTCCCAATGTCACATCCATTAACAAAACCAAAAAGTATAGCTGAGAGGTAGTAGATATCATAGTAAACAAAGTACAGAGTTGACTGGGGACATATGGGGGGGGGGGTCCAAATGAAACATAGCTCAGCTATACAGCTAAACCTGTCTAATCTTAACACTATTAGGACTGGCCTAAAGTGTTCAGATAAGCAAGTGTTAATTATTTCAAGGTTTACTAACATGCGAGTCAATAGCAGAAAAAATAGGATTGAGAAAAGGTGTTCACATTGAGAGGTTTACTAGCATGCGAGTCAATAGGAGAAAAAAAATGGGATTGAGAAAAGATGTTCACATTTCAAGGTTTTCTAACATGTTAGTCAATAGGAGAAAAAATGGGATTGAGAAAAGGTGTTCACATTTCAAGGTTTTTAATATGCGCGTCAATGAGGGGTAACAAATGGGGACTGAGAAAAAAAGGTCACATTGAGACTTTGGGATTAGGAAGGTGTTTTGATTCAGAGGTTTTACTGTACTCTCATTTTTACTACTGATGTGCAAGGGCAAAATATCGATGTCCATCAAAAAATGTAATTAATTTAGTGATGTCTTGTTTTTTGACAGACATCAATGTTTTGACCCGACCCCTAAGTGTAAATGACAATTTTCACGAAATGCTAGTTAGATGAGCAATCAGAGTTGACCTCAGTATAATGTTAAGTGTAAGTAAGGGACAACGAGGTAAATCAAGAGAAATGATTTGATTGGTTGATCATTAAGATTGTTCGACCAGCTCTAATGATGAGAGAAAACTATATGAAATATGTATCATGACGTTAAATTGTCTAGACTGGAAAAGTAAAAAATAATTAGTCGATACATTCAATGATCGAGAGAACTTAATATAATCGGAAACTCCGTGAAATTATTTCGACGGTTAATGAAATATTTGTAACGTTTGGTCGTTGAAGCGGGGGATTTGCAGACAAGCAATTAATCTGCTCAAGGCCTGGAGGTAATCTCAGAGTAGGCATGATTAAACATTGGAAATATGAGAAAATGGGAAGAAATACCTAGAAAATGATTACATAGGTGTGTAGTCTATACTCTAAAGTGTACAGAAATTTCAGAAAATAAGTCAGTCTTTTACAAAACGAGCAAGAAATCTGGCGAAATCAGCATGACTGGAATGATTTTTTTAAGCCTGGTTGGTCTTCAATTTAGAAATCATGATATATGTGAAATCAATGCATGCTTAAATGGGTTGAACCTTACTGATGATTTCATTAGCGTCTTATTTGTATGTACCCTTACAATTATGTACCTTTACATTGAATCCTTATCCAATTATAAATTAATTTCCGTCATCTAACACTTTCTATTTCATCCTCTATCTGATCTATCCTTGATCTATCTATTTACACTCCAGTATCTGACCTAACTATTTCAACTCCAATCCTAAATGTTTCAACTCCAATCCCCTGGCCTAAATAATTTAACTCCAATATCTGACCTATCTATTTCAACCCAAATTCCTGACCTAAATGTTTCAACTCCAATCTTTGAACTATCTATTTCTACTCCAATCCTTGATCTATCTATTTCAACTCCAATCTCTGCCCTACCTATTTCAACTCCAATCCTTAACCTTAATATTTCGACCCCAATCTCTGACCTGAATCTTTCAACCCCTATCCCTGACCTATTCATTTCAACCCTGACCCCTGACCTATCTATTTTAACGCAAAACCCTATCCATTTCATCTACTATTGTATATGCAATACAGCTTGGTTATTTCTATATCTAAATACATGTATGCAAGCTACAAGTAATCACCTCATTGCAAAAATCAATTTAAAATATGAATGTGCAATCCACGTGATACTTGACACCTATAAATATTTTCATTGTGAAAATCCTGGTGTTAATCAATTCATGATTTGAATTATGTTTACTTGTGTTATCTCATTGTCTCCTAAGGGAGATTTAACATCCTGAAGGAGACACCTCTCATCAAAGTGAATTTGTTTCACAATTGTTTGACTGCAAATAAATAACGCCATCCAAATACAAATAGCAGTTTTAAATAGACTAGATGCGAATAGAAATAATCTTGATTTACGTCATTTAATATTCAAAATTCAGTCAAAGTGATGTCATATTTGAAATCTACATGTAAAAGTACATCTAGAAAAATGGTTTCGAAAATTGTTTATCAACTTTGAAAATTTAATCTTTTGGGAAAATGTCACTTCTAGCTCGGGTTGATTCCTCATAGACCCCATGTTACAAAATCACAAAGAGTGAAATATCTTTTCTTGTATTGAACAGATAACATTTTCTTTTACTGGACATATTTTAATTTGCATAACTATTAGATACATAAAGGTTATATAAAAATTGAACCACTAAAATAGATGTAATTCAAGTTAAAGGGAACTTTCTACTATACCCGCCATGTTATCTGACCCGAACGAGCCACCTGGTGGCGAAACTGGTAACTACCTACTCGCATCTGCGTTATTGAATCACAAATCAGTGATTTCCCCAGCATTAAAACAAGTGGGCACAGCACCCACCTGAGCTTTTGAAAATAGACTTGCAACCACCTGAAAATTCATTTGCACCCACTTGAAAATGAGAAAAATTGGCATATTTTGACCAATTTTGGTCTAAATTGTGAAAATGAGAATTTGGCACCTACCTGAGAAAAAACTCTGGAGAGATCACTGCCAATGTTGACTGACGGACCAATAGATGGCCAGAATGGACCAATGAACAGGGAGACGGATGGATGGACTTACAATACAAAATTACAGACAGTCAGATGGACGGACCTTACATGATCCTATCTGGATGAGCAAAAAAGATCCACCAAGTATTTTACACATAGAGTACAGTAATAAATACCGTTGAAGACCAACAGCTCAAATATCATAAGAAACACTTCTATATGACCAGAATAGATATTTATCTTATACTCTAAGAGATTGAGCCATTTATTTCAATGTTCCTTAATGGCTATCAGGAAATAGAACTTAGTTAGCCTAAAACCACATATTCTGTTTTCTACTTCTAACAAAAAACAATCACTTTATGTCAAGTGAAAACCCATTCGAGAAGTTCTAAATTTTTGGTAAAGTGATTTAGGACAAGTCCATCAAATTGCCATAATTGTATTGATCATTCCAATGTTCTAGTATAATGTAATTTCATTTTTTGATTTATTGCAAATATTGGTTCATAAACAAATAATAACTATCTATATGTTTAATATAAAAAAATCTACTTCCATCTACTAGGACCAATAAACAAACAAATAAACCAAAGAGACAAACTAACAAACAAACAAAGTAACAAATACGTTTCATGTAGCTTAGGTGCCTACAATACTTAGAGGTTATGTCACTATGACGTGAAATATGCCTGAGTTCTCCCAATATAGGCCGACCTTGGGAGGCTCTATATTTGGGCAAGAACGAAGGCATATTTCACGTCATAGTGACATAACTGATGTATTACATGCCTTTGTTCCCATGGTTACTTGTATCAATGACGTGACGTCATGATATTATCATGGTTATTAAAGAAATCTAATATCAAAACGAGGTAAGCGGGCTATATCGGGGTAATCGGGCAATATCGGTGGATATAGCTCGCTAACTTTCCCATTGACTTCCATACAAATGCTTCGCTAGGTATGTAATACAGGAATTTAGATTACATTTATGGTTTTGTTTGTCATATGAAAACAATGTTGTTGGGGTAATGGAAAGTGAAGTGACTCGCTATACTCCCTGAAAATTACTGAAATTCAATTACGAACCCTTGACCTTATACATGTATATGTATGTACCCTTAACAAGAGTACCATTAGTCTATCCTCTTCAGAAGTACATGTAATTTGTTATTTTCGGGATCTAGCCTTAATGAAACTGCTAAGAATCAACAGAAAATCAAATGTTGATATACTGATCTTCCCAGCATTAAAGCAAGAGGATGCAGCACCCACCTGAGATTTTAAAAATAGGCTTGCACCTGCCTGGAAAACATTTGCACCCTCTTGAAAATGAGAAAAATCATGAAAAATTGGCATATGTTGACCAATTATGGTCTAAATTGTGAAAATGAGAATTCTGCACCCACCTGAGAAAAAATACTGGGGAGGCCACTGTAATAGTAAAAATGATATGTACTGAAGGTAGGTACATGAATTTCAGGTTCAAACTCAAATAAAAAGTCAGGGACAATTGAGATAATTAACATCTTTCAATAGAGTATCAAAATTATAAAATCAACTACAATTGTCGCAGGAATTACAATATCCAATCAGGATTCAGAATTTTAAATAGGTCATGAAATACCCAAAAGACTATCAACGCATTAAAACCATTAATACTAATGCTGATAAAATTATATGTGACAATTTTGAGGATTGATATAAAATACAACCAAATTGAGTTGTCCTGGAATGCACTGTAATAGAGTACTCTTTTGAGTATACTACACACTAATACTACTACTTTAGATATGCCTCATATATCAACCTCTATTTTTTAAAGAGATGTGACTGGCTTGCTTATTTAACCATTTCACTAAAAGTTACCCCTTGGAGTGTGATGCTGTGGTTATGTCCATTATGTGTTCACTTCATATTTTTATTATTGTGTCACCTTATGTGAATCACCACCACAAGTGGTTATATTGTTATAGTCTCAAGCTCTTATGTGGACATTTGTTGGGCAGGCAGGTGGTGACATTTTTCATGTTATCTTTTTTATGTCAAAGCTAGCTTGACTGTTGATAAACAGTTTCTAAGAAACTTGCCTTATATGCCTAAAGCATGTCACAGAATTTAATAATAAGGTTAAAATCCCTAGATCTAATTCGATATGACTTAAGATTAGCACAAAAGGTTAAGAATAAATGTCTTGACGCACCTTTCCCGCTCGATTCATGTAATGAGCATTCATTCATAATAACTGTACTTGTAGCATTCACGCTTCTGTCATAAACATTCCATCAAGTGGTCTTTACTCGACAAGGGAATGTGTACCACAGTCACCATCACAAGATCTATTTACTCAGTGATCTCCCTAGCATTAAAAGCAAGTGGGCGCAGCATCCACCTGAGTTTTTCAAAATAGGCTTGCACCTACCCAAAAATCCATTTGCATTTCCATCCATTTGCGTTTCAATCCATTTGAAAATGAGAATTTTGCACCCACTGGAGAAAAAATACTGGGGAGATCACTGATACTAGTCTTAGATATTTTTAGTTTATGTTTCTATATATTTTAAATTAAATAAAAATCATACAGTACAGGGCCCAGCTGTAGCATTACTAACTCAAAGTTCTGTTACCAAAAGACAGAAACATAATCAAGGAAGTCATGAAGACTGCTTAATATTGAGATAAGACAACATAACATTGCATTTTAAACTATATCTTGATTCCTTTAAAAAAGAATTCAAGAAATCAGGTGTTAGTTCAATAACTTACTTATTTGTCAAGAAGTCAAAAAGCAAAAAAGAAAGCGATCGTCCAGTCTTACACTCTGATCACAAGACTTGAAGTGAAAGAGTGACAGTCCCTCTACCAGTAGTTCCCTGTAAAGGGAAGCCCCTGTGCCCCCCCCCCCAGTATAGTCAAGTGGGGGGTCACAAGGTATTGCAGCTAGACTAAAGCATGCAAGCACTTTTAACTTTACAATATAATTTTACTGTGCAACTATTATATACCTCTGAGGTGTCCATGCTACAGACCATGTATACTGTACACATTAGATTGAATTTAATAAAAAACATAAATAAAAATAAAAATGAATATCAAGAGATGGAATATACACATACATATACATGTCAATAAGTGATGATAATACAGCAAGTATTGGCAAACAAGATTTATATAATATGAGGTTATATAATGGTTGATTCCGTATATCGTGTTTATACTCAAGTGAGTATATGATATATTCACGAGTGACTGAAGGGAACGAGTGAATATATCACATACTCACGAGAGTATAACGATATACAGAATCAACCATTATATGATCTTATTATCCCACCCCAATCTTTAATCAATAAAAGGTTAATCTAAATTCAGCAGTTGTATATCAAGTCGAAGAGTTGTATACGCTGCCCAGGAGTTGTATACGCTATCCAGGAGTTGTATATCGTTCTGAAGAGTTGTATACGATGAATGTTGATTTCATACTGCATTTATACAATGCTATTATACAATCATATAAAGCACTTAGGGTGGGATAATAGATAATACAGTATGTCCAGTCAGATATTCAATATTAATTTGATTTGAGGGCTTTTCAGTGTTTGTTCAGTATTTGATATCAAGTCATCTTAAACTTTCAGAATCAAGAGATCTACATGATAGATAAGGGCCCCATAAAAAACAGATAATCCATAGATCTAGCTTAGATAAAGGGTCCCCTTGTTATTCAACTCCCAAGGGGTCTCTCTGGTACAACTCATCCTTCTGTGTCTATCTATCATATTTCATCATCACATTTTGAATCACTGCAATCAAAACGAGACAAATTGTTCCACAATTATCTCTCTAAAATTTGACTGAGTAGTATAATTTCTTGAAACTTCAATACATTTAGAATGTTGATTATACACCTGTTTACTTCATTCCTTGCTAATTTCACTCTTTACTATAAAATTAACAATTTTAAAAAACAACCGTTGTGACGTTGTTCTCGGGGCATTATTCTGATATTCCCTTTATTAGAGTCAGTTTCGTGCCTTGTTGAATAGTAACGGATGTTGGGATCATAAATTAACACAATCATCAAATAAATATTACCCCTTGTAGATCAAACAAGTATCCCTTAGGAGAGATCCGTGCTAAATGATTAGATCAACTTGGCCAAATTATTAGCCTAACAGACCGATTTGCTCTGTAACAATTTTTTTTCGAATTGCGTCCAGATTTATGACGCAATATACAAAACCAATTTCGGATAATTTTCTCGTAACAGCCTTCATGATGATGTCAAATTCGGGAAGTTCTAAAATAATTGTCTGACGTGACGGTCAGGATGTTCAACATAGATTTTTGTCAGTGAAAACATTATAGGGATGTCTATTGAAATGATCTACATTGTATATCAATGGTTGAATGTAAAATATCAATGGTTGAATCATGGGCTTTTTTATCTAGTTGAAAGCTCATGGTTGAATGAAAAATAAAATTGATTGGTTGTATAATATCAATGATTAATTGTATAATTTTAATGGTTAATTGTGCAATAATAATGGTTGTTTTGAATTATATCAATGTTTAATTATATAATATCGATGATTACTTGTGCAATTACAATGGATAATTGTATAATAACAATGATTAATTGTATAATATCAATGGTTGATTTAAAATATCAATGGTGTATTCATTATAAAATGTCAATGGTTGCTTGTGCAATAACAATGGTTTATCAACTGTATAATGTCAATTAGTTTATTGTGTAATAACAATGGTTGACTGTATAATATCAATAGTCGACTGGACAAAATCAATGCTAGGTTGTACATTCTGGAAATATTTTTTGCAATTTTGTCAGATCATTGTGCAGTATTATGTTCTCATTGTGCAGTATTATGTTCTCATTGTGCAGTATTATGTTCTCATTGTGCAGTATTATGTTCTCATTGTGCAGTATTATGTTCTCATTGTGCAATATTATGTTCTCATTGTGCAGTATTATGTTCTCATTGTGCAGTAGTATGTTCTCATTGTGCAATATTATGTTCTCATTGTGCAGTATTGTGTTCTCATTGTGCAGTATTATGTTCTCATTGTGCAGTATTGTGTTCTCATTGTGCAGTATTATGTTCTCATTGTGCAGTATTATGTTCTCATTGTGCAGTATTATGTTCCCATTGTGCAGTATTATGTTCTCATTGTGCAGTATTATGTTCTCACTGTGTAGTATTATGTTCTCATTGTGCAGTATTATGTTCATGGGCTCATTGCCTGAACATTGTGTTGACTAGTGCTTTAAACATTGACAATTGGCGACTGGCGAGTAACATTATAAGTTGAATGCAATGTTGATCCTAATTGGATTCTTTTAGTTTCTCTTGAATAAAGTATGAATATTGTTAATTTTCACAAAATAGATGTAACAAGGAATTATTTGAGCCAAAAGATACATATTTTTGGAAAAGTTGCTCCCTAGATCTGATTCTGCCTTCGTGCTTGTGCAGAATGATGCCCCGTGAAGGGTCTCAATAATTAATCATCGGTTGTCATACTCATCGTAAGTATGCCTCAGTCTGCAGGCGATTCCTCCATTCATTAGATGGCCTCATTAACAAATTGTCATCTTGGGGTTGAGTTGGGTACATAGCCTTATTGGTGTAAGTATCAAATGCATCAACTTTAAAATACATGTACTGCATTTATTATTCAGCTTTCATTTATTAATCTGAATGTTCTTGTTGCCGTGATTGGGTTTAACTTCCATGCTATGCTTTCATTGGTAGCAAATTCTCACAATCAGTTATTACTTAAACGTGCATGGAATTCCATGCGCTGACATAGGCCACCATTAATTTTTTTGCATCAAGGGCTGAATAGGCACGAACGTTAAACCTAGGGTGGGCCACAAGATATGTCAGATAAGAAATAAGGCCCAGACTAGATTTAACTTGTTGAACTAGTACTGCATATGTATATTCTATCAGGTGTTTCATTAGAATTTTTGACAACAGGCAAAATGAATGGCAAAACAGGCAAAATGTATAAATAAAAACATTAGGCAAATGAATAAAAACATCAGGCAAAATAAATGAAAAGAACAAGAAAAATGAATGAAGACAAAAATAAAACTACAGAAAATTATGTGAACCCGGCAACATTTTCAAAATTCTTCAAAGCATGGAATTAATTTTAGTCTAAGCAACAGGAATGACATCTCCGAAATTGCAATTTCTCGAACTCTTTGATTCAATTACTTTGAACTGTGATGTGGGACTCGCAAGCAACAAAGATGAAATGTAGACCTTTAATTGCACATCTCTATTTCTAAATGGTATCAGTGTTGTCTGGATGCTTAACAGATAATCTATGGGTTATCTATACCAAATAAGACACTTTCCTCTAGGCTCTATACAAGTTAAAAGCACTCTCCTTTTTGACAAGCCAAATCTATTAAAAGACCGTCTGCTCATGCTTATTTCGCTCAATTCTCTCCAAAATTTGAATGAAGTGTCCAATTTTCTGGTATTTCTACAGAATTTAGAGTTTTACTTACAAATCTGTTTATTTTATTTGTTGCTGATTCAATTCTTTTCGATTGTATTTTTCAATTAAAAAAGCAACTGCATTTTCCGCAAGGGGGAACTCAAGACTAGCATGACATTTTAAGCATTAGGAAGTGAAGTGATCCAACAGATATGATTGATTATTGTATGATGCATACCAAATATTATACCCTTTGCCAGAATGACAGATCATCTTATCCTCTGAGAACATATGAAACAGTTAATGATTTCCCCAGAGTTAGGAACAACAGGATGCAGCCACTCTGTTGAAAATCTGCAAATTACATGCCAGCCTGTTGAAAATCTGGAAATGACATGTCACCCTGTTGAAAATATGGAAACGACATGTCTCTCTGTTGAAAATCTGGAAATTACATGTCACCCTGTTGAAAATATGGAAATGACATGTTACCCTGTTGAAAATATGGAAATGACATGTCACCCTGTTGAAAATCTGGAAATGACATGTCACCCTGTTGAAAATCTGGAAAAAACATGTCACCCTATTGAAAATCTGGAAATGACATGTCACTCTGTTGAAAATCTGGAAATGACATGTCACCCTGTTGAAAATCTGGAAATGACATGCCACCCTGTTGAAAATCTGGAAAAAACATGTCACCCTGTTGAAAATCTGGAAATGAGATGTTACCCTATTGAAAATCTGGAAATGACATGTCACCCTGTTGAAAATATGGAAAAAACATGTCACCCTGTGGAAAATCTGGAAATGACATGTCGATGTCACCCTGTTGAAAATCTGGAAATGACATTTCACCCTGTTGAAAATCTGAAGCACTGTCAAAAGAGTGAAATATTAAGATATTTTGGAAATCAACGAAAAAATCCTTAAACCTCATCAACCTAAATATAAACCAATTGATCAAAAGCCAGCTGACTTAAATTGATTAATTTCAAGCTAGATTTGTTTGCTTTGGTGTAACAACTGTTAATAAAAATACTTCTTCGATCAATTTATTGTAAAAATCGAAAAAATTCAATCACTGTAAGGTACAATGTATATCGAAGTCAAGGTGACCTCAAGTGCCCAAATTACTTATTGCCTTAAGCAATGCACTCTTCCTGATATGGAATCGTTTGAGTCATTGATAGATAATATTAAATGGGCAGAATCTGTAATTTATAATCTTAATCCCAAGTCACCACAAACGGCTTTTAATCTATTTATAGCGATTTTGTAACTTGGGCTATTAATAGACTTAATAGGGATAATCTTCTTGAATGAAAATAGCAGAGCTTGAAAAACATTTGTCTTGAATATTACTACTTTCATAGTTATAAACTATCTGACTAGTATAGACAAGAGTTTAGCATCTGCGCCACCCTCACAACTGGTGCCATGAGAGCCTTGGTCATAAATTTCCAAACCTACCATGCTGAACTTTTCTCAACCAATCAGATAACAGGATGGAACACAATGCTAAATGTTTGCTCACTACCTTTGCGATGACGGAAATGACCATGTAGACAATGATCCATATTTCTACAACAAACTCTGATTAGCAATTTAAAGCGGCTTATCTTATTAACCTCTTGACTACCCAGAGTGACAGGATTTCTTGTCACCTCAGAAATGACCTTGAAACCCAGAGTGATGAGATAAATTTTCAAAATTTTCACTAAAATTGCTCTTATTTGAACAATTTTCATGCACTTTACACAAAATTTTTTTTAAAATGTGTAGAAATGATCTCTGGCGTCTAATTTTACTAAAATGAGCACCACATGTTGTATATGCATGTAGTAAAATGTCAAAAGCTGGCTAAAAATAATTAATTTTCAAGTAACAATCGATAACGTGAACGTAAGTTATTTAAGCGATGCATTTGTATGAGCGATTGGTCATACTTTGGCATTTCAATTTTATATGCAAGCTTGAACTGCCTATTATAGATTTATTGTAAACTGAAAGATTGAACGTGAAGCTCTCTTTGAAGAAGCAAAGCCGAACAAAAGCAAAGAGTACTACTTGAACCTTATCAACTTTAAAAGGCAATTAATTCATTTTATACATGAACAATTTTGTCAAGCTTCGATAAATACAAAACAGGATGTTTTATATCAAAGTGTATCAATGTTCCTAGTTCCATAATAACTCTGAATTAATCATAGAAGTAATATAGGATCAGATGCCATTCACCTCTTGACTACATGGAGTGACGAGAAAATCTGTCACTATCCGATTTTAGAGCCTGGGATTCAAGAGGTTAATGGATAGTATGAAGTTATGACAAATGTAGTACATTCTTTTTATAGTTCAGTATTATTAAAAATATACAATAATCTCTGCTGGAATTCTACATCCTAGATCTGTCAAACATGCAAGCATTAATTGGCATGCCATTCGGTTGAAAATCCATTTGTACTTAGTTCAAAATTAAGAAAGCCATGAAAAATTGGAACATTTTGAATTTGTTGACATTTGGTTCATTCCCACTACATATGAGGCAATGCAAAGAATTTACTTCACCAGTCTTATGCCTTGCAACAGATGATGCAATATACAATATCATCGCTCACCTATATAATGCTTGGCTATACAAATAAGACAATGCACATTGTCATCTGCCACATCTATCTCATATCTGGCTACAGATAAGGCAATATACAAGGTCATCTGCCTCACCTATATAATGCTTGGCTATACAAATAAGACAATGCACATTGTCATCTGCCACATCTATCTCATATCTGGCTACAGATAAGGCAATATACAAGGTCATCTGCCTCACCTATATAATGCTTGGCTATACAAATAAGACAATGCACATTGTCATCTGCCACATCTATCTCATATCTGGCTACAGATAAGGCAATATACAAGGTCATCTGCCTCACCTATATAATGCTTGGCTATACAAATAAGACAATGCACATTGTCATCTGCCACATCTATCTCATATCTGGCTACAGATAAGGCAATATACAAGGTCATCTGCCTCACCTATATAATGCTTGGCTATACAAATAAGACAATGCACATTGTCATCTGCCACATCTATCTCATATCTGGCTACAGATAAGGCAATATACAAGGTCATCTGCCTCACCTATATAATGCTTGGCTATACAAATAAGACAATGCACATTGTCATCTGCCACATCTATCTCATATCTGGCTACAGATAAGGCAATATACAAGGTCATCTGCCTCACCTATATAATGCTTGGCTATACAAATAAGACAATGCACATTGTCATCTGCCACATCTATCTCATATCTGGCTACAGATAAGGCAACGTACAATGTCATTTGCCTCATCTATCTCATATTTGACTACAGATAAGGCAATATACAATGTCATCTGCCTCACCTATTTCTACTCACTACAACCATGGCAAAGTACAATGTCTGTCTGTATAATTGTGATAGGAATCACAAAAACCAACACAAATAAATCAAACCCTATACAGGATATTAATCAAGTAAGAGGGCCTGATAAGGGAACCATTTAAGCATTAGACGAACATTTGTCTTCTGAGAAAAAACTATAAGGTAAATTAGATATTAACATCTCTCCAATTCACAGGAGACAAGAGAATTCAGTTTCTGTGACTACTGTATATCTTGTGTATTCTGTCACAATGATGTAATATTTATGTCATAATGATCACAATGATGTAATATTTATGTCATAATGATGTAATAAATATGTCACAATCATGTTATTTTATGTCACTATGTTGTGATTTCTGTCACAATAATGTAAATTTTGTCACAATAATGTATAATATAATTTTACATCATTCATTCATTCACATTTCACATTGATGCAATATTCTGTCACAGTGATAAGTCTTTTGTCAATATATACTTGATGTACTTTTCTGTCACAATAATGATATGTTTAATGTTTATGTCACAATGATACAATATTTGTGATTTAAAATGATGTCAATTATGTCACTATGATTTCATGTTCAGTCACAATTCAGAATGATTGTGCATTCTGTCACAATTCTAACACTGAAACAAAACTTATGAACCTTATTTATTTATGTCAACCATTGGTTATACAAAACAGAGAACTTCTAATCACAATTTCCCCACAGAACTTATAAAATTTAGATATGTCAAAATACCCTGACAAGATAGATTATGTGTTAGATGCAAAGCTATAGGATGAGTGCCAAGCCACATTAGAGTACAAACTTTTTAAGGAAAAAACAGATATTTTTACACCAATTTAATTTTAAGACAAGTGGTGTCAAGACAACCAAATTTGGAAACAATTGTTGTCAATCACCACCATAACAACCAGAATATTCAATACAGTATTAAGTTATTCTTTTTTTTAACATGGTTGCCAAAAGATTTTCAAACAAAAATTCTCTGATATTTTGCTACTTCAAGCTTGAATTGAAATTCCACGACCAAATGTGTTGTTTTTTTACTGGCAAACTAAAAGTTGTATGAGACAAGTAACATGTTCACATGTTCACAAGTAACATGTTCACCTTTAATTTCAGTTTGTGATAAAATAGTTAACTACATGTACATATAATAATTTTATTTTGACTCAATCTTTCAAAGATAACATTTCCCGACTGTTAACTTATAGGTCTAAGGTACAGGTAGACTCTTTCATAGTCTCTTACCAACCAATCATAATCAAGTATTCATAAATTTTCGATAAATACAGGACAAGTCAACCCGATATCCGAGCCAAAGTGATCGCAATAATCCTGGTTCGTATTGTGTTAATAACACCCGGATCCTAACAACCAATCATAAATTATCACGGAATTCAACTTAAATTGGTTGAAGATGAGACTTTCACAATTTCGAGTGATGTTTCGATATAATATAACGAGTGATCTTAAATATATGGTAATAACATCTTAATAATACTGTCAGTGCCATATGACAAGAACCCATCAGTTAAATCTGTTTTTCATGAGGCTACAACCCTGAGAATCAGAGTCCAATAATGAGGCTCTAACATACTGTCAGTGCCATATGACAAGAACCCATCAGTTAAATCTGTATTTCATGAAGCTACAACCCTGAGAATCAGAGTTCAATAATGAGGCTCTAATAAGAGAAATTGGACTTAATTTTCATTCATTGTATGCTGACTGCTTATAGTATGCATTTTCTCAAAGTGTAAGATATAAACTCAGAGTGTTGACTCTTCCAAAAGTAAAATCAATACAAGGAGAGGATTCTCTGCATATTCTCTGGACTCTGGGGCATGCACCTATCTTACATTTAACTTGTTTTCCCTATTTCCAAAGAAAGCATTGAATGAAGGAAAAATACCGAACTGAAGCTCAGAGGCTAACATTTATTTTCAAACAGTATATATGAGGTTCAAGATCTCTTAAAATATTCTATAGTCAGGCACGAGGCAGAGTACTTTGAATAAAACAACTTAGAAAAATACTAAAAAAGAAAAAACATAAACAATACTTGAAACTTTAATAGAATATGAATTTCATATAAAACAATTAAACCTCTATAATCTCCTGTACACATACAATGTATTTTATTCAAATCTTAAACAGAAATTAGAGGAATTAGCAAGAATTAAAATAAATAGACATGTATAGAAATGCAAGAAAATCAGACACTTCATTCAAATTTTAAAGAGAAATGAGAGGAATTAGCAAGGAATAAAGTAAACAGGCATCAAGGCCAGACTCTAAATTGTATAGAAATGCAAGAAAATCAAACACTTCATTCAAATTGTAAAGAGAAATGAGAGGAATTAGCAATGAAATAAAGTAAACAGGCATTAAGGCCAGACTCTAAATTGTATAGAAATGCAAGAAAATCAAACACTTCATTCAAATTGTAAAGAGAAATGAGAGGAATTAGCAAGGAATAAAGTAAACAGGCATCAAGGCCAGACTCTAAATTGTATAGAAATGCAAGAAAATCAAACACTTCATTCAAATTTTAAAGAGAAATGAGAGGAATTAGCAATGAAATAAAGTAAACAGGCATTAAGGCCAGACTCTAAATTGTATAAAAATGCAAGAAAATCAGACACTTTATTCAAATTTTAAAGAGAAATGAGAGAAATTGGCAAGGAATAAAGTAAACAGGCATGAAGGCCAGGCTCTAAATTGTATGGAAATGCAAGAAAATCAGACACTTTATTCAAATTATGGAGAGATATATTGCGTGAAATCAACATCATGTTTGGTGACATCTCAAGTATGGCAGATGGGGGCAAGAAGATCAAATTCTGTTTTAATGATAGTTATTACCCCTGGTAATATTGAATCATATCCGAGAAACCACTAATCGCAACTGACTCTAAAGATATACAATTACATCTAATACTTTCCATTTCTATTCTCTAGTTTGCAGTAAATATATAATCTCATTTTCCGCCAATAAATAAAGATAAAGATAAATAAATTATTTAATTCCAATATAATCAAACTGTCGGCCATAAAATGTGTTCCGGCAATAAAAATGACATGAGCAATGTGAGTCAAGCAAAATATAGAATTGTAAATGAGATATTGTCAATGATTACTGAAGCAAGAGATAGTTAGTTGTTGGAATGTATCAAAATGCAATGAATGAATCATTTTACATGTATTATCTCCAAAATGTCACCACCTGTCATTTGTTATAGACGCCGACCGCCAAACACTGTCCACAAAAAAGTTGTAGACTATACATTAAGCGGTAGCATAAAAATTGTATTTGTCTAGGCTTGGATACTGTAACATAATGCTATAGATTTAATTGTAAAAAATTAAAAAATTAGTCCTTAAAAAGTACCCGAAGGAAGTGTCTTTAATTAGCAATCATTGCATGTACAAACAAGGATTACCATACCAACCACTAACGTATTTAGCAGTATCTAGATCAAGATGACAATAACTAGTATTGTCTGTGAATTAATGCTTGGAGTTAAGTCTGTAAAGGTGCAAAAATATTGATAAATAATTTCAGAGTAAAAGTACCTTTACTTATTGTACATCCCATATGAGGAATGATCAAAAAGTAAGGTGACTGCAACTGCTATTCTTCTAATTCTCATGGAATTCTGGGAAAAAAGACAATTACCTGTTTCTATGTTCTGACTTGAGTTTCAGCAAGTAATAAGAGTTTTGTGGTTACTATAGTAACTTAAGCACTTCATAATAGGACTAGTTGAAAATATACTGAAAATGAACTCACAACCAGTATATTTGTATTTGTATTCATGTAATTAACACGCAAAATAGACACAAATTTTACTGTAGTTCATTTACAAAGTGGTTTGTTCATGTTCTCTGACAATGTGATGGAAAATGATAAACTCATAATAATTTAAATTGCACCAAATGTAAGTGACGTAAATGTAGCGAGCATTTAACATGCAAACTTATTTTGATGCAAATTAAAAAGTTATATTACAGTAAAACCTGTCTTCGTGAACACCTTTCTGTAGTGAACACATGTGTTTAGTGAACACCTATTCTCAGCACATATATCACTGACATCTGTGTAAGTTCACCTCTCTGTAGTGAACACCTACCTACAGTGAACACATTTTTGTTCACTATAAAAAGGTTTTACTGTATATCATATCTTAATATGCATTTTAAAAAATTAAAATAGCCTTAAAAATATAGTAGTGATTAAAAAATCCATCATGATTCATCAAAGATGAAGAAAATCCCAAGGACATTTGATTTGATATCTGTTTTAATGCAATACAGTTTATTTTTGACCTGAGAGAAGCTTTTTCAATTTAACCATTGAATTGCAATATTAATCAAAATGAAAGAAAACTGCGCTGCAAGAAAACAAATTTTATCAGAATAATCTTCAGAAAATCAGACGGGTACTGCTAAACAGACATTTATTCTGCAATGGCCTTAAGCTGCAAGTACAGGGCTGACAGCAGGATGATAAGGTTTAATCAGACGGGTACTGCTAAACAGACATTAATTCTGCAATGGCCTTAAGCTGCAAGTACAGGGCTGACAGCAGGATGATAAGGTTTAATCAGACGGGTACTGCTAAACAGACATTAATTCTGCAATGGCCTTAAGCTGCAAGTACAGGGCTGACAGCAGGATGATAAGGTTTAATCAGACGGGCACTGCTAAACAGACATTAATTCTGCAATGGCCTTAAGCGGCAAGTACAGGGCTGACAGCAGGATGATAAGGTTTAATCAGATGGGTACTGCTAAACAGACATTAATTCTGCAATGGCCTTAAGCTGCAAGTACAGGGCTGACAGCAGGATGATAAGGTTTAATCAGACGGGTACTGCTAAACAGACATTAATTCTGCAATGGCCTTAAGCTGCAAGTACAGGGCTGACAGCAGGATGATAAGGTTTAACTGAGGATCATGCCTCAGACTTGCAACTGACAGGGGATTTACTTAAATACAATATAATATCACCGTGCCCTTACTAATTATTCAGGGTTCTCTCAAATCGTTTAATCAGTGTTTTCTCAAATCATTAAGTTGTCACATATCTTTAATTATATGTTCTGAAATATCCCTAAGTGTTCTCTAAAATCATTCAGTGTTCTCTTAAATCATTTAGTGTTCTTTCAAATCATTAAGTGTTTCCTCAAATCATTTAGTGTTCTCTCAAACCATTTAGCGTTCTCTCAAATCATTTAGTGTTCTCTCAAACCATTTAGCGTTCTCTCAAATCATTTAGTGTTCTCTCAAATCATTCAGTGTTCTTTCAAACCATTAAGTGTTCTCTCAAACCATTTAGCGTTCTCTCAAATCATTTAGTGTTCTCTCAAACCATTTAGCGTTCTCTCAAATCATTTAGTGTTCTCTCAAACCATTTAGCGTTCTCTCAAATCATTTAGTGTTCTCTCAAACCATTTAGCGTTCTCTCAAATCATTTAGTGTTATCTCAAATCATTCAGTGTTCTCTCAAATCATTCAGTGTTATCTCAAATCATTCAGTGTTCTCTCTAATCATTAAAGCAGATATGAAATGGTATTTTTAACTTAAAGGAATCAATATAATTTTTTGATAAATGTATTTGGACATGTTTTCTCATCAGTAGCGTGAAAATTATTTCACTCTAACAATCGTTATAGCTGCTTAATAAGCAATAATCGAATTGGTTGTGACTTTATTGGCCCCCACGTGATCTCTCTCTCTGGTTCCCACGTGGCCTGTTTTGGTCCATTAGATCATGACGTCATAATGTCAAAATGTTTTGTTATTTGTTTACACAACAATCCTATGGCTGTCGTGAGTTGTGATTACTAAGGAACCAATAAACCAAAGCTATATTTTGTATATGACGTTACTAATCACGTGGGGGCCAATTTGAATGATCAGTTAGTTTTATTTCGTTATCTATGACCGTTAGCAATTATCTAACATTTATTTTATAATGGCTATCGCAAGAACTCTACGGTGGGCTTACAATGGAGAAAACTGCATTTTTGTAGCTGGAAGTTGAGAAAAGCTATTTCAGTTGTCCTTTAAGTGTTCTCTAAAATCATTCAGTGTTAGTGTTCTCTCAAATCATTCAGTGTTCTCTAGAATCATTCAATGTTATCTCAAATCATTCAGTCTTCTCTCAAATCATTCAGTGTTCTCTCAAATCATTTAAGGTTTTCTCTCAAGTCATTTAGTGTTCTCTCAAATCATTTAGTGTTCTCTAAAATCATTCAGTGTTATCTCAAATCATTCAGTGTTATCTCAAATCATTCAGTGTTCTCTCAAAACATTTAGTATTCTCTCAAATCATTAAGTGTTCTCTCGAATCATATTTGTTTTCTCAAATCATTTAGTGTTCTCTCAAATCATTCAGTGTTCTCTCAAATCATTCAGTGTTATCTCAAATCATTTAGTGTTCTCTCAAATCATTTAGTGTTCTCTAAAATCATTCAGTGTTATCTCAAATCATTCAGTGGTCTTTCAAATCATTTAGTGTTTTCTCAAATCATTCAGTCTTCTCTCAAATCATTCATTGTTAGTGTTCTCTAAAATCATTCAGTGTTAGTGTTCTCTCAAATCATTTAGTGTTCTCTAAAATCATTCAGTGTTCTCCCAAATCATTCAGTGTTATCTCAAATCATTCAGTGTTATCTCAAATCATTCAGTGGTCTTTCAAATCATTTAGTGTTCTCTCGAATCATATTTGTTTTCTCAAAACATTTAGTATTCTCTCAAATCATTAAGTGTTCTCTCGAATCATATTTGTTTTCTCAAATCATTTAGTGTTCTCTCAAATCATTCAGTGTTATCTCAAATCATTCAGTGTTCTCTCAAATCATTTAGTGTTATCTCAAATCATTCAGTGTTATCTCAAATCATTTAGTGTTCTCTCAAATCATTTAGTGTTCTCTAAAATCATTCAGTGTTACCTCAAATCATTCAGTCTTCTCTCAAATCATTCATTGTTAGTGTTCTCTAAAATCATTCAGTGTTAGTGTTCTCTCAAATCATTTAGTGTTCTCTAAAATCATTCAGTGTTCTCTCAAATCATTCAGTGTTATCTCAAATCATTCAGTGGTCTTTCAAATCATTTAGTGTTCTCTCGAATCATATTTGTTTTCTCAAATCATTTAGTGTTCTCTCAAATCATTTAGTGTTCTCTCAAATCATTCATTGTTCTCTAAAATCATTCAGTGTTCTCTCAAATCATTCAGTGTTATCTCAAATCATTCAGTGTTATCTCAAATCATTCAGTGGTCTTTCAAATCATTTAGTGTTTTCTCAAATCATTTAGTGTTCTCTAAAATCATTCATTGTTCTCTAAAATCATTCAGTGTTCTTTCAAATCATTTAGTGTTCTCTCAAAACATTTAGTATTCTCTCAAATCATTTAGTGTTCTCTCAAATCATTCATTGTTCTCTCAAATCATTTAGTGTTCTCTCAAATCATTCATTGTTCTCTCAAATCATTCAGTGTTCTCTTAAATCATTCATTGTGAGATGATGGCCTCTCATATTCATAGTTTGGTCTTTTGATACATCTTCTACCTCTAAGATGGCTTTAGTTACATTTTGCATGGATAAACATCTTTATTTTTCTGTCCTGTTACTATGTGGTGTGTCATTTGAGATGATCTTTTCACAACCAATCAAAATTGTCAAAATATTTGTTTCATGCAGCCAACACACATTCATGTATAAAAAGATAATTTAATGGCTATTAATAAGGGTTATAATTAAGAAAATATAAAAGTGTCATTTGTCATGTATAATCATAACATTACATCTTTAATATCATATTTATCATTAGCATTAATGGTATTCTTTACTTTGAGAGTATCATTAGCATTTTGTTTTGTTGACTCAGTTAATGGAATTATGTCCCAAGAAATCTCAAGATTAAGTTGTAGCAACTGAAACCTTGGGATTATGGTTATGATAAATTGGTTTGAAGTACAAACTTTTTTAATACCATCATGGAGATTGTTGAAGATTCTTAGGATAAAAATGTGGAATTTTTACAAATTTTCACATGATGGTATCTTTTCGCGCAATTTATTTTAATTTGGCAAGCATTCTAATATTCAGATAATCTCTACTGTCAAGAAAAGGAGCTGATAGGCTGTATCTTTCATGGGCGAGTCCAGAATCAGAAAAGATGACAAATCAATTGGTTTATTTGCGTAATAGGCATGAACAATTTATTAAAAAATATAACAGTTTTATGGCTAATATCCAAAGATAAATTTGTATGACTCAATCATGATCATAACCTAACGATATTTTGAACAAGATTTCCTCTTGAGTAAACACTCATGGTTGTCATGGAGACTCCTTAAAATTTGAACGAATGGCTTTCTCACATCATCTACACAATCTAGAGTTTTCATGACATAATTTGGAATTCATTCCTCGTAGTTCATTCTCTTCTCTGCGAGCAGGTTTTCGTCATAGAATGTATTACAAGACAGTTACAATTTCATAGTTGTAATAACCGAACTATTAACAACTTAATCGAAAAATCTTATGACTAACATCTGTCAAATGATATTATGTCTTATTATTATAGTTTCGAATTGTTAGTTTCTTTCAAAAATATGAATCTACAAATCTGAAATCTTTTCATAATTCAGAGTTTCGTAGCTAGACTGTTGACTTTAATCCCTGTCAATCATGGATTTTTTACATCATCATAGAATATACTCGATAGTTGTACTACAACGTTTTACTTCCAGGCAATCAATTATAAGACCGGGTTGAGTCCCCAGGAAAAATCTCCCTGGAGGAAAATATCATAAATGTCTATTATGACAATAAATTTTGAAATGGAAAGTAGAGTGGAAAAGAGTGGAATCAGCAAGGAATAAAGTAAACAAGCATGTAGTTCGTACTCGTAATTGTATAGAAATGCAAGAACATTTAACACATTTTAGGGAAAAAACAATGAAATATGTATCACTGAAGAAATCATTTACTAGGAATGTGACTAGAATTGTTATCTACTAAATTATAATAAAAATGTAAGTATCGGTGATTTGTTGGATTGTGGGTAATTAAAAAGGAGTGGTTTGGATCAGATAAGCCGTAACTTATCACGTTTTAGTCAGCTATGCCTAATAAGCACTATTATTCCATTCAGATGAAAATGAAAAAATACAATGGGTACTTCACAAATCAGTCAAAACCTTCCAAAAAGCCATGAAATATTTGAAAATAAATCTGGATGAATTAAGAAAATAAGAAGTGCATACCACTCTTTTTTAATTACCCACGATCCAACAAATTCATTACCAACGCAGCTAAGATGCTGACATCGATATGATCTCATAATCTGGCAAATTATTTAAGATCATAGATTGAAAGGGATCTACCCTGATATCTTCAAGTATGCTATACTCTGACTATGACTGATCAATAGTTGCTATAAATACTCTGCAACATTTTTCTGTCAGCTACCTGAATGGCCATTTTAATTTGGCAAATTTGGCGGATTGATAAAACTGTCAAATTAAGTCTCCGTCAATTTTTGAAAATGAAATTCCAAGGTATTGTCCGGTGCCTTTTCCATGTGTTACCGTGCATGATAATAATTTGGTGAAATTCTTGACTGAAACATGGATAAAATGTCAATTTTTAACTATTTCCGAAGATCTACAGATCTTTATATTACAAACAGATACTCGGAGAGATAAAATTGCATTATCAGTGGCGAGCTGTGAAGTGAGTAATACGATTGATGATGGTCAATCCGCCAAATTATATAGCAGCCAAAATTTCTAAATTTGCCGAATCCACCAAATTAAGTAGCGCCAAATTAAAGCAATTCACAGTATCCGCAAATCAAATAAATCATCTTAATGATGTTTTCCATGGAAATTTTTAGAGTAATGTTTATTTGTAAAGAAGATCAAAGACATCCGTAATGTGAAGAGTGAGAAGATGCCATTCACTTTTCCAAAGGGTAATACACACATGGAAGGTTTAAATGACAGATTCAAATTTCCCATCAAACATTTTTGAGCGTATGATCCCCAAGATCTTATGAACAGGGCCATGCTAAATCCTGATTATACCTACCTTCGTCAATGTGTCCAATATTTCATCCTTTTGACGGGGTTCAAACATATCTCCCAAACGAACATTTTGGATATTCAAATGTCTATAGAGTGAATTTTAGTAAATCACACACATCGCACAAAATACATTTACTTTACGTGGAACAAATTACAATATGTCAAGGTTAAAGTAATTCAGTTACTCTGAGGAAAATGAAATGCGAGTGATACGATTTAACACTTTTGGATGGGTAAAAATGGATGATTTGCATGGCACTATGTTTAATTGAACAATTGATGGTAAAATGATCAAACTTCGAAAGGAATTAGTTGCTATGATCTCATAGTGAATTTCAGTGTCAGGTCTTATATGGCATTAGATTTACTCTTACATTAAATGTCATGTCTTAAAAGCTGTTTTATCCTTAAGCGTTAGGTCTAATAGGAGATTTTCCCGTAAATAAAGCATTGGGTCTTAGAGGTGATCTTCCCTCACATTAAGCATTATATTGTAATTAGCTGATATACCCTTAAATGAAGTTACAGGTATAGTAACTAATTTACCCTTACAAAAATTAATAGGTCAATATTACCGAGCTACCTTTACACAATGACTCATGAAAAACATCAGGATTTTAGTTATTTTTTTATTCGATTTTTGCATGTAATCAATTACCCCAAGTTCCTTATATCCAAAATAACTGCATCTCTCATTGATTTAATATCATACATCTTTTTGAGGAATTTCAGATTAGGTTTTAATTGACGTAAATATTGCTTGCAATTTCGCCACTCCCTCTATTACAGTATCTTGCTTTTTAGGAAAAAGAACTTAATTCTTTCTCACAATAAGAAATCATGTAGGCCATTACAGGAAGTGAAGTCTATCTAGGTATGAAAGTCACAAAACATACAGTAAATGAACTCCACTACATAAAGTATAATACCTTGTGTAACATAAGGTATAAGAATCCCCAAAACATAAGGTATATAAACACCTTGCAGAACACAAGGTTCGTGAATTCGGAAATGTCACATTTTATAAGGTATAAAAAATCATCACATAAACAAAAATGAGATCTCTATACGAGAGTCTGGGATCCCTAATGGATACCCCACTCAATATTCTTCATGACAAAAATACCCAAAACGAAAATTACAAAACCATATCATTCTTCCACATTTGTCATTTCCTTGGGACAATATTTGAAGACTGATATTTGATATAATCCAATTATCAACTTAAAAGAAAGTGATGTACATAAACGATGCATCCCACTGTGCTATTTCCTATCTTTTCACCAACATGATTAATTGAGAAGCCTATTACAATGACCAAGATAAATCGGAAATCAGAAATTAGTCTCTCTGCACTGTCTAACGCACAGCCTTAAGGGCTGCGTCCAGTGCATTGTCTGGCTATTCAAATTGAGCTAATATGCCATAACCCTGAGGTAAAATTTCTAACCTCTGAATATGACAAATAAATGTTAAATTCTGTGACTGCATTTCTGTTCAATATGTGGATACCCTGATGCCTAAAGGATAGTAGTAACTATATCATGAAGTTTTTTTTATCAAAGAGTAATTTTAAAAAGGGTAATTCACTTATTTTAGCCTAATACCTACATGTAATTGGTCACTTTTCACTGAGACTGACTGACTGACCATTTTAGAAAGAAGTGAAACAAAAAAATGATGAAACTGGAAATGTAAGATTATACTGCAGTAAAAACTGCATATCTGAACACCTGTTTAATCCAAACACCTCTCAATTTGAACACTTCTCACATTCCATTAATTTAGAAATCTCCAGGCCAATAATGCTTCAGCGTAGGCCTTGAATTTATTTGTTGAAAAGTATAATGAAATAAATATAACATAAAGTTTAAAAAAAATTAGTAATCTCCCATTAACTCATATTAAACCTCTGAATGTAAACACTTATAAATCTGAACACTTTTGGCCAGTCCAAGTAGCATTTTACTAATACAGGTTTTGCCATAATGTTTTGGTTTTGGTATTAATTGTAATGCAATGCTATTAGCTGTAGAAATACAAAGTGATTTAGATAAAAAAAGTAATATGAGAATGATTAGACCACCCTGTTCCCTCCTCTTTATAAAGACTGATACCTGTTTCGATATTAAATACTGATATCCAAAACTAATAAATGAATCTTATTATCGGGAACAAACCCACAAAGTATTACCATATGCTTAATTGTTCATTACTCATCCACAAACGTTCACTTTGTGTGAAATGGTACACTCTACTATACCTAACCCCTAGGAATGCATAAGATACTCTGTTTGTCTAATTGTATTGTTTAGTATATTTTTGAAAGTATCTTATTAACATCTAATAGTCATCCGATAAACCATTAATAAGGAACAGACAATAAAAACAAATAACATAATCTTTACTAATAAGCCAAATGGGTTGCTTATGAACACCAAATGCAAGGTATAGTAGAGTGTACCGGTAACTGTCATGATATGTATTTTATTGAGTTTAGTTGCTTGTTACTTGATTAGGGATTTGGCATTGTTTTCTAAATGAGGCCACAGTAGTTGGTAATTAGGGTGGTAATTACTTGTTAGAGAGTAAAAGTAGATTATATGTAAAGGGTATATGAAGAGATGAGTGTTGATGTTGGTAGTGAAGGACTGCTACAGAAGTAGGCGATTCATGGATTTGAATTGAATTGAATTGAATTGCTCTGTTTGTATGTTACAAAGCATTTTGAGAAAAAATCCCCAAAACCCTTTTTACGAAGCTTTTGGTCAAAATGCTTTACAATAAACCAACTAAACCTGATGTGTAGCATTAACCAATTACAACTGATATTTAACCATGTCTATTTAACACCTATAGATTAAGCTACTTTTCTATTGTTCTGCTTTCAGTGGAGATAAACGAAGAGTTGAAGAACCTCCTCGATTGATGATGAGCTGCTTATTTTCCTACAAACTTGTGATTAATTGAGTTGACACTACAACGCAATCAAGTCAGGGTACAACATATTTAGCAATACCGCAACACAGGGCATCCCGTATTTCAGTCAACACATTTATTGGCCTCGGTCTAGTGGTAGTTATTTGCCTGGAATACAGCAATCACCAGATAAATATTATATCATAAGAGAATGATTATGTGAGCAGAAAAAGATTATGTGTTCAGAGAAAGATTATGTGATCAGTCAAAGATTATTTGAGCTTAGAAGGATTAAGTGAGCAAAAGAAAAATAACGAGCAATGAAAGGATGTTAAGACATGGATCACCTATATGTACAGAGCTTACTGACATTATATGAGTATATTTGAATTTAAAATGAAGGTCAAAAATAAAAAATTGAATTCAAACAACAAAACTAATTCTGGTAACCATAGTGGATACTATGGCAACTACATCAAGGACAATGTTGAATTCACAACTCCACTATCTAGCAATAGCACATATCCTAACAACAAACACAGTGAACAGAGTGACATCTATAATAAAAATGTCGAGCCAATTCAACATTCGGAACATATTCCAAAGCTCAGAAGGTACAACAGAACAAATATTGACAAATATAAAGACACAATATATGAACGTTACGACCCGATGGTTGGAGGTCGGACTGCCCTTATACTAGGGTCTCTCTTGGTATTTATAGTTTTATACATTCTTAAAAAACAATTTAAACATCATCGGAGAAAGAAAAAAGAAAGGATGGCTGAGTTTGTCCCGCCAGAGGATTATGGGCCTTACGAGACTTCCAGTGATTTCGATCAATGTTTAAAACTTCTTCCAGACCAAAATGGCTTATCTAAAAGTAGCGAAACATTGACAGGGACGAATAACTGGGACAGTAATCATTCAATAGATGGCTCTTTGTGTCAATGTATGAAAGATGTCGCTACTGCTCCACACAAATCCAGCGCTATGCAAACAAACATTCCAAAAATTACAATTTCAGACACTACTGAATTATGTACCAATAGAAAGCAGATTGGATTATACATCAATGGAAAGCAGTGTGATAAAAATAAACAATTCCATGCCAGTTTTCCATATCATATCAAACCTGACAAAACACGAAGGGCAATACTTGAAAAGTACACAATAGAATGTGATACCTCAAATTTCGCCAAAACTGCCAATTGGATTAATACTATCCCAGACCCAGTACACATTCAACCGAATCCTAAACACAAAACGAAAACTACAACAGATGACGCAAAACTCAATTCACGGAGCGGGAATTATTTGAATGTAGAGGTTAATAGAAAACGATCCAATAGTGTGCCTAGCACATCTTATACAAGCTCATCTATGTGGGACAAAACCCGTAATGTTGGGACGTGCCCTTTATGTGATCAAGCAAAACTAACAGGAAGTTCCCATCCATCAATATTATAACGACCCTGCTACTAATAACTATAGTACAGCTTTCCTAGCTTAAGATTTTATAGCTCACTTAGTTAAGAGCATCAGGCCTTGGATCTGAGGGACCTAGGTTTGATTCTCAAACAGGTCGTTGAATTAGGCACCCTTTCTTTCATGACCTTCAACTTTATTCAGTCATTCCCGGAGGCGCCTCCGGGTTATCAAATAGTGTCAGCTGTGGAAGTATAGTATCAACTCTTTTTAAAATATATGTGTCGAAAATTGCAAAAGAAGATGACATTTGGATTTCAACCAACATTTCATGTAGTGAGAGTGGGATCCCAGGAATAACTGAAATATGATTCTACAGATAGAAACGTAAAATGCACTTAATGAGTTGCTATGGAAACATAGTCCAAGTATAACTACATTTTTATCAATATGGTAGTAGAAAACCTGTAATGTGGAACACCTTTATAAGTGATATAATTCAAAATTACATGTTTTATTTTATGAAATACTGTATTCATAGAGCTCTGTACCACAGAGCTCTGTATCAAAAAGCTCTGTACCATAGTGCTCTGTATAAAAGAGCTCTGTACCAGAGAGTTCTGTACCATAGGGCTCTGTATCATAAAGCTCTGTACCAGAGAGCTCTTTATCATAGAGTTCTGTATCTCAGAAATCTGTATCATAAGCTCTGTACCAGAGAGCTCTTTATCATAGAGTTCTGTATCTCAGAGCTCTGTATCATATATCTCTGTATATCATGACACAGTCATTGTAGTGAATTTTCAATTTCTTTGATACAAAAAGTGCAGAATACGTATAGTTCTGACTTAAAAATTGGTGAATTTTGAAAACTTTCAACATTTTTTTTTTAAAAATGTTTAAATCAAGAGGTGCCAAATTCATATTTTGAACTTTGCCAATAAAATATTGCTCATTCAAAAATTACATATTAATGACAATTTGACAAGGGAATTGTAAACCATTTTTATTTTCTATTTAAAAAATATTTTAAGAAAAACAGCTATGCAATGTAAATGTAAAAAAATAAATATTATGTCAAAATCAATGTTTTCTTATAAACTGTAATTTTAGATAGTCCTAATAGAGAAATCACTTTATTTGTGATCTTCCCATATTAACATAGAGAGCATATAGATTTAGTAAATATTATTAAGCTGCATTTTGGGAAAAAGGTGCATGCCCCCTTCCCTTCCTTACAGTTTACATAAATGCCACTTACTAGACATATTACTTTTACATATTCTTTGTTTTCAAGAATGGAGCTTGGCATTAGTCTGTTGATGGTACAAATCCTGTAGCAGGGGGAGAGTTCAAGGATCCAAGCCCAAATATTCTTTCAAAGTCATGCTGTTTTTCACCATTCTGGATCACAATCCCTGGAATTTATTAAAAAGTCCCCCCCCAGCAAAAGCGAACTTCAGGCATGCAAATTGTTAAGCATTACTCAATATTTTTAAGACACACAGTCGGTTTTAATCATGTGATTGAAGTAACAGTACTCACTGTGTCCATTTGCTCTGGTGTTGCTAAGGAAAATGCTGCGCGTACATAGTTACATGGTACTGACTCGTCTGTTTGGAACGCAAAGCCTGGTACTAGCATCACCTAATAAAACAACATAAAAAACATAATATTCTCAGATGGAAATTGTTTAGGCGTTAATAGGTTGTTGCAAGGGAGAATACAGGATGTTCAACTAGGGAAAAAAAATATGATAGAATGAAATCAACATTTTCTATATTTTTTCATGAATGTTTTCATTTAACAGGATGACTTAAAAATACAGTTCTTGAAAAAAATTGCACGTCAAATATTTAGAATATTAGAATTTTAAGAAAATCTGTCCTATATAATCTCAAGAAAATCTGTCCTTCATAATCTTAAGAAAATCTAAATCTGAAGAACATTATCTAAAGAAAAATGTTGGTATATAATCTTTAGAAAATCTATGGTGACATAACCTTAAAAAAATCTGTGTTAAAGATGGTTGTACCTCTTTAGCAAGTGCCTTCTCTTCGATCAGCGTTTTGGTGTCCTTTATGCCGAGTAGCTTCAGCCATAGGAACATCCCAGCTACAGGCTCATGCCACTCAGCTAAACCTAAAACAGTACAGTGCACACATGACATGAAGAAGTATATTACATGAAAGATATACATGGGTCACTTTCAGATTGATATCAATGATCAGCGTTTTGGTGTCCTTTATGCCAAGCAGCTTCAGCCAAAGGAACATCCCAGCTACAGGCTCATCACTGGTGATCCGCTCAATTACGCTGGTTACCGAAACGGTTCGAGTTTTTTTTCTCAAAAACGTGTATCAGTATTCATATGTTTTAGAAAATGTACATGTTTGCGTAAAAAAAACTACTCGGAAGACAACAGAATCGTAGATTTAATTCCTCACTTAAGTTACATAAACAGTTTGAGTTTAAAGTGCAGATCTTAACTGTTTTTCAAAATATGCTAAAGCTGCAGCAGTACAATGACACCTGCATATCCCAACACTCATTTTTACCTTTTAAATGTTTATTGGCAGCTGCAATGAGGCAGTCTTTTTGTTCTTTGTAAAATGCAGTAACCCTGAAAGAAGAGAAAATGCATTGAAGTTCCACATCTGATTTTTATGCCTGTGTTTCATTAGCTGCAGAAAACAGGCGATCCCTACTCTTTTTTATTTATCATTTATTAGTTCACTGTGTTTAAAGGAAGTCTGAGTGATAGAATGACCAAATATTGCAGTTTAATTACTTTGTTTTCCACCCAATCTATTTTTTGATTCAACAATCAACACAAATATACATACCATATTTGAGCAGATATTGGGCAAATGAATAACATATTTTTTGATTGATAAAATCATTCGTTATAAAACTAGAAGTGTGTTCTCTGATGTCGGTGTATGAAGATTTCATATTTAGTATTCGGATTCGATTTTAAATGTTTCTAAATACTATGGTTTCTTCATCTGATTACAAAAATTGCCAGTTGGTCAGAGGAAATCTTCATTATAAAGTTTCAATAAAATGCTTACTTTTCAGTATGTTGTAGAAATCCTTCTATCTGCCATCTTTTGAGGAGCTCCAATACCATAATCTGAAACATAGTAGTATATATATATATATATATCTTTTTATTGACTCTTTAGATGTCATATCATGACATATTAGTCACTAAGGTAAAGCAGTTCTTCCCATTGTCGAGTTGAAGAACTGGTATCTTTATCCTGACTAGAACCATAGACAATTCTAGCCAGTGCCAGCCTTTTATCAAGTTAGCAGCACTCTAGTAATCGCCGGTATAGGTCAGCAGTCATAGGTCAAAGACAAGGCAGTTATGGTAGCCACTTGAGAATCATATTCACACTCATATAGCTAGAAATGCATTGCCACTTGTAAAAGTTGGCCATTTTATGCCCTTGCAAAATATACATCTACAGGGTGGTTCAAAAATTGTTCATATCCATGGATCCTGAATCTGTCGATGCGCATGCATGCTCAAGATGAAGACAATACTGTACAGTACTTATTTTCAAAGTGTGATAAAAAGTGAAATAGTTGACATACCTGTGAGAAACTGGAACAATGCAGTACTGAAGCCATCATGTGGAGCGAGAGCTTGTTTGTTAATACACTAGGACCAGATACCATGCCAAGTCTTAGCCTACGATTAAAGCAAATGTATGACAGTGGGAGGTTTCTAACATGTACATGTATTTCATTGAGGAGAATATGTATACAGTACTTGTGGATCTTTTTGATTTTAGATCTACAATTTAATATATATATAATTTATTTGGCGCCACTTTCAAAAAGGCCATATTTTCCATAAATTTTTTATACATTGCAGGGCTGGGTCAAAATGTTGATGTCTGTCAAAAAATGTAATTAATTTAGTTAGGTCTTGAACCCCCCTCCCCCCTTCTAACGAAAGTCAAAATGCTGATGAAATTTTAATGGGCGACACCATTGTGAAAATGCCAGGATGCATAACAATGAACGAAAAGTAAATGCAGAAATTGCAAAAGTCCTCCTCCCCCTAATGTATTTCATTCCGTTTTTAGACAGACATTGATGTTTTGACCCGGACCCTGAGTGTCAATAGAAAATTGAAACAAATATTTTTTCTAAATGATCTCAAAAAATTTGGCCGTACTGCTACAGTTGTATTGTAATAATCACAACAAAGAGAGTGCCTATGGTGAAAATTACCATTGAACATGTTAGCAACTTTTTTAAAGCTTGCTAGAGTCTGCACATCTCATTTCATTTTAATTAGTCAATCAGATGCTACATTATACCATATAAACTCACCCAGAGGAGAGAATTTTAGAGAAAGAGTCAAATCGCAACACTCGACCATCAACATCCATAGAGAGGAATGAAGGGGACTTTGTCTGAAATAGAGAGAGGAATGATGGGGACTTTGTCTGAAATAGAGAGAGGAATGAGGGGGGCTTTTTCTGAAATAGAGAGAGGAATGATGTAGACTTTGTCTGAAATAGAGAGGAATGATGTGGACTTTGTCTGAAATAGAGAGGAATGATGGGGACTTTGTCTGAAATAGAGAGAGGAATGATGGGGACTTTGTCTGAAATAGAGAGAGGAATGATGGGGAACTTTATCTGAAATAGAGAGAGGAATGATGGGGACTTTGTCTGAAATAGAGAGAGGAATGAAGGGGACTTTGTCTGAAATAGAGAGAGGAATGATGGGGACTTTGTCTGTAATAGAGAGAGGAGTGATGGGAACTTTGTCTTAAATAGAGAGGAATGAGGGGGACTTTGTCTGAAATTGAGAGAGGAATGATGGAGACTTTGTCTGAAATAGAGAGAGGAATAACGGGGACATTGTCTTTTGTCTGAAATAGAGAGGAATGATGGGGACTTTGTCTGAAATAGAGAGAGGAATGAGGGGGACTATGTCTGAAATAGTAAGAGAGTAATGGGGATTTTGTCCGAAATAGAGAGAGAAATGGTGGGGACTTGTCTGAAATAGAGAGAGGAATAATCGGGACTTTGTCTGATATAGAGAGAGGAATGAGGGGGACTTTGTCTGAAATAGAGAGAGGGATGATAGGGACTTTGAAATAGAGAGAGGCATGATGGGGACTTTGCCTAAAATAGAGAGAGGAATGAGGGGGACTATGTCTGAAATAGTAAGATAGTAATGGGGGGGATTTTGTCCGAAATAGAGAGAGAAATGGTGGGGACTTTGTCTGAAATAGAGAGAGGAATAATGGGGACTTTGTCTGATATAGAGAGAGGAATGAGGGGGACTTTGTCTGAAATAGAGAGAGGGATGATGGGGACTTTGAAATAGAGGGAGGAATGATGGGGACTTTGCCTAAAATAGAGAGAGGACTGAGGGGGACTTTGTCTGAAATAGAGAGAGAAATGATGGGGACTTTGTCTGAAATAGGGAGAGGAATGATGGGGACTTTGTCTAAAATAGAGAGAGGAATGAGGGGGACTTTATCTGAAATAGGGAGAGGAATTATGGGGACTTTATCTGAAATAGAGAGAGGAATGATGGGGACTTTTTTGAAATAGAAAGGGCTTTGTCTGTCTGAAATCTTTAATAGAGAGCTGGTTAAAGAGGGTGATGGGGACTTTGTTTAAAATAGAAAGGTATGATGGGAACCTGTTTAGAATCCGAGAGATCAATTAGCCATTAATTTTCAGAGGGTTTATTAGCAGGTCAGGTTAATCCACATAAGAGCCTTAAATTTTTACATACATGTATGTTTATGTCTCGAGTATATCAATATAAAATAGAAATGTAGATGACAAGATTATCTTGTACTTACCTTAGAAAACTGTAGGAAGTAGTAGGGGTCATCTTCCAATACTAAGAGGCCGTAATCTTGAGCAATCTAAAAATTCATTGAAAAAACCAATGCAATGAATATTTTGCTTCCTAGATATATAAATCTAAAGTGTTATTTCAAGAACGATATTTAGTCTAACAATGTGATTGCATTTACAAAACTGATTCATTTTAATATTTTTTCAACTGACTCTTTGAGTGTCATCTTTCAATGGAAGCAAAACTTTCCTATCTCTAGGCAAGGAATGCATTCAATCTAATCTCTTGAGAGTCTATGGTTAACCTCGTGAGTCCCAGGCTCTAAAATCCTTTGAAACCAGAGAATTTTTCATTTTTGCCACCTTTTGACACTTTACTACATACCTGTACAACTTTAGATGCTCAAATTAGTAAAAAAAATTAGACGGCACAGATCATTGGGCCAGATCATTTCTACACATTTTAAAACAATTTTTGTGAAAATTGGATGAAAATTGTTCAAATAAGAGCAATTTTAGTGAAAAATTTTGTGAAGGATTTTGTTTTCATTCTGGGATTCAAGGTAATTTCTGATGTGATTAGAAATCTTGTCACTCCAGGCCGTCAACAGGTTAAATGTAATAATATTCTGTAAGGGAGCGACATCTTTTATTTAACAAAAAACAATCTATGGTCACTGTTCCCCATCAAATATAATGGTGCTTTACAACTGCTTTAATGTAACAAAAATAATCAATGAAACCACATCAAAACTTCATAAAATACAAACAAACAAAAAACATACTTGATATATTTCCTGCTTTCGTTCAGTTGTTAAGGAAGCTCCAGTGGGATTTACTCCATTTGGTATTGTGTAGATAATTTTGGGGATATCAGAATTTTTGTCAAACTTTTCATCTGGGCTCCACCTGCTTAATATTTTACGTAAACTCTTTGGCTGCATGCCGTACTGGTCCGTGTTAACCCCTAATAGATTAACCCCTAAAGGCCTAAGCTGTAAAGAAATGGGTTTTTGTTAACTCGTACATGTACTCAAAGAAACACAGATTTGATCATTTGAGCATTGAGTATACACTTTAGTACTTAAAGAAACACAGTTTTGATTACTTGTACATTGAGTATACACATTAGTACTCAAAGAAACACAGATTTGATCCCAATGTACATTGAGTAAACACTTTAGTACTAAAAGAAATACAGATTTGATCACTTGTACATTGAATATACACTTTAGTACTCAAGAAAATACAGATTTAATCACTTGTACATTGAGTATACACTTTTGTACTCAAAAAGAAATACAGATTTGATCATTTGTACATGGAGTATACACTTTTGTACTCAAAGAAATACAGATTTGATCACCTGTACATTGAGTATACACTTTAGTACTCAAAGAAATACAGATTTGATCACTTGTACATTGAATATACACTTTAGTACTCAAGGAAATACAGATTTAATCACTTGTACATTGAGTATACACTTTTGTACTCAAAGAAATACAGATTTGATCATTTGTACATGGAGTATACACTTTAGTACTCAAAGAAATACAGATTTGATCATTTGTACATGGAGTATACACTTTAGCACTCAAGAAAATACAGATTTAATCACTTGTACATTAAGTAAACACTTTTGTACTCAAGGAAATACAGATTTGATCACTTGTACATTGAGTATTATAGTACTCAAGGAAATACAGATTTGATCACTTGTACATTGAGTATACACTTTTGTACTCAAGGAAATACATATTTGATCACTTGTACATGGAGTATACACTTTTGTGGTCAAGAAATACATATTTGATCACTTGTACATGGGGTATACACTTTTGTGGTCAAAGAAATACATATTTGATCATTTGAGCATTGAGTATACACTTTAGTACTCAAAGAAATACAGATTTGATCACTTGTACATGGAGTATACACTTTTTTGGTCAAGAAATACATATTTGATCACTTGTACATGGGGTATACACTTTTGTGGTCAAAGAAATACAGATTTGATCATTTGAGCATTGAGTATACACTTTAATACTCAAGGAACTACAGATTTGATCACATGTACATTGAGTATACACTTTCGTACACCCACTAAGATATTGCTACTTACTATTGCAAGGGTGCCAGCATAAGTTGGGTTGTCCAACAAAACATTGTCTCCAGGGTTGACAAGCATCTCAAACACCTGCAGAAAGATACACATGTAATCAATCAGTTTAAGTCCCCCTGGGGCATATTATCAGGATGTAATATTCTTTCCGATGCATATTCTGTCTATGATATCTCAGAACAATGAGGACATTTTTTTTAGAAATATCTTAGTCTTGAGGTGTTTTACTTAAGAACTAAGATTGCAAGTTCAAAGTTTTTGATAATTAGTATTCCTGGAAGCATTATTTACTTAATGAAACAAGGGCATCTTTCAGAAAATAGCAAATGCAATGTACTCTGAACATAACGGATAGTCTGGAGGTATATTTGGAGCACTTCACTTGAATAGTGCTCCAAATGGTGAAAACTGAATTTATGGTCATTATGAACCTGAACATAGCCTATAGTCTGGAGGCATATTTGGAGCACTTCACTTGAAGAGTGCTCCAAATTGTGAACACTGAATTTATGGTCATTATGTACCTGAACATAGAATATAGTCTGGAGGTATATTTGGAGCACTTTACTTGAATAGTGCTCCTAATTTGTGAAAACTGCATGTTTTTGAAAAAGATTTTGGCTCCAAGCTTGCTGTGGCTAGAAAACCATACCTTACATATCCCATCTTGACTCCCTACAGTTACACAGATGTTCATTTTAGAGTCAGCATCCTGGTCATCGTTTAAGGTAGGCGGGTTGTGTAAATGTGACTGAAATACAGCGGAATATCATTTTCAATAAAACAGGGTGACTCATAAATGAAAAAAATTTGCTTAAATTAAGGTGCGAATAAACCATACAAAATGACTGAAATAAACAATTTAAATAAATCATACAGGGTGACCCAAAAATTCAACCACACAATCTTGGAAATAACTTTGTCATTCCCCTAGGATGTTATTCCAAAATAAGAGGGACATATTTTTGGGGTCAGCCTGACCTTCATGCATACATGTATTCAAGTATATTTTAATATATTTTCTTACAAAACAAAACTATGAAAAAAAACATTTTGATTTTAATTTTGAAACGAGATAAATTAATACATTTGAATTAGTACTACAATGTTATTTATTTACATCATAAAATACCTGTAATTTTTTCATCCAAGTGATCAATTCTGCATTCCCTTGAGTAGGTCCATACTGAAGTGCTGTTTTCATTGTACTAGAATCTATCTTCAATGTGCTCCCATCTCTAAAATATACAATATACACAGGGCTAAAGCAGACACGATGATACCATGAGCATTTGAAGATCCACATTGAGGTAAACATATTGCTGCGCTTGCTAATACATGAAGCCCCGTGACACAGCCATGATACTGCCGAGCAAGATCATGGTATCATCAGGTCTGTTTGTATTACATCTCTAGCTGGTGCAGCAATGAAACAATGATACATTAATAGGGTTAAAAATATATGTTCTATTAGGAGAAATGATTTCCTTGGCATTAAAGCCACTTATCAGGAAGACAAGAGTTGTAAGCAGTAATTACTACCTTTTGATTATTTACTAAAGTAATCACTACCCTCTCGCTAAATAATAATAATTTTACAGTTTTTTATGAAAAATCCTTGAACTGTAATTTATGATAGTTTGGGTATAAAATAAATAAGAATAAAAACTATTGGAATTTCCCAGCTATTATATTTCAGGAATTTTCCAAAACTCGCGAAAAGCGTGAAATATAGTAAAAGTATGTGAAAATTACCGGGAATACAGTATTGCTCACCTTAATTTTATATCTGCTTCTTGGAAGGGAAATAGTTCTGGGTTAGGCATCCCTCCTGCAAGGGAGATCATGCTAGGTGGACTTCTGGATAACAGCTCAGCTGAAAATGTAGTATCAAGCCAGGCCCATTAAGCCAGGATTAGCCAAAGGGGAGTTACTTCTTTTAAAATTCCAGGGGGTTCACTTTTGACAACTTTGGCCCAAAATGGCCAAAATCACTTGAAAAGTGCTCAGATTTTGAAAAAATCTTTGGCCAGGAGGGATCGCTCTAACCCCGGACCTCCCCCCTCACTACAGGCATGCAAGTTCCTGTATTCCTCTTGCATTCATAGGAAGATTTAGAGCTGAAGGTGATGAGGCAATTTATGGGAGAATTACATTTACTTATTGTAAAACAAAAATTAAATGCAATATTCAACAAAACAGTTACAGCAATTTCCAAAACAGCATGAGCAAACAGATGATGCACCAACTTGTGATTTTGAAAATTAATTAATATTCTTGCACCAACTTACTCAAAGAGACACTTTCTGGTCCCATTTCTTAATTACCCATTGACTTCCATGTTAAAATAAACCTCAAAATCACATAAAATTTAACTTTTGGCTGGTCCAAATGGTGTTTGAATTAGATAGGTTTTATTGTATGTGTACATTGTACATGTACATGTTTAAATTAATTGTTATTGTATGTGTATATTGTTCATGTACATTGTACATGTGTACTTACTGAGGACTCTGATGGGAGAGGGTTTCCTTGCCAAGCTAGTGGCATTGAGGAATCTTGCGTAGTTCATCTCAACTTTAGGTGTTATATGTCTCTTATCAATAACACAATCATTTGGAAGATGGTTCTGTAAATAAAGAAGAAGTTTACACTTAAAATGCATGCATTAGGCTTATGACTTTTATGTTCAAAAATAATGTTGAAACACTGCAAAATGGGCTATAAGTTTATACATGAATGGTGTATGGAAAAGAACGGCTCCTCCTACCTCCAGCCAAATAAGCCTCAGACCAGGGTTCCATTGGTGGTCGGAGGGTCGTAAAAAACGACCACTGGAAATTTTGATTTACATGTAGTATTACACTCTAGACTATATCCTATTTAGTCTGAATTATATTCAGACTATAAGGCACCTATGTTAAAGTTTGGAAATTTTAAATATTTGTTTACATAGGAAGTGCTATTCAAAATGGCCGATTGGGTAAAATTAATTTGCACATTTGTTACTTCAACTAGCTTTATTTCCACTTGACAATATGCTGTGTTACCTTTTATTGCATTTAATTGTACCTTACTACTTAATTGAAATTTTGTAATGTTTATTTTATTGAAGAAATGGTTCCTCTAATTGATAATTTTGTGCAAAAAATTTCACTGCAATTTCCACAGGAAAGTAGTACATCATAACAGACTGACTTCTAGTCAGTCTGTTGGATACATACTATATTACACTCCCTACCCACAAAAATTGAATGTCTAACTTTTTTGCTTGAATCCTACAGTGTATGACTTCTCTGACCACCGACCTCCAAGCGCCAACTAGTGATGTTGGACCCAGTCATCATGGCAACTGGTCTGTGGTCGGCTGGGGGTCGGTGGTCAGTCTTTTCCATACACCCATACGTGAACAAGCAACATGAGTCTGAAGGATAGATCCCCTGAACTCTCAATTTGATTTGTAGGGACAGAAACCTTTGCACTTACATTCCCACTTAGTGCCTGTGAAATGTGTAGCCATGACAGGGGTTTCATTAGTATATGTAGCTAACAGACTGATGAAAGAGACAGCCTAAGGCATAGTGTATAGATCTTCTTCTTCTTCTTCTTCCTTTAGGTTTCTGTGTCTGAAACCATTGGCACTGTAATGCTGCCTTTAGACACTTGCTACAGTTTGTCACTTGTATTAAAATTATTGTCACTGGTGCTTTTCACTTATACTTTGTTTATTTTTTGGAGAGAGAGCGCTATTAATTTTGAGGTGTTAGGAGTTTTGAAACTTATTTTGAAATCGTGAGATGATTTAGCTTGCATCATCTATGACCAAAAACAGAGTCACTGTCTCTTCTATGTACACTAATTTTGTTAAAATCTCTTTGTCGAGGCTAAAAAAGCCTGGAATCTCTGTAGAATTCTGGTGTTGATTTCAATGTCGATGTCTTTATCTAGGCCAGTGAGTGTTTTTATGTTGATGCATGGAGTATACTTGGCCCCTAGAAGCAGAGTGTTTACTTCAGCCATCAGTTGTTCCCTCTGTATCTCAAATCTGGAACAGTCAAAGACATAATGTTTTATAGTCTCAGGGATGTTGCATTGGGGACAGTTAGGAGAGTCTACATTTGGGTTGATCTTATTCTGATGGTTGTTAAGCTTGGTATGACCTGATATGATCTGATTTATCAAAGTGCGGGATTTTCTATTACCACTAGCTAGAATGGGCTTTTTATCTTGGACCTTGGTGATACTTGATTGCACATGACTGACCTTGGCAGAATTATTATATCTTCTCTGCCATATTGATAGTGAATTGTCTTTAATATATTTATATGCAGCTGATTTGGTTGTCTTAGCTGCTTTGAGTTTGTTTGACTCTTTTGCTGCTTTCTTTGCTGATTTATCTGCCAGTTCATTTCCTGTTATCCCAAGATGACCCGGAACCCAGTGGATATTGATGGTTTTGCCCTGGCTGGAGAGTATTTTGCATTTCTCTCTGATAATCAGAATGTCCTTGTTAAGTGTTCTTAGTTTAGTGGCAATAAATGCTGATGTTACCGCAGGTTGACAGTCACTTAATATGATGATATTGTTGTTAGTCTTATTGGTGAAAAGGAATTCCATTGCCAATCTTAGAGCGAGAATCTCAGCCTGGTAGTTGTTTCCTTTTAGTGTCCCTGGTTTACCCAAACAGATCGGAGTACAAGATAGGCCATTAATGTAAATTATAGCCGCAGCTCCAGTTGGTCCTGGATTACCTTGCGCCGATCCATCTGTGAAAACAATAGTATCATGAATAGTTGTATTGCCTAGGAGTGTTTCTACTTTTTCGCATTGAGTTGACTTAGTGTTCTTGAACTCCTCCTGGTGAACTGTTACATCAGATGGTAAAAAGGTTTCAGTTTCAGGGGAATGATACATGTGGTTGTCATACATGTGTGGTTCTGTTGGACATTTGAATCTTCTAAGTCTAGACTCAAGTAGGTTGAAAGCTGTTGTTGTTTTTTCTGTGGTTTTGGAATCCTTCCAGAGGTTAAACTCTTCTGTGATAGGATCATTGTTGTTATTGGTCAGCATTCTCACAGCTTCCTGACATTGTCTAGTTTGAATTAGAATGTCGACAGGAAGTGTGCCTGTGATTACTTCCAGAGTGTCAGAGCTGGTGGTGTTGATACAGCCTGAAGCTCTAAGAAGTGCTGATCGCTGGACTTGGGAGAACAATGTTTCTGCTTTATTGGTGTTAGTGATTGCAGCTGTAATTCCAGTCTCGAAGTGTGGCACAACCAGAGATTTATATAACATCATGAAGACTTCCTCACTGCAGCCTTTTGTGCTGTTTGTGAAGTTGCTGATTCCAGTGAGTGCGCCAAAAGCTTTTTTCTGTTTATACTGTAAGTGGGGTATAAATGAGAGTTTGTTATCAATGATTGTGCCAAGAATTTTCTTTTGTTCACATATTTGGAGAGGCTTGTCGTTTAACTTGATTGTGATGTGCTGGGGGGAGGTTCCTGGGGGACTGAAAACTACCCGGGGATTAATAACGAGTGCAAGTCCAATGGCCTCCAATTAAATATCCATAACATAATTGCGATTAAAAGCTATTCGTTTTACAGAATGAGTTGAAACAATTGTATAATCATTTCATATTATGACTGATGTACATGTCACAATGCAGGGTGCTTTATAAATACAATGAAGACATAAAATTGATTAGAATATTACCCACCCGTTGCTAATATTTTTCTGTTTTGCGCATTTTTCGTTCGGAGCAGATGAGCAGCCCCAAATTCTTTCTCTTGACACATTCCAATAATTTTATCAACCGTTATAACTATAGTCTTTGATAAAAATGTACCTTATTTGATATCGTTATGTATATAAGATACATATAAAATACACGTACTGTATGAAAAATTCATCAAAATATCATATCATGTGAAGTAATACATCAAAATGTAGAATGTGTTTGTTTGAAAACCCCGGATGTTAGACTCAACTTCTTACTTTAACTTTTTCTTCCTAAAATATAGCGATATCTCAGCAACCTGAACACAATCTGTAAGTTTGATGTGTAAATATAAATATGTAAACTGACAGGCATAGATTTGACTTCTTATCTAGCTGTGCCCTCATCTGAATATGTCATAGGTGGTAGTTGTAGTGGGGCACAAGCCCCATGTCATGATGATGATGATCTGTACTTTCTTCTCTGTCAATTTTGCCATATCAAACAGATGAATATGATCGTAAACATGTTCCACTTTTGTAAAACTATTTCAGGGACGTGATGAACATTGCACCTAAAATAGTTAGTTCAGGGTGCATGTTCGGAATTTTGCTGCAATCCTCAATAGGGTCGTCATGTTATTTTTCAAATTTGAATCACTCCTTCCCCATAATGTCTAAATCTCTCACTTTTGCACGACGAGTGCAATAATGTACCTAGAAACAGAGACATATAATATTATATGTCTCTGCTAGAAAAGAATGTAGAGAAGAATGTTTTGATAAAATGTATAAAAATCAAGAACATTTTTTTCACTGAATTTTCTCGTTTTTTATACATTTTACGGGGGGGGTGTATAGAGGGTCTTGGAAATGCATATACAATATTTTTCAGCTCTCTTATACCATATACAATATTTTTTCACCATATACAATATTTTTCACAGCTCTTATACCATATACGATATTTTAGGTGAAATACAATATACGATAATTTTGAAACTGCTTTTGATTAAAGTTTGGATATTTATAAGGAAATAATATTATATTAGGAGAGAATCCATGTACTAAAGTAAATGTATTATTATAAGGCAACTAGACTCCACATACATACCACAATGATTTCATTTATTTCATTATGAATTAGACACCATTCGGGTACATCAGCATCAGAAAAGAAATAAAAATTCTTGAAACATAATTGATGCAAAATTGAGAATGTTGAATAAAAGATTCATCATGTGTTCTATGAAAATAAAGTTTGCTGAGGAAAATATTTATCAGATAGATATTGAAGATTCACAATGCACAATAATTTTGTAAAGCAGTTACCTGGAAAATATTAAGTATTTAAAACAGTTTCAGAAATAAAGGACTTCACAAACTTCCATGTAGATAATTCATTTTTGATTGGACTCGAGTCTGGAAACTAGAGTTTGAAAAAAAGGCAAGATGAGACTTGATTGTTTAAACATTTGAAACATGAGACACTTCGGGGTTTCAGATAAGGAAGCCTCAAAGACAGTATAAGTTAAACAAAGGTGTGTCAAAATTAAGCATGAAGGTCAAACCACATGTTTCACAAATGATTTCAAGGCAAAGATGTATTGATGAGAATGAAAACTACTCTATGTAACTAGAAATAACTTTCTTTTAAAGGACCACGGACGGTATCGCAACAGATTTCAGTCATATATTGGATTTTGGCTATTTTCTGAGGATTTGAACAGGTGCATATGTTAGGCCAATGCATTAACTCCAGGACAAGCAGTCATAGAGATTATAAAATAATTTGGACTTTAAGACAGGGAAGGTGCAAACACCCCATCAACATGTTTTTCTGTAATGTTGTCCTGATTTCCAGCCCTTTCCACACCTGTTTTTCAATGTTTGTTGCATCGATCACTCTGTTGCTTTTTTGAGATATGGTTAAGATCTTTAAATGAAAATATGATTCATGCAGGGGTTTTAAAGATATCAATTTTGGATGACCAAAATTAAGCTGAAAACAATGGATCACATGAGTTTTCCCTATGGGAAAATAACATGGGAAATACATGTACTGTTTTCCACTTTATCCCAAATAAATCATATTTTAGAGGTTAACTGTGTCTCAAAGTGCAACATATTGGTGCATCAAACATAAAAAAAACATATGTGGAAAGGGCTGAAAATAAGGACAACATTTCAGAAAAACCTTCCCTGTCTCAAAGTTCAAATTATTTTATTACCTCTATGAGTGCTTGATCTGGAGTTAATGCATTGGCCTAACATATGCACCTGTTCAAATCCCCAATAAATAGCCGAAATCCAACACATGACGGTTTGAAGACCAAATAAACACCTTTTGCTATATTATGCTATATTAGCATTGTGATGCTTGTATTAAAACATGAGCTGTATGAACACTTTATACTCAAATATTTTCATGATTTATCCCACATACCCCGAAACACGAGTAGCCATAGTGACCATATTTTTCATCAAAGTTAAGATGGTCAATGACATTTGGCAGTCTCACGCCCGGTGATCTGATGAAATGAACGGAGGGGGAGTAGCTGATTTTCGGTAAATTCAACAAATGTTGAAGATTTATTTTTTCAAGCAAAAGTTTACAATTGAATGGCTACATGAATAGGTGCAGTGCACAGGGAAATATGTTAAGTCTTCTTGGATTTTTGTTTGAACTGATGGAGTTCTAAGATAAAAGGTCTATCAAAAAAGGCGCAGCGTCGCCAACGTGCAAATGCCAATGTTTTTGCTATAAATCAAGTAACAATGGCAGGCCTGTCAACTGTCCCGCAATTTGCGTATTTGTCACGCATTTGCTGAAGAATTTGAAGTCACGCCAGTTTTTTTTGCGTGACACAAAATGTCACGCAAATACGCATTTTACCTGGTAATTGTCACGCAAATATGTTTCTGTAAAAAAATTTTCAAAATATGTTTATGATACGGTAAAAATACGAACGTCGGAAAAAAACGAACGCAATTTGTTCGGATTTGTCACGCGAATCCCGTATATGTCACGCATGTTCATTGGAAATTTTCGTACCTACCCCCCCCCCCCCCCCCCCCCCCCCCCCCCCCCCGTTGACGATATCGCGAGCGTATCGAGCGCGAAAAATTTGAGGTGATAAAAGTTTAGCAAAGGTGCTCAAACTTTGGCCAAAGGTGTTTAAAAGTTGGCCAAAGGTGTTCAAAATTTGGACAAAAGTGTTCAGATTTGGACTTCGGTGTCCAACATTTGTAAGTCACTCATATTAGGTGGTCCCAAGTTGACAGCCCTGCAATGGTCTGCACGACATGTAATAAATATATAACCGACATTTTTATATCACAAAATTCATTGCCGGTTTTTTAAAATAATTTTCCAAATGATAGATAAAAAATAATCGAAAATAATTAAAATTGAACGGAGGGGGGGGGAGTGAACGGAGGAGGGGGGGGAGTAAAATGTCTTTAAGGTGGAAGAAATTTCCACAAATTCGTGTACTTGAAAAATGAACTCACTTACTCAGTTACTTGATGTTACAACTCTGAAAAATGAAAAATGGGGACATATGGATTTATTGGAAGTTTTCATATGTCTTATAGACAAATTACTCCCCCCCCCTCCATTCAATTTTAATAATTTTCGACTACTTTTTGTATAACGTATGGTAACATGTTTTACAAAACCCAATAGTTTTGTGATAATTACTTCACCTACAAGTATTTATTACAGGTCGTGGAGACCCCTGTTGGTTGATTTATAGCAAAAACATTGGCATTTGCATGTTGGCAACGCTGCACTTTTTTAATAGTTCTTTTATTTTAGAACTCCACAGTTAAAAAAAATCCAAAAAGACCTAACATATTTTCCCCCGTCCACTGCGTCTATTCATTTAGCCATTCAATTGTAAACTTTCTCTTGAAAAAATAAATCTTCAAGATTTGTTGAATTTTCTACCGAAAATCAGCTAGATCTACTCCCCCCTCCGTTCATTTCTTCTGATCACCGGGCGTGATTCTTATTTGAGACTGTATTTAACACCTCCTGTGAAAATTTGAATGAAAAGGGCACAAAACTCTTAGTTTGAGAGGGATTTTCTCTAAACTAACAGTATCGATTGACCTGGAATTTGAAAACAATTATAGAGACTACTTTTCCATGTTTTTCCAACACGGTTACAGCAAGAGAGTTGGCACAATGGGGGAACTTTAGGGTATAATTTCTTCATAATTAGCCTTCTTTAATTCTAGATACCATATACCATATTTTCTAAAATACCATATACCATATTTTTTACACCTCTTATACCATATACGATAAATTTTGCCCCCTCTTATACAATATACAATAAATTTTCAGCCTCTTATACGATATACAATATCTCTATACACCCCCCCCATTTTACAAAACAAATCTTCCCACCAGTCTTTTCTAGGCACACAGTCAAGTGCACTCTTTGTGCAAAACTGGAAGATGTACATGTAGACAATGTGGGGAAATTGGGGAATGAGTGATTCCTGTTTGAAAAATAACATGTGACTCAATTGAGGAATGCAGCAAGATTCCGATTATGCACCCTGGCCTTAAATCATCAAAACATTCAAAAATGGACTTGCCGGACAGTTTTTTGAAATTTGCCATTTAGATCAATCAGAATTGCAGCATTTTGAACCGCACCCACTATTTTGCTGGACACTCCAGATTACGATATTGAACTTGGAGAGAAGAAAGAACTGATCATGATTTATTGGGCCTTCCCCAAATCATAACTGCATACTCATAGTCTAAATAGTCTTTAGGCTACACAGCTACACAGAGCACCTGTGGAAAATGTAATCTCCTGGAAAATCAAAGCTACTTGCTGCATTTCTGGTGCCCAGAGAAACTTATTCTAGCTTGAGACTACCGTTATACTTTCTCACATACATCCTAACGTCTGTTCTATGTTTTCCCTAGGCCAAAAAAGTTTTGATGAAGTGGTGCCAAAGTCAGTGCCTCATGCAGGCCGTCCAACTGTCCCGCAAGTTGCATATAAGTCATGCTGAAGAAATTGAAGTCAGGCCTGTTTTTTTGTGTGACAGAATATCCCCTAAAATTTGTATTTTACATTTCCACTGATCTATGGCCTCTTGAAAATTGTTTTATTTTTAACATGGGAAATCTTCACTTCAGCAAACCCATGACTCATTTATTTATGGTCCAAACTCAAAACTGCACTGTAGTACCTCTAAGCTATAAAAACCTAATAGGCAAAATACATGTAAGTGTTATCAGTTTGCAACTTGAGAGACATTTAACACCCTATTCCTTACTGTCACTAAACCAATTTCTTTCTTTGTAGCAATATGGCTCCAAGACTAGAAGTGTCATTCCCAGAGACATTGCTGTCATTATTTCAAAGTCTAACATCTGAAGATAACACAGATGACATCATCATGCTAACTGACACGGAAGGTGAGTTATGTTTTAACCTTTGTGTTAACTACCAGAAAAGGTGAGTTATGTTTCAACCTTTGTGTTAACTACCAGAAAATTATATTTTATTTTTCAATATTGTTATACTGTACATACAGTACATCCTTTAATGATTAACTGATTATCCTACATGTCTGGGGCTAACTGACACAGAAGTTGAGTTATGTTTTAACCTTTGCGTTAAACTACCAGAAAATTATATTTTATTTTTTAATATCATTATCATATATGCAGCACATGTACTTTAATGATTAACATATTACTCACACACTCGCTCAAATATGACACAAAGTTTGATTTGCTTTAATATTGAACCAAGAAAAAAATAATTCACAAAGAAAAAAACATTTGAAGATCAGAGATCATTAGACATGCATGCACATGCTAAACAAAGTGCATGTTTTTAATTACCTTTGATTTAAAAGATGGTGACACTTCTATAGAAATGAATGTCCAAACAACTTCGCCATCTTTCAATGACATTGATAAAAACTTGATATGTAAAGCTTGACAGACCGAAAATATTTTTTGATTAATTATTGGAAGCTTTGATGTGGTCCGTTTGAGCTGTTGGTGGTGTCAAATGAAAGATAGGGTTCTTATCAATACATTGGACATTCTATAGAATTCATATAAAAGTCTTTATGTTGCCCAAAAACATTGAAAATATGCAGAGTGGGCCTTTAAATGAAAGTTAGGGATCATCTCAAAAGCTTCTCACTTACTGAATATTTGATGAAATCCATTTTGTTTATTGACCAACCACCTTAAATAATAATTTTTTTTAATTCCTGAATAATTTCTTGTTTTAATTCATTTTCAGGCCATGAAATACACCTTACTATTGAGCCTGTTGAAAATAAGACTACAAAAGCTATTGCGAACATATGTAGGATTCTTGTGATTGGTAAGTATTTGATAGTTAATGGGCTATCTAGAAAGCCAATGTCCTAATTCTAAATTCCTCATAATTTGAAAAATCGTATCAGCTTGCAAGTTGCATCAACAATAGATTTTGGCACAAACCCTCTTTCCAATGATTATTAAAGCTGGTATTGAGGACCAAAATAAATATTCTTAGCACATTCTTAACACAGTATTTTAATGATTCAAGATTATATTCTAACAAATGTTAATTAGATATTATGAGGTTATATAATGGTTCTTTCTGTATATCGTGTTTATACTCGAGTGAGTATATGATATATTCACAAGTGAGCGTATTCTCACGAGAGTATAAAATGCACGATATACAGAAGGAACCATTATATAATCTTATTATGCCACTCTAAGTTCAATTACAGTTGATTCGAACACAATCATAACAATTAAAAACCATAAAAATATCCCATAGCCAACTCAATAATGCTGATGTTGGTTTATGACGTCATTTGATTCTAGGAAATCATATTTTTTATTCATTATTTCCCAGAATGCACTTCTACAGTGGTATACGCTGGAGTGTATACGGAGGAGTTGTATACGATGACGATATACCACTCTCCACTGTATATCGTTGTTATAGACCCATGTTATACAACTGTAATTGGACTTAGAGTGGTATAATTAATCATACAACATGTTGTTCCTTACTATAGAGAATTAAAGAGCCTACCGGTTTGACCATTTTTAGCATACATGTTGATATTTTCTTATGTAAAAGTATTGCTTGTCCAAGAGGTTAAATACTGTAGATCTATACACTTATTTTGATGCTCTTAATTTGATGGATTTGCTCAATTTCAAATATTGGCGGCTATTTAATTTAGCGGATTCAGGACTGAAGTTTAATTTTTGTCTATGTTTATGTCATTAGGACAGGCATTTACTAAGATATTTTCTGTATTTTTTTGAGAATAATGTAAAATTGATGACATGTTGATAGGAAAAGGGGCCCAGAAGGTTAATTTCTAAAGTGCATGATTGGACAAAAATTCCAAACTGAAATTTGACTGAGCCTCTTGACCAGTAAATGTCAAGACAAGAAAGGTTTATATGCTCAAAGTGTCATCTTCTGCGAGTTTCATGAACTTGTTGAAAACATATGGATCACCAAGTCTGGTAGGTTCACATAAAATAAGGAATATTTTTTATGTCTTTCAGGAGAAAGTGTATTGACTAAAGACAATCAGAATGACTGCCACACATGTACAATTGGTGATGTCACAACTAAACCATCACCAAACAGTACCATGACAACAGATGAAAAACAAACAATCAAACCATCTCCTGTTGTCACCTTGACAACAAATGAAAAACAACAAACAATCAAACCAATTATTACTATGACAACTGGTGAACAACACATCAACAAGAATGAAAAAGTTGATACTGAAACTAATGATATTAGTGGAGGTACCCCAAGGAGGTCAAGACGTGAAAGACGAAAAGTGCTCCCCCCTGATGCCACCATAGAACTTATTAAACAACCTTTACATATTGAATTACAAAAACAGCAGGGGGGTTCACTGACTAATGCCAAATATGAAAACGATGACTTTGATGAGGCCCGTATTGCTAGTGACATCATCGCTAACTCTGATCAAGGGGATACAGAAGCTTCTACAGACAGTATCACTCAACATGAAGAACCAGAATCAGAACCTGAGCCAAAGCTAGTTAAAAGATACAGAGATTTTAAAACACTAAGTGAATTCAAAGATATGATTCACTGTTCGTACTGTGGGCTATTTATGCATAAAGATCGATTGTCGAGTCATTGTGAGATTGAACATGCCACCGAAGTACAAGACAAGGATAAAGTCTACATGTGTGAACAATGCAGTGATATTGTTGAAGACATTGAATTGCATTATAGAACATTGCATGCCTCAGTGAACATCAAGACAAATCAGAGCAATGTTTGGTGTCGAGATTGTCGCCAGAATGTCACGGAATCAAAATGGAGGAATCATCGTTTGAAAAAACATGGCCAGTATAAACTCTCAGAATGCCCGAAATGTCAGAAAATTTTCAAGTCCAAAAATTATTTGGAAAAACATATGAGGAGATTACATACTGATAATCGCCTGTATAAAGCATGTGAGTTCTGCAAGGAGATGTTTACTGAGGATTACCTTGAAATGCATGTTAAAAGGATGCATAAGGAGGTGCAGATGTTTAGTTGTGAGTTTTGTAACTACCAGGGTAAGGATAGGAACTATTTGGAGAATCATATTCGGGCAGTCCATCTCAACGAGAGGAAATGGCCATGTACATTGTGTGGAAAAAACTTCAAAAATAAATCTCACTTAATTTCACATAAATCTGTCGTCCATGATGGAATACGAAAATACGCGTGTGAGTTTTGCGGAAAACGCTTCACGAAACGTTATCATTTAGAAACTCACGTGAGAACCCACACAGGAGAAAAACCATACAAATGTAGCGAACCCGATTGCTCCAAAACATTCTCAAGTAAAACAAACTGTGATGTACACATACGTCATGTCCATCGGAAATCCTACCCGTATCGATGTGCGTCTTGCCAAGAAGGATTCAGGCGGAAAAATCTACTCGAGCAGCATTGTGTTACAATGCATGAAAAACTTCCAAGAGTAGAGGCAAAATTAAACCCACAGTATAACATGTTATTGGTAGAGCCAGATTCTCATTATGTACTATGGGCCGATGGCTCAAATACTACTTTGATATCATCGCAAAATGTCGAGCCTCAGTTTCAGTACCTTCAGGTCACTGGTGCCGATCAACCTGTCTCTGTAGCTGGGGAAATTACCCTAGACAAAATTCAGTGATTTGTTTCAATATTTGAAATCTTTTGCTCTTGACTATCAATAAGCTCATTAAGTAAGATCATGGTGAGTAAGTCACCCCTACCTCTTATATTCTAGCCTAGTACTATTTAATATAGAGAATATTAGAGGGAGGGGGCGACTTACACGCTGTGAAAAAGAACAATGAAAAAGCTCATCTGATATCCACGATTTTAAATTAAGGTGACAAATGCTCCCCAAAAAATAAATTATTACAATGTTGATGGCATTTGCCATACTGCCATAATCTCAGTGTATTTGAAATGATTTAATATTTATGAAATAAATAAACTACATGTATTGAAAAAAGTAGAATCAACAGTGTTTGTAAAGAAGGAAACAATTTAAGTTACTGAATAAGATCTTAGTCCATGTGATACTTTATGATGCTTTATTTACTAACACCTGTCAACACTAGTATTTTCAGAATCACTTAAAGTTTTCTTTTGGCGGTCCAAAAATCAAATTAAATTGAGAAGTTCTTGTAATCAAATGGTCTTATCAATGATATGACATTAAGGTACAGCTGGAAAGTAACATTTTGGTAAAAAATTGCTATACCAGCACATGTTATTTTCTGGTACAAAATAAAGTATGAAGACATTTGTCAATTGCCTTACTTTTTTCAGGAAAGTATCATTACATTGTCTTCTTTAAGAATATCTAGTAGGAGTTCAATGGGAACTCCAGGAAATTCTGATATTTCACACTTTCTATTTTTCCAAATTTTCTTTCAAAGTTTCCAGACAACACAGGAGCTACCATTGACCTGTTTCCAGGTTTACTAAAAGTAGACAGTGTAATGATACTTTCCTGAAAAAAGCAAGGAAATAAACACATGCCTTCATACTTAATTTTGTACCAGAAAATAACATGTGCAGGTATAGCAATTTTTTACCAAAATGTTACTTTCCAGCTGAACCTTAAAATGTAAAGCCTGTGGTGTAGTGAAAAGAGGTATGGTATATATCATTGGAAAGCCTTATCATCATTCTTCTCTTTGGGAAAATCCTGTTTTCTTGAAATTCGGATCGGGAATCCGACGTTCTCCTGTACTTTTAAAAATAGCTAATTTTCATTTTTATTACTATCTGCCCTATGTGCTTCGAAACAAAGCTGAAAACTGATCTCAAATATAGATGGCATAATAGAGTTCTGGTAAGTTACACCTAACCAACGTGTCAACGTACAGCGTCAAAAATACTAATTTGACTTCACTTCTTAAAAGAGAGCCTCGTCTTGTAGTTTAACTAGACTCTGCACGCAGGGTACACAAATAGCTTATCCATGAGAAAATATGAATAGGCAAGGTTGTCTTTCCTATTGGTCCAGCATTTGCGGTTATTTTTATCAGCCTTACCATTCTTTTCAAGCGGAATGCAGATCAACGATACATAAAAATGTTTCCATTATACTCTAGCTGTTTCCTTGCCAGCAAAATCGACGACTATTATGTACCTGAAATTGTTTGTAGTGAAAACATGCGAATATAGCTATAGCAGAAATTGTAGGCCTACAGGACGTACCCGAGATTTGATCCATGCAAAAGAATGACTGTTGATATATTAACGTTTTTAAAATGCAAATGACTCCTCGATGAAAAACATCCAATATCTCCTCCCAAGCTAATAGACTTTTAAGCTGACGCAGGCAACCTTCATTTTGGCTTTGCCACTCAAAAATACATCGACCTGTTATTCTCCAAAGTTGGGTACACGTGGTCGGTCACTCGGTCTTTGATATGAAGATGAATAGATGCAAAATTAGAAGAGGAAAATAAAACTAATTATAAAAACTATTCAATAACTTTAAGTATTTTTTACATGTGATGGATATGATTAAATTGTATTCAACCCTAGTCTGCAACCTTTCTTTCATAATACTAATAAGTCGCAAGCGGGGAGGGGGTAATTTGGACTAGGCCTATACAATTTTTTTTGATTTCAATAATGTTGGTATTATTGTAAATCTTATTCAATTAGCTCTTCAGAAAAGTAATGCATTTTTTGAAAAAAGTAGGTAAAGAAGGTCAACGTTACCAAGGACATTTTGGACAATTTGAGATAAAATGTCAATTTTCTTTCAAAGTAAAAATGTTCATGCCAAAAATCGTACGCTCCATAAAAGAATGATCATCTTTCAAATGAAACTAAAGTCAAGGTAAACGCTTTTCTATAACTGAACCTTATCTCTTTCAAAGATATTAATATTGAGGAATCCATAACATTGAAACCAATGTACGCGCAAAATTGAATAAATGAACAATTTCAGTTTGTTGTCTTTATCATTCATATCAGGTTCAAGATGTGAAACAAATGCCAACTCGTGATAGTAAGAAAATATATATTGACTTGGTATTATTTCAATATAATTTTTGCCCCGTGAATTTTCCTAACATTTTTCCATGTCCTGCTAAACATGGTAATTATATATATGGTTGTAGCTACCATATTATTATGAGAGAGATGGTCTGGCAAGGAATATTCCTTTGAACAGCGGCAATTAATGAAATTGAAAAATTGGGGATAGGGGAGAATACGAAAAAAAGATATAAAGCCTGGAAAAAGCTATCATCACGATTCTGTTTTGTGCATTAACATTCAGAAATATGCAAAAAAAGTTCAGAGGTATTCATCAAGTAATTTTTGAAAAAACGTTTTCCAAATTCGTGAAGAGAACGCGATACGCCTCGACAACAAATCATTTTCATTAGAAATATTAGGAACGACGTTAGCAGGCCAGGAACCTTACAGAGTTTTTGCTTGCCTTTCGGTAAGTGTCTTTTACGTAGTGACCCTAATGCTCAGATAATTCAGTTTTGGAGATTATTAAAGGTGCAACAATTTTACAGAGGAGCCAAAGTTCAGCGATGAGGTGATAAAATCTCTGATGACTAACATATTTTTATTATCTCCAAAGAACCTACGTACCCTTTTCATTCGTTCGACTTCACTTCTGAAAAGAGAGTTTATGACTAGACTCTGCACGCAGGGTACAAAGAACCCGGCCCCTAGATGAAAATTATTCCAGCTGATATTCCCCTCGAACTGCATTTTTATGACTACTGAAATGAACGCGCTATTATTTCATAAGATTCAACCCCCCCCCCCTTTGCTTCTGGATCCGCCAGTGATGAGGATAGCCTTTTCATTGAAATAGGCCCTGTGATTTTAAAATAAATCTCAAGGTCTAACATTGAAAGTTTGCAACCATCACAACACTCTCTGTATATTAATGTAACTGTATGCATGTAGTTTGTATCAAATTGTAGTTTGGCCGTGCCTTAAAAAACTCCAAATTCTACTAACAATTACATGCAAGGGAGGGGAAGCTTCAAGCTACTACTGCCCTACACCAGTTCTTCTCACAGTCTGGAGTAGGTTTGGCTTCTTTGAGTTTTTGAACAATGTTGCATTCTACACTCTCTATCCAGGTGAGCCATAGACAGAACATAATCAATGATGAAGAAAGAGTCGGAACTGAGCAACGCCCCCCCCCCTTCCCAACGTAAAGGGAAATTATATGGGATCTTAATTAGTACTAGTAGGTACTCAGACAGGGGCTGTAGGGGCGGATCTGGGAACCAACAAGGGGGGGGGGGCAAATTTCAGGTCAGGGAAAAAAATGTTGGGCCCCTAAAGCCGAAAAGTGGGCTTTTTGAAATTTTGAGGCCCATTTTCTTCAAAATTTGGCCTAAAATGCCTGATATAGGCCCAGTAATGACCAAAAAGGCCCACTTTTTGGTGCCTTAAGGCCTTTTTTGTCCCAAAATTGTTTTTGGGCCCAATTTTTTTCTGGGCCCAACTTGGATCCGCTTAATCACTTCGAGAGCCATGTTAGATTTTGAAACTTATATCAAAATCCACATAGCTTTCGCAGTAAGTAAGGATCCGCCATTGGGCTGAGGCCTTGGAGCTCCTTGGCAGGGGAATATAGAAGAGTAATGAAGAAAGAAGTCAGCCACGCTACTCTGTTTATATTACAAATATATTTGTATACGAGTTCTGTCTGTTGACCAATATCAGTCACGGCTATATTGTACATGTAGATGATAATAGGCCTACTAAAACGATCAAGAGAATGATCGATCCCCATCAATTTCTAACGAGTAGCAGCTATTCTATTTACATTTCCGGTTATAAATGAAAAGAAATATTTCATTTCACACTGCGTTTTATCCAAATTATACAGTTATGTAGAACTATAAAGTGTAATATTAGCTCTTTAGGTGAGTTGAATCTGTGTTATTAATGATGAATGTTGAATCGACCTTGAATGCAGTGGTTAGTGAATAAATTTTCTAGATTCAGATTGCAGTTCATTTTTAAGGTTCAGCTGGAAAGTAACATTTTGGTAAAAAATTGCTATACCTGCACATGTTATTTTCTGGTACAAAATTAAAGTCCATTTCACTGCTTCAGTTCGTCAGTAGAACGGCAAAAATAAGAACTTGGGAGACTATTGTGCAATAATATATGGAAAAGTATATTCATAATGTACATGAATGACATTTGTATATTTCAGATTTTTTAGTTTTTTGTGCAATAAGCCTGTGCCGTCTTGTAATTTGAAGAATTTCAGCCATGTTAATCTTATTGAAAATAACATGGCAGAGAAACATCCAAATATAAGAGGCCACACACTTTATAAGCCAAACTAGAAGTAATCCAAGATATACAAATGTCATTCATGTACATTATGAATATACTTTTCCATATATTATTGCACAATGGTCTCCCAATTTCTTATTTTTGCCGTTCTACTGACGAACTGAAGCAGTGAAATGGACTCTAAGTATGAAGTCATGTGTGTATTTCCTTGCTTTTTTCAGGAAAGTATCATTACACTGTTTACTTTTAGAATATCTGGAAACAGGTCAATGGAAGCTTCTGTGTTGTCTGGAAACTTTGAAAGAAAATTTTGAAAAATAGAAAGTGTGAAATATCAGAATTTCCTGGAGTTCCCATTGAACCCCTACCAGATATTCTAAAAGAAGACAATGTAATCACAGTCAGAGAGAATGTTTCTGGCGAAATTCTGGGACTTCAAATAGTATAAATATAGTTCCAGGGCAATTCGAAGAACGTATTAGATGTCCGTGAATGTAATGATACTTTCCTGAAAAAAGCAAGGAAATTGACACATGCCTTCATACTTTATTTTGTACCAGAAAATAACATGTGCAGGTATAGCAATTTTTTACCAAAATGTTACTTTCCAGCTGTACCTTAAAATAAAAAAGTGGTGATTTTTCAGTTCCTTACCTCAGTTTTCTGGGAAGTGATATAAAGGATGGCCTAGTTCAGGATGTTTAGAAGTTTTAATGGTTTCTACATCATTCCATAAGTAAAAATTTCAATCTTTTATTTTCAGATGTAGACCTAGTTATCACTATGGCGACTCCATCTTGTGGCCGCCAGGATAGTAAAATGGAAGAGCTACTAAACTGTCCAATATGTCTAGACCCATACAACGATGGCGATAAGACACCCAAGCTTCTACCTTGTCATCACACATTCTGCATGGCATGTTTGCGTCGTCTCGCTGGGAGAAATCAGTATCTCGATTGTCCAAATTGCCGCCAAAAGATCAACCTCTCATCACCGAACACTATAGAATCCCTCCAGACAAACTTTTACATAACAAATGTTAAAGAAGCTATACATGAACAGAATGAAGCATCCTCGAAAATTGTTAGTGGATGCAAAAAGCATGCTAATCAACCACTGGCGTTCTTCTGTAAAAAATGTGAAGTGCCGATATGTAGAGATTGTACCTTGATGGACCATAAAGAAACAACAGGTCATGTGACCACCAACCTTGATGATGCGGTTAAAGAACAAAAACGTTTCTTGGAGATTGAAATAATGGAAGCACAAGGTAGATATTTATAAATGATTTCTTGAAATGTGGATGAATTCTTATTTTGGCTTTAGTGCTATAGAGAACCATAAATGGATGTTTCAGTTATATTTTTATTTTTTTGAAATATATAATCTGTGTGTTTGTCACTTTCAATCCCAGCCTATTTGACTTTTGAAAAACCAATGCACTATGCAAATGAGATAACCATTGGTAAAACATCCATATTATTTTCTGAACATGTTCAGTTATTAACTGGTATATACTATCAAGTTTTGCCAAATTACTAATGATTGCATCTGTTTATTTCTTTGTGTATAACATCTATTTTTGCCTATGGGAGCCTATGGGATTGACCAGGCGTCCTTCCTTGGTCCTTCCATCCGTCCGTCCATCTGTTTAGAGATTTATTGTGTTTTGACAATGTGTTCCAGGAAACGTGATGTCAAACAAAGCCAACATGAGTCTGTTGGAGAGTGAAGCCACCAATCTGCGTGCTATCAAAGATGACAGCCTTGTACGCTTAGAACAATCATTCAAACACTACCAAGCAATCTTGATGCAACGTTGCGATCAACTGCGTACTGAGATCATGGATCAGTACACAAACCAGAAAGAGAAACTTGGGACAGGCACCGACCAGCTGATGTCAAGTAACACAAACTTAAATAGTTTGATTGAGGAGTGCACTGGTGTTTTGAAACGTGATGAAGTGTTTGATATCTTAGCGTATAAATCCAAAATTGCTGGGAAGAATTCCGAGATGAGGTACCTTGAGCAGACCAGGGATGCGCAAGATACTGTTGCAGTAAAGTTTGATGATACGTGTGGAGAGGAGCTGATAAGTCAATGTGTCAGCCATCTTGGTTCCCTGCAACTGACCACCAGTCTGCCATCTATTGTCCAGTTTAAGCTCCCATTATGCGCTACCGCGAGTCTTATGTGCACATTTAGTGTGCTTATCCAGAAGAGAAATCGCCAGGCTTTCACTCAAGTTAGCTCAATTAGCGTTGATATAATCGATCCCTCCGATGACACCATAGATTCGATTTTCACAGCATCGTCCCAGTCAGGACAAATTGATATCACGTTCCGTCCCCAGATCTCTGGTCCCCATATTGCCAACGTAAAGTATCTGGGTCAGCCAATCAAGGGGGCTAAAGCTACTATTGATGTCCAGAGTAACAACCCTGTAAGCCGCCTGGGAAGTAAGGGATGCGACCCAGGGATGTTCCAGTACCCACGTGCTGTTGCACTTGACCCCCATGGCAATGCCTTCATAGTCGACACTGGAAATTGTCGCATCCAGAAATTCAGCAGTCAAGGAAAATTTCAACATCACTTCAAAATAACAAATGACACTGATAATTATTCTACTTGTGGAATAGCCATTGACCCAAACAGTGGACTCATTATCTGCCCAGAGGTCAATATCGATGCAGCCGATCTTGCCAAAGCTGACACAATTATGTTTTACACACCAGATGGCAGACTACGTCAACAGTTGTCGTATCCGGGGACGATGAAACGAGCCTTGTGTACCGCGATCAATAGCCAGGGTGACATCATTGTTGCCGATTTTGAACTGAATGCCATATTTGTGTATGACAAACATGGTCGTCTGGTCAGAAAATTCGGTGAAGCTGGATCAGGGCCTGGGCAGTTTAACCACCCTACGTTTGTTTGTGTTGGACTTGATGACACAATGATCGTTGCAGATGGAGAAAACCACCGTATTCAAGCATTTGACCGTGAAGGACAGTTCCTATATGAGTTTGGAGGGAAGGGAAATGCAAAGGGTCAGTTTAAAATGCCATTTGGAGTGGCCTGTGATAAGCATGGGAATATCTTAGTGGTTGATGGGGGAAACAAGCGTGTGCAGATCTTCAAACAAGGAGGTATATTCACCTCCTGTTTGGAGAGTCTAAATGACCGGCTGAGTGCACCAAGGGGTCTAGCTGTCACTCAAGATGGTTATGTAATGGTTGCTGACAGAGATAACCATTGTGTCAAAAAATTCAAGTACATGTAAAAAAATGCAAGTACATGTAAAAAGACAAGTATTTGTGAAAAATGCAAGTACTTGTAAACATGTGAAAAGTCAAGTACATGTTAAAAATATAAGTACAGAAGACCCTTGTGAACATGATTCTAAAACATTTAGTACCTTGTACCCCTCTCCCATTTCCTATTTTTAAATGGGAAGGGAAAGGGTATTGAATATTGATGCAAAACTAAATTTCATTGTTTGTGTTATGGTTGTGGTACCCTTTTTTAATTACTAACAGCCTATAGATTCCTTTACAAATAGGGAAATAAGACCATTTGTATCAGTATTGAACAAATGAACAATTGAACAATGCTCATATATCTAGAGAGGCATTTGCAGTTATCAATTATGAAATTTTTGTTCATTCATTTCATTTAGACAGCTTTTTGTGTAATAACATGTACTGTATGCCCGGTATTATTCGCGAGATTTAATTTCGCGAATTTTGCGAAAACACGATTTCGCGGCTATTAAATTTTGCGAATTTCATAAGTTTGAAATTCATTACCATTCCAGGAATTCTCGAGCCACTCGTGTGTTAATTAAGTTAGATGTACAGTAATTGCACTTACCTGATGTCATATTTGGATGAGATTTACAATAACTGGGATCTTTATCATCGGCAAGCTGCATATCAACCTCTATTGCATCGTCAATTTTAATATTAAAGCAAAAGTGCGTGGCTCCCATAATAACTTTACTGTACTTCATACTGTATTTTATCTTATCTGGGGATTCCCCAGTATATGATGTCCAATCAAATTGCAGGCTACGATCAGGTGAACAATCGTGTACACATGCTCTTTCATTGCCGCTCATGTCATAGTAAAGTCATGGAGTTGCACAGTACTATTGAAGTACTATAACTCGATCCAAACAAATTTCGCGACGGTAATTTTTCGCGATTTTATCACCCTCGCGAAAAGCGCGAAACTAAATCGCACGTGAATTATACCCGGCGTACAGTATTACTTGGACAGGGCGATTACTTGTTGTCTATGGATGATCATTTGTTACTCTATATACTGAATTTATTTCATTGCTGAAATCCATCAATTATGCCTTGCCTCAGTGGGCCCAGAAAAAATTGAGCTTTTGGGCCTCAAGATTTTGTTGGGCCTCAAAAATGGGCCTTTTTGGGCATACTTTGGCCTTATATAAATTAGGCTTTTTTATCAAAAAATGGGCATTGAATTTTCAAAATTTGGGCCTAATTTTTGGTTTTAGGGACTCCAAATTTTTTTGAAGACTCAAAATTTAGGCCCCAACCCTTGTTATTTTCTGGATCCGCCACTGTTGCCTTACCAACATCTGCGAAAGGATGTGATGACCAGTTATAAAATGTTTATGCACCTCTGTCAACCCACCGATTAACATGAACTGTAGCTTTGTACATACTATCTGACTATACAATTCTGGTAAAGTTGAATGCTTAGGTAAGTGGAATACCTCTAAAGTAGAACACTTAAAAAGTCCCACCTGCCAAAATTAAATTTTGATCCTTGATATGGCCAAATGGGTTGCATAGGGACAAGAGACTTGATTCAGGACTATATTATTTCATTTTATTTTACTTTAAGGATCGGGAACAAAGACTCATATGTTGAGTTGATGGTGGTTTACTGCATGAGGTTTTTTGGTTTTGTATAACAAGGCTGCATGTGGCATTACCACTTGCCAGAATATCAGAAATGGCATTAATTTTAACTCATCAGGATCATGTAAGTGTAATACAATATTAGCTTTTACAAGTAACTTGTGAAGTTACATAGCTGCAAAATATATCATTATTTAAAAGATATTCCTACATATAAAATGTATTAATAATGTAAAATAGTATAATATGTAATGACCCGAGGGCGCCCCGGGGGAATGTCTAACTAACGAGCATAGTGTAACAAGCCAGGCTTAAGCTTTTATAGCTCAGTCGGTAGAGCATCAGACTTTGGATCCAGGGATCCTAGGTTTGATTCCCACCTGGGGCATTGAATTCAGCACACTTTCTTTCAATTTCTTTATCTGGCTTGTTACACTATGCTTGTTAGTTAGTTGTTCCCCTTGGGTGTCCTTGGGTCTTTACAAATATACTGTAGATAGAATATATGGATAAAAACCAGGCCTTTCAATTTCACACAGCCTAGGTTAAAGTTGTAAATGGTAGAAAATGTTTACATGTTTGGAGAAGAGTCTGAATTTCTAAATAAATGTATTTTTGAGAAAGGGTCACCCTTTAACTCTTGCCACCCTAACAATGTACATGTATGTTCTCATAAAAATAATAAAATCATGAATTAGAAGTTTATTTTTTATTCAGAGAGTTAGAGCCATAACCAAATTTACTTTTGAATTTGTATCTCATTTTTTTTGTACTACATGTATTAAATTTGTGTATTTCTGTTTTACAAATTGCTTGATGTGTCTGCAAATAAATTTGTTCTTACAACATGTAACCTTGTTCGAATGATTTGGTCAAATTATATTTATTAACTAGAACATCTTGCCTAAGCTCTATCTGGAGAACATTTTCAATAAGAGACGTCAATAGAGTCCAGTAATTAGGATGAGGAAAAAACCCATTTAAGCCCACAAACTGACAAATAATTTTATAAGCATGTTTCCATTCATGAAATAGTACCAATACACCAATAGTAATTCATTTGTTTCATAACATTAAGACAATTACTCTTAGACTAACATAAACTTTTATTATTCAAAGTTGAAACCCATCCAAATAACATGAGGCCTATTGTGTATACATAGTCGGACAGTAGGCCTCGGCAGATAATCCACGGACTCCACTTTTCCCGGGTGATTTTCATATTTCTACCTCCTATCGTACAAATTAAAGAGCTTAATGTGTGGCGTGTCATGATTTATTGGCCAATCGCGTTGCATTATTTAATTCACCTCTGTAACTAGGAGATTAACGCCATTTTAGATTTTACTGTGAATTTTCGTTATATTTTCACGTTTTCTGGCTTTGTTCTGACACATATCAACATATAGGTAGATCAAAACGATAAAGGTACGTAATTGCTATTTTATTAAAATAGAATTTTTGATGGGGATCTGTCAAAAGCTACGAAATCGACATGTCTTCATATTTTTTAATTTCAACTTTTATTTTTTCTGTTTTCAATTTGATTTGATTTTAATTTCAAATCCATTTTCAATAATTTACTTTAGTCTTAATGTTTGACTGGCCTTTAGTTATTGATATTTCTATTTAACACCAATCTATATGTCAATTTATACAGCAAATGCTAGTTTATAGTATTTCTCACTCTTCTGAATTATAAGAATGATATTTCACACTAAGCTTTGGCCTACCCTTCATTCAGTCATTATTATTTGCCAGATGAATATTTATATGTTTTATACATTTACATGTTTCTTTTTTCATATCTTACAATTTACAATATCAACATGCATGTACCTTTCTTCTTTCAGATGGCGGCAACCCTGCCAGCCATTTATTCTGGGGGAGGGACCCAGATAAAACAGTCACCCGTCATGAAAGTACCCAGCCCGCCGCCCTCAGGAAAACCAACTGGAAAATATTATCTTAAACCAATCAAAAAATTCCAAGGAAAAAAAGAGAAAGATTTATTTTACAAACAGCAACAGCTTCGTAGTCAACAACCATTGCTAGACAAAAGAGAGGCAGCACAGTGAGTACATATAGCATTACCTAATTTATTATTTATTTGCATAACATGTATATGTATGCAATGCCTGTATGTAAAAAAATAAGGTAAATTATATTGAATTTGAATTGCTCAATTGATTGATCTTCAATTTTTTATTTTACTTTAGGATAATATTGATATTTATCATATGCTTTGGGCAATAGAAAAAAAAGTTATGAAAGATGGCAGTACATGCCACCTACATATATGAACTATCATACTGCCATTTTTATTGCAGCCTATAACTTATGGATATGATGCAAAAAAGTCACCAAGTAAGAGACTCAGAATTAATAATCAAAACTGAGATATTTTCTTTGGTCTTTATATTTGTACATCTTTAAATTTTAGGTTCCGCAATACCTTCTTCCATACATTATGCCTCGACATGCTGCAGGAAGGATTCCACCAAGCGTTCTCCGAGCTCTATGCATTGGCCAAAGAACAAAGGCAAGAGAGAGAGGCTGCAGGTCCAGAGTCGAGCCTGTGGAACAAACCACTTTTAGAAGACTCCCATGAGAAACTTGAGATGATCAAAACATTACTTTCAAATTCTGAACAGGCTTTACGTGCAGGTATGGTAGCTTGCTAAAGTTGTTCATTGGCTTTTAAGAGAAAGCCCATGGACTTGCTCTTGAATGGTGTGCACATGTTAACATTGAGTCGTTAATGTAATGAATGTTAAAATGTTTTTATCCTAAAATTAATCTTCATTCTTCTCTGACAACATTGAAAGAAAGTGGCATTTTTTAAAATTAAACAAATTTTAAAAAAAAGTACAGTATCAGTAAATGTGAGATATGCTCTTCAGAAGGTATATCAACCAAAAAAGTTTTCCTTAGTGCCTCTTAGGAATTATAAATAGTGTATGCTGATATGACACATTATACAAATATTTACAAACAAATTATATCATTGAAATAAAAATTGCTCTTTGATATTAAATATTAAATAAAACCAAAATTCTACTTTAGGTGATAGAGGGGCAGAATATGATGCACGATTCAAATTGGCCAGGTTTTTCCAAAGCTTTAGTGGCGACAAACAACTTAGTGACCATTTCTTCAGTTCATGCCTTGCCACTAGTAAAGCCGTCGAGGGGGATAGTGGTCGTATGTTAGCAGAAGGGCACTGCAATGTTGGTTTGGCTCTGGAAGAAAGTGGTATGATTTTAATTTTGTTAAGCCTCAGTCACATTTGCTCTATGACGGCCATTGCTTCACAAAAGCAATTATAGAAAATCTACATCAAACTGGTTATCTCTTATCATATGCTCAAGGAGGATTGGCTCCCAGAGTGCACCACCGATATTCTGTCCCATATATGGTAGCGTGACCTTTGACCTTGTTGACACGTGACAGGTTTCCGCTTGTTTTCTTTAGCACGGAAGCCATTTTGAAACCTGTGAGGTCAAAGGTCACCGCTACCATATATGGGACAGAATATCGGTGGTGCATTCTGGGAGCCAATCCTCCTTGTCATATGCTGCATATTTCTCTTGATTTTGCGAAGCTACATTTTGCATAATGTACGATTGCCCAAAAATGTGACTGAGGCATTAGGGATGCATCATAAAAATGATGAATTAGAATAGATGGCTGTAGTGTTTTGGTTGGGACAGAAAGTAATATGATTGGATAGATTGCTAGATATGCCAATTCGTGGTAAACAGAAGTCACTGAATATATAGTCACTTACCAGTATGCAAATGTTTTTTCTCTTCTTTACATCTTTTGATATATAATTGTATGATTGTGTTACTAAATTGTAAAAACTACATTGAGGTGCACATAAATGCCACTGGCGATTGGGTCCCTTATGTATGATTTCTACTTATAAATGATTATGGCAATAAAATCTATTGATAAAAAAACTGTTAATTAAGATGTATTATTTGTTATTGAGTAAATAATGTGTAATAATACATGTAATATTTTATTTTCAGAAAACATATTCGATGCGTGTGACAACTTCGAAGCATTTTATAAAATAGTATCAGAACACAAAGACTGGATAAATGCTGAAAATGAAACACTATATGCAAACTCATGCAAACATTTGACAAGGATATACTTCAAAATTGGTGAAAAAATAGAAAAAGATGACCAGGAATCAAGTCTGAGTTATTTAATCAAAGCGTATAATATGGCCAAGGAGAGTACAGATAAACCACTGGAGGGAGTGGCAAGTTATAAATTAGGTGTGGCTTATAATAAAAATGGAGATGCTGAGACAGCCTTGTTGGTAAGTGTATAGATGAGTCTCAAATGGATACTGTTGATGTCATCTTTAGTTTTGCCTGGATTCAGTTTTTCTTTCATTAATCAATTCATTAACCAAGATCTAAGTAGCTTTTGAGCGTTCTGGGTAAATAAGTACATTGTAGTCATCTTGAATTTTTCTATTGAAAGTTTACGGTATCTAGTATCTGTCACTGTTTGTTTTGTAACCTTTCAATGACATTTTAAGAACAGGTCTCAAATTATCAAGAAATGGGTCTGGGAAGAGATTTACTAATTGAATTGTACCTCTTTATCAGTTTCCAGATCTACCACTGATAATTCTGAAATCTTACTGTAATGATTAACCCTCTATTGAGGGGAGGAAGATCCCAGAGTTCAAAGATGACCATATATTCAATGGAAAGTACTAGACATAAAAGCTAGCGAAATCAAAATGGTGGATCAAAAATGTTGTAAAAATGCTTTGAAGCATATACCTGTATTGTTAATAACTGGCATATTTACTAAGACTATACAATTTTGTTATTTCACGTCAAGATATAAGGATTATGTTTACATCAATGAAACATCACATCGACATGTGGTTCTCTGAATTCTGGGGTTTCCCTCCTCTTCCCTTTATTTCAATCATAAATGCATTCCTGTGGCATAGGCTACTCCCCAATATCCTGTGGTAAAGACTACTGCCCATGTATAATCATAATAGCATTCCTGTTAAATAAGCTATTTCCCATGTAAAATCAAATAGCATTCCTGTTACATAGGCTATTTCCTGTGTAAAATCAAATAGCATTCCTGTTACATAGGCTATTTCCCATGCATTTCAGTACCTGAATGGCTACTTAGAGATCTGCAAGGCTCATGATGATGAGGAGGGCATTGGAAAGGCATGTGAAGCTATCGCGAAAGCTTATGAAAAGTAAGTTTTTCTCATTTATTTGGTGTTATATAGATCAATCAATTGGTTTAACTGGATATAATCTTGTTTATCCAGTCTGAACCTCATCAAACCTACTTCAGTAAGACATAAAGTTTTTACGTCACGTCACAACAGCTTAAATTTAAAACTACATTGTATCTTCAAACCATGTATGGTTAACTGAGTTCTGATTGGTCAAAATTGACAAGCATTCGGAACTAAGCTTGATAATTCTTCATTTATATTTGATGCTTAACCTCATTTCTTAAAATTTGAATTATCCAAAGTATTTTTTATTCCAGCCAAGGGAACATTGAAGAGAGTATAAGATACCTAGAGCAGTTTGTAACGGTAGCTGAGCGTAGTAAACAAGACCAGGCTTACAGTAGGGCATGTAGCGATCTGGGGGCTGTCTACAATTCTTTGGTATGGCATTTTAGCTAATATGAATATATTATATATATTATATATAAGTATATGTATAAAGTAAAAACAAAATCAGAAACTAGCAAATATTCACTGGATTTTGATCTTGGGGCTGTCTACAATTCTTTGGTATGGCATTTTAGCTAATATGAATATATTATATATTATATTATATTATATTGTATTACATACCCAGCGAAGCATTTGTATTGAAGTCAATGGAGCTGAAGGTCGGCTATATATTCCTGTATAGCCGCCAAACCTTTTACCATGACAATCTTATGACGTCATCGGGACGTCATGTTTCATTTCTTCCTAATTTCACTCGCACACAGACACGTGGCGTCATTGATATGACGTAGCCATGATATAAAAGTATGTAATACAACAGTTATGTCCGTATCATTGAGTATTACATACCTAGCGAAGCATTTGTATGGAAGTCAATGGGAAAGTTAGCGAGCTATATCCACCGATATTGCCCGATTACCCCGATATAGCCCGCTTACCTCGTTTTGATATTAGATTTCTTTAATAACCATGATAATATCATGACGTCACGTCATTGATACAGAGTAACCATGGGAACAAAGGCATGTAATACATCAGTTATGTCACTATGACGTGAAATATGCCTTCGTTCTTGCCCAAATATAGAGCCTCCCAAGGTCGGCCTATATTGGGAGAACTCAGGCATATTTCACGTCATAGTGACATAACCTCTAAATATATGCCTTCGGTCTGTCGTAATATAACCCTCGCAAGCTCGGGCTATATTGGTGACAGACCTCAGGCATATATTCAATGATAGGGACATAACTGCTAAATATTATATTATATTATATTATATATAAGTATATGTATAAAGTAAAAACAAAATCAGAAACTAGCAAATATTCACTGGATTTCGATCTTGGGGCTGTCTTCAATTCTTTGATACGGCATTTTAGCTAATATGAATATATTATATATTATATATAAGTATATGTATAAAGTAAAAACAAAATCAGAAACTAGCAAATATTCACTGGATTTCTTTATTTCATGTTAGTGTAAAATCCAGTAGAAAAGTTTATCCAAACAGGAGATGAAGGATGTTTTAGGGTACCTATTTACTGCAAGAAATGCCCGAAGAAATGATATACTAAGTAGAAGTATAGTTATAGTTCAAAACATTGTAATGTAGGTCAATCTGTGAATAAGACAGTATGCAATATTTCTGACATTTTCATTTTAGGGTCGTTATGACGAAGCCACAGACTACTTTAGTAAATCGTACAATCTCTCTAGAGCGCTCAACGACGCATCATCCATTAGTATGTCTCGTGTGTTTTTTGGTGTCACCGCCGCACATAGGATGATAGGTGGCGTTGTGAACCATATAAATGTCGCAAATCGGCCAACACTTGAACGACTGACTGAATGGAAGAATAATCGTGGCGATGAATTTAACAAACCAATTCCAGGTATGAAGGAGATAATAAATAATTTATTTTTCAAAATGTTGTTATTAGTGATTTTTGCAACCTTTGAGGGCATTTACATAAAATATTGTAGATTAAGAGCACCTGCATTTGTTTGGACATACGTTCAAAACAAAGGTTTAAAAACTAATAATTCACCATTTATTTCATCAGATACTCTTCCATTTATTTTTTAGTTCTTTTAAAATCCACATTTTTCAAACAAACAAAGAATTTATTTATTTACACATTAAATCGATTGTTTGATTGTTTGAAAAAATTTGGATTGAATTAGAATTAGAAAAAAATTAAGTTATATAATAAATCATTCTGCATTATTCTATTTTCTGCATAATTTTTGTCATGCATGGTGAATTTAATTCATGCATTTGCAATTAATTTTTTGTAAACATTATACATGATAAAAATTATGGAGAATTATAACATTCTATATTTTTATTTTTTATTTATTTATTTCTGTATTTGAAATATTTAATGGATTTTACATTTAATAAATATATACTCGTATGTCATCCCATAGTTAAAGAAATATATAAAACATATGAATTTATTTTGTTATTTTCACAGTTCTTAAAAATGAACACTCATTTTATTACATATGAATTTATTTTGTTATTTTCACAGTCCTTAAAAATAATACTCACTTTAATAGAAAAATCGCCATTTTTCAATAACATTTTTAGTTTTTGGGATCATTATTCTCAAAAATTGAAGTCATCTCGAAGCATAAATGTTTCATTATAAATGTTTAGATTAAGATGCAAGATTTTGATATTGCGACTCAAAAAGTGATCAAACGTTCCTGATGTAAGTTCTTCCCCAATATTCAAGAAACGGAAACCAAGATTTCTGAAACTTTCTGATTAAACATTTTTGTCCAAAAATTTGGAGATTGTTGGTATTCACCCTGTGACCTGAATGTTATCATAAAAAAAGTTCATCAGTGAGGTACAAATGAATTGCATTTTGATGCTGATGATTAAGATCTTTTTATTTTATAAATAACTGCCATAATTAAATTAAACCCCGTCAAATACAATCATAGATCAATGAATATGTCAATAAAATATGCATAAATATTCAGGATATCCTAGGAGTCACTCATCACAAAATATCAAAAAGCCAAAAGCAAAAGGTAATTGAGGTGCACAGTTGTGAATTGATTTGAATTCGCTAGATACAAATCAAATGCTTATTAACTTATTAAGATCTGATAGCTGACTACCTTAGTACAGTCCCCTTAAAAAGATTTGCAACTTGAAGTCAGCCTTTGGATATTTGTTAAAGCATGTTTATGTTTGTTGATATTAACAAATTCTGTGTTTCTTGAATTCGAAATTATTGCAACTGAGGAACAGAATTATTAGATTCAAACATAAACAAACTTTAACACATGATCCAATGGAGAATTCAAGTTGCCAAACTTATGGAGGGGGGGGGGTGTAGCCCAATTTTTTCTGCTTTAAGCTTGTTTGTGATTAAATCACCGAATGATATTGCTTGAATGTTTTTATTTTTATAGTTATACATGCAGTAAATGCAATACTAATATCATGTTATTGTTGAATTGATTAAATTGAATTGAATTGAATGAAGTATGTGGCTACATCCATGCTTCAAGCGCATTTCATTTTTGAAGTTTAAAGCTAAATAGATGATGATTTTTGAATTCTATACTGGCTAGCCCTGGTGTAAACCATCCAGTTTCCACCCCTCTGTTATCTTTATGAGAATGAGTAGAACTATGACATCATCCAATTTAGGACGAAAACATGGTCGCAAAATTAACCAGGCATTGTCATTTAAAAAACATATTTTCATGTACTTTGCTAAGTATAAATAATGGTTTGACATGTTTTGTCAATGAACAGTTTTGGCTTATGCTCTGTTACAGTTTATGCTATTTTTTGATTTAAGCTGTTTCAGGTTGATACTGTTTTTCTAGCTTTTGCTTTATTGTTGGTCATTTGTTTTACCATGGGCATTCTATTGAAAGCCCATGCTCTTACCACTCCTTGTTTTGCTTTGTGTGTGTATTTTGTCATATTGAAATTTGATATACAGATAAACATTTTTTAGGAATATACAATTCTGTAAGAGGGTAATTTGCTTGATATAGCAAATTGTATCATATTCATAAGGTAATTTATGTTGTAGGACAATTTCTGTTATAGGACACGTTTTATTTTAGGGCAATATTTGCTTTAGGGTAATTTCTTTTTAAGTGCAATTTCTATCACATGTGCATCTTTATTAAAGATCAATGATAGAGCATGTATACTTAGAGGTTATGTCACTATTACGTGAAATATGTCTGAGTTCTCCAAATATAGGCTGACCTTGGAAGGTTCCATATTTTGGCAAGAACAAAGGCATATTTCACGTCACAGTGGCATAACTTATGTGTTCCATACCTTTATTCCCATGGCTACTTTGTATCAATGATGTCACACATCTTTGTGCGAGTAGAATTTGAAAGATAACATCATGATATTGTCATGGTTATTTAAGAATGTAGTATCAAAATTAGGTAAGGGCCCTAAAGGGGCCTATATCAGGGAAATTGGGCAATGTCGGTGGACATTGACTTCCATACAAATGCTTTGCTATGTATGTAATACTATCACTATCAGTTATCACACGTTTCAGCATGTGATACAGGAAATATTTCATGAAAGGTAACATTGTATCATCCACGAAAGCGAAGCTTGAGTGGTGATACATTCTTACCCGAGTGGAATATTTCCTGTTCCTGTATCACATAAGCGTGTGATGACGATTTTATCACATGTCTTGGAATGTTGAATTGAAGCAATTTGATTTGGTCATTGTGATTGTGTTCAGTACTCTGTACTCCCGGTAACTATTATATATTTTGTGTCTTGAAAGTTTGTTTTGGAATAATATGATGTCATACTGTTGTATTCGTACTTGTTAGTGAAATAATATGATGTCATACTGTTTTCTTTAGCTACGAAGTGATATCACCAGTGATGTCATATCTTTACCATTGAATTCGTAGTAATACAGCCTACCATATCACATGAAAATCAGTCATGTGTCATGTGATACAGAATATTCGTTGTCACAATTGACCAATCAAAATGCCTAGAAACTCCCTAACCATGTGATAAATACATGTATTAAATTATGACCTTTGATATTGCAGTTGAGGAAGAACCTGCTATGGCTAAAGTAGTTGAAGAGGTCATGGATGAACAAACAGCAGAAGCTGATGAGGAAAACAAAAACAATAGTAATGATGCTGAAGATGATGAGAAACAACAAGATGAAGAAGTGAAAGAAGAACATGAAAAGACAGATGAATAAAATAATACAGAGACCAGAATATATGTAAACTCATCATGTGGATTTTGAATTTGCCAATGGAAATTAATGTTTGGTGTTCAAATGATTTGTTATATGTATAATTATGTGATGTAATTAAACTGATATTATAAACTTCTCATTTGGTTGACCAAATATTCAAATATTTCTCATTTGCTTGGCCAAGTGTTGGAATTTTACCAATTTACTTGGCCAAATGTTCAATATCTCATATAAAGCTTGCATTGTATTCCTGTAATGTAGATTCCATCCATTCGGTAGATTAATGGGACTAGATTATAAATTTTTTCCTTGAGTTTAGATTTTAAAACTCATCATAATGTGAGACCGAGGAGCCTTGGCAACTTATAATAGCTTCAGTAAACAAGTTATATTCTCATTGAGACATGTCAAACTGGTAAATATCAGGATTTTTTATAATTGCTTGACCAGTGCTTAATAACTTCAATTATGGGCATTTTAGTCTCATGATTCTTGAACCAATTAAAGTCGCTTGATCAGCTGACCTTGATCTCATCTTGATCTGATCTTGCCTGATTTGATTTTGACCCACATCTATCCCAAATGGCCCAATTCTGCTGAATATTTCAACATGACTAGAGCCACAGTGATTAGATTACATGTACTTAGCTAGCCTTAGCAATATGTATAATAATAGTTAATCAACCACATTTTCTATATTAGTTATCTTTTGATATTGTAATTTGCCAAAATTATCGCCAAATATATTTTTTATGACAATATTAAAACACTGGATCTATAATACAGCCTTTTCACATAGAGATTTTATTCTTCAAAAAAACCTTAAAAACTTTTAAAATATAAAAGTGCATTGTAAATCCTTTATTGAACAGCTACCTACAGTGAACATTTTGGAGCTTAAAAGGTATTCATTGTACACAGGTTTTCGTAGTCTGGCATCAAGCCCTTGTGTATCCCCTCTGCTAAAATCACTCTGCACCTTTGAACGAAAATGAATCACTGGGGGGGGGGGGGGGCAAAGGTTTTATGTAAGACTCGAGGTTCACTGTACTGTTTCTATCTACCTCTTAGATGGTTAGAGACCAGGCTGGACATTAACATTGAATTAATAGACTGTAATGCAAACCCAGAAACAATTGGATCGATAAATGGACAGTAGATGGTCTGTAAAAATATGTACATAAACAATATTGCTGTTGTAAATATAAATATAAATAAAAAGTATAATATTGTGATACTGAATGTGATATCTTGTATCTATTATACAATAAGATGGGTGGAGCCATGCAGGAAATTGCATTGCCAAAATTTCAGTAGCGTTATCATGTTAATGTTTTGTCTCAACTAACCCAGCGAGTTTGCCTCGCCTATTTTAAGACTATGGTTACCCCACCCTGTATTGCTAAAGGAATAGATATTATTATAAGGTAGCCTGGAACAAAATATTTCCTATCCCACACCTTCAACAAGTTTAGAAAATTAAATGGTTTTCTCTGTGAAAGATTTAACTTTCGTACTTAATTAATTATTTTTACTTTATAAAATGTATATTTCTGTTACTAGTGTTTTTGACATTCGTTTTTTAACCGGTGAAATCTAACTTATTAGAAATGACGCCATCCAATGGTATATAATATCCAGAAATAGTTCTGCTGAGATTGTGAATGTAGGCTAAATGAAATACTAAAATTTGCTTATATTCATTTTTATTTTATTTTTATGGTATTTTTTTGACGGCGGTTGGCGTCTTTAACAAATACCCAGGAACAAATGGTGGTGACATTTTGCACGTTAATGTCCTGTTTATATTTATCCTCACCCTGTGCTGATCATGATGTCCTCTCAAATACGTGTGTACAGTTATATCGGCAGATATCATATTGCATCAGATAGAAACACACGGTGGGCCTGGGACGATGGGATGGCAATTCGTTGGACATGTCCAATCTTAACACATTTTCTATACTATTTTCTGGCAGTGAAATGCCATTTGCTTTGATCACTCCCTGCAGCACACGCCTCTCACCACCCCAGGGAATTATAGCCTGGTCCAAATCGCTGTCTTTTTCATCTATATTTTCTTTACTTTTATATCACCGTAGACCCAAATGTTCACTAGAGAGAGGTGTTCACTGGGACAGGTTTTTCTGTAGTTGCGTTGAGTATAATCGATAATTGAAGATCAAAATAAGGAAAATGCCGTCTTAGGCTGTTAGGTAAGGCTAAGTGAATAACTGATAAACATCATGATAAACCATGACATCTCATTTCTTCTCAGCTCTGAGATCATGTTTCAGGTGAAACAGAAAGATGCGATGAGTACATCCTACATCCTACATCCTACATCCTCTGTGATATTATTCGACATACCGATGCTATATTTTTCTATTGACTATCTTTGTATATTTATATGGTGTCTCGTAAGCCGATGTCGGCTGTTGGGTTTTTTAATACATGTATTTTACTTGTAATATTTTAGTAAACCTGTGACACAGAAATAAACTATTATCACGGGGTACCATCGAATAATTTTGGCAACGTAACGGAGAACGACATTTTACTAAGAAATGGCAATAATTTAGCACAATATATTTTTTAACTAGAGTTCTATTTTGATTTTGACAAAAGTAAGTATTCCATGCAATAACTATTTCATTCATGAGTTTGTAGGAATTCTGTTGGAACCCAGTTCTAATCAAGTACGAAGTTATTGAAATCGGCGCAGACGGACTTTACTCCAAAAGATGGTTTTTCGATTATAACTTTTCACAACATTTAAGTATAGACTTTTGAAAAAAGTACAGAATGGTCCTTATACTTTTGAATAATTCTGTTATTTCTGATTCACACGACTCTGATTTGTTTAATTAAAAAAAAGTTTTAAAAATATTACTTAGGAACGTAACCGGAGCTGGGAACGTAACCGGAGCAGATCAGTTGAATTATTTAATCAAAAAATTAAAATATATGATTTAAAGCACATATACTAATTTAAAAACATACGGGATTGTTCGAATGCGTATTTATTACATTTTATTTAAAGAAAAAAATGTATCCATTGTGAAAAATTAAATTTGGTATTTACCATGCATAAGTGCACTTACCTTAGAAAGGCTATCAAACATGGAGAATGAAGTGATTAAATGTAGTAAGCAAATAATTCCATTTGATTTCACCCATGGTATTTTTTCAGCGAACTATTAGAACCCACTCTGTTATACTAATTTCGTATATATATACTGTTTATACATACATGTATTATACTTCTAAGACAACTTCTCTTTTTCAGGGGAAATAAAAGCATTTAAATGCTAGATTATTAAAAAAGTTAGGATACAACGAACTGTATATAGCGTAGGTGTGTTAAGTACTTGTCATGTGCTCAACCAAATCGAATCAACATATGCTTTCTGAAATTCTTCACCTAACCCCCCTCCATATAAACGTAAGATGTTTGAGTGAGTGCCCGTTTATTGTTTTATGCAAAACCAGTTGTTTTCCATCTTTGTTTCGATAAACCTAGGCGTGGGTCATTAAGCAAGTAAGGAAGTGAATGATTTTTTCTAGTTAAACCACAGAACATTGCTTTTCAGTCATTAATAGACAGTGTTCTATAATTCTATCACACCAAGTAAGCTGACATATGTTTGTAAATAATATATATGCTTTAAATCATATATTCTATTTTTTGAATTATATAATTCAACTGACCTGCTCCGGTTACGTTCCCAGCTCCGGTTACGTTCCTAAGTAATATTTTTAAAACTTTGTTTTTAATTAAACAAATCAGAGTCGTGTGAATCAGAAATATCAGAATTATTCAATAGTATAAGGACTATTCTGTACTTTTTTCAAAAGTCTATACTTAAATGTTGTAAAAAGTTATAATCGAAAAAACATCTTTCGGAGTAAAGTCCGTCTGCGCCGATTTCAATAACTTCGTACTTGATCAGAACTGGGTTCCAACAGAATTCCTACAAACTCATGAATGAAATAGTTATTGCATGGAATACTTACTTTTGTCAAAATCAAAACAGAATTCTAGTTAAAAAATATATTGTGCTAAATTATTGCCATTTCTTAGTAAAATGTCGTTCTCCGGTACGTTGCCAAAATTATTCGATGGTACCCCGTGATTATTAAACTTAAAAAAAAAACTTAAAAAGTATCAGAAAGTTACTATAGTACACAACAATCGTCACATCCACATCCGTGCACAGAAGAACGTACTCGCACCCACATTCGTGCATATAAACAGGAACAAACTCACGCATATTTTTACGGTGAATTTTTTATTTGAATGGTAAAATATAATGCAACACATTAATTGGGGAGGGCCTGGGCTTTTGGCGCCGTTATACACAATGAAATGTCTTGAAATACTAACAATAACCTACAATAAAAGTACAATACAAACAACTTTCGTAAATTATAAACAACGTTTTCTGAGTATGAATACTAAAAATAAAATGAAGTAGAATAAAAACAACAACATAAGATAATTTAGATCATCTTCATTTTAGACAACAACTTTTCATAAATTATTTTTTGAACAACACTATTAGTTGCTGGCGACATCTAAATGTGCCTGTGTACTCAAGCAGCTACTTAATTTGATTTATTAGCTTTAACATTTCTCATAAAATTGTTTCAAATTACCTTGGACTTGGAAATTTAATTTATTATCAAGATCTTTACAACGTTTCCTTCAAATGTTTTATTTTGTTACATTATTAAGTGACTTTCATGGTGATTTATATAGCGTAAACATCCGGATATTAAGAAATGGAAGGGAATATATTGAGAAAATGTGTCTCTTGATGTAAAGTCCTAAATAGATTCATCGGGCTAGTCTTACTAAATTAATATTTTATGTCTTAACCATACCTTTTTACTTTGTGTTTTGTGCAAATTAATGCTCGATGTCAATTTTACAAGTTCAAGCAGTTTGAGGAAGTCAAGAAAACATCCTGGAGGAAATGAAACAAAGTACAAAGGTATGACATAATGAAAATATAATTCCAATCCATTAAGTGAACATACATAATTTTGAGTTCAAAGATACCAGTTATCCTTCACCGTCGTTACGTTCTCATAGCAGTATATGCACACAGCTTATTATTCCAACGTATAAAGTTTGGTAGGGATGTAGTGAAGCCCTCCTCTTGTCAACCAGTCCGTCCGTCCTTCCGTTCGTTAGCATGGTACACGCACATGAGGGAAAATGAGTTAGTTGGGGCAGGAATTATGAAAAGTAAAGCGCTATGTCCGTTTCTTTTCATGTCACCACTGAGTGACTAATTAACCTATCACTACTTTGTACTGCTGATGGTCGTACCCGGGTGAGGCAAGGTAAAATGTATCAGTTCCAGATGATCCACCTGCGTGATAAGTCCATTTATATTGTTCAAAAGGATCCTTCGGATTGTAACACCCCAACGTGTTGCCGGATTCCGTATACGGGTTTAGATTCAGACCGCTATTGCCAGTAACCCGAACTTGGCCTTTTTGTGGTTCCACGGAGGGACATGAACCACTAACGTGTGCGCACGTAAGTGGGCAAACATTTGGAACGTAATATTGACACTTCGGGTAGTACGTCATCATTGTCGTGAAATCGTAAGAAAAACCAGCTTTAACTTTGAAAAAAATCGTCGGTTGGGATTTACAAATCGTCACTAAGTATTCTTGACGATCTGTCTTAGGAGACGCTAGGTAAAATGAATCTGTTCCAGACGACCCGCCTGCATGATAAGTCCATTTGTATTGCGTCGGATCTTTCGGATTGTAACAACCCGCCGTATTGCCAGATTCCGTAAACGGGTTGAGATTCAGACCGCTATTACTTGTAACCCGGACTTCGCCTTTTTGTGGTTCTACGGAGGGACACTTCCCACGTACGTTTGCGCAAGTGAGTGGGCAAACGTTTGGAATGTAATTTTGACACGTTGGGTAGTATGTCATTTTTGTAGTGAAATCGTAAGAAGAACCAGCGTCAACCCAGAACAAAATTTTGGGTCGGATGCACTCTGTTGAATAAAAAATCAAAATTAGGTTCACTTATGCTTAATTTTTTATCAATGGAGGCATTTAAAAACGATAAAATATAGCACATTACTAAGCGGTATACAATGCAAAACGTGGAATAAAATGAATATAATGAAAAAGATACAGATCAATAAAATAAGTTTAGTATGATGCAAACCAATAGAGAAATTTCGCCCAACGGGTTATTACTAAAACGAATACTAGTATGTCGCAACCATCCTTCTTCAAAGGACTTCATTTATGCTTAAATTCAGCCTTGTAAAATACCCTTGCAGCAAGGATGGTCGCAACCGCCCACAAGACAGCAATCTATTGCAAACGAAATGTCTCCGTCCCAAATGATTTTGTGATTCAATTGCAATAATTTGTTCTTCAGTTGACTTAATTTTCAAAGCTAGAAAACAAAATTCCAATGAACGAATACAAAGAACGGCGAGTAAGGCAAACCTTGCAATCAAAACTCATATAAAGCATGGTTAAGTAAAAAATGAAAAAAACCAAGTCTGATTTTTTAACCATGGCTTACTTACTTTTCCCCCTGCGTCCACCCCCGCGTCCACCTGCATCTATCTGCACGAGGCACATTGCTATGACACAACATACCAAGGCACATTGCAACTTCATTGTGACAAGCTACTAGTGCTAGATTTTGTAGTAATAATTATACCAACAAACTTTAGATAAAACTGGTTGCGTCAAAACTTCATTTTATAACCAGGGGCTCTCAGCTCTAAGCCAATCAGAATTACACATACGGTTCAGTGTTCTATGGGAGGGAAAGCTCTTTTATATCTATCTTTTAAAAGGGAGAGATTTCACTGAATGAGTTAAGTTCTACACCCTATACGAAGAGATCGCACTAATTTCGAATGGTAGTGGCAAATACGAGCCACGAAAACTAAAAACGAAAAAAGATTAGTACCATACTTTTTTAGTCGTTTTTCTATAGAAAACGGTTTCTATGCTGTTTTAGAATTATAGTATGCATGGAATGTGAATTCATTGCTTGTAGTCCCTGATCTGGACCCTCTGAAAAAAAGTTTTGTTGTCCGGTACTTTCCCACATAAAATGATTGTACCGTTTGAAAGAACAGACTTCCCTCTTAAAGAAAACACCTCTTCTATTGATGTAAACAGGGGCAAAAGGCACCAAAACGGGGTTAGACAAGGTGGCATTCTGAAGTCTCACTTTCTTGTCATCACGATTCCAGGTAAACCATCAGACGGATTTACTTCAAGTTTTCACACATGTTACATGGTAAGAAGTTCTAGAGCTGATTAACTTTGCGGCGGCCACCTTGCATTCTGGCGGCCATCTTGGAATTTTTTTCAGATAAATATTGTCATCGCGATTTCACAAAAACCACATAACAGATGTACTTCAAATGTTCACACATGTTACATGGTAAAAAGTCCTAGACCTCATTATTTTTGCGGTGGCCATCTTGCATTCTGGCAGCCATCTTGGAAGTTTTAAGATAAATCTTGTCATCACGATTTCAGGAAATCCAAACAGATTTACTTCAAATTTCGAAGTTCTAGAGCTGATTAACTTTCCAGTGGCCATCTTGCATTCTGGCATTCCAGAAAAACCTTGTCATCACGATTCCAGGAAAACAACCTAACAGATTAACTTCAAATTTTCACACATGTTACATGGTATGAAGTTCTAGAGCTGATTAACTTTCCAGTGGCCATCTTGCATTCTGGCATTCCAGAAAAACCACTTCACAGTTTTACTTCAAATTTTCACACATGTTACATGCGTCTGAAAGCACTCTGCAGTTAAAGCAACTTAAAAAGTCTAAAAAGAAATTCCCAGTTAATCCCTGGTTCAATGATGAGTGCAAAAGATTAAAACAACAATTACGGAATGCAATTAAGGAAAATTATTCAGACTTAGAAATTTCAATTATTCAGAAAAAATATAATCAAACAAAGCAAAGAGAAAAACGAGCATATCAAACTGACTTATTGAAATCATTATTAAACTTTAAATCTCATAATCCCACAGAATTTTGGAAAATGGTACATTCTATCCCTGGTAAAAATGAAAGCAGAGATATACCAATTTCAACCTCTGTACTTTTTGATACTTTTAAAAACCTTGGTAAAGCACCTAAATATGACTTTTTTGATTATGAAGCTTTAGAGAAAATGCAAATCTTTATATTGGAATGTAACATGCATAATTCATATACAGATTCATTACAAATTAGTGATCATTTACTTAACAATGTCATACATGAAAAAGAGGTTCTAAATGCCTTAAATAGAATAAATGCTAATAAATCGCCAGGTATTGATGGTTTACCATCTAATATTATCAAAAATTGTAAAGCTCTATCATTGGATTTTACTGCACTTTTTAATTTTATTTTTGATAAAGGAGATTACCCTGAAGAATGGAGTATCGGTATGCTCTCCACTCTTTACAAACAAGGATCACGTTTCAATCCAGATAATTACAGAGGAATTAATGTACTTGCTTGTTTAGGAAATGTTTTTGATACAATCATTCAAACAAGATTAGTGTTCAACGCAGAAATGCTCAATATTCAAGACCCGTTACAAGGTGCTTACAAATCTGGTCACCGTACAACAGATAATTTGTTCATTTTAAATACTATTATTTCACATTTTAAGAGGCGGAAAAAGCCTCTATATTGTATAATGGTAGATTTTAGGAAAGCGTTTGATTATGTCAACAGGACAGCACTTCTTTATAAATTATGTAAATCAGGGATACATCCAAGTTCAAAAATGTTTAAAATTATTGATAGCATGTATAAAAAATCGAAATCATGTCTCAAACTTAAAGATGGCATTACTCAAATGTACAATACTGGAATTGGAGTTATGCAGGGCTCTGTTCTCAGTACATATCTTTTCAACCATTTTTTAGATGACTTGAAAGATTTTCTTCCCTCAGAACATGGTATCGAGTTTGAAGGTGTTTCTTTAAACCATCTACTTTGGGCTGATGACTTAGTATTAATGGCTAGCTCTAAATCTGGGGCGCAATCTATGCTAGACTCTCTCTTTGATTTTTGCAGAAACTATCATCTTGTTGTCAACACAGTTAAAACTAAGGCTATTATTTTTAACTCTAAATCAGATGAAACTTTTAAATTCAATGATGAAGTGATTGCATGTGTAGAAGACTACAAATACCTAGGGTGTATCTTCAACAGTAAAAATAATTTTGATAAACAAATAAGCTATCTTAAAGAACAATCTAGAAAAGCTTTATTCAAAATAAAGCAACAATATCACAAGTTTAATGACATTCCCATATCCGTTGCCTTACATTTATTTGATTCACTTGTCCAACCAATTTTGATGTATGGTTCAGAAATATGGTCAAGTAAAAAACATATCAAGTCACTTGAAACTATTCACCTGTCCTTTTTAAAAAGCATCCTTGGTGTGAAAACATCAACTGCAACCCTAGCAGTCTATGGAGAGCTGGGTCGTTTTCCACTTAGTTTGTGCTTTGATATTCATCTTATTAAATATTGGATACGGCTTATACAACTTTGTCCAGATAACCTCCTTTATAAAGCATATCTATATGATTATGAAATGTACAGTTTAGGATTTAAAAATACTTGGTCAAGTAAGGTTCACAATATTTTAAAAGATTGTAATCTCCAAAGCACTTGGAATGAACAAGTTGTTGAGGATGACTATGTATTTAAAAAGAACCTAACTAAAATATTATACCAAAATTATAAGGAGAAATGGAAGTGTGATTTACAATTATACCCAGTTTTAAGAACATACATTAAATTCAAAACAACTTTTGAAAGAGAACAATATTTAAGCCTTCAAAACAAAAATCACAGGCAATCAATTTCACAACTGAGATTAAGTTCACATAAATTACAAATAGAACTGGGTAGACATGTAAAACCACGGCCAAAACCTGAATATGAAAGATTATGTAACTTTTGTGGGGAAATAGAAAATGAGGTTCATTTCATGATTAAATGCCATTTACATAGAGAAAATAGAAAAATATTGTTTGACAACATCACTAGCAAAATTAATGTTGATCAACATGATCCTGAAAATACATTCATTATGTTAATATCTTCAAAAGATAAATATGTGCAAAAGCAAGTTGGAAGTTTTATTACAAAATCATTCAAAAACTTAAACTTGCCTGGAGATTAACATTTTGGATGCATCACACCTAAAGTATATTATAACATATATGTAAATAACAAGTTTTTTGTATAAATTGTATATATTAGTGTAGTGTAGTGTAGTTTTGTGAAATTTCATTTTGTAATGACTAATATGTCAGGTCATGACATCTAAAGAGTCAATAAAAGATATATATATATGAAGTTCTAGAGCTGACTAACTTTTCGGTGGCCATGTTGCATTCCATCGGCCATCTTGGAAGTTTTTAGATAAATCTTGTCATCACGATTCCATGAAAACCACGTAACAGTTTTACTTCAAATTTTCACACATCGTTACATGGTAAGAAGTTATAGAGCTGATTAACTTTCCGATAGCCATATTGAATTCTGGCGGCCATCTTGGAAGTTTGTAGATAAATATAAAATACAGTCAAAGCATTTACCACCAACAAACACGGTGTATAACCCAAACGCTCCTACATGCACGACGGAGCGTTTCATTACTGAAATTAAACAAAGAAACGCTCCGGAGTAGGAAAACTGTCTGGCGGGAATGATGAGCCGTCTGACAATTTTACCCCAGTAATGGGAATAAGAGGTATGAGTTACATATTTCGAGTATACCATTCGATGGGTGTGATATTTATGTTGTACGTGGCTGGCTGTTGACGTTTGAAGCAATTAGGAAGAGCTGTACGAAGCAGTATAGTTATCAAAATTCAAAAACGTATTTGTCATTCTACCGGTCAAAACCCCTTTTGTCGATACATGTGATTAGTTGAGCCAAGATTAGAGCACCAACGTATATTTTAGTGAAATTCCAATGCTTCAACGCACCATACATTATCGTAATAGTGATTTGATGACCGAAAATCCAGTCTTAAAAATGATGAAATTCTCATATTCAAGAAACGCTCCGATCTGGTTAACACAGTGAATTGGAAACGCTCCGGTAGTCTAGATCAGTTAAGGAAATATATAGCTTGCCTTTCCTTTTCAGGAAGAGAAAGAAAAGATCTATCATACCCCTTGGCATCAATAGAAGAAAGATTAATTCACATATAAATCTTTGTTTTTTCTATAGTTTTATGATTTAGCACATATGTAGGCATGGCATCATCTAATGTATAGGCTTTAATCAGCTAGTTGCAAGTTTAGCACCATCAGGTTCAGATGTTTCAATTTGCCTAACAAGTACAACACGTTTTTGAGAGATAGATTCGATTCGGAACTCTTCTCTAATAATCTGAAAATGATATCAAAACAAAATGGTAAGAGCGTTTCTAAAATTGTGGTCTAAATCGACGGAGCGTTTCGAGGAAAACAAGCGATTTCTCGAGAACAAGTAATGGATTTGGACTGGGATTTTAGGAAATGAGAATATACGAGTTTGTGATCTACTACTTTAACAGAAAGATTAACGTTTTCATAGAAATACTAGTTTAATTCGTAATTTGTGGTCAAATCGTCATCTTCAGATTCGTTCGATCTACACTACGGAGCTTTGATCAAGCAAATAACAGTTTACCACCAGAAGTTGAATAAATAAGATCTTTGCTCATGGTTTTGTTCATCGAATGGTACATAATACTTCACCATGACATATGATAGGTAAGAGAAACGAGAGAAACAATACTTACAGTCATAGTAGAATCTTCATTAGCCGCCATTTTATTTCACTCTGGAGTGTTTCCGCGTAAATGTAACGCTCCGTCATGCATGTAGGAGCGTTTGGGTTATACACCGTGACAAAGGATGCTCTCATTCTCCATATAAATAGAGCCAACTATCAGGCCTATATTTGGCGAAACGCAGGCAAATCAATGATTGATTATCAATCCCCCACATTACATGGTTGGACATTCAAAGGGAATAAACTACAAATTAAGTGGATGGAAAACGGTCCTGCCCCACAAAAAATAATGGAGCTTGTTGCTTGTAGTTGTAAAGGAGCGTGTGACTCAATGCGATGTAGTTGTAAGAAACAGGATCTCATTTGTGGAAGTTCATGTAAGTGCCGCAAAGGTGTGTGTGAGAACTGTCCAACCCATCAGCACGATGATGTTGATGAGAGCGACAATGAATTTGAACCAGTTGATGACACCATTACACCAAACGTTGAAGATCAGGAAGAAAATGAATTACCTGAAAATCTCTTACCTGACAACTGGATGAACCAACTTGTCAAAGTTGATGCCATAATATGAATTATCTCACCCTGTATATACACTGGTGATCCGCTCGATAACAGGTACGATTTGTCCTTATTCCTTATTTCGTGCGTTGCAGGCAGAATCCTCTCGACGTTTTTTCTCACAAACGTGAATCAGTATCATATAGCTTAGAAAATGTACATGTTTGCGAAAAATAGCTCAGAACACGACAGAATCGTCGATTTAATTCCTAACTTAAGTTACATAAAGGTTTGGGTTAAAAGTGCAGATCTGAACTGTTTTTTCGAAATACCGTTTATGTAACTTAAGTGAGGAATTAAATGTACGATTATGTTGTCTTCTGAACTATTTGTTTGCAAATATGCACATTTTCTTATACATATGATACTGATACACGTTTGTGAGAAAAAATGTCGTGGGAATTCTGCCTACAAAGTGTGAAAGGAAAAATCATACCTTCGATGTTCCCACATTTTGTTACCGAAACAAACCGTTTACCAGTTACACTTTCTCCATGCTAGGTTCTGTTATAACTTTTGTTCCGTTTCCTATGGCATCCGTGCTTTATACATTTACATTCACAATGGTCCCTTCCTGGTATATTATTTTAGGTTTTATGACTGTTAAATTCTATAGTCTTGTTAAGACCACTTTATAAACAGGTTTATTATTACTTTTATGACTGTTAAATTATATAGTCTAGTTAACACCATTTTATAAACAGGTTTATTATTACTGGTGTAACTAACACAACAAAAAAATATAATTAATTTATTTGATTTTATATAACATGAAATTATTTTTTCTTTTCGATAAAACATTGCTTATTAGAATATATATTTAGTTGAAAACTTAGAGTAAACAATCAGTTCTTCTATCACAAAGTTTATTTTGGTTCAGTAGATTTTTCTATACATTATTTTTATGTCACCACCACTAGTGATTGGGTGACATATTGTAATAGCTTCGAACGTTTATCCTGACACTGTTCAGTAGTTAATGTGTACTGTATACTTAACAAGGTGTGGTGACATTTTGCATGTTTCTGCATCGTCGCTACTATTGAAAGCTTATGTTGATATTGTAGCAGTGTTTTTTAAGTTCTTTTTGTTGGTACAATTAGTTCCTAAACCCTATACTTATATCGATCTGACACACAGTTTTAGTGCAGGTTTAAGTGATTTTTGTTGATTATTAAACGCAAAGAGCACATGTGTCTCGAACTCGCAACATTGTGGATACAGAGCCCATTCACATAGTTTGACATGCTGGTGCTCTGAACCAGCTCGTTAGTTAATATATGACTAAGAGACAGCTTGCTTTCCCGATGAAGAAACGTTATCTGCAGCTTTTATGAGTACTATAGTATCTACAACTATTTTTGATCTTATGAGTATTGGATATCATTATTTTCAATTTTTCTTCAACATGTATTTTAATGACTTCAGTATGAATGGAATGTCCCTCGGAGTTGTGGTCGTTGATGAGGAATTGGTCATTGAACGGTGTGGATGCTGTTTAATCACATATTAGATTATTGTCTTGGGATATTCAGGTTTGATTTTTGTTTGCCAGTTTTACACTTTACAGTTTGCTTTTGCCACTGGGTTGCTTTACACTTTTTTCCTTTCTCATTTGTCATTTTTGTTTATATTTAGTAAGGTTATGATACGCAGGTCTCTCCTTCTGTGTGGTCACCTGTCCAGAAGATAATTCAACTGCATGAAGAACATTTCGTTGACATGATGCACAGTGAAAGGTTTTCCACACATTTACATTTTCGTTTAAAAGAGCTTTAATTCCGTTATATACTCAGATCAAGGCCAATTTAGCATACATTTCGCTCTCAAAAATCACTGTGCAATAATGGATTTCAAAGAAATGTTTGACGTTTTCAATAATATTTTTTCTTTTTGATGAAATGTAGTTATTTATTCTAAAAACCAATCGATGTCATACACAAAATGCATTTAAGTGGTATAAAGTACAGAAGCAGAGTAAAAATATGTATTTTATAATATCACCATGTGTTACCCCATTGTAGCGCCTCTTGCCCATGTTTCTATCAATATAAAACATGATATCATACACCAAATATGCATTTATGTCAAATTATGTGGTTTAAAATGCAGAAAAATAGATAACATTCTCCTTAAAATACCACCTTGTGTAACCCAACTTTACTGCCTTTTGCCCCTGTTTATATCAATATAAAAGGTAGCATGTAACCTTCCTTGTAACATGTGTAAAAGTTTCAAGAAAATCAGTAAAGTGGTTTTCCTGGAATCACAATGACAGGATTTATCCAAAAAACTTCCAAGATGGCCGCCAGAATGCAAGATGGCCACCGAAAGGTTAATTAGCTCTAGAACTTCTTACCATGTAATATGTGTGAAAATTTGAAGTAAATCCGTTTGGTTTTCCTGAAATCATGATGACAAGATTTATCTTTAAACTTCCAAGATGGCTGCCAGAATGCAAGATGGCCACCGAAAAAATAATGAGGTCTAGGACTTTTTACCATGTTACATATGTGAACATTTGAAGTACATCTGTTATGTGGTTTTTGTGGAATCACGATGACAATATTTATCTGAAAAAAAATTCCAAGATGGCCGCCAGAATGCAAGATGGCCGCCGCAAAGTTAATCAGCTCTAGAACTTCTTACCATGTAACATGTGTGAAAACTTGAAGTAAATCCGTCTAATGGTTTACCTGGAATCGTGATGACAAGAAAGTGAGACTTCAGAATGCCACCTTGTCTAACCCCGTTTTGGTGCCTTTTGCCCCTGTTTACATCAATAGAAGAGCTGTTTTCTTTAAGAGGGAAGTCTGTTCTTTCAAACCGTACAATCATTTTATGTGGGAAAGTACCGGACAACAAAACCCCTTTTCTAGAGCCCTTTTGGAAATCAGATCGGGGACTATTGGCAAAATGTTGAAAATTTCAGATCGACGACGCATAAACATGTACAGAGTGTCCCGAAAGTATGGAGCCCCCCTAGGCAGACATGTACCAGTGTCATCATAGTGTGTGTCATATATCATTTTAAAGCTTATGCAAAGTTACATTGACTCGCCAAGTATCATGGTTCAACTCTCAAATGTAAAAAAATACAGGCATTTCAAAATTTAGTGTTTGGTCAAAATTAAGTTCAATTTTACACCAAAACACTAGTCAATGTGTCCTCCCGGGCCATCTTAACAGCAGCAATTCTTTTCGGGTCGGATGGATATTGAGTTGGACACATTGACTAGTAATGTGGTGTAAAATTGAACTTTATTTTGACAAAACACTAACTTTTAAAACTACTGTAACTTTTTCCCATTTGGGAGTTCAGCCCTGATACTTGGCAAATCAATGTAACTTTGGATAAGCTTTAAAATGATATATGACACATACTATGAGGACACTGGAATATGTCTGCCTAGGGGGGCCCCATTCTTTCGGAACACCCTGTATATCCATTGCAATATGCATCATGTTTACCGGTGATCAGGATTTTGATGTCGAGGAATGGCAATTTATGAAAAGAAATGTGTATATGGAATTTATTTTGTATCAAAATTGGACAATACATAATTCATGTCATAAAAGTCGAACCATATGATGCGACACTCGAACTGTATGATTCGAAACTCGCATCATAAAATGCGAAATTCGCATCATCATATATGCGAAACTTTCATCATCATATGCGATTTTCAATCTATGTGATATCAACAGTTAATTTTCTTACATAACTTATCATCACACATTGGGTCACACTAACTCAACCACTTTGCAAACATATAGCAATCAGGCCCGTCAGACACTTTTCTTTAAGGGGGTGCGGTTTTTACTTAAAAGAATAAACTTTAAATAGAAGTCATTTGATGGAACTGAATAAAAATAGAAGTAAAATAAATTCTGATGCTATATTGGTGATTTCCGGGCACTTTCAAAATGTATGAGTTAATCAAAAAGGAAATTAGAAAAATTGCATGCATCAATAGAATCAATCTAAAGAAACTGAATCTAAATGCAATCGTTTTCGTTGGGGAGCAAGGGGGTAGAGGGAGAGGGGTGCCTGAAGTCTGGTTATTTCTGGGCACTTTAAACGTGTTTGAGTAAATAAATGCTATATCCTTTTGGGGCGGGGTGCCAGAAATGATTTCAATATGTCATTTGGTGATTTCTGGCCACTTTTAAAGTGTTTGAATTAACAAATACATGTATACATGGGGTAACACCATCATTACCAATTCAATATGTAATTTGGTGATTTCTAAAATCACTTTTTTTGAAGAGAATTGTAGATAAGAACTTTTAGATGTCATTTAGTGACTCCTCGGACTTTTGAATTTCAATTTTTTTTCAAAGAGTTGCCACCCAAAAACATTCACCATCTCAACTTTTTATTTAATGAGCACTTTTTAAGTGTCTGGGACAATGAATAAAATAAATTCATAAATCTTTTTCAATTGTTCTTTTATAGGGCGTGAAGGGTGGTCCACTCCCTCTACAAAATTTTGTAATTTTAAGATGCTATTTCGTGATTTCTGGGCACTCTCAAAGTGTAAGAGTCAATTAACAAAATTGATTTTTTAGGGGGGGGGGTGCCAGAGGGGGTGCGTTGGCACTAAACACCCCCCCCTCCTCCAATCTGACGGTCCTGACATACATATGAAACGTTTTGCCACAATATGGGCAATCGATGCCACGATGCGGGCAATTAAATTAGGAATTAGGAAAACCATTTCTTGAGTGCTGCTCATAATTAAGCATTAGTACTGTCTAGGAAATAGTGTCACAATATGGTTGCAAATAGCAAAATAAATAAGTAATTCAGATTTTTAATGTTTATTAATTTTATTTTCATCTTTGTCCGATATGACATTTTGTTCGATGAATACTTATATATTTATCAGATAGATGGCATAGAATTACAATTATTCTCTTGAAAATTCATTAATATCTATTTACTTCAAGCTAAGTTGACAAAATATCTGAACAAGGCAAGATGCAACAACCTGCCATTTGTTATTTACGACATATATCACAGACGCCATGTTACCGGCGCCGACAGCCAAACGCCGAACACCAACCGCCGTCCACAAATAATTGTTAGAGACTATACATGTATATCATCACTTAATTAGGATGGTGACGATTTTGTAATTTTCGGTGAGGCAGTTCCTACGTTCACTCATGACTTGAAATACTTTAATGTGTAGATTTGAAGTTGAAATCAAAATATTAACATGGTAACTACAGTTCCAGGCCCGTAACCAGGATTTGCCAAGGGAGGGGGGGGTTCAGTATTCAAAAATTTCCAAAGGGGGTTCACTGTTACAATTTTTGCCCAAATATGGTTAAAATCACATGAGAAGTGCTCAAAATGGTGAAAAACTGCATGATTTTGAAAGAATTTTTGGCCAGGGGGGGGGGGGGTTGCCCGAACCCTGCGAACCCCCCTGCCTACGGGCCTGAGTTTAAAAGCTTTAGATTTATTAAAGCAAACACACATGCATATCTAATTGGTATTATAAATAGCATTTTTGTTTCATTTTCCCTCACTTGACACATTGAAATGCAATAATTTAAAGCTGTGCACATTTGACTACAGTCCATATATATAATACAGTTTTAACTCCAGGTTCTGTTTATGTAAATACACATTCACACAAAAAGGTGCATGTCTCATTAATATTGGAAATGGCTTTTATGTCTCAATTATTCCCTCAGAGTGCACATATTTTCTTACTCTAGGGATGTACACCTTCCCCAAAATCACCATGGCCATTATTCCACTGATTTGGTAACGACCGACCCCCCAGGCTGATCGCCTATGAATATGGTATATCTCAATTCTTCCCTCAACGGGTATATTTAACTATACTTTATATTTACAGTTCTACAACAGTTTTTTTAGTATATGCACATACAACATACGCACACAACTAGATGCGTGTCTCATTAATATTGGAAATTACTCTTATGCCTCGATTATTCCCCCAGCGGGTACAAACTTTATATTTACAGTTTAACAACAGTTTTTTAGTATATGCACACACACACGCACACAACTAGGTGCGTGTCTCATTAATCTTGGGAATGACTCTTATGTCTCGACTATTCCCCCAGCGGGTACAAACTTTATATTTACAGTTAAACTAAAGTTTTATTTGTCTATGCATATACAACTAGTTTCTAACTCATATTGAACATGCCACGAATGTCTCAGTTATTCCCTCAATGTCGACGGCATCGGGTGAGCAGTGTCATTATTGTCGTCATCATTTGTGTCATTTGACTTCTTGGGTTTCCATTTGTAGAAAACAACAGAGGCGCTTGTGATTGTGAACAGTACGAAAACTGAGCATCCACAAATTATAGAAATCATCAATACACTCAATGGTTGCTTCGCTTTCTCAGCGGGTGATACTGTAATGTTGACAGTTGTTGGTCTCGTGGTCAAACATAGTTCCCTTATTTCATTACTACTTGTGTATTCAGAATGGGCAGACGACATACTGTAATTTCTGATATCTAAAAATTCTAATTTAAATAAATGTTCGCATATATCAGTTAGTGTTTTCTGCAGGTTATTGTTACTTATAAAGAGATTTCGAAGACTATTAAGACCTGCAAATGCCCCGAATTCAACATATGTTATTTCATTAAAAGCAATACGCAGGGATTGTAACGAGACCATACCCCTGAACATACCAGCATAAAGATGTGTGATTTTATTGTAAGACAAAGATAGGTATTCACATTTTTCCAAATTAGAAAATGACCCAAGTTCTATCATATCTATTTTATTTTGTGAAAGGTCGATGCTATAAAGAAAGGATAAATTACTGAACATGTTTTCTGTCACATTTGTCAGTTTATTTGAAAATAATGAGAATGTACTTATTGCTTGCAAATCAGTCAATGCATCTGTTTCTATAACTGAAATATCGTTTTGGAAAAGTTTTAGTTGCTGTAAGGATTTGAGGTTATTAAATATTCTTTTTTTAAAAATTCTGAGTTTATTGTTATGCAATTCAAGCATTTCTAATGCATGCAAACCAAGAAAAGTGTCGGATTCAATCTCTGAGATGCTATTGTTGTGAAAATTGATAACTTTTACAGATACAAGCCTATTGAATATACCCTTTTTCAAAATTGAAAGTTTGTTTCCTTGAATCTCGAGATCTTTCAATAATAGCAAACCTGAAAATGCGCCAGTTTCTATCTCTGATATTTCGTTACTCTGAAGATTAATTACTTGAAGGGATAAGAGGTCACCAAAGACTCCGGATTTTAAGATTTTTAGATTATTTCTTTGCATGTAGAGTAATTGCAATGATTTCAGACCTGAAAATGCACCCGGTTCTATTACTGAAATTTTGTTGTCATAGAGATCAAGTTGTCTCAAAGATGTAAGGTGATTAAACATTTTCTTTGTCAAAATTCTAAGTGTGTTATTTTTCAATTGGAGAATTGCCAATGCTTGTAAACCCAAAAAGGCCTCGGATTCAATCTCTAAAATACCATTATTGCGAAGGGTTAGAGTTCTCACTGATATCAGGCTTTTGAATGTTTCATTTCTCAATATTGAAAGTCTGTTTCCTGCGAGGTTGAGGGTTTGCAATGATAGCAAACCTGAAAATGCGCCAGTTTGTATCTCTGATATTTCGTTTTGCTGAAGATTCATTTTCAGAAGAGATACGAGGTCACTGAAAATTCCTGTTTTTAAAATTTTAAGATTATTTCCTTGCAGATCAAGACTCTGCAATGATTTCAGACCTGAAAATGTCTCAGACGAAATTGTTGAGATATTGATGTAGCTGAGATCCAAGTGCATATTTTTTGTTAACAAGTTCTCTATCATTAAGGTGATGTTATTCTTGCCCATGTGTTTCTCTTTGCCCTGCAGCACTTTTAGTAAGGGGGTGACAACTTTAAATAGGACACACACCACAAGCGTTTGTAGCAACATACCCTGAAATAATACGAAATATGATTCAGATATTAAATATTTACTTAGATAATAATACAACATACCCTGAAATAATAAAAAATGTACTCAGGTAGTTGAAGCAGAATCAATCTTATATTTGTATTTTATATAACTCATTATATTGTGAGCAACTATGTGGTGACATTTCGTCATGTTAATGCCTTGTGTGTTTTAACAATGTGTTTGTTTGTTGCGTTATTTTTGAGCAGCACTGTATAATAACCGATGGGCTGACCGACCAACCGACTGACAGACAACCAACCAGATAACAAACCAAACAACCCACATATCAACGAACAAGACACCAAGCCAGAAAACCAACTAACAAGACAACAAACAACCAAGCACACAACCAAGCAACCAACCAGCAAACCAAATAGACAACCAAGAGACAGGCAAACGAACAGACAGAAAGACAACGAAACAAATAGCCCACCTACCCACTAACCAACCGACCGACCGACCGACCAACCAACAAGACAACCAGGAAGACATCCGACGAATTTCCTGCAGAAGGACGTTTGACATTTTCATGACATGTGCTTGTTCATTTTTTCTTTGAATAGGGAGTTTAATAGTAAGTAAAGTAAAATTGAAGTAAATTGTGTGAATTTCTTTATATTTCTTGTAAAAACTACCTGTTCAACCCCATTCACCAAAAAGGCGATGATATTCCCTTGTGTTGTACGTTTTAATAATAATAAGCGTCGCTTGACTTTTGTATTAGCAAATTTTATATTATATAGTACGCAACTAAATTCTTGAATATAAAGAGATTCAAAATAACAATCTCTATTCACGTTCACTGCCGAAGTTTAACTTTGATCTCTCATCGTATATCTCTATTTGATAAGCTTTGCATTATGATCCCTTTCTCAGGTGCTGTTTGTGAGCCTGGAATTGCCTGCTCTTTCATGTTGAATGTTAGCAATCTGATATTGAATGAACAGAAGATTCCCAGGTGTTTCATATCTGATCCACAATTAATTGGAAATATTATCAACCCTACTTTTCCTTGATCTACAGTTGGGTAATTTTGTCGAAACATTGAAGAATATATAAATATCAAGGATGTCAGAATCCGAACATTGCTTGAGTAAAATCTGTTGTGATCCGATGACATCGATGACGTGCTGATGATGAAATAGTGTTAGAGTTACTTTTGGGAGTTTTCGAACCTTGATTTAATTGCCTTTATTAGAAGGGTTCCTCGTTATCAATACTATAATTGTAACATTTTGACCCAGACAAACACAACAGAAATTAGGCTATCAACACTGGAGGATAAGAATAGCGCGAAATTGCATTTAAATTAATTATTATCCATATTTATGGAAAAAATGAATAATATGTTTCAAGTTCCTAATCTCTACTGGTCAATCTTTTTTTCATTTTAGTAACCGTTTGATATCTTATGTTATTCAAAATTGAGAGCGAATGAGCATAACGGGAACTTTACGGGACACAGACGTTGACGTATAGTGCTGCGGGAATTATATCATATTAACAGGAATTTTTGTGATATACTTCATGTTATTATATGATCATCCGAAAGCTTACTCACTACCTCATCGTGTTTTACTCACGGTATAATCGGAATACTCAGGCGGTTACATCGGGTCCTATTGAATCGTACTCGTGGTATAATCGGGTCTTTCATTTTCAACTTTCATCGGTGATTTCAATGATATGCAACGTATGCCAGGGAAACAAATGTAATATATTAGCACCTATTGTATCTTTGAATCAAATGGAGTAAGTACAGCCATGGTTCTTAGTAAAACATCATTCTTATATTTAGAAGTTGAATTTAGCGATTTGATAGTAAATATTGCATAAAGTACCCATTATTCTGCAAACATGAGTGCCTGAAACAACAACTATATCTGTTACAGACAATTCTGTGTTTTATCTATTTCTCATATTGAGAAATTCAATATATAAACAGGAGTTTATTAACTTATCCCCTACATTTTCAGACATATTCGGGTCTTTGCTCGGCGGTAGGTTGTATATATGCGGGTAAACTTTCCCCGTGTATACAGGTATTGCTCGAAACAGAATTCAATATTTGTTTTATCATTTCACTCATTTACGTGTATATCAAAATCTGAGTAGAAAGGGATACATATTGCAGTTTTACAATATTCATTAACTAACTGAAACGGTCGGTTAATAGGGTTTATGTTCTTGTTATTTTATGTTATAAAGTTTATGGTTGTGTTTGAAACATTGTGTAAATAGAACGCCATATTCATAGGAGCATGCAAACTGTCTAATGTAGTTAATATCGAACACAATTAGGAAAATAAGCTGTGAAACAAGAGATTCATTTGAATCAATAAACGTTGCTTAAAACTTATACTCATTAGTCTTTCATATTTGGAAATAGAGAGTTATTATTGGTCTAACTAGTTTCTGGAGAGTTCTCATTTGTCCAACTAGTTTATAGAGAATTATCATTGGTCAAAAAGGTTTTGACACAGCTAACTTTGACGTGTGAGTTGTGCAAGGTTGATATCGTCAGTTGACCAGAGCGCATGATACGATGAAGACTGTGTAATTGTGGCTTCTTGTTTGATGTTTGGATTTTGGACCGTAATTTGATGAGTATTGGATATCGGTACAAGGTTTGATATATGGAAGTACATTAGGTATAGCCCAATGAGGTACGCCTTTGACTTTATCACGAGTAGTAGTTTGAGATCAAATACTTGAGGTTAGATGTATTACGATAACGGAAGTTAGGGCGTGACATGACCCTCTGGTTTTCCGGGGTTGGATCTCGTTATTAGCATTTCCATTTTATCTCTTATTATTTGTGTCTTGTTTATTACTGTATGCATGTATTGTTATATGTTGTAAATAAATATTTGATGTTGTAAACCGTGTTGATTTTATCCCGATTGTTATCCTTGTAAATACCCTCTGTCCTTTGTTCTTTTTGCTTAGCTATATTTTCAGTACCATCATCAATACCCCCTATAGGGTCGCATTAAATATTAACTATATAGTGTATCCAAAAGTGAAAATTCGATAAATAATGCCATATTTTTTCACTAGCCTATACACGTGGTCGTGACCTCACATTCGTTGAATACCTGTATTTATTTAAAAAATACACGAGAAATACATATTAACAGTATAACAATATTAACTTATAAATCGATATATACAGTATCACGGGGTACCATCGAATAATTTTGGCAACGTACCGGAGAACGACATTTTACTAAGAAATGGAAATAATTTAGCACAATATATATTTTTAACTAGAGTTCTATTTTGATTTTGACAAAAGTAAGTATTCCATGCAATAACTATTTCATTCATGAGTTTGTAGGAATTCTGTTGGAACCCAGTTCTGATCAAGTACGAAGTTATTGAAATCGGCGCAGACGGACTTTACTCCGAAAGATGGTTTTTCGATTATAACTTTTCACAACATTTAAGTATAGACTTTTGAAAAAAGTACAGAATAGTCCTTATACTTTTGAATAATTCTGTTATTTCTGATTCACACGACTCTGATTTGTTTAATTAAAAAAAATGTTTTAAAAATATTACTTAGGAACGTAACCGGAGCTGGGAACGTAACCGGAGCAGATCAGTTGAATTATTTAATCAAAAAAATTAAAATATAGGATTTAAAGCACATATACTAATTTAAAAGCATACGGGATTGTTCGAATGCGTATTTATTACATTTTATTTAAAGAAAAAAGTTTATCCATTGTGAAAAATTAAATTTGGTATTTACCATGCATAAGTGCACTTACCTTAGAAAGGCTATCAAACATAGAACAATCATTGTATGGAGAATGAAGTGATTAAATGTAGTAAGCAAATAATTCCATTTGATTTCACCCATTGTATTTGTTCAGCGAACTATTAGAACCCACTCTGTTATACTATGTCAAGAAAATGGACTTAGTGATATGGAAGTACGATCCTTTAAAACCAAGGAATATCTGGACAAACACAAAAGGATTACCCACGGAAAAGTTGTATTTGAATGTCCCCATTGTGGAAAAACATGGAAGAAAAGAGCAAACATGATCAATCACATTAAAAAAATCACTGAACAATTTAGGAATTTATTAACTCATGAAAAAATAACTATTTTATGGCATCACTTTTGTATTATGCCTATTTGCTTTTAATTAGCGATGCGACTGATGACTGCCTCTTCTTTGTTTGACAGAACTTTGTACTATACATGTATCTCCTTGTGTTACTTCCCAGCTTCCCACTGAAGCAATAACTATCAGTGAATTTTTTGATACTCTAAAATATAAGTGCAAAAATATATCTGTAGAAAATTTATATGTTTTGCCATGCATTGATTTTCCTCTAAGTGAAGGGTAATAAATGCTCATTTTAACATTCATATGTGTTTGTAAATAATATATATGCTTTAAATCATATATTTTATTTTTTTAAATTATACAATTCAACTGATCTGCTCCGGTTACGTTCCCAGCTCCGGTTACGTTCCTAAGTAATATTTTTAAAACTTTTTTTTTAATTAAACAAATCAGAGTCGTGTGAATCAGAAATAACAGAATTATTCAATAGTATAAGGACTATTCTGTACTTTTTTCAAAAGTCTATACTTAAATGTTGTTAAAAGTTATAATCGAAAAACCATCTTTCGCAGTAAAGTCCGACTGCGCTGATTTCAATAACTTCGTACTTGATCAGAACTGGGTTCCAACAGAATTCCTACAAACTCATGAATGAAATAGCCATTGCATGAAATACTTACTTTTGTCAAAATCAAAGTAGAACTCTAGTTAAAAAATATATTGTGCTAAATTATTGCCATTTCTTGGTAAAATGTCGTTCTCCGGTACGTTGCCAAAATTATTCGATGGTACCCCGTGAGTATAGTGTCTCAAAAATTGAAAATTGGATAATTAGTGACACATGTTTATAGTAGCCTATACATGTGACGTCACATTCGTTGAATACCTGTATTTACTATTTCTCTGAGAGATAATCAGTATGTGATTGGTCAGTCATGTACCATGTGACTAAAAATACTACAAGGTATTTCATTCATGCATAAATCATCGATATGAAATGTGTATTTTATGAAAAATAAATACAGGTATTCAACGAATGTGACGTCAAATGTATAGGCTTCTGTAAACACGTGGTATTACTAATATCAAATTTTCAATTTTCGAGACACTGTGTATTTAATAAATTAATATTCTTAAACTGTTAAAATGTATTTCTTCTTTTCTTCTCAGATTTTAGTATATGCGTATAAATGGGTAAAATAATAAAACAAATATTGAATTCTGTTTCCGTGCAATACCTGTATATATTTCTTTTGGATGAATTCCACTTGCCCTTCGGGCTGCGTGGAATACACCCTCAGAAATATATACAGGTATTGCACTCCAAATCATTCAATATTTGTATATTATTTTTCAAAAAAATACACCTTTCATATCGATGATTTATACATGAATGGAATACCTTGTAGTATTTTTAGTCACATGGTACATGACTGACCAATCATATGCTGATTATCACTACAGAGAAATAATAAACTGTTTTATTTATACATGTATAAAAAATATATACATACCTTCATGGTGTTAGATGGCTTGGAAGTTTTAATAATGGTGAGCGTCGTAAAAATTTATTTTAACAAAATTAATAATATATAGTCTATACATGCATTCAGTTCAATATTCTAAGATCAAATGAAAATCTGTAAACACTCCGTATACTGTGTGAGATTAACGTTATTTTCTCATTTTATATCTAGTATTGATATTCTGATATATGTATCTTGTAACAATTAGTATTATGATCCGTTCATCATCTGTTTTTCACGACTGTTGGATTACCTGTTCTTTCATGGTGATTATTACTGATTAGAATTCCAGCAAATGCTCGCCAAACATATGACATGTATGATATGGAATAAAAAGAAAGGTACCGTCCCAACAGACCCCCTTTTCTGCCCCCATCAGAATCAAACTTATTTTGCATCTAGAGTATCCTCGCAAATGTACTTCACAATAATATTTCAAAATTAGGTCAAATGATGAGCTAATGAGGTCACTGGGTGCAAAAAGGTCAAGTTGGTAAAATCAATCTAATGATCAAGTAATTTCCTTAAACATACCTAAATAAAATCAAATCACGAGTTAAACCTGACTTAACATTTATTTCCATGGGGAATAGGTATCTTAATAGCCTTTGAGTAGTATTTACACCATACTTAACACAAGGAAAATGTTTGAAAATTTTCAGTCAAAATACATGTACTGGTATACTGTCAAAATATTGTATTGTAACATATTTGTTGATATTAATATTCTAAAGCTTTGACACAACATATTAGTATTTATTGAATTTCTATGGGTACCAATAGGTACAGTTGCTGAAAGTTGAATGTACAGTTTCTAAGGGGTCGGGTCAAAATATCAATGTCCATAAAAAAACCTAATTGATGTATTTAGGTCTAACCCCCCCTCCCCCTTGTAACAAAATCAAAAATCTTGAAAATTGAAATTCCTAGGAAAACGAAAATCGATGTCGGTCACCTAATGAAATCAGTGTTCGACTCCCTCCCCCTAATGAAATTAATTACGTTACTCGATTGACATCGATATTTTGACCCAACCCCTAACAGATATTTTAGTTATTTTAAAACTATTCCATGTCAGTATCACTATCCTTGGATAAAGGCAAGTCTTTGGCATCATGGAGAGAGTCACCTAGGAAATCTTTTGAAAATTGATAGCCTTCATGTCTGGCAACTCCCAAATAGGTGGCATTGTATCCAAAATGGTGGCAGAAATGTTTTAGAAAAAATACCAAAGAAGTCCAAAAAACTATATGAGCTATGTTCTCCACCACTTTTTTTGCAACTGAAAATGTTGCCTAATTCAATTTTAGATCTGCACAGCTAAAAATAAAAGTGGTGGAGAACATAGCTCACAGTGAATTTGTCCATTCAATGAACCATGGTTCTATTCAATTGAGAAGGGTAAATAATGGGGGTCTGGATTATAATCCCTTTTTATGCCACATATCATGCATCATCACACATAAATCTGCTGGATACATTTCAGTAGGGATTTCATTATGCATAATTCACTTAAATAATACTTGAAAATTGTTTTTAGGCTTTATTTACTACATTTTCTAAAGAACACTAAATTTCACAAATAATCTGCCATGATGGGAGTGGTTACAGAAATGGGCCAGAAATCATATTTTTGTAAAAAATATTCACTATATTTTTCAAGAAAATGAAAATACACATATCAGTCAAGAATATACTGAACTTTTTTTTTCAAAAATCTATAATTGCGTTTTCATGAAATTTTCTAAGTCCTTAAAGGGATCCCAATAAGACTGTACCTTTCATAATCATTTTGATATCACCAGTGGTTATTAGAAAACATCTAATAGGTAATGAGGCAATCAGGTATTCACTACTGGCTCTAGATATTACTATATTACAGAAGCGATACTTGGGAACCTCCAGGACCAATCACATGGGGTAATTTGGGAACATACCAGAGCTCAAATGGAATCACTTGGGCAAAATAGTATATGATGTCATAATTGATATGCAAATGAGCTAAATAACATAACCTATGTAAAAGCGATATATAGTTAGTGAAATACATTTTCATTATGCTTAGCTTCTTTTGACACCAATTAAATTACAAGAACACAAATGTGTACAACACCAATGGGTGATCCCGTCAAATGGTTATCCTGAAAATGGGTAGACAAGACTTTACCGACACAATTTTAGGACGGAAAATCCAAAATGGCCACCTAAAAATTTACCCAGAATGCCCAAAATTAGTCAATTCTGGATTTTCATACCAGAACCACCCCTGAAAATTTGAAATTGATCCGTCAGTTAACCAGAAAACGCCCCAACAAGACTTTACAGACAATTGGTATAAATTCAAGAAAGTAATAACATCAAGAAGGGATTTACCACTTGAAATATTTGAAAAATAGGCGTAGAATTTCCACTCAGTTTCCATGGCAAAATCAGCAAAATTGTCCAAAATGAATATCACAATATCAATGCGTAACATTATTTTATATATGATATCAAAAATAACATTAAATTAATTAATTTAATGTTAAATTCAAGTTCAATGTTTTTTTAACTACAGAAACCCCAATGGCGTTGAAAAGATTGCCGTTTTTTATGAAAATGTGATTGATGACGTCATGATTGATATGCAAATGAACAAATTAATATAATTTATGCATGAGATGAAAGGTATTCTGATTCTGCTTCATTTGATACCAATAAAGTTTAAAATGATCAAGGAACAAGAAAGTTACATGCAAAAAGGAATTTACTACTAAAAACACTTGAAAAGTGGGCGTAGTCTTTCTGTCCCGTTTCCATAGCAATGTCAGCAAATTTGACCATAATAAATATCTAAATATTAGTGCTTACAATCTCCTCTATAGTATTGAATTTTACTCCAATAGTATTACATTTTACTCCAATTAGATGGGCCTAAAACACAGAAAATCCAAATGGCTCTGAACATATTGCCATTTATTAACGAAAATATGATTGATGACGTCATAATTAATATGCAAATGAGCTATTTAACATAATTTATGCATCTTATGACAGAAATTCTTATTCCACTTCTTCTGATACCAATTAAGGTAAGATTGGTTGGGAAACAAAAAAGTTTCAATCCAAAATGCACGACCCACTTATAAAGAGAATTGAAAAGTGGGCGTTGCTTTTGCGTCCCGTTTCCATAGCAACGGAGGCACATTTGGAAGAAATTAATATCACATCCTTAAATATGAAGTCTCTAGCTTTAATTTGGTATATAATTTGTCTTCATACCTCTCGAGAATTTAAATTCCTTATGTTTGCAAAGTTCCTACTCGCCTATAACGTTTTGACCAGATTTATGAGTAGTCGGTTCAATTTATACGTGTAGCGATCAGGTAAACACGAAAAAATGAGGCTTTTGTACGTTGGTCATTTACGTAGCCCATTTTATCCTTAGATTATATTGTTTTTAGTTATAAAGTATCACAGTAAGCACAGTGTGTGTGTTGTGTAAGGTGACTTAAAGGTGAATAAATTTAATTATTATTTGATATAAATAGAGTTTTTCAAATGCTATGTTCAATTCATATTACACTGTATGGAATGGTATCGCAATAATTACAGTGTACATGTTTCGCACACCATTTTAGCTACCCGTATCAAAATTCGTAACGTATTGATGGAGTAAAAGTGTACTCAATACGTTTGTGTTACCGACGTACGTGTTGCCGTATCAATTTTTGTCCTTCAGATCATGATAAACTTTTCCCTAAATGTATAATTTTAGTAACCCACATATTTATGTATATGGGCAAATTTACGATACTTGATATTTTCAAAATCAGTTGCTTTACTAAACTCTGCGTCGCGTGTGTTGATACCAACGAGATTTAATTTGTGCTAGTAAGTGCTATCTTGATGTCAGCACAACTGGTTATCATACTCATGCGATGTATACTGAAAATACTGCCCGGGGGGTTCACTGTATATAAAACTCGACGGGGGTCCTGGGCTGAAGCCTCAAATATCAATATGTTCCCATACCAATCTGTCAAATTTCAATATGTTCCCATACCAACCAAAATAACGCCCAAAGGCCATACCAAATGTCCAAATATAGGACCAATGCCATACCAAATGTCCATATATAGGACCAATGCCATACCAAATGCCCAATTATGGGACCAATGCCACACCAAATGTCAAAATGTAGGACCAATGCCATACCAAATGTCCAAATATGGGACCAATGCCATACCTTAATTCAAAGTAAATGAAATATAGGATCAATGACATACAAATTTGCAACTACTGGACCAATGCCATACCACGAATGTTAGGTAACGTATCTACAACGACCATTCTCATACCAGAAGAGCAAAAGTCAGACCATTGCCATACCTCAGAAGTCAGAAATTTCCAGGCATTCCCATACCAAATCCTAAAAAATGGGTCCATTGCCATACCAAACGTTGAAAAAGGTACCCCACATGCGCCGAGGATCCCCGTCAAGGTTTATATATAGTGAACCCCCCGGGAAATACTGCTTATTATGTCTCAAAAACAGCTTAAATGATGATTGTTTTGTAAAAGCAAAGTTTTGTTTCGTTTGTGGTGATACAAACCCGGATTACAGTACATAATGAGCATCGATTGTGTTCAATTGATATTTGTCAAACTACATAAAACATACTTAAAATGGCGATGTTGGATGAGTGTTGCCCATGCAACGTAATACTTTTTCTTTGCATGCCATTTGTCTAATATTTTGTATCCTCCAACACACTGGTTAATTTAACATTGCTGATGCATCATTTGTTTTTGATTTCGCAAGAAAGTGCCCTTAAGGGTTACCTTTTTTATAACAGACAATGAAAACATAAGATAAAATATTGTTATTTCGTGGTGAATTTAGGTTTTGCTGTCCAATATTTTGTATCCTCCAAACATTGAAGAAATAATAAGCAATATTTTCAAAATATAGCACATGGTCATGGTAAAAGGTTGTGTTGAGATCAAGATAGAACATATTCAATGTTGTTGATATCAACACACATTGCGCAGAATGTGGTAGAATAGCAGAATTCGTGGAATCAAAAAAATATCAATTATCGTTAATTGCCCACATTGTGCTTATTTTGATGAAGTGACCAATTTTAAAGCCTTCGTCATATTTGCGGCCACACGATCTATCATTTCTTGGGTCAATATAACAATACCGTAGTCAATTTTAGGGACATCAAACCAATGATTAGCAGCTACGCCACCTGAATTTATATTTTGTGCCCAAAGTTACTTTCTGATAGTTTGAGTGTAGCCCCCTTGGACCTGGCCTCGACTATGCATATGATATTGGTCTGGAGATGGCGTCCCGTATAACTCCTGCCCTTTACCAAGTGAAGCTTTTGCCAAGGGGGGGGGGGGGGCTTTTTGATAATTTTGGCTAAAAGAACGCTCGAAAAGTGCTCAGGATGATGAAAAACTGAAAAACTCCTATTTTTAAGATTTTAAGATTACTTCCTTGCAGATCAAGCCTCTGCTATGATTTCAGAACTGAAATGTCTCAGACGACATCGTTGACATGTTGATGTAGCTGAGATCCAAATGCGTGTGTTCCGTAAACATGCTCTTTCTTACTACAGTGATGTTGCACATTTTTATTGCTTCGCCTGGTAGCCCTTTCAGAAAAAGGATGGCAACTTTATTAGGGTTACATCCAAATCGTCTATAACAACATACTCTGAAATAATACAAATGAGATGCAGATTGTGCTTTGATAGTTGAGACAGAACCAATCAATATTGGCTATATTGAAATATTGACATTACATCTATTTTTATAGAAGAGATTGTGTTTATCTAAAATAAAGAAAACATGAAATGCCATATGGTTTGCCATAAGGTAAAGTCAGAAATACCGTTGTCACAAATGGCGGACTTAACCGTCGCTTCATGATTTCAACTCGTTAGTTAATCACCTGGTCCTCGTTTCATGGTACCTTATCGTCCTTAATCCCGTGTATGTATGAAGCTTGTGAAAAAAATTTCGATCAAATGTGGTCTTGTCAATTCGTCGAGGGTTACCGTTGATATCCCGATTTTACAGCACATTTGACCTAGATTTACCGTTGTCATTTATACGGTATCCGTTGTCTCGCATCGTATTTTCATTGGTGAAATCAAAGGTTTAATTTCGATGATAGACCATATTTAACTGTATGATAAGTAGCAAGACTCTTTGAATGATAGTTGGACTTAATCTAGGTGCTCTATTAAGCAAACATGCAATATAAACCGAATCGAATACCAACTTGTGGCCGCCATTTGTGACAACGGTAACTGACACCTGTTGTCAGGGTGTTCCGATCTGATTCTTAAGACCGACCGATTGAGTCCTGTATTGGACATAAAGCATAAAATAAAGGAAGGCGGACTTGTTTTAAGTAAGAAATGCTAATAATATCATCCAAAGGTTAGACTGTCTAAAATCACTTGCCATACTGCACATGGACCTTTAGGATGATCGCGCCTTTTTCAATACATTCGGATCTACGGCGTTCGACAATTGTTGTGAAGCTCCATCTTTTTAATCAGATCAGGGAATGGAATTCAGTGTCGTATGTCGTTGCGAGTTTTAATAATGATAATCGTTGTTGGAGTTTCGTAATAGTAATTCCAATATTATATTCGATTAAATTCTCGAATACCAGAAATTCAAAATTACAATATATATTCATTTCAATAAATCCGTTCACTGGGTTTGAATAACTTTTTCTCTATCTCATTATAACTCTAAAATATATACTAATAACTATTTTGGCATCATGATCCCTTTCTCAGGTGCTACTAATGAGCATAAGATTGATATCTGATCTACAATTAATCAGAAAATACAAATTGGAAATTGAGAGTGTTTGAAAGTTATGAGCGAGATTCAGAAATAGATATCTATGGTTATAATGACATTCGACAATGTTATTTTCGGGATCACTGCAAAGAATTAAAGAATTAAAGTCCCTAGAGGAATCCACTTTCCATTTAGGAAATAGAACATGTCTAAAAGCACTTCTAATCATGCATTCAATATTATAATAAAAAGTTGCATTTTTAGCGAAAAATCAGGTCAACATTTTTAAAAAGTATGTTGATCGGTCCATCGCCCTTTTTATATCACTAAGTCTGATTAGCTTAATCATCATGTAGGTATTTCTTAGAGATAATGATTGGGTCTAAAAGATACACCCGTGTTCATGATCAAAACATATTCACAATTCAAGTTAAGATCGTCTGAACTTTTAAGGAACATCTACCACAATATTGAATAGATATGGTGATATATGTGAAAGATAGATGGTGCAATCATATTGTGGCGCACAAATCAACTGTCGGCCCCGATTTGCATTTTCATCCAAGTAATTTGATTAGATTTTCAAACTAAGAATCCTCCCTGAAAATTTGAAATTGATCCCTCAAATGGTTAACCTGAAAACGCGTAGACAAGACTTTACAAACAATATATTTTGATGGAAAATCCAAAATGACTGACTTAAAATTTACCCAATTTGCCGAAAAACTGATCACTTCAAGACTTATAAATCTAAAAACCATACCTGAACATTTGAAATTATTCCGTCAAATGGTTATCCTGAAAATGAGTAGATAGACTTTACAGACGAGATTTTAGGACGGAAAATCCAAAGTGGCCTACTTAAAATTTACCCAGAATGCCGAAAAGCTAATCAGTTTTAGATTTTTATACTACTAGGAACCAGCTGCCCTGAAAATTTGAAATTGATCCGTCATAAAATAAACCTGAAAACGAGTAGAATAGACTCTACAGACGCGATTTTAGGTCGGAAAATCCAAAATGGCTGCCTACGTCGCTACGTCGTTACTACAGTCTCAGCTGTAGAGTGGCTAGCCCTTATGTCTCTGGAGTACATGTAGAGCTTCTGCCTTATGAGCTGAGGGTACTGGGTTCGATTCCTGTACCGGTCATTGGATTAAGTGCACTCCCTTTCATATCTAGTATCCGGCTAGTTAGAGTACAGCACCCCGGACGATAAAGTGAATCATTGGTATGTTTTTGTCTTCCACAAATCAGATCGTCTATTTTCTGTTCATGATTATACAATAATGAACAGCTTCAGAATTCCATCACGACATCGGTCTTTATTCATTTTTTACCTTGAAACGTATAAGTTAGATATCAAAATAATTGGACATTTTCCTTTTATACCATATCATATGTTGATTGAACATTTAGAATCCTAATTATTGATATTCATCATAAAGAACACGCAATTACGCGTCTATGAAAAACATCTGGGGAAAGATTCCAAAAAACACGTTTAGGTAATAAAACGCCGTCAAACAAATATATAGAAAGAGATTTTATCTGGTGAATTAATTGGTGAACTGGGTGCAGATATCGAGATATGTATATTTATGATATGAATAACTCAGTATATTACTGTAAGCAAATATTTCATTCTATGGAGGGCAATACCTGTTCAACTTCAATGATTTTTGCAGTATATTTTGCCCGCAGCCCGAAGACATTCTCTATGATCATTTATTTTAATCAATAAATATATCACAAACCGCTAAAGTGAAAAGCCAACTATACTTAATTTATAAGAAAAAAGAAAAAAATAATCATTGAAACACGTTGCTCACACATTCGCACAAATATGATACAAAGAAATAAAGCATTTGAAGCTCAGCGATCATTTATTTAGTAATGCACGCACATGCTAAACAAAGCGCTTGTTTTAAATTACTTTTGATTTAAAAGATGGCAACACTTCTATAAAAAAAATGTATCGTAATACAAACAACTTCCCCATCTTTCAATTACCTTGATAAAAACTTGATATACGTATAAAGCTTGACAAATCGAAATATTTTTGAGTAAGCTTTGATGTGGCCCGTTTGAGTTGTTGTTGGTGTCAAATGAAAGATGAGGTCCTTATCAATACATTGGACATTCTATAAAATTCAAATGTGAGTCTTTATTTTGCCCCAAAATATTGAAAATAAACAAAGCCTACAAGTATCATTGTTAGTACAGTGCAGTTGTCAGAATTCCCGGGCGGGCAATACGCAGGGCTTCATGTCTTTTATTATCCTAAAATTGAAGGAGCTAATGGTATTTTTGATCACATGGTACCGAATCGGCCAATCAAATTAAGACAATCCTCAGACAATTGCTGACCTAAAGAAGGCAACCACTTCGAAATGTAATGCCATAATAAGGGTTGAATGGGGTAAGGGCAAATGGCAATTTTGCCATATGAATCCAGCTCTGCCTTTTGCTCAATTGCGGCCATTTGGAGCATGTAATGTAAGTGATCACAGTTCCTGAACCAGTTGACTGGTTATATTGATCCAGGAACAAATTTCCATAGGACTGTTCTGGTGTGTCCAAAATTTCATAATGTCTCTTGTCTAGTTTCGGAGATATTGTCTACTTCGATCAGTGGTCTCCTTTTTTCCGGTCACCCTGTATTTGTTTAATGTCATATCAGATTAAGATGGAAATAAAATTTTTAAACATTTGAAATCTTTTTTTGCTATTTGGAACCATATTGTTATACTGTTTCTAAATGCTTACACACATATGGACTCATGAGTGACACTTGTCAGAAAATTGTACTAATGATTCAGCAACTAGAATTCAAGTACTTATGAGGAAAAAATTATGTCTCGAGACCACAGTCCCAGCTTTCAATTAGGATGTATCTAGATGTCAAAAGCAGCTGATCCATGGATATACTATAGATCTCAGTTGATAATTGTAATAGAAACAAAAGATTTTGGGTCCCTGCATTTTTTACTAGCTGTGTAGGGAACAGGATTTTCAAAATGAATAGCCGACGTTTAACGTCATTTTTCGAAAATTGGCTTGTTTTTTCCCGGTCTTTTTTCTTCATTATTGAGAAACAAGAAATATTCTCTCGATACATGTCACCCAGTCATTTTTATTTCAAATATTTGATAACATGATTGCAGACTAGCACATTTAAAGTTAATGAAATTTCCTAGTTTGAACTAATGTCATTACTGGCGTGCCTCATACAACCCCGTCATACGTCACAGGTAAATTGATGTGTCTTATGTATGAACAGTGTAATATGCGTTTCAAACAATGTACATAATTATCCACTGAATTCCTTTTCACTCAACATATTTCATTTGATCACATTCTAATTTATAAGTCTTTATCTAAAGCTTCGAATTTGAATGGAAAGTCGAGACTTTGGATCCTACAATGATCCGGTATCAGTTTTATTACAGTCCTAAAGTTGACACTAATAGACATATGCACAATGATGTAAACGCTGTTGTTTTTGGAGCAACGCCATTTGGTTTAACATTCTCTCCTGAAATGAAAAAATTAAATAGTTATATTGAAGTGAGTGTGCCAATTTGAGGGCGGGGTTATAAGTAGGGTCAGGTATGAGTTTGAAAGATGATCATTTTACCATTTTAATATGGTGAATTAAACAAAAATGGTATTTGGGTGTACTTTTGGTACAGAGAAGGGAATACCCAAAGGTTCAGAGAATACCCATTTCTGAAAAAAGAAAGTTATTAGAGATGAAAAATCGTCCCTGATTGGTCAATTGATAGGAAGTGACGTAAACAAAGTTTCGAATTTTTTTTTTAAAACCCTTCGAATAATATTATGTTAATTTCTGGAGTGTAAACTTACCAATATTAAAGCTCGTTATTTCACGTCAAGATATAGAAAGATGTAAGGAATATGCCCAGCTCAATTAAAACAGGATATATCGACCTGAGGTATACTGAGGGATAGTTGAATTTGGCGAGTTTCAGTCATGTTAATTTTGAGGTCGCACTTTACGAATAACGTCAATTTCAAAGAGGCCACACTCTTGCCAAACTGCAAGCGATTCAAAATATATTCAAAAGATTTGTATTTATCAAAAGTATATCCTGTGGAAGTTAGCCTTCCGCAGAATATATCAATTTGAACAAGTAAAAATTACCTCCGATACACACAGCGCTCATTGCAAACCTGCAAGGTTGGTCATGAATGCTTCCATCTTGGTACAGCGCAGCGCAAAATTCTACCACGTCACCAAACTCATTCGGCTCTGCATTCCATGTCCTTTAATATGCATCCATGGCATGAAAAGGTAATATAGCATAGCACTCAAGTAGAAAATATTAGACATAATATTATAAAATTATAACAGAGGAAATTCATTGGTCTTGAACAAGGGTCTGTTAGGCCATTAAGAGAAGTCTGGACTCAATTTATTCTCTACAAAATAAATAGACCCTTTCTCAAATGATACAGTTATGTACCAATAGGTTAACAAACAGCTTCATTTCAGCCCAGCTTAAACTGATTAGAAAATATAAAGCACATACACAGTTGCAGGATCGACCGGTGATCCATCGGCCCATTTCCATGGTCCGAGCACTCCACCATTTGGTAAGTTGTTCATACCAGTGTACCAACCTTTGCCAACATTTGGGTATTTTAACGCAAGTCTGGCTATTTGGTCGCGCATATATTGCTGGAAAATCAAGTATTAGGACTGTGAAGATATAATCAAAATAAACTTTAACGTCTTTATGATTTTATAAATGTCATCACCGATGTGGGACAAAGGTCATTTTGATGCAAATACTGGTATCTGAAAATCTCAGTAAATGGAACATCAACGAGTATACAAATTTGAATTGAAAAGCCTCCATTCAGGGAAATCTCTAGCTTCAAATCACGTGACATACATTTTCATCATCAGAAGTTATCCAAAGTAGGTCGGCGCCGACTTGCCTCCCCTGACAGAAAATTCTTGCATTCTGCCACGTCATAATATTTGCATCAGAACGATCACTCAGGAAATAACAATTATCACCACCTCGCCACCATCCGGGAATACATACAGACGCTGAAATAGAACAACAGATTTGCTCAAATATGAAATATGTTCTTGTCCTTGCGATTGATCGGCATTTCAAATAAATCTCGACTTTTTTGATTGACTGGAAAAAGCTGAGTATCTTGGCTGTATTTCTTTAATGTATAATACTGCCAGGCAGCAATGTAAGCCATCATTTCGTGAAGGATTTCTAATAAATCTCAATCTTTTTTGATGAACTGAGAAAATTTGATTATTTTAGCTATAATTAATGTATAATACTATCAGGTAGTAATGTTTGCAATCAGTACGTGAAGGATGTTTTTGAAACGTGTGTCTGCTCTGAAACTAAGTATGACATCATAAACGATAAACGACACGATTTAGGCCTACTGGATTGGCCTAAGTCAAGCTAGCCATTAGTCACGGTCATCATGTAGTTGCGCATCGCCTTCTAGCATATTTAGATATTTGAAAAGCACCCTTTTAATGTGGCATAAAACTGTGGCAGATATCCTCCAATCGTGGATAAAAAATCATATCAATTGCTCAGATTTTTAGTAGGTAGTTACCAGTTTCGCCACCAAGTGGCTGATTCGGGGGAAATAACACGGCAGGGTATTACAAAATTCCGTTAAACTTGAATATGTATCAGTTTTAGTGGTTCACTTTTCATATTACCCTTATGTATGTGATAGTTAAAAATATTAAAATATGTCCAGTAAAAGGAAATATTAATTATCTGCCCAACACAAGAAAAGAGATATCGTTTTTTGTAGTTTTACAACATGGAGTCTATGGGGAATCTCCCCGATCTAGAAGTCACATTTTCAAAGAAAATTAAATTTTCAAATTTGATAAACTCTTTTCAAAACCACATTTTTAGATGTAATTTTATATGTAGATTCCAAATATGACACCAGTTTGACTGAATTGTGAATTTTTAATGACGTTAATCAAGATTATTTCTACTGGCATCAAGGATATTATAATTCATTACCATTAGGTTATCTATAAAAACATTTGGATTTGGATTATGGACGTACTATACTTACGCAAGGGGGAAACGTATTTACATATGAACCCTTGTTTAGTATCACATCCTACATCATTGAATACACCATTTTTACGCATCTCGGCGCAATGTTCTCCGCCACCCCAATTATTTGGCTCTGTGTTCCAATTTCTAGAAAATAACAAACGTTGGTACACTATTCTTTAAAAGGTCGTCGACGACCCAGATAAGGAAGTTAAGGTCGCAAAAGATGTGACGGTGAGGGTTTACGTCATGCATGCATCATATTGAATGGAAGGTTTTTCATCATGTGTGACTCAGGCCCGTAGCCCGAACCCTGCGAACCCCCCCCCCCCCCCCTGGCCAAAAATTCTTTCAAAATCATGCAGTTTTTCACCATTTTGAGCACTTCTCAAGTGATTTTAGCCACATTTGGGCCAAAATTGTCAAATGTGAACCCCCCCTGGAAATTTTTGAAAAATGAACCCCCCCCCCTTGGCAAATCCTGGCTACGGGCCTGTGTGTTTCGTGTGTTTCGACACAACACCAAGACGTTAAGAGCAATCGACCAACAGTGAGCCGTACACAATAGTCCACCGTCTGTTGTATAATGAAACCTCATCAAGTAATGTTGCAGTTGGCCAAATCTAAATGAGAAATAGGGTTTTGTTTACCTGAGTTACGATAGATCGTATTTTAATGACAAATTACAATGATAACTTTGGAAAATCGTGAAACACAGACAGGCTTAAATACATGGTCCAATGGAGAAATAAGGGTTTCCAAACGTTTTAAGGGGAGTGCAAATTACATTAATTTCGGATCTGCCGTAGTGCCATCTGTCCACGCCCATCCGTAACACCTCGAGGCTTGGTCACGGTCGTTTAGCCCCGTCCACCACCAACCGGGACTGTTCATCGTTTCCAGCTGGCCACTCACGAAACTCTACAAGGGATCCATCTATCATTAATCAAATACAGATTCAGGGGGTTTAACGCATTTCAAAAAGTAGAAGCGCCTCATCGTGAAGGGGTGATTTACATCGAATAGGGAATATGCCTTATCTGAAATTAACCAAATGATTAAGAGGGCCTCGTTGTGAAAAACGAGCCTTTGGGAGAATAAGCCGATAAAGGAGGAGGGAAATTAGCGCAAAAGATTTTGGACAGTCATATGTTGGATTTTGGCCATTTTTCTGAGGATTTAAACAATTGCATATGTTAGGCCAATGCATTACCTCCAGGAAAATCACTTCTAGAGATGATAAAATAATTTCGACTTTGAGACAGGGTAGATGCAAACAACCCACCCACATGATTTTTCTGAAATGTTTTCCTAATTTTCGACCCCTTCCATTCCTGCTTTTTTAATTTTTCTTGCATCAATATGTTGCATTTTGACACATAGTTAACCACTTTAAAGGAATAAGTGATTCCTTCAGGGGTTTTAAAGATACCCATTATGGGTGACCAAACTTAGCTGAAAGCAATGATTTTTCCTATGGGAAAATAACATGGGAAATATTGTTATTTATTCCTTTTAAGGGATTAACTGTGTGTCAAAACGCAACATATTGATGCAAGAAAAATTAAAAAAGCAAGGATGGAAGGGGTTGAAAATCAGGAAAACATTTCAGAAAAAACATGTGGGTGGGTTGTTTGCATCTACCCTGTCTCAAAGTCGAAATTATTTTATCATCTTTAGAAGTGATTTTCCTGGAGGTAAAACATTCGCCTAACATATGCACCTGTGGCCGAAATCAAACATATGTCTGTCCAAAATCTTTTGCACTAACTTCCCTCCTCCTTTGAAAAAATGAATTTAAGAGCACGGTTTGTCTTGGGCCTCCTTTAACTAGGGCGCAAAATCCGTAACAGTGATTCTTACGGCTATAGTTTGTGTTGTAAATTGGACTAGATCGCCATTTCCAATAGTTGTTGAACAATATAATCTAGCTTCATCCCAAGTGGCCTCCTGTTGGACAAACTGAAAGCACATTCCTGCGCCTGCCACCCAGGTAGGTGGACAACTTGTCCCAGGAGCTGAATATGCAACAAAAATATTTGACGTGAGAGAGAAGTTTGCGAGCCTATTTCACCGTTCAATATTAATAAATAATATCAAGGATTAAGACAGGACTCGATGAGCTACATGTATTTTGGAGATTTTGCATGAAGTTTCTTGTTGACAGCTTATTAGTTTCTTGTTACTGTTTACGTTGGGCCAACTTCTAAGAATGACACACAGCAAATAATCAGCTGCAGACTGTGTGCTTAACAGTATTCACAGCCGTTTTTTATGACATTTACTATATCAATTATTGATAAAGTTAGTGCATATAGTGCATTACTTCTGGGACAACCCTCGTATAATTTTCAAAAATTCAAAAGATGCAACGTTTATCTTTATTACGGTTTCCATTACTATCCTTTCTTAGGCTAGAAAGCGGCGATGCCTTATGCATGTAAATGTGAACATATGTAATTGTGTTTTGTGTTCCTTTAATATTATCCACATGTATATATTTAATTCTTTTTTGCCTTACCTTGACATATAAAATTTTGTCTGGCGTCGCAGTCCTCATCTTCAAAAGTATTATAATTATAGATGACGCCACAATACTTGGAGGCTCCGAAATTATTGGGTTCAACTGACCAATCACTGAAACAGAAATGAAATAACTGACAAATAACAGGCACAGCAATATAAGAGTAAATACTGCCAAACGATCAGATTCATGAACACAGAGAACAATAATGTCTGACCGATGTACGCAAGGATAGAAACATATCGTTTGTATTTTGGGTGTGTTCTTCAATTTCGAAAATCTATGACTTTAATGATTTTTCAAAAATCGTATCCCTTTAATGCTTGATCCATAATATGACGTCTGGTCGCAAAACTGATGAAGGGGAATGTATTTAGTTCTGTTACATTAATAAACTTAGGAGAGCAGTGTATGTATGTATGTATTTTACATTAACGCTCCTGCAACTGCCCCGGGCTGACCGTCAAGCCATCGCCAGGGCCCTGTGTCTCCATTGGGAAGATCGTTTAGTCCGGTCCACCAACCGCAACAAGCCGGTCTTGTTTTCCATAGATTGCTCACTTTGGCCTTTATGTAATCCTAGAAAATAATGTCACTCTACTATACCTAACCCCTAGAAATGCATAAGATACTCTGTTTGTCTATTGTATTGTTTAGTCTATTTTTGAAAGTGTACCTTATTAACATATAAAGGTGATCCGATAAACCATTAATAAGGAACAGACAATTTAAACAAATAACATAATCATTACTAATAAGCCGAATGGGTTGCTCATGAACACCAAATGTAAGGTATAGTAGAGTGAATATACTGGTAAGTGTATTTTGATAGGCGGGATACAATCCATGCCGAGATGGAAATATGCATTTCTATTGGTGTTTCAATTTCCAGCAGGTCCAGTGAACGTTGATCCATGGACCCCAATTAGATCTCTATTTTGGTTTGGAACCCTGGCAGGAAAAACTCACCGAATCCGAAATGAGACATTGAAAGAAATCATAAAAATTGTAATGTACTTAGGAATCGAGTCACATATATAGAGCCTACCGTTTCCTCCGGGATATCAAAGGTCAAACGTAACACATCCATTGCACTATGAATGAAACGCATGTATTTAGTTTTACCTTTTCATCCGGGTCTTCAATTGTTACAAGGTCAGAACCTGGCATCATGGCGTTACATGCCACTCTAGCATCCGCCCAAGTTTTACGGAAGTCCGCTGACCTCGGACTGAAGTAGTAACACTTAGCTCCTCGTTGGTCCCATTCGTCAGGACAGACAGTCTCCCCTAGAACGAAACAGCAAACTGTGACATAACATTTACAAAATGTATATATTTTTGGGGTTTATATCCATGAAGGAATGAGATTCATACAAACCTCAAATTACTTAATAAATCGATTTAAGGGATAATCAACTGTTAGGCATGGGTTCTACCGGGAGGGGGTTATATATTCTGTACCTTAATCTGATCCTCTATTCTGTATACTAGTATCTTATATGGTTTTGCAGATTTTACGACATTTTCTTGAAATACCAAAGTTAATACATAAAGGAAGATCATGAGGTTTCGTTAGCTGAATATCTAATGATATAGGGTTAGTATATGTATACCTTATATGTTAATGGATTACCCTCTAAAAGAGACACATAGTTTAGAAAAAAGGAATCTTTCGCTGACATTGGTAAAAACTTGGCATTAACAAGAACGCTGAAAAGTACCAATAGAAGTGCTTTATGTAACATATTCACCCACCTCTCTTTAATGTATACTCGCAGATAAAGGCTAGAGTTCTTTCACATTTATTGTCGTTGTAGACGCCATTCTTTACGATCTCAACGCAGTGTTCTCTGCCCTTCCAGTTGTTTGGCTCGCTACTCCATGTTCTACAACAGAAACATCGCATACTTTAATAGTTTTGGAAATAACCCATAGATGAATGTTGTTTGTCAAACAGGCTTATTTACATCTTGCTAAGAGCCCCTTCTCAACCCAAATGATGGATTGAGCATGCCATTATTGGTCCTGCCTAGTCTGAAGCAAGCTAAGGCATTGCTACGGGGTGTCTAATTCCACGGCGACCGCATATTGTGGAGTTTAAGGTGCATATAAAATCGAAACGCCAACCTATACGTATGACCAATCGCCCATACAAATGCATCGCTTTTATATTTTCGGTTCACGTTTAGGTTGTGAAAAACATTGCAAGCTTAACTTCCCTAATATTGAAACTTATCAGTTATTACCTTACGCATACACAAAATCAAGAATGAAATATAAACAGGCGCACGCACGCTATCCCTCCATGAGGGATTTTATGTTACCAAACCCTTGCAGGGACCTTATGTAAATACCGTACACGTAAGAGGTGTCTGTATTACTGTCTCCCCATCGCCAATTGGTCTGACACGATGATGTATCTTTAGACAGTCCCGTCCAATGGAATTTATCTCCATACTGAGCGACTTGGCTTTCTACCAATGTCTGCAAATGTACATAATGTTGCAGTTATGTGCAGTTTTGCCACTCAACCTATTGTCCAGCAACAGCACGGCCTTTAGCTATTCACCACTCATTTCAGTGTTTGGCCATTGAATGCTTTTGGCAGCTTCAACAATAAGTAGTTCCAATATAAAATTAATGTCAGATTCTCCTTCATTTGAATACATTTATATATGTACATGATATTAAATACTTTGCTATATTTCAAGGTACTACCACCTCCGTAGTTCAATTGTAATCAACCATGTACAGGGGAAGGGAGGGGGGGGTAACTATTTATTTCGCTTTCATTTACAAATTAGTCGGTATTTAATCTAATCAATACACTATACCTTGATTTCTGGCGTGTCAATTTTAATTAGATCTGCTCCGAGTTTTTGGCACGTCTCCCTAGAGTCTTGGAAACTACCGGGCGTATTAAGGAAGGCGATACATTTCCCGCCGCTTCCCACCCAGCCACTTGGGCAAGTCTGTCCGAAAACTGCATGTTGGTAACAGAACATAAGTGTAAGTATAAAACATATGAGCGACAAATTCAGAGTCACTAACTTCCAACATTGCGTTCAACACTTATACAGTTATAAAAGCTCAGCATCTAATTAGAACATCATTAAGTAGAGTACTAATGTAGGGGTAGATAAAAGCATTTTTAGTATCTCAACTGAAATACTCCATTCTGATTGGTTGATAAGCGGTCAACAATATGTATTGTAAACAATTATGAGTAACGTACGTAATGTTACGTAATTTTTCAAATTTCTATTTGGCCCAGACAGGAGATAGTTTTTTTTGTACTTTATTTTCATTTACAGAGGGCTTAATGAACTTAATAAGCTCAGTTGTATAATAATACTTTCATAATTGTCATTTGCGAATCTATTTAAAGAAAGAATTAGATCTAGAATCATTTTGCACTTTGTTTCAGTCATAACTTCAGTTTAGGTTAACTTCAATTTATAAAATTATGCGAATGTTTTGGGAAACATCGTGTTTGAGATAATGAGGAATAGAGGGGTACGCCAATTTTACACTTTGCTTGCAATTTGTCACCCCTGTAGATTTGATTCTCCCTTTAAGTAAAACCAATGTTAATATAAAAACAGCAAAAAGTCTAACAACTGAACAAATTTATAAATAAATAAATATCAATGAACGTACATACCTCTATTTACAACCAATAGGAAGAGCACACACAATCCGACCATCACCATTGTCATAACATTTCTAATCTGACAATGATATTTATTGTGAAGTATATACTTTATATGTTATGTGTAGCATGTTTTTCTTGAGATAAGATAATTTTAAAGAATAGGTGCTATACAAGGAGGTACTAGTCCTTGACATATTTCGAAGTGATAATATAATTTAGACAACAATGAATAGGGAATGTATACGATCATGTTTTGTGATTGTACATACATGTTGTCAGTTCAATATATGTACTAATACCTTTTCTATGTCCATATATGTATGTCCATTTTGATATGTTTTGATAGATATAATCACACAACTGTTCATGGCTGTCTCATATTAAACTGGCTGTTTCTTATTTAGTATAAAATGGTCTAGTTTTACATGGGGATTTTAATATCATTGGACTATGCATTGTTTGATACAATATTGTCAAGTTACGTAAGGGCAAAAACAAAGTGTAGCCTTAGTTTGTATTATCATTTTTAGACAATCAAAGACTCATTTCAGGAAATTAGTAAACCATGTCAAGGTTATGATTATGTCATTGTAAACGGTACCCAATCTTAAAATCAACGTTGATGAAGACATTAAGGCTGCGTTTTTGAACTGCTCGCGGCGCAAGTAAATTACACAACACTTTGTATTAGCGAGCGACTAGTCGGCGCGGGTGTGCTTGGCGAGGTTGCACAGCGGTGTTAAGCGGTGTTAGTGCGCTTGGATGAGCTGTTTTTGTTGAGAGGGCACATAAAGTGCTAGTTTAAAAAGATTGATGGGCCGGTGAGCTTTATAGTTCAAGTTAAAATTAACATTAAGCACTAGAATATTTTCAAATCATTCGTGCTGCATCCATTTTGAGTAGTGTAATACTGTCCTCTCGTGTGCAAGTGCTACGTGTTTACAACTTTTACATTATATTACGAATCAGCAGATGCAGCGCGTGTCTCTGAAGGAACCCATGCTTCCAGCATGACACAGGTTTTGAATGCATTAAACAAACTGGTTACCAGTTACCACTTGAAACACGAAAATATCATCATAGAATGTATCTCATGTATATTGTGGCGGGAGTTATTTAAAATGAAATGTTTTTCACCAGTATGAAATCAATATGGTCAAAATAATAAATACTGGAAAGAATGGGCCGAGCGGAAACCCCGTTAATTAAAAATAAGGCACTGGAAAGATGATGTTGTGGCTTCGTCTTGTGTATGAAAGGATTTTGTATCGCTCTAATGGATGGAGTAATTTACTAATTGATGAGATTGAAATAACTGAACAAAAGAAATGAGCTAAACTTTATAACAATAAACAATAAACTTTATTTACCTTGTAGGCGTGTAAGACATGATTATTTCTGTGAATGTAATCGAAGTATAAATCCAATTATAAATCCAATACTAGTAAATCCAGTTACAAATGATCGTAATTATAATCCAAAGCCTTTAAAATCCAAAATCTTATGTAAAACTTGATCAGATGCCGAAATATTGGTATACGTATTATCACTTTCAGATACAAACTTGAGACTTTATAAAAATGGAGAAATTGAACCTCCTATCTCAGATACAAACTCAGGACTGACTTTCCCAACAAAAATCTTACGATCGTTCGAGAAATATGCAAATTAAGGGGGCGGAGACCAGCCCAAGCTGTCAACTTGTCAAACTAATTAAAACTTCAAAGTGACCCGTCCAAGATCTAAGTAAATTATTGATCGCTAAAGCTGGACAACTATTACGGCAGTGCCGACAAAACGAAATAATCTCAATTTACTCATGTTTTTCAAATTGTCATAACTCAATAAATACTAATCTGATTTACCTGGGGTAAAAACCATTAAAAAGGGGACACTCTGCTCTTTTTAACGCATATAAATGTTATGTTCAAAGTAAAATGTATCAATGTGTAATTAATGAACGAATATAATTAATAATAAAAATTGTGCTACCGCTACACATCCCCCAACTTAAGAAATATGTATGCCCTCATACATGCATGGTTATACAAAGAGGAGAAAGCGGTAAACAATTTTTATCAATGTACAAAAATGAGTAGCTCATAATTCAGCTATATGAATTTTCCTCAAGAGTAAAAATATCTGAAGTTGCACACTATGAGCAAAGAGCAGATTATCCTTTACAACAATCTAAAGTTTCAACTCATAATATAAAACTACATTCATAAGTCCTACTCAAAGCTTAAGTTATACTCTAATGAGAAAAATACATTTATCAGAACATCATGTTCTAAGTCTGCTCTAAACTAAAATAACTCCAAAATATAAATGAGGAAAATGTTTTGTTTCATTTTCCTCTTAAACTACTCCAAATATAAATTAATGAGGAAAATGAGGAGCAGGTAAGTTTCATATAAAAATGTTTCAATGAAAATTCTCCTCATCATATATACTTGTGAGTATTCTCCAAAACTAAAATAACTCCAAAATATAATTGAGGAAAATATTTTCTCAAAATGAGGAGAATGAGAAGTTTCATGAGTTTTACTCCTAATATCAAGAGGAGAAGGTAAATTGTTACAATCCAAATGCTTTTATCAAATATGCTCATGAGCATTTTCCAAAAACTTATGAAAAATACATGCTCACAAAGTAATAAGCAACAAATCATCAAAAGTAAATGAATGAAAATATTTTTCTCATTTTCTACTCAAACCACTCCAAAAATACAATTGAGGAGAATGAGGAGAAAACTCATAATCTAGGAAAATAACTAAAAAATTTTCAAGAGCCAGTAAAAGTTTCATACCAAAAACATCATAATAGAATGCTCCTCCTCAATTTACTAATGAGCATCCTCCAAACTCTCCAGAACAACTTACTTTAAGAAGATAAATATAAAATGGCAAACGATCATCACTCAATAACTGCTCAAATGTTCTCTTTTAAACTTCCTCATATTTAAAATGTATTCTCATTAGAGAAAAAGTTTATGAAAAAGTTCTCACAAGCAGGATAAAAAAGTGACAAATCATAAAGTACTCCAAAATACAGTATAAATGTTCAAATTATGTCAACAAAATGAGAAATCTACTTTTTCTCATGAGAATACATCAAAAACACCAAATGTTTATCATTACGCCAACTGAATCTTCTGCAGTTGCTCCTTCACTTCCGGTTGACTGGCGGTAATATAAAGTCTCTGGACCAGTTCATACATATTATCCATATTGTTCTCACCTAACTCCTTCTCTGGAGCAGATACATCCTCATATATGTCATTGTTTATATCCTTGTCATGGTTTGATGTTTTTCCCAATGGGACTTTATGGTCTTTTTTAGATACAGTGTCATTGTCACTATCAGAATCATACACAACATTAGATCTCTTGTTCTCTCTTTTCGATTTTACTGAGTCTATCTGCTCTTCACTAGTGTCTTTAGCATGTTTCTTTTTGGGTTTCTTCGAGTCTTTCCTTTTAGGTGCTCCTGATGATGAATGTGACCTTTGAATGTGGCGTGACAGATTATATTTGGTTGAGAATGTTTTATGACATATATGGCATTTATGACACTTACGCTCAATATCAGAGCTACTGGCATGTATATCAATAATATCAGGTAAGTCTTCATCAGACTCTCGATCCACCTTCTTATGAGCTGAAGATGTGGAAGAGAGTATCTCATGCCTTGTCACAGGCTGTGAAGTGTTAGACCTCCCACTAATCGAGTCAAGTTCATCAGTCACAATCTCTGGCGCTGATGTGGAAGTGGCATTTTGTTGGAGTACCGTCCAGTAGGGGTTCATCATAGGCATGGAAGACATCGGGGGTACAGCCCAATATGGGGAAAGGTTGGGGGAGAATTGCGAGTAATCAGGCCCTCTTTTCCTTGCAAAATCAAACCGACGCTTCTTTCTATGACCCCTGGAAATAAAACATGGCAATTCAGATGCTGATGAGGAGGATGAACTTTGAGCATCCACATCATCTTGAACACCACAAATAAAATCCTCAAAATGTTTAGGTGTTCTTTTAATTCGTTTTGACTTTCTTGAGTCAACTTTTTTCATGCTCCTTTCACACTCTGGAGGAGTGTCCTCTACCTTAGGAGGAGGAGGAGGATTTTTCACTTTAGGGAGCATTGAGGATTGCAATTGTATATCATTTGTTACCAGCTCTGATAACTGTGGCTCATTAGGCTCACTCTGATTATTTTCAGACACTGGTTTTTGCACATGCGATTCTGACCTCAATGACCTCTCAATAGCCTCTCTTTTCTCAAAGGAGGAGGAGGTTGAGGAGGAGGAACTCCTGTTTTCATTTGTATTTTGCTCTGTGCTCATGCTCTCACTCTCGTCTCTACAAGAGGAGGCAACCATCATTTTTCGTGAATGGTATTTTATATAGTCATTAATATCCATAGACTCATCTGAGTCGTCACTCTCCTCTACCATTGGGATATCTACCTCCCTCTCGTTGTAGAGAACATCAGAGTTGTGCAAGGATTTTCTGTCCTCACCTACCACACAAACTCGGGGTGTAACTTTATTCAGTACATCTCCATGGCAATCAGAGGATGGCTTGATTGCCAATTTTCGAGCAGGGTAGTTTATATTAAATCCCTGCTTAGACATACAGTCTGAACCAAGTATGGCTGTGGCTCTTAAGCTAGCCACTATAACAGGCGCATTAAATACTGTGCCATCAATATTAATGGAGCAATCAATTTCTCCATGGATACGAAGTGAGGAGCCATCAGCCTGTCTAAATGCGCATTTTGACTTGCACAGACTTGGTCTATTTTTCATTGGTATATTTAGGTATTCATCAATATCTATCATAGTTCTGACAGCACCCGTATCAACTAAAAACTCCACTGGGTGACCACATACCTCAGCTTTTGCAACTATGCGCTTTATTTCATTAGGAGTTTTTGACTCTACAAAGCTGATAGGAGCAATTTCAGAGGAGTTCGTTTTCTTTCTTTTATTGTCCTCTCGAAAATGGCATTCAAAATTAAAGTGCCCTTTCTTTCCACAATGGAAACAGGTCACTTCAGCTCTGGGTTTTCTCGTTGGCATTTTCTTTAAAAATTCAGCCAACATTTTCTCCTGAGCTGCCAATAATTTAGTCATCATTTGCTCTAACTTATCAGTCTCATCTAGAGCATTTATTTCAGCTGAATCATCAGATTCGAGCCTTTCATCAATTGCAGATATTTTATCTGTCTGGAGCCTAGGTTTTTGACCCTTCCTGATTCTCTCTGACTCGAGATACGACTCTTGTTTTAGAGCAATTACAACTGCTCTATCTAGAGTCTCTGGCTCCCCTAAATTAATTGCGTCTCGGATTTGATCATCCAGTAAGGCATGCTGGAACCGAGCGCGAGCCAACCTATCTTGGGCCTCTCGTGTCATTTCAGGGTAGGCTAAGTCTGTAAGCCTTCTTATATCTTGTGCCAGTTTTTGCATAGGCTCACGAGGTCTTTGTTGGCGATTATTAAGTTGAGCCTCGTACAATTTTTCTTTCCCCTCGTGGCCAAAACGTTTATCTAATGCACTTATCAAATCTTGATATGTGTATTCTAATTCTAGCTCATGCAAGATTTGAAGAGCTTGGCCACGTAAACTAGCAGCTAGAAAATCTCTTTTCTCATTATCACTCCATGTATTGGAGGAGGAGCACACTTCAAAGTGTCTCTTATACTCTAGCCATGGGGAAGTTCCCTCATATTTATCAGGTTTTATTTTCACAGCATTGTCATTATTTTGCCTCGATGACACAAACTTTACCACATCTGAGAGTGTCTGAGTAACATCTCTGAATGTGTGTATCATCTGAGAGGAGTCAAAGCCCTCTCTTTGAGAATTAACAGAGGCAAATACATCATTATCTTGCTCATGTTTCTTTTTACGCTCATTCATAAAACAAGAGCTTCTCTGTTCTCCTTCAGCATTAAGAGGAGGATGAGCTAAATCAGCAAGATTTTCAAAACATCTACACGAGCGCCAATCTTGCTCATTATACAAATCATGGTAATGCTCATTTTTCACATCATGAGGAGGAGTGTACTCCTCATGAGCAGCTCTTTGGCCTGCTCCAGAGTTTGAGCTACTCTGCACTCTACTCCCATACACTCTACTTTGCTCAGAAGTTGGCGCATGAGGAGGAGCAAACATAACATTCCTCTCTACTGGCCGAGAGTATACAATTGCTGGCATTTTCTGCTCATGAGCATGTAATTCATTATTTCTGAGAGACTGAGGTTGATAAAATGCGCTCTGTCTCTGAAGAGAGTATGGCAGAGGAGGAGGAAGAAAATCATCTTTCCTTTTAACATCTCCTCTACGTGGCTCCTCATAAATTCTCTCTCTATCATACATATAAGGTTTATTCACTTGAGCATGTGAAATTTGCTCTTCCCTAACAGATCTACTATTTATAGGATGGAGCCATTCAGATTTCTGTTTGGAGAGACTTTCATTCATTTGCTCTTGCATGGCCATATTTTGATTTTGGCTCATTTCTATTACTGGAGCCATTGCCTCAGCAACTGCTGAATTAACACCTGTTTTCAGAACAGGGACCAGTGCTTGAGCTACTGCCATGGAAACATTTTTCTCAAGAGCACTCATATCCATTTTGCTATCAATTTTATCAAATTTATGGTTGATGAGCTCAATATTGCTCCACAAATAGCCAATTTGTTCACTCATTGATTTATCATTTTCAGTTCCTGAGGCTGAGAACTTTGCCATAGATGTTTGAGGAGCAGGCTTTACTCTCTCATTTATTGGCATGTTTATGGGACTGAAAAACGCCTCATTATCCTTCTTTAGCACTCTGGCAGGTTTTACATTCTCAGGTATTGCTTCAACCCTTTGGTAAGGGACACTCTGCCATACAACATTATCTGAGGCCATGGGATTATCTATTTATGTATCGTCCCATTTATAAAAACAGTATTATCTGGGCTCGAGCGAGCGCTGTCTGCACATTGTGTTAAATCCATCTGATCCGAGTCTCGGTCAGATGCCATATTGATGAGCAATGATTCTATTCTGTGTTTATGATTCTATCATGAATGAGCACTCTCAAAAATTGCAAACAAAAATTCAAGATCACCATAAGAGCGGAGGAAGGAATGCACAATTGAATGTACACCCTTTCAGTGGAGACTCCATGAACACATCATTACATTGTCCCCTCCCTGTTCAGTGCTCACTTCGCAGACAACTCAACACATTGACTACTCTACAGTGATCAGAAATTTTCCTCACAATCAATTTCATTGAGAGTCAACTCTATCAAGATAAATGTATGTCCTTCTCAGAGGCTCCGCGCAGGAATAAACCTGGGCAATTCACAGAAATTTTATACTCACAATATTTTCATAAATGTCTCATTAAGAGCTCCGCGCAGGGATTAACCTGGGCAATATAATAATAACACAATGTGCTTTGCAAATTTAATAAATGTCCCTTATGGGCTCCGCGCAGGATTGCTCCTGGGCAAATATTATCAATGAGTATTGCTCCGAACGGTAAATAAATTTTCCAGTCCGAGCTTCGCGCAGGATTGCTCCTGGGCTAAAATATACAATATTGGGTTCAGAAATTACTCAACTAAACGTCTCACAGAGGAGCTCCGCGCAGGTGTTACCCTGGGCTAATAATACAAGGTTGAGTTTTAATAATTACCCAATATAATGTCTCTCTATGGAGCTCCGCGCAGGCGTGAACCTGGGCATAAATATACAAAGCTGAGTTCCGATATTGCTCAACTAATATAAATGTCTCTCAAAGGAGCTCCGCGCAGAATATAGATTCTGGGCAAATGAAATAATATTGTCCCTTTATGGGCTCCGCGCAGAATATAAAATTCTGGGCACCTACAAACAAAATACAATATTACAATATACAGGACAATTACGGGCGCCTGCAACCAATACAATATTGCAATATATCACAACTCTCAAAGAACTAGTTTCTCAAATACAGATTTACGACCACCGAATTAACATGGACCCTTTATTACTGCATTCTGTAGAAAACCAATTGCTAAGGAGTATTATCATATACATGTACTCAAGTATGAACAATGTAGATCCGATTTGGGTCGACTTACACTACTAAAGTTCACTTGGGCACTGTTAATAAAACAATGAAATGACATCAGTGAGGAAAAATCCCCCCGAATTATAAATGGTGAGTCCCAAGTTTGCACTGCAAAGTTACCGTGAAGTTATCTCAAGTTTTGCGAGACAGATACAAGCCTTTAACACCACAAGAAAATGCAAGATATTATCTCACAATAGAAACAACAATATAACATTCAATATCTTGCGAATCCCAACGCTAAGCCAACAGTGTGGCGGGAGTTATTTAAAATGAAATGTTTTTCACCAGTATGAAATCAATATGGTCAAAATAATAAATACTGGAAAGAATGGGCCGAGCGGAAACCCCGTTAATTAAAAATAAGGCACTGGAAAGATGATGTTGTGGCTTCGTCTTGTGTATGAAAGGATTTTGTATCGCTCTAATGGATGGAGTAATTTACTAATTGATGAGATTGAAATAACTGAACAAAAGAAATGAGCTAAACTTTATAACAATAAACAATAAACTTTATTTACCTTGTAGGCGTGTAAGACATGATTATTTCTGTGAATGTAATCGAAGTATAAATCCAATTATAAATCCAATACTAGTAAATCCAGTTACAAATGATCGTAATTATAATCCAAAGCCTTTAAAATCCAAAATCTTATGTAAAACTTGATCAGATGCCGAAATATTGGTATACGTACTATCACTTTCAGATACAAACTTGAGACTTTATAAAAATGGAGAAATTGAACCTCCTATCTCAGATACAAACTCAGGACTGACTTTCCCAACAAAAATCTTACGATCGTTCGAGAAATATGCAAATTAAGGGGGCGGAGACCAGCCCAAGCTGTCAACTTGTCAAACTAATTAAAACTTCAAAGTGACCCGTCCAAGATCTAAGTAAATTATTGATCGCTAAAGCTGGACAACTATTACGGCAGTGCCGACAAAACGAAATAATCTCAATTTACTCATGTTTTTCAAATTGTCATAACTCAATAAATACTAATCTGATTTACCTGGGGTAAAAACCATTAAAAAGGGGACACTCTGCTCTTTTTAACGCATATAAATGTTATGTTCAAAGTAAAATGTATCAATGTGTAATTAATGAACGAATATAATTAATAATAAAAATTGTGCTACCGCTACAATATTTACAGGGCGGTCCAAAAAAGTGAACCCCTGCAAAAGGCTATATTTTCCTTAATACATGCATGAATTTGCTCATATTATCACATCTTGTAGAGAAAGGTCTAAAACTTTTGTTGACACCATAATTTATTCTCAGTCTTGAATTTCGAAGAAATTGCAAAACTTTAACAAACATGCCTTAAATTAGATTTTGTGCCAAATTTTACCGATGTGATTGAAAGAAATTGTTGATACACATTATAAATTAGATGAGCTTAAAAAACTTTTCAATGAGAGATTATAAGTTTTAACCCTACCATATAACAAATGGGACACTATTTGAGCAGGAAACACATTTCACACTTTTATTGACCATTTTGAAGCTGTTTTAACCATTCAACAGTTTAGAGGCATATTAGTTTGCATAGTTGTTTATTCATCAATTATATCAATGTTCATTGTACAGGCAACTGACACCCATGCGGGTGTATATAGTTACATATGATTATATTACATAATTGTATTAATCAAGATGACAAGATATAAAACTGTTTTTAAAGATAGAAAGTTAGGAGGAAAGTAATAAACAGGATCTTAAGAGGTTCTGGACAAATCATTTGATTCTGGACTTGACATATTTTTTTTCCAACGAAATCACATCCAAGGGTTGAATTTTTATTGGATATTTAGAGAGCGAGTCCTGTATTGATTTCAATAAAAAGGTTAAAATAGAACGCTATTTGAGAGTTAATCTTATACTTTCATTACATTGATAAATTAAGGCAAATTCTGAAAGATTTTAAAGTGCATTTTTTATGAAATATTATCCAAGTATTTAGATGAAACGGTCTTATTTAAATACAAATCATAACATGATGATATTTTTTCATAAAATATTTCTTCAAGAAATTCAATTGAAGGCTCAAGATAAAACGAGCTAATTTAGGTGAAAACCCTTACATGATGATGTGTTTTCATGACTTCTTTCATAAAATTCCATCAAGGGGTGAAAATAAAATGATCGAATTTAAGTGATTTAAGGATCACGAGGATAGGTTTTCTTGGATATTTTCTATGAAATCCCATCCAGTGGTCAAGGTAAAATTTTTATTTGGTATATTTGGTCACGTGTTCGAACCCATAGAACCATATAGGAACGTCATTTTGAATGTTACGTGATAAATCCATATAAGGCTTTTAGAACAATGTGGGGAAAGATGAGGGGAAACCCCTGACACCTGTTCACGATTTTATCCGAACGTTCATCGGATCATTTCGGTTTTTATGCACTTCATTATTTTACCGAAGTTTGCCGATTCGATTCGTCGTATTTCGGAATATTGGGGACAATTTTATACTCCATTGGGAGTATTTTTAATCTACTTCTTATTACGAAGATTCCCGAACCTTGTTCGGATTAATCCGGATTTTCTGACCTACTTCATCTACCGAGATTTAACGAGTTTACATTCGGCTCATTTCGGAATCCTGGTGACAATTTTATACTCCATTGGAGTATTTTTGATCTACTTCTTATGACGAAGATTTCCGAACCTTGTTCGGATTAATCCGGATTTTCTGACCTACTTCATCTACCGAGATTTAACGAGTTTACATTCGTCTCATTTCGGAATCCTGGTGACAATTTTATACTCCATTGGAGTATTTTTGATCTACTTTTTCTGGATTTTGCCCTACTTATTATATCTTTACAACAAGCAAATCAAAAAATTCGCCATGAACGGGTCTCGATCGACTAACCTAGAGCATGGAAGCTAGGCACGTTAGCCATGAGGCTAACGTGCAACCGATACGAAAGGATAAAAGTATTATATATTTATACCGAGCGTCAATTCAAAATGATCTTCACTTTTGACTGCACGTAAATACAACTCGTCAGTTGTATCCAGAATAGATGAACGCCTATGGTACTAGTGAATAACCAAGTCCCAGGCGAGTGGTTCGCACCCCACCGTGATATGTTATTTTTGCTTTTTTAATACGACAGAAAGGAGCAAGGTCACTGGCATGTAGCGGTCCTGATATCGATACATTCTACACGCAATAAAACCAGATACCTGCGTGTGATTAAAACTACATGTTAGAGCGTCGATATCCTACAAATCCTATTTTTTCATAAAAATATTTTTTCATGAAATCCAATCGAAGGGTGAAGATAAAACGATCTTTTAGGTAAAACAGCTTTACATGATCTGGTGATGTGTTTTCATAACTTTTTTCATAAAAGACCATTCTCGGTTTGGAGAACAAAGTTCGTCACTCTAATTGAGCGTTATCCCTGCTTCGGACAAATTTGATTTTTTTACATAATATAGATTTGAATGTCTTCTTTTGAATAGTCATAGTTTAATTTGGGTAATATTCCTAGATTTTTCATATAAAAATTACTAGTGAAACACCCAACGTCGCTTTTATGATTCGTACCACTTTTTTAACTTGGTGTATTGCATATTTCCGTGGGTTGATTTGAAAAAAAGACAAACAACGTATACATGAATATGTCATAAGCATATAGTGAGATAATTGTTAGATTAGGTTTGCTATAAGTGACTTTAAAACAAAAAAATAAAAAACATTAGTTCACGTGTTAAAGTCCCATTGACCACGACATCAAGGAAAATTGAGCTTTTTGTCATCAGACATCTTTATAGATGGAACTAGCTATGTACTACATTTTTAAATACACTCACATTGTACATGTAGCTGTAATATCTAAGATGTTATTTTTATTGATGAAAAGATTCTTACATACTAAAGTTACATTAAAATATCAATTGCAATAGCCACCTGTTTTTAACATCCCTTTGTCACTCATCCCTTAATTATCTCTGTGTATCTTAAACGTGTGTGTGTTCGATGTTGATAGCACCCGAGTGCAACCTAAGGAGCACATACAATACATTTTGTGTATGCCCAGTCTGGCCGCCTTATATCTGCCTGCACCGAGAAATGGGCGCAGCTTTGACAATTAACGAATGATATAACGATATCACGGATTTCACCGAATGTTATTCATCCCTAAATAGCTTTTTTATTTAGTCTTATGATCCGACTGATGTTTCAATTTTTTGCAGTGACTCTGGAATTGCTGCGCCAGATATGACATCACAGCGACTCATTTTCCTACATTTAAATCACTAAACTAAATCAATTGAAACATAATCATTAAAGAATGAGGACCTTGTATTTTACTTTGGACGAGGGTAGTGGCCATGTCTTGGCATGGCTAGTTGTGCATTAACGTTTGATACTGTTGTGCGGATAAAAATAATGAATATATGTTAAAGTAGCACTAAACAGATACTTTTAAAGTTAAAAGAATATAGTTACATTTAAAGAATGGGCCCAACGAATAGATATTGAATATAGGACTCGTTTGATGAAACGTTCGTTCTTTTAATTCTAATAAACCTAGAAATCAATCAACGATTAAGTAAATTGACAAGACTTCATGTTCAAGTTGGCTGAATTTCGTGTAACTTAACTCTGTTATGTTTCTAGATTTTACATAGCCTATGGAGAACAGAATTCGAAATCATAATCACAATCGTATTTTAAGGCAAATAGGCCATGAATATGCTTTTAGTTACACGGTGGATGATCAAATTAACACATTTTGGATGTTGAATTTCATTTCAAGTTCATTCGAATTTACGCATTATCGTGGGAAAGCCCATGGCATTATCCAATAAAATTGATATATATACTGTCTAGGCTGAGACTAACATATATAATGTTATTTAATGTATTTAATATACATGATATATCCGAGAAAGTTATGCAATATATCTACACGAGAAATAGTAGGGACCGAGGGTTGATATATTACCTTTACCTGTCGAAAATCGAGTATAAACTATGAGGATTAGATACGCATTGAATGTAATGGAACCGTCATGTAATAATTAGAAATGATAATCACAATCAAATCATGAATATTTTATCTAGATTTAAAGTGCTTAAGATTTATTTTTAAAACTCAACCGAACTATTAACATTTAAAAGCACCGAACGAATTTTCTGGGGATTGCTGATGAGCGGGTGGGATGGGATGGGAGGGATAAAATGAAATACTAGATAAAATATTGATACCTTTACGCATGTCAATCTCAAATTAGAATGCATATATCATTATCTCTTTTATTCTTCTGTATTGTAATACGATAGTCTGATTATTGTCAATATCCTATACATGAAATAATGTACAACGTGTATTCTACATTGAATAACAAACGAAATAAAACTCATCTTTGTACGAATTTATTTTTCATATGACACAAAGTAACATAACATTGTTATATGTTGCATTTACGACTACTACAGCAAATCAGAAAATTCGTACAATATCAAACGTAAGAGTTGTTCACAAATACATTGGTATTTTGATATGAGTATCATGTAGTATTAAAATATTAAAATCATATGATCAGCAAGTTTATAAGCTTAATATTGTATTGTTTTTTATTTAAGTGTCGCATGCTTAATTTCATACATATACATCTGTACAATCATCCAAAAAGCCTCGAGCCACCAATGGCTTATGAGACACTGCTAATCAAAATAAATCATATAATATTATATAATAAGATGCATAATATGAGTCAGTTGCAGAAATAGGATTATGAATAAAGCAAAGTTCATGACCTCTATTACGAACATTGTTTGATGAACTCGATCACTCAGTCAGTTGTTGAACATATGCAAATGTGGTCAGGTTATAAATATAAGTACAATTTAAGTCCATGATATTTTCACATATTGAACATAACACTCAGTTCACAAAGAGATGTATACAAATCTAATCCACAAGTAGAAATGATTGTTTCATGCTGTTTATGCATTGTGTATAAACTGTAATCCAAAACATGAATAAAGTGGGCAAGAGGTGGTTGTATGATGGCCCATAAAATCACATTATGTAACACCGGCACCCTGGTTCAATATAGTGCAGTGGCCCATGTTTGATATACGTACATCAAAACTCATGTTTTTTCAAGGAAAGAAGCTAGATTAGTGATATATTGAAAAATCAAACTACTATACCCCAATACTGTAGCCCGTATTTCTTTAAAAGGAATACAGGCTACAGTGAAGTTGCAAATGGAGGACCTTTGTTTATTTCCATAGTTCTGGAGGAATACTAGATTTTACATTGTATAGATTCATCGAGCAGTTTGCAACGCACTATCACCAGAAAAGTCCTATGGAAAAGGACAAAGAATACCCGCTCTATTTGCAACTTAACTGTACCCTGTATTCTTTTTAAATGTGTTCACGTGGTAGGGTAGTGTGATACTCCCTCTGCCTATGCCTACATCGTTCAATCTTTTTTTCATAGTATAACGCCTTATTAATACAACAGTTATTGAGCTGTTAAGAAAACATACTAACAAACAAACCACCGAGTTTAGAGTAAGACATATACATGTATTGTTCTATTATCAAATCATATATTGTGTCACAATTCTAAAACGTTAACAGTTTATGGTGTACAATAGAACTATTACTATTAACCACTTTAATATATTTAGACATAAAATATCAAGTTACTCATCAGCCAACAAATATCAAAATATCGAAAAATGAAAAATACGAGGTACTTGTTCACTCAAATCTAGGAGTCAATTGGTAATGTGTACCTATAGATAGTTCTCAAAGTAAATGAGCAAAAGCGTAACATTTGTATGTAGCATGCTTCATAAAACACTAAACTTAGCCCAAAAAGTAAGCGTGCATTTTGTTCCTGGCACTGATTGGTTAATAAGTGAATACAATTCGTTGAATGCACGATGCACTCAAAAGATTAGCAGCTGGGAAAGGCTATTGAACAAAAAGTACGCTTTCGTACTCAAAAAAAATATTGTGAAAATATATATTTCCCAAATTATGAAATAAAGGAGCTTGTATTCGCGAATGCCGCTAACGCCTGTCGGCTACCGGATAAACCTACTTTACTATTTTATGGGCAATTCATTAAAATATTAATGGAATATTGTCAGGTTCTTTTCATATTTAAATGAGTCGCCCATAGAATGGTAGGTTAATCCGAAAGCTGAAATCTTCCATTCCCAAATCATAGTCTTAGCTTGTATTCGCAAATGCAACTAACGCCTGTCGGCTACCGGATTAACCTATTATTTTACTGGAAACTCATGTCAATACGAATAGTACCTGCCACTATTCCATTCATATTTAAATGACTTGGTCATATTATACTGGGTTAATCAGGTAGCCGGAAGGCGTTAGTTGCATTCGCGAATATAAGGTTAGCTTGTATTCAATAATGCAAGAAACGCCTGTCGGCTACCGGATTAAACTACCTCTGGAGACATCAGGATTTTAAAGCGGCGTGCAAAGCGTAATCGGGTACACCCCAGTTCTCCGAAACCCGGTTGTCCGAAACCCATTACTCCGAAAAATAAAGTCATAATTTACCAGAGAAAGCGGGGGGCATAGCTTACTTAAACTTACGTCAGTTTCATGCCATGTATTTGGCCAAATTAATGGCATGGACGCATTCTGTTATTCATAGATCTCTCTCTCACTTTGAATTGCATCCATTGCATGGCGTTGCCAGAATGGCAGGAACGGGAGATTTATTTTACATTGTGATTCTAAAAAAAGGTTATTAAAACACAATATATTTTACGGAACAGTTTATCTTATCTTCTTCAATCTCTTTTATATAGGCAAAATAAAATGAAACATTTTAAGAATAAAACAGTATACAAATTACGTTGTCAAAATATTTCGTCGCATTTAATTTCTTAGTCTCGGTCTCTTATCAAATCGTAAAAGAATAAAACATTCTATACTTAATCACTTGGGATTTATGTTTCGGCATTCGTTTCAGGCATTTGTTTTTTATGTTCTTCTCCTGAAATGTATTTGTTCGACAATAATCAGAGAAAGTGCGTATACGTATAAATATGCCACGCAAACAAACGGGTGTGACTTCAATTTCTTGTCTGTCTGAGGACGTATTGGGAACGAGGTAGAATTAAAGAATTCTTATGAACGAGTCATGCAAGATACTAGAACTAGTAAAGTAATGTAAATGGATAAGTTAATTTCTGATGGATCTGGATATAATATATTTCAAAACTTTGTAAACACTAGATAACTTCATTTAGGCAGATATAGTATCTTGATATATTTGGCTATCATGCGTTTAAAATACGTTCCTAAAACTATGAAGACGTTAGGTGAGAAATATTGCTATTGTACGTTCGAAAAGTATTTGGTTGTATTTTGTAGTTCTCAAGTTACCCATGAACTTTCGTGGGCTAATTAACGTCTTGACTTAGCATATTTAGCCTAATTTTGCAATGATGTCAACGTGATTCAAATGTTATGCTGTCGTGATTCGCAGAGGTTGCGACAAGATTCGTTTTACAACAGATGTAACTATGAGAACATGAAAGCTCATAATCCTGATTATGCAACCTTATACAATCGTTATCTTTGGGACAAGAGCCCAAAAACAAGGTACTCGTGAACGAGAGTTGAATTTGCTCCGTGAACGATAGGATACGCTGTTCCCCACCAACAAAATACAGACATATGCTTCAGTGTCCTCAACGCAGATTGTAGAGAACAAGAGAAAAAATGAAATATACTTTGCCATAACAGAATACTGTTAAAGTATTGTTTATTAAGTTTATTAAGTTTCACAAATAACTTTTAAATGCCTTCTTTACCTTCAACGGACACTCAAATAAATACACAATACAATGCAATGCAATGTAATACAACGCATTACAATACAAACTAAATTAGAGTATTTGTGCATAGCATTTTCCCCTTTTGTTTGAAGGATATTTTAAGAATAATTCCAGCGTTCGTACACACCTGGAAATGTCAGGGTTTTGATTTAATTTTCCAAGTGCCTGAAATGTCAGAGAATTTCAAAATAAGGTCAAAAAGGGCCAAAGAGTCCGGGAATTTTGAAACTGTAGACATGTCATGGAAGTGTCAGGGAAATTTGTATCAGTGTTGAAAAAATGATGTTCCAGAAAAATAAATTTTAGGACTATGACAGGATCTCAATGAAATCCAAAATGTAACATTTAGTTGATTCCACACGGGGCGTGTACATTGTCTAACATATATCTAAAAGGTTTACACTGTCTTGATTAATGAACTTCTTAGATCTAGTCGCGCTTCAGAAGTGGAAATCCTTCAATTATCAGAGGTTAATGTTTCTAAAACTGTATTGAAATAAACGTACGTCTTGTTTTCAAACCTACACCTTGCTCCTTTCTGTCGTATTAATAAAGCAAAAATAACATATCACGGTGGGATACGAACCACTCGCCTGGGATTTGGTTATTCACTAACACCATAGGCGTTCACCTATTCTGGATACAACTGACGAGTTGTATCTAAGTGGAGTCAAAAGCGAAGATCATTCTAAATTGACGCTCGGTATAAATATATGATACTTTTGTCATCTCACACAGGTGAACGTTAGCCTCATGGCTAGCGTGTTTAGCTTCCACTCTCTAGGTTAGTCGATCGAAACCCGTTCATGGCGAACTTTTTGATTTGCTTGCTGTCAACTTATCATAAGTAGGGCAAAATCCAGAAAAAGTAGATCAAAAATACTCCAATGGAGTATAAAATTGTCACCAGGATTCCGAAATGAGACGAATGTTAACTCGTTAAATCTCGGTAGATAAAGTAGGTCAGAAAATCCGGATTAATCCGAACTGATTCGGGAATCTTCGTCATAAGAAGTAGATCAAAAATCCAGAGAAGTAGATCAAAAATACTCCAATGGAGTATAAAATTGTCACCAGGATTCCGAAATGAGCCGAATGTAAACTCGTTAAATCTCGGTAGATGAAGTAGGTCAGAAAATCCGGATTAATCCGAACAAGGTTCGGGAATCTTCGTAATAAGAAGTAGATTAAAAATACTCCCAATGGAGTATAAAATTGTCCCCAATATTCCGAAATACGACGAATCGAATCGGCAAACTTCGGTAAAATAATGAAGTGCATAAAAACCGAAATGATCCGATGAACGTTCGGATAAAATCGTGAACAGGTGTCAGGGGTTTCCCCTCATCTTTCCCCACATTGTTCTAAAAGCCTTATATGGATTTATCACGTAACATTCAAAATGACGTTCCTATATGGTTCTATGGGTTCGAACACGTGACCAAATATACCAAATAAAAATTTTACCTTGACCACTGGATGGGATTTCATAGAAAATATCCAAGAAAACCTATCCTCGTGATCCTTAAATCACTTAAATTCGATCATTTTATTTTCACCCCTTGATGGAATTTTATGAAAGAAGTCATGAAAACACATCATCATGTAAGGGTTTTCACCTAAATTAGCTCGTTTTATCTTGAGCCTTCAATTGAATTTCTTGAAGAAATATTTTATGAAAAAATATCATCATGTTATGATTTGTATTTAAATAAGACCGTTTCATCTAAATACTTGGATAATATTTCATAAAAAATGCACTTTAAAATCTTTCAGAATTTGCCTTAATTTATCAATGTAATGAAAGTATAAGATTAACTCTCAAATAGCGTTCTATTTTAACCTTTTTATTGAAATCAATACAGGACTCGCTCTCTAAATATCCAATAAAAATTCAACCCTTGGATGTGATTTCGTTGGAAAAAAAAAATGTCAAGTCCAGAATCAAATGATTTGTCCAGAACCTCTTAAGATCCTGTTAATAGAAGAGAAAGAAATATACATAGTAATATATATATATACATAAGCACATATAGCTAAATGTTAGCTAAAAACCTTACAATATTACCTCCACAAACGGGTAGAGAGGGGCAAAGTTACCCCTTGTGACCAAAAATCTGAGAAGCCCTTCATATAAAATCTTACAAAAATCAAAAGGAAGTCTAATATTCAGTGTTTTGAGCCATATTTTATTAGAATTGGTCCATGATTAATGAAGATATTGACATTTTAAGACCATATAGGGTTATGTTGCGATTTCACTGGAAGATGTTCTCATCATTGGAAACATTGACCATTTCTTTTGATCACAATAACTTTGCAACTAACAGAGGTATGATGCTAATTTTTACATCATATTGTGTGGGATTCATAACCAAACAAAGTCAAAAAACGTTTGGTTTCCCAGACTCCGGCTTACTCCTATTCTTATGCATTCAAAACCTGTGTCATGCTTGAAGCATGAGTTCCTTCAGAGACGCATACTGCATCTGCTGATTCGTAGTATAATGTAAAAGTTGTAAACACGTAGCACTTGCACACGAGAGGACAGTATCACACTACTCAAAATGGATGCAGCACGAATGATTTGAAAATATTCTAGTGCTTAATATTAATTTTAACTTGAACTATAAAGCTCACCGGCCCATCAATCTTTTTAAACTAGCACTTTATGTGCCCTCTCAAGTGTTGATCAAGTATCAATCCGAAATGTTTAGGACGAGAACTATATATATATTTCGAACATACACTCCCCTCCATAAGTTTGGCAACCTTTTTCCCCCATTGAACTGCGTGTTAAAGCCTCTTTACGTTTGAATTTTTATTTATTTAACCGGTGATGAAATAACTTATAATATTGATGAAAACGTAATTTGACTTTAATTCTAATACCTCCAAATTTTCTCAATTTTTTTCTTCAATTACAATAGGTCGAAAATTGATGATAAATTTGATGAAATTTTGAAAATCGTCATTCCCATGTAATCCAATGGGAAATGGAGGGTTCGGGGCAAATCAGAAATCAGGATATCTTTTCAGTAAAAGATTCAGCAAAAAATATTTTCATATAGAAAATTGAATTGTCTAACTTTTTTGAACACTAAGTGTTTAGTTTATTTGATGAATATTAAAGTTACAGCGCTTCAAAGTCATTTTTGAAAATAATTTTTCGCCTCCTGTGTTATTTCAATGGGAGAGTTTTTTTGAAAAACAATTTTGACTTTAAAGCCCTTTAACTTTGTTGAACCTGAAGAAACATATCAATTTTTTGTTAAATAAAGTTAGCAAATTCAATTGCCTGCCTAACTCGTATTTTTTGCAAGGACTCGGATAGATGGATATTCTGTCATATGGCTTGCGGCAGACCTACCATTTCCCATTGGTTAACATGGGAATGTCGATTTTCAAAATTTCATCAAATTTATCATCAATTTTCGACATATTGTAATTGAGGAAAAAAATTGAGAAAATTTGGAGGTATTGGAATTAAAGTCAAATTACGTTTCCATCAATAGTATAAGTATTTTCATCGCAGGTTAAGTAAATAAAAATTCAAAGGTAAAGAGGCTTTAACACGTAGTTCAATGGGGGAAAAAAGGTTGCCAAACTTATGGAGGGGAGTGTATGATAACAAGAACAAAAGAAGTGTATGATGTGTTTTCTAAAACAATATAGAGAAACGTATATTTATATTTTTCAAAGATGTGTAAATTTTTTAATTTTTAACAAAAAATATATCCAACAATAGTTCTCGGGGCAGTTCACGTGTATTGTCTGTATTTTATCTAATTACTATTTAGATGAAATTCTTGGCTAAAGTAATCCTTGGCAGTTTTTATTTTAGATATTTTTATTTGATTCATTTCTTTATTTAACCTCGAAAATGTTTTTTATATTCAATAATATGATACCATTGAATCATAACATCGTTTCGTAGAATACTTAAGATCTTTTCACTTCTCGTCTCTGTATACATAGTCATAAATATACAGTTATTATAATATTGAAATAAATATAACATTATATAAAAGTATTGGTACAATACTTGATGCTGATTAAACAAGGTTTCTAGCTCAAGTTCCAAAAGTTATAATAAGCCACAAGTACAGCGTTTCAGTAAAAAACAAGTGTTATATTTTTGATTGATTCACAATTCTGAGTCGTTGCTAAAATGAAAATTAGTATTGTTGAGTCATAAATATTTAATGATAAATCACACATCTAATACTAGAACCTATATCTAGTCAAATCACTGCTGGACTCAGACATTAAATATCAGTAAATAAGTAAACCACTTATCCTATTTTGATACACCAGTATTGAATACATCATAACAAACTGCAACTTGCTCATTTTGCTCATTCAACAAATTTACATATTTTTAGGTGACATCATTGAAAGAATTGCTAAGTTATCTATAGTCTTGCTTAAAAGACCCTGTACCCCCCCCCTTTATCCTTCTCTTTGTATATTGCAGGTAAAGAGAGTGAAGGTAACGGGGGGGGATACAGTCTTTGAGCAAGACTAAGTTATCTATCTTATTGCTTTTGAGAAATTATAAGAGGTACACTCATACCCTTTATAATTTCCATTCATCAATGAAGGAATTATTTTTTGAAGATTGTTCATTTCATGAAACATTGGTGTACTAACATAGCACTAATGACTAGCACTGTATTTTGTATGCCCGTGTTGCTAGTAAATTGCGTAATGTTTTAATGAGGTTCTTCTCCATGTTTCACTTAATAGAACAATCCCTGCAGTTCTCATTGAATGCCCATGTGTTTTCAACAAAGAAAGCTCATTCAGGCGCACTAACACTAAAACAATTATTATGAAAGACATCACGGTTTATTGCAATCAAACTAAATGTAGTTCACCAGCATCAAACCAGCGACACGCACGAGCAGCGGACAAGGTTTCCACAGCGTAATTAACGGTCTAAGTGCGCTTGGATGAACTGCTTTTGCAAAAACGCAGCCTTATGTCTGGGTCACATTTGCTCCGACTCATCGGCCGGCGCCCGGCCGATTGAGTATTCTGTTCAAAACTGAATACAATTGTGAACAGGATACTCAATCGGCCGGGCGCCGGCTGAATCGGAGCAAATGTGACCAGGCATTCGAGATACCATATTTTCAGCGGAGACATGCTCTGATTCCAAATCACTCGACAATAAAAGTTTGAAAACCTGTCTTTTTTAAACCAAATAAGCAACTCGATTCATCATACCTGACAACATTATGTCAATACATTTAGAACACATGTCCGATTAAAGCAGTCTAGAAATGACTTACATAATTGCTACGACAGAAATCCCATTCCAAAATTGCATTTTGAACCTTTTATTTAACAATTTCGCAAATGAGCATACCTGGCCGAAAAACGAAATTACTCCAAATCTCAAAAATCATAGATACAATATAAGTACACCTCTGTATCTACACGACATAAATCTCAAATATTTCTTCATTATTAAGAAAATCATTCCAACATTAGAGGGTAACGTTTTTCTGGTCACCTCCTGTACCCCCCCCCACCCTACTCGCAGTTCTCTAATAACCTTGCTGCCGATAACGAGCACAGGAGGAAATGGGCGTTACTTTCAAGAATCAGGTCCAGCTAGTAGTTCAATCTCACATAGCTTGTACATAGATGAGGTTGATACCACAATCATAGCAGCATATAGAGAACCTTCTCCTTCATCGGCTGTACATGTCCATGCAAACTCTCCAGTACCCGGGTAATCAGGTCCGGTACAGCGCAGCATTCTTGCAGATGCAATATCAGTTGTTGTGTCACTCGTACTATACACATGAAAATCATCGGCAGCTCCACCATTTGTTGTGATCACAAGTTTGAATTGAGTCAAACCAATTGCATTTGTAAGGAAAACAAATCTCCCCCTAGGAACATTCTGAACCTCGAAGGAACAAGGTGATTTTTCCATGTCTGTCAGGGTATGGATGAGTGATCTAATTTCGCCAGGAAACGTTTCATCCATGATTGGTGACGATGAACCCACAAGATTCCGTCCTAAAATTATGTAATGTTCATCATTAGTGAATACTCTAAAAGGAAGAGGTGCGATAAGGGGCAAATATCCCCATGGTCAAAATGAAATGGTTTAGGAGTAAAATGAAGGATTATAATGTTAAATAATACTTTGAAAAATATCTAGGCGTTTGGACACACATAGGCTGAGGTTAGGGTCATTTAGTTCAGCAAAGTTGTATTGATTTACTCGGGGATGTACACCATTGGTTCAACTATGGGATATTATAATATCCCAGTGAGATGGCTCACTAATTTCCATTGGTTATCATAAAAAATACACTATGACCCGAACGGACTTCAAACTAAAAAAAATCACAATTTGAAGCAAATGGCATATCACATCAGATGTGCAAATATGAAGTTTGGAGTTGATTCAGGTCATACGTTAAATTAAAAGATATAGCCATTTTCATATTTTTCACCACAAACGGCTATAGAACAATAGTATACTTCAAAACAAGTTTTACACAAATATCATACAACGTTGTAAACCTAAGGATTATACTATTATATTTCATTAATTAATAACATATGCGGATAAGATGGAGGGATGCGTAGGATACAAATGAATTTTGACAGATAATAACACCTGATTCAGCATCTACGACTCTCCACTTCATGACTGAATATTGACCTTAAAAGTGGCTCATTCATCAAAACACTTAACCACATGGTGTGTACCAAATTTAGCGTGGCAGTTGAACGCGCAGGGAAAGGTACACCCCCCTCCTTAAGTTTGGCAACCTTAGCTCTCCCAATGAACTACGTGTTAAAGACTCTTTACCTTGGAATTTTTATTTACTTAACCTGCAATGAAAATACTAATACTATTGATGGAAACGTAATTTGACTTTATTTCCAATACCTCCAAATTTTCTAAATTTTTCCTCATTTTTTACAATAGGTCACAATTTGATGATTTTGATGAATTTTTGAAAATCGACATTCCCATGTTAACCAACGGGAAATGGTAGGTTTGTCGCAAGTCATATCACAGAATATCCATCCATCCGAGTCATTGCAAAAAATACAAATTAGGTAGGCAATTGAATTTGCTAACTTTATTTAACAAAAAATTGACACGTTTCTTCAGGTTCAACAATGTTATAGGTCTTTAAAGTCGAAATTGTTTTTCAAAAAAACTCTCCAATTGAAATAACACAGGAGGCGAAAAATGATTTTCAAAAATGACTTTGAAGCTCGGTGACTTTAGTATTCATCAAGTAAACTAACAATACAAAATAGTTAGACAATTCAATTTTCTATACACAATATTTTTGCTGAATCTTTTACTGAAAAGATATCCTGATTTCTGATTTTCCCGGAACCCACCATTCCCTATTGGTTTACATGGGAATGACGATTTTAAAAAAAATCATCAAATTGATCATCAATTTTTGACCTATTGTAATTGAGGGAAAAAATTGGGAAAATTTGGAAGAATTGAAAATAAAGCCAAATTAAGTTTGCATTAATATTAAAAGTTATTTAATTGCAGGTTAAGTAGATAAAAATTCAAACGTAAAGTTAAGAGGCTTTAACACGTATTTCAATGGGGGAGCTAAGGTTGCCAAACTTATGGAGGGGTGTGTACAACACGAGGTTGATGAAATTTGTGCAAACTGAAGTTTAAATCGTTTCAGAAAGATCTGGTCTAGTATTTAGATATTTTTATACAACATCTTAAACTTGAACTTGACAGTGCATTTCTTAGTTAAACCTACACAAACTCCGAATGTAGTATAAGGTATAACGCGTGGTATCGGTACAACACAAAGAATTTGAATTTTCAGCAATAATAAATAAATCAAGACATAAATGGATCTCCTTAATATTGCTTCAAATGTTGCTTCCCTATATTGTGCTACAGATTCGCCATATTTCAGAGTCATACCATTGACTATACACATAAATGTAGTATTTTCATTTTGGAATATCAGGTGAATCTATATTTTTCATGGGGAGGCGATAATATAATCTGCAACGAGTCCTTTAGATATCTTGCCTTTGGTCTTTCCGGGTTTGATACATTTCCTTTGGCATATGAATAACAAAACAAAACAAGTATCATGTACGCTATATATTTCATAAGATGTGAGTTTATACCTGTAAAAATTTGAATCTCCGACATCCCTGTTGTTAAAGTCGTCCCTTCATTAAGCCACATTTGCTTGACTGTAAATTTAACCGATTTTACTAATCGAGTATGAGTCAAGGGAATTGTCGTCCATCGGAAACTTCTACAGTCTTCTATATCTTTGTACATGTAAACTTGTGAACCGACCTGTAAGAACAATGTTTTAAAATTAACATTTGAAATAATTTGTATAACTCATGCATTATTAAGCATTTTAGCTAATATATAATTTTGGCAAAATTATTTGCTCAGATTCAGTGAATTTTTTTACCTATTTTCAACAATACAGTTTAAAGATTGCCTTTCAAATTCTGTATATTCCCTTTGCTTACATATTTGTTCAAAAGGACAGAAAACATGTTGAAATTGTGTGTGAATGTTAAAATGACCCGCTTTCCTGCTTGTAGTTGATGTATATTCACTCTTATTTTAGCGGTTTGCTTTGTATTATAAAGGTTTAAGCCAAAAAAACGATGATTTGTGTTATGCAAATCGTGCCGAATCCTTAAATACAAGACTGTTGTTGGTGATGTTTTGTGTTTAACTAAATTTTACATTATTTTCTTACCGACGATTCCCATATCAGACTTGGCATCGCATTGAAGAATTTGACGACTACACTCCGATGCTCGCTATTCATTTCGCACCGGTTGGCGTATTTCACAACATGAACCCAATGCTCTGCTTCTAACGTTATCGAAACCCATTGGTCCTCCCAAGTATTAAGAGCAAAGCCGAAGTATTTAACTAGAGTCCCGTCAATTGTATTTTCTACCGCCATATCAACGTTAAATTCAGATGATGAAGTTGCAGTGCCAGACAAAGCAGCCTGGTTAGTCAAATGGCCAAAATCTGCAAGAGCATGTTTTTATTATTTTGAAAAATAATTGGTTTAATAATAATGTGTAGGGATTGATAACTGATGTATGTTTACTTGTTAAGGGATCCGTAACACCCCAGTCACATTTGTCGTACGGAGGTTGTGCGTCGACCGCAGATCAATTCAATCGGTGAATTTCTACGACGTACGGTGTATCCAGATTTTTACATTTTTACAGGCCGCAGGGTAGCCGTAGAAATAACTCGGAGTTATAACACCCCAGTCACATTTCCTACGGCGACCTTGCGGTCTATCATTTCTGAGGTCAGTAATATTTCTACGCTCGCCGTGGAATTTCTGCGGTCGGATACTTTTGCAGTCACTTTTTCTATGGCAGCCGCACGGCGAGTTTTGAATTTCTGTTGATTAACGTTAATTCTTCTTTTTATTTTATATACATCAGTACAAATTATAAATGTTGTTTGTAGTGTTAGGATATAGTATCAAATAAAAAGTGCAAGTGAAATATAAGTTGCTGTGGTATCAGTTACCTTACATCAAACAGTATACGTATTGTGTTGTGTTTACAGCAAATATATGACCGAATACATAGAAAATGTTTCCAAAGGTACATTACCCATCAAACCCTACAGAAGACGCGAGTCAACGGCAATCCCGACGTGCGGCCACAGTTGGACTTTTCTGCGGTCCGACAACGGCCTGTTGATTTCTACAGGGACCGCAGAAATGAACAAATATTTTAACTCCGAGTTATAATTTCTACAGCCACCCTGCGGCCTGTGAAAAACTGGATACGCCGTATGGAGACTGCAAGGCGAGCATAGTTTTTCTACGCTCTCCGCAGAAATTCACTGATTTAATTGATCTGCGGTCGACGCACGGCCGCCGAACAACATATGTGACTGGGATGTAATATTTGTTCATTTCTGGGGTCGCCGTAAACATTTATATATTATTTTTGTGATTTGTTGAAAATACACTTCTTAAAGATTGATATTATATAAAAAATGATTATGGAATTCCATTGCGTTTTCAATAAAATTCTAAGTCCTTTTAGGTACACTAATGGGTACGGATCCTTCGATGTGATGTGCTTTTGATATGTTCCATTTATGTTCTGTATACAACGTGTACTAGCTAAGGAGAGAAGGGGAGGGGGCTCCCTTACTAGATCTAGTAAGACTATCTGTCTATGACTTTTGAAATATCATCACTCAATTTGAAAAACCAACGGGAATCATGCGTTTCATGTAAACTAAATTGCAGGAGATAATATACGAGGGTTGTCCCAGAAGTAATGCACTATATGTTCTATCCAACAACAGATAATGTGGGTATTTGAACTAATTAAAGGTTTAAACTTTTAATATTATTTTTTCAATCCAATAGTTTATTAACAATAGTTTCGTCATCTTTCTAGTAAATTCTAGTTAAAAGAAAATCAAAATCAAAATCATTCACAGTTTTCTCTTTACGACAAGTCAAAGTGTTATGAACTGATATACTTACCAGCAATTATATCCAGTTCCACTATTCCGAATGATTCCATTGATTTCAGATATGCATCAACGAATATAATTTTCACCCAATTGGAAAGGACGGGTGAATCGAATCTCACTGCTTCCCGGCTATGTTGGTCATCGGGCTTCATATCGAACAAACCAATCTATATGAAATATTGAAATGATAATTTAGTTTCTAGATTAATGCAAAATATATATATGTAACTATTTATGAATAACCTCATGAAAATATACAAAATAATCTTATTTCAAGTGACATTACCTCTTTGGACGAACCATCGCTGAAATCCATTTTGACTTTACTCGCCTGCGTCAAGAGACTTTCACGATTCTGTATCAAACTGACTTCTTTTACCCAGTATGGCCTTGCCAACGTGACGTTGACCCATGCACCAACATTTTCAGGCTTAACTACAAATCCACTGAATATATAAACCCTGTGACCCATTTCGATTAAAGCTCGATCTGGTGTAAAAGGGTTGTAAAAGATCGTTCACAAAATGGAATCTTATGTCAGATGGAGGCAATATCAATATTATTAAGGCTGGTAATGTTACAGATGTGATGCAATAATTAACATCGATTAATTGCAGTATGTGTAGTTAAAATATATGATGTTGCAAATATTTAAATTATAATATGATTATTTTTTAAAACAAAGTAGGGGTATGTTAGACAGCATCTAACTCTACTTTTGGCCTCACGTCATATTTTGTCCAATTGCATTGTAATGTATATTTTTCTATATATTGACTACGATTAAGATACAACTTGCAAGTAGCAAACTTCTAGGGGAAGTATATCATGTGACACACCACATCTAATAATTAAAGTGCGTGTCCAACGTTAATATTTTACTCTAGACGTTACCCAATGGGCAGCCGATAACATCAAATCTCAGCGTGTTGTGTTGATGGCGGGTTTGAGGATTGATACGTACGTATCTGGTTACCACAGGTGGATCTAGCATATTTGTCACCTCAGTATCCGGATCTGAATTACCTTGTAGCGTCTAAATAAAAATGTTACCAAAGACATTTATTTAACCTCATAGATTCGCTTTCTTAATAGTAGTAAGTGTAAACGAAATAATTCAACAGCATTTTAAAAACCATCGGACAAATTATTTAAAAATGATCTGACATATTTAATGACATTTCATTTGGTTGTCATACGAACATCGTCCAAATGTAAAGTAAGTTGGGGACTTTAACAATATGCCACCACTTCTGAATCGCCTAATTTCCGACACTAAAAACAGCATCTTCAGCGGTAGCGAATCCCATCGAACAAAACGTGTTTTTATAAAAAAAGACACTGAATCTGGAACATATTTTTGTTCCTAGGCATCAGCATATGAAGTTTAGACAAAATCCGTCCGCCGGTATTTGAGTTATCAAAGATTAATTTGATTACGAAAATGGCAGCTATCATGAAAATGTATTTTTGGCCAGACCTCCTTTGTGTCTAGGCATCAGCATATAAATTAGATTATTTCACGAAAAATGGCGGCCATTTTGAAATTCAGCTAGAATCAGAGCTTCAGATTCAGAGCTCCTGTGTCCCTATTTGCATCAGTATCAGGTGGAGATTTGTCAAAAGTACAAAGTTGGCATTCGGTCACGTGATGTCGTTGTGACAGATAAGGCTAGGGCCATATAGGAATTCAACTTAGTGCCCGCCATTTTCAATGTTGTGTAATAGCTTTATATAAATTAAGATGTGTAAGGTAACTAAGGGGAAGTCCATAATACTATGTAATTCCAAATAATTATGGGGGCAACTTTCTTCTTCTGCATCAGAATATAAAAGTTGAAATGAATCCTTCAGCGGGTTTTTGAGAGGTCAAATATTACATTCTTACGAAAATTAGCGTCATACTGAAATTCAGTAAAATCTACTAGTCAGCACTGTTCCTTTGTCCCTAAGAAGCAGATTATAAAAGTTGAACCATTTTGAATTGAGTGGCCAATATGAAACGCTCCTTCTCGGGTAGAGGTCCTATACCTATATTGCATAAGCCTTGAAATTCAATTTAATCATTTGAGCAGTATTTGAGTTATCACCCGGACAGACGAACGAACGGAGGGACAGATTCTCTATAATACCCTCTGACTTCGTTCGGTGGGACAACATAACGGTGGGATAACAAGTATCGGTATAATAATGTAGGTCTTTGAGACCAGAATGATTCGAACAATGAAAAGATCAGCATTACTATAGACCCTTTCCTTAATTCAAAAATAAGCATATTCAAAGTTATCTACTCCTCCCCCATCCAATCAAAGGTTGCTTTGCTATAGTTTTGCTTACCATATGATACCTATGTAAGTTGCCTATACTGATGCCATAAAACATATTGTATGATGTGACCCATTGCGTCGCTTGATTTCTCCCTTGAGTCACAATTCCTCTCACTAACATAACCTCATCAAGGTCAACCTGTATCCACTGTTCGTCATCGTTAGTAGGAGCGACCCAGCCTCCAGCTGACCTTTAAAATAAAAATTAAGGGTCGTTCAAAAAGTTTTGCACAAGCTGCATCCAACTATAACAATAACGAGCGAACCTTACTCAGGGGTGGATCTGGGAACTAATAAGGGGGGGGGCAAATTTCATGTCAGAGAAAAAAGATTTTGGGCCCATAAAACCCAAAAGTGGGCCCTAATTTTAAAATGATACCCCAACCAATAAACGTTTCTGCAAAATGAGCAAAAGTGATCTCACATGCTACTTGAATTTCAACCTTTATCCGCAGAACGAACCCCCTTTCTGGATATAATGAGAGAATAAGGTCTGACTGACACAACATGCATAAACCAGCAGATGTTGAATTTCATTTTTGACGAGGGGCAGATCTTAAACTGCGAGGGGCGTGTTTATAAAATATATAATATGCGACCGAAAGCTGAAGATATGGTAATGTATTCACACATAGCTATAGCTAGGCAAGGTGTGTCGGATTCCAGCCAATCCGAACAGAGTATTCACATAATGAACAGTCTGTGAAATATCAATAACACATGCAAGGTCGCTAGCTAAACAGTTGTCATGCTGATGAATGGACTTTTCACATTTTCACATTGGATTTGATGACATGCCAACTTGACCCTTGCAAAAAATTCATTGAAAATGTGTTCTTCTAGTGATTTCGTCTTGGGCTTAAATTCTTTTCACACATGGTAATTTTTTTTATAAAATCATCTAAAAGGAACGAAATCACTAAAAGAACACATTTCAATGAATTTCTTTGCAATGGTCAAATTTAAGTTGACAGTTTATGTAAGTTAGTTTAGCATGTTTAGTTATCTTTTACAAAATGATATGGACCATAGCAACACCACCATGGTTACTATAGCAACCCTAAAATGTTAAGTAGTAGACGTATATACATGAAACTTTCACAGTGTAAGAGAATAAGATATAGGCACATACATATAAACTATGAATAAGATTGGTCAATTATTTTCACAATTATATATATTTGTGCAAAATTTCTTGAACAACCCTTGTATATTCATATGTTGCGGATTATCTTTTGGCACAAAGTAAGACAATGCAATCTAGCTTGTAGAAATGCTATCGGTTTGGAATTTGATTTTTAAATGTAGCTGTAATTCCTGCATTTAGACCATCGCGTTTGTTATATTGACGTAAGTCGCCAAAGTAAAATACATTGTTACGGACTTTCGTCAATGTAACAAAAGCGAGGGGCTAAATATATGAATTGCAACTTACTTCATTTACGAAACAAATTCCAACTAGAAGACACTTATTAATACTAGACTATATTTTCTAGCTTATTTTCTGCCAAATTATAATCTGCAACTTGACTTATACTCTAGTTTAAATCGAGAAAACAAAAAACTCGTATCCAGGAAGTTCATCCATTTTGTTACATTGACGTTCCGTCAAAGAAAATAGTTGTGGAACAGTGCAAATGCAATGCTCGGTATACAAATCATCTGCTAAAGGAGATTCCAAATGCCATCAAAGCAGTGGGATTATTGCCCTAGGTTTTTAGGAAAAAGTCGACCTTACTGACTTACTGGAATGTATCTAGTCTTGAATACGAAGCCCTGTAGTTCGCACCATATTCACTTGATGCAGTTAAAGATGAGTCATTAATATGGTAGACACGACCAGATATCAGCTGTTCAGTACACACAACTTGATTTGCTGCAATTAAATAGTCATTCATTAGAATCTAATTTCTAAACGTCCATTTGCAATAGTAGACTTTTGTAACTGTTGCGATGGTAGAAAATGTATCGCTATACACTCTTATCTTGAAAGAAAATAAAATCCGTATAGTATTAAAATTATTGAAGTTGATATTCAAGTTTTAGTTTATTTATAACTTATAAATTTCTAAATAGAATTACCCTGTGTATGCATTCAAGTTTCGTATATTAAACATCACTTTTAAAAAGGACATTCTTCTCCTGATATAACAGCTATAATTTAATATATGGTATTATATACTTTCTATATTTGGCAACATATAGAAATGTTTTAATATGGTCAATACATGGCGTTCATAAAGTTCTTGCAAAAGTACTCTAAAATTTTGGTATCTCAGTCAATCTGGCTGAAATTTTCACTCAGTATACCTACACTATGCATACATTGAGATCCTAAGTTATAATGAATAGGTCCTTGGGGAAAAAAGTTACGGTTGTTAAAGTCACATGAGCCAGGGATAGGCGGAGCAGGCAAAAAAGGTTCTGTTTTGTTTGGATGTTCAAAATGTTTTTACTTGTCCTATTTACTTTAATAACAGTATCTCAAGAGTATATTGTATTGTATTGTCCATCGTGGTCTATACACCTCTGCTGTCTTACTTACCATTCCTCAAATATATGGAGGAACCCTTTTGGAAAATCTATTGCGATTGATTTTTGTATGGATGACGTTTATCAACATCATCTGATCCTCACTGGATTTCGTTCTTGGACGGTCTGATTTAGCATTGTCCTTAGCATTTGTTCTACCATCAGTATAAATGTCTTAGTCCGTTTTGTAAATGGTTCTTTTGGCCATAGCCTACTTCCAAAACACCTTATGAATATCATCAAGTGTTTTTTTTTTGAATTTCCCAGTAAAACATACAACCCAATGCTACTGATTATTTGTAATCGCAAATCATCATCTTTTGCTGATTTTGCAGCCATTTCCACAAAAATGAAATTGACGCTGCCTTTCAAAAAGTCCGATGTCACCAACTTATATAGGTCACTATGGTACCATGAGTGGTATCATGAATCAAAGAAATTTCAACTATGATGTCATCATATAATAGTGTTGACATGGCAACATGGGCTTGTTTTGTATTTTCAAGGACACTTTATAGTATGTTAAAGTGTCTCACATATTCGATCAAAACTTGCCATGCAAACATGTTAGTCTACTTTAATGGCCCCCCTTGCTGTAACAAGGAACCCAAAACACATCAAAACGTAAACATAAACCAATTAGTCACTTCACTATGAAAGTGGGGTTGTTAGCAAATGTGTATTAGCAGAATACGCTGTGTGCATGGACTAACACAATATCAGTGGTCATTTACTGTGTCAACTTAGTAACCCCTGCATATTGTGCTCACTCAAGTATTGAATAAATTTTTTTATGATCTAAATGTTTGTGGATTATAAAAAAATGTGATATATTTTAGTTAGAAATACATTAATTAATATATTCATTCAAACAGCACTAGAATGCGGGAAGAAAGAGCAATGGTGACAAAAATGCAGACAGAATTTTCCGCAAGGGTTTCAAACATTTCTGGACACAATCATACATGTACTTCATGTGTACTGTTATTTTTAGTGCTGTATTTATAGATATAATTTCACGTATTAAAATCATATTTACCAGCAATGATTCAAATTCGGAACCACATCCATATCACATTTTCTTCAATAACTCCAAACATGTGTAAACATTGACCATGTGCATATAAATCCAGATTTCACGAGCTCTTTCCTATTCGAGTACCATACACCCCTGCATGGATTTGAGTTGGATTCGCCTTTTATACGTGAGCCGATACACATCGCAAACGCTGATTGGATAAAGATTGAGAGAATCTTTAAAGTTACCTCTAAACCATATTTTTTATCTACATTTTTCTTTTTTTCAATGCTGCTCCGCCTACCCCCGACTCGTGTTACTCTAGCAATCAAAAATGCCACAATCCACAAAAATGCTGCCATCTTTTAAGATTTCACCCAGGAAGTTGTGTCATCGACTTTCAACTTTCATAACCTTGCCTATAACAGAATAGGAAAATAGCACAGAATCACTTCTAGACAAGTGGTCCTTACTTTCTGTGCAAAAATATTTTCAGGGCTTGTCAATATACAATTAAAGAACTGATTTTTAAAAGAATTAAACAATTGCCAGCATTGAAACAAGTTAATATTAAGCTTGTTTTGTAATTCTTAATAGCTCCTTACCTGATGCTATATGAGGGTCGATGACATCACTTCCTGTGTTAAATCTTAAAATATGGCGGCCAACTTGAATTAGCAATACAATTTAAGTGATAAATATTGACCATACGAAAACTTTTTTCTGTGATTTGCTGAACATGGAAAGTATATAATGGTTATAGCTAGAGTGTTAGTCTGGCCAAGAATATCTCTCCAAATGCTACATGTGATATCCAAGTTTAGTTGTTTAAAAAACAGTTTTGAGATGGATAACTGGTTACCATATGAAACTATTTAACTATATAAAATCTGAGTATTCTGACTTAACAAAGTGGGCAAAATAAACCTCCATAATCATTTATTGGTATTAACCATTTTTTGTTGTGTCTCTTATAATTATAGCATGTTATTTATAAACGGTCTGTCAGAGATGGTTCACATGGTAGGATGGCCAGTACCCTGTATAACAAATGATCTACTTTTAGAAATACTGTAAGAAATACTGTAACTGATTCAGCATAAAAATGTGGTCTCGGAAATGCTATACCTGCACAGCTTTTAAATTATTTGACTAATGAAAAAACAAATGCCCGAAATTAGCCACACGGTGGTTAACCTGAAGCCCACTTAGCTTATGTGACTGCTACTTTAGTACCATCATCTAACAGAAGGAATGTTAAAGATGGTTCCAGTATGGTAGGGATAACTGAATTAAGTCATTGAAAGTGGGTCTATTTTGGGTCTATTTTTGAAAGAAAACCCTTGATGTGGGTCCATTTTTACAGAAAAGGATCCCTAGATGTGGGCCTCATACCTATTGGACAGCCGATGACATCAAATCTCATGCTGCAATGGTTATTGCAGGTTTGAGGATTGATACGCACATATTTGGCTTCTAAAGGTGGATTAAGCTGGTTTGTAACCTTGGTATCATCATCGCTATTCCCTTGTAGAATCTAAACCATCAAACATATACACGATACAATAATAACTACGCACTCTACAAAAGAACACTCACTTTTTTCTCCAATTAAAGCTTGTATTCGCGAATGTAACGAACGGCTGTCGGCTACCGCATTAAACTACTATTTTATGGGCAACTCATTTAAATATGAATAGCACCTGCCACTATTCCATTCATATCTAAATGAATAAATCAGGTAGCCGACAGGCGTTAGTTGCATTCACGAATACAAGGTTATAAATTGAAACGCTTCTTACGTGTGAAAAAGGCGTAACGTTATCAGCATGTAAAAGTCAATATTTTTACAATAATGGAGCAGTGAAGGTTTGCGTGACCTGTGGTAAATGCTTACAGATGACGTTATCATCACAAACTGGATGTCTTGGCTGTTTTTTCACAAATGAGTTGCATAAATCACCGGTGTTATTGACCCTGCTAAAAAGATCATGAATTAAAACGGCGGCTTCAACCTCACGCCGGCTGTAAGTCACGGTGCTCAAGTCTTAACAATGGAAATTGTTCAGGACGTGTTTTTTCAAACGATTTAGACGTGTTTTGTAAGAACATAGAATACGTCATGGAGCAAAAATGTAAGAATATTCTATATTTTACAAACTACTTGACTTCTACCTAAGATGTTCTTCTTCATACTCACGTATCTATTTTGGCGATCATTTCATCAGTATTCGCAATTATATACCAAAAATGCCAGAAATATGTACTACATTTGCATTTAGTATTATTTAATCATCAAGTTTAAACAGACTATCCATTCAACAACTTGGAATAACATTCACTACTCTAAAGATCGTGTTTATATTCTAACTATCTTTATCTTAGAATTGCCATGAATTACTGTAAATGTAAAAAGTGGAGTTAACGATTAGGAAGGGATATTTTCGGAGACGTCCAAATAGTTTCATCCCAAAAAAATTATTCGATCAATTGCTACGTATTCATGCCTAACCATCGACAACGTGCAGTGACAAGATATAGCGTCGTGCACTTTGAGTTTACGGTGTCATTATTAACTGATTTGAAGCGAAAACTATGATGTAGGTTTCATTGTGGTTTTCAAAAATTAATTTGAGGAGTACATAAAGGATTTCATGTTTGATTTCGTGTGTATTCGATTTGGAAGACATTAACCTTTATAACTACGTTAAAAGATTTTCGAGCAGTACTCGATTTTTTTCGTTGTTAATCTACCCATGCAATTGGTCGGTTGGAAAATGTGTTTTTTACACATTTTCTTTGATCATTTTCTCCCCTGTCGTCTAAGAGTGCCGAATATTTTTATGAAAATATGTTTCTCTAAACTACACAATTTAAGACAGTTGAAGGTTTTATAAATATTCATGTATTTGGCATAATTTTAAAAATCAAAAATGTACGTTGTCATCTTCAATGTACGTTGTCCCTTTAATTGAAATGTAAACAATGCAATGGTTTAATTTCAAAACGCATTAAAGGTTTTATGGGTAACAAGTGATGTTCAACGAACATGTTCATGTATCCCTGGTACAGATAAATAGGTAAAAGTGATTTTCTACCTCTTGTTGAATGCTTTTTTATTCTATCAAAGTGTTGATATGGTGATTAATATTTGACCATTGGGTGTTATCTTCCAACCTCTTTGGCCATTCGGAGTCGGTGCGTTACGTTATGTTGCACTTAAGTCTTTTATGAATTTTAACAATCTTAAGGGGTTCATGGAGAGATCTATACCAGCTTATCGAAGATGACTTTCGAAATCCCGTTCATGCTATGTTTGGAAAGTGCAGAGGTTCAAAATAGTTCAATCAAGTTAAATTAGTAATACTGGATTGTTCCGCTTCAGTTTTAAATGAATCTGATCCCCCTGCCCCTTAGTGTTATGAAAAATGTCTACATGAGGGTTAACTGTGAATTCAGATATTTAAGTTCAATGGGACAACGTACATCGAGATGACAACGTACACTTATGATTTTTTCATTTTTAATATTTTAGCAAAAACGTGAATATTTATAAAATCGTCAACCGACCTTTAATATGTAACTTTGGGAAACATATTCTCATAAAAATAATCGACACTTTTAGGCGACAAGGGAAAGAATGGCCAAAAGAAAATTTGAAAAAAACAACATTTTCCAACCGATCATTGTTGGTTGGTAGATTCACTACGAAAAAACTCGAGCACTGCCCGAAAATCTTTTCACGGAATTAGAAAGGTAAATGTCTTTCAAATCGAATACACACGAAATTAAACATAAAATCCCTTAAGTATTCCTCAGACTAATTTTTAAAACCTACACCACACCAACATCATCGTTTTTGCTTCATATCAGTTAGAATAGTGACACCGTACATCTTAAGTGTACGACGCTTTATTTTGTCACTGTACGTTGTCGATGGTTAGGCGTGTTATTTAAGCTCTTTTAAACTTAGTAAGTGATAAATGTAAACACTGCAGGGCTAACGCCGGCGTTATAATGTGCGCACTGTCAGTATGCTGTCAGTATGTCACAGCCTTTGCTTATTAGCCACAAAGACTATAACTATGTATAGTAGGATCTTATTACCGTTCCATATTCTTGTAGGTTGTTATCATCGTTACCATAGTAAACTTTGTATGAATTCACCCACTGATTTGAACCAGATCTTCCTTGGGTAACAACTTCTTTTACTAACATAACTTGACCAAGGTCGGCCTGGATCCAAGGGTTTGAATCACCATCTGCAATAGCCCAGGCCGCAATGCGCCTTGAATTAAGTAAACATATCACGTAAAAATTTATTTTGTATTGGTCGAAGTATTAACTCTCCTGGTGTTCCACTCGATTACGTTACAAAATTTCGCAATCTTGAATGTATGATATTTCTTTTTTTCTTATTTCACGAGTTGTGGGCATATTTTATCAAGAACGTATGTCAGCATCATATCCCTAAGGAAATGTACATGTTTGCAATAGCTAAGAAGACAACAAAATCGCCGATTTAACAGAATACCATTTCCTATATGAATACAATAAGCCAAACGGTGTATGGTCAAGTTAGATGGTTCATATAAAAAACACTGTCAAAATTAAGAAAATATGAAAATCATTGGGCATAAAGGAGGGCGAGTTGTTTGTAGAATGAATCGGGGGATTTTTTTCATGAAATTCGCTTATGTTTTTCATCCAAAAAACGTCAATACACTTTAAAACATTTTGTTTACTTTAAGATTACACCATGTAATCCAAAAATATATTTCTCATTTTCAAATATAATCCATGGATTAACACCCAGGTATTTTTATTTTTCAATCTTCAGAGGGCTGGGAATCAATGATGCTCAACGCTTTTGAATACGATAAATGCTGTTTTTAATAGGTTTTACGTATGCCAATAATTTCTCAAATTATGTAAGCTGAATGCATTCCTTAATCCCTAGAATGCCTATCATAATAACATTCTTTTGTCTTGGTCACTTAATATGTTTTGTTGCTGTCTGATCATCAAATCAAATTGTTGTTATTTAAAGATGTCAGTCAAATCTGGTGAAACAGCACAACATTTACCTAAATAGCACGAGTACATATTATGTAACTCATCCATAATATTTCATGCATCAGGTATTAAGGCTTAGGGGATTAACTTTTACACATAAACTGAACTGACAGATGTGTATGCTTACATGTACAACTTCCAGGATTGTAAGAATTCAAAACTTGTTGATAGCCATATTTTCCTGAATGTGACATCGAGATATTATGGCATTTATGAGTGGTAAAACATGAAAAAAAGCATTTTCATTTAAAATTAGCATATGATTTGAATTGATGCCAAGAAATATATTAGTTAACTGTATCCGTTTTACATCCATTGCAGTTGGCTACATTATAAGACAAGGCATTCACATGCAAAATGTCAACACCTGCCATTTGTTACAGACACCAACTGCCAAACACCAACTGCCAAATGATAAACACCAACCACTGAACACCGTCCACAAAAAAGTTGTGGCGGTGACATAAAAATGATCATGGAAAATTGTATTTTTTTTAAAAAGTAGGAACTTCTGAGGTTATTAGAAAATTGGAAGACAAGGAAGGATTCTGGTTTTAAGATATTAGGGTTATAAATTGCAATGAAACTAAAACAAAACATTCTTTTTCTCAAATATCACAGTGTATATTCAAATCACAAATACGATATCATACAATTACAATAAGGGTCTAGTGCACTTTCCATTATGATATCCCCATGAACAAAATGAATCATTTTTAGGTGTAACATAAAGAATACAATGTCACATAATACTGTGGAAAATATTTGAACGTTTGGACCCACATGGGCTGAGGTTGAGGTCATTTAGTTCAGCAAGGGTGTATTGACTTGCCATTGAATGGGCTCCATTGACTTAACATGTGGATATCATCAATTCCAATAGAGGCCATTGGTTTCTATTGATTTTCACAAAAATACCTAAAATACACTAGTACCTGAATCGATTGCAAATTAAATAATTTCACAGTATGACACAAATGGTATATCACATCAGATGTGCAAATATAAAGTTTGCAATCGATTCAGGTAATACTTCAAATTAAAAGATTACACATTTTTTCCATCATTTTTTTCCTACAAAATGGCTATAGAAAAATGCTTCAAAAGCAACTTTTACACTAATGAAATCCCATACAACTTTGTAAATCCAAAGATTATACTGTTATGTTTCATTAATTAATAACATATTTGGATAATATGTTGGGATGTGTAGGATGCAAATGGATTTTGACAGACACAAAAAGACTTCTTGGTTTGGCATCTCTACCCCTGTACACTTTATGATTGAATATTGGCCCTAATAAGTGGCCCATTCATCAATACAGTGCTGAATATAGGTCAACAAGATACTAGTGTACATATAAATGTAACAATACCTATAGCTAGGTCTGAATATTAAACTCCAGCCAAATAGAGCCAGCACAATATTTAAACCTTTGTAACCCTTGCAAAAAGATTTTCTTGCAATAAAAATGTGAAAATAGCTTAGGGTACTTGTAAGCCAATCTGATTTTAAGGTAGATATGTCTCGATATTTTCACTAATTTTCATGATTATAAATACCGATAATCAATGAAAGGGACAATATTTTCACATTTGTAATTGTATGTGTATGCATGGTCTATGGTGTATGTTACCATAATTCTTTATATCCACTTAAAATGTCAAAAATATTGCCCAATTTATAATTATCAGATAATTTATTCATCACCAAAATTAGTAAAAATTATCAACATGCAGAACTACCTTAAAGAGTTTAATCTCTCACTCAGTCACAATCATGTCAACCAAAACTGTACTTGTATTACATAATATAGGATTATACAGCTTACCATACGTGTGCAATCCATATAGCATCCACACTGACATCTTTACAGAATCATATATAATTTTTGAATATAAACTAACTCAACCCAATAAGGCGAGTACTAAAGAATTTACTTACCCGCCATCTAAAAATCTGCTTGGAACTACCATTGGATTCCTCCAAGTGAATATTCTAGGGATTATGGAATGCATTCAGCTTACATAATCTGAGAAATTATTGGCATACGTAAAACCTATTTAAAACAGCATTTATCGTATTCAAAAGCGTTGAGCATCATTGATTCCCAGCCCTCTGAAGATTGAAAAATAAAAATACCTGGGTGTTAATCCATGGATTATCTTTGAAAATGAGAAATATATTTTTGGATTACATGGTGTAATCTTAAAGTAAAAAAAATGTTTTAAAGTGTATTGATGTTTTTTGGATGAAAAACATAAGCGAAATTCATGAAAAAAATCCCCCGATTCATTCTACAAACAACTCGCCCTCCTTAATGTTCCTATTTAATTCAGAGGGGATAATATTAAACATACGCTCAAAATAAATATCAAATATCTTCATCGAGAGAGATAAAATCACGCAATGCATCCAACAAAATCTGATCAGGCACCCTTTAGTTAGTTAATATATACATTTTCAAAGTTACTGGACAAACTTTCGAGTGGCAATTTGTATCAAAACAAAAGAAACAAAAAAGTAAAATTGAAAAAACGAGGGGGTCAAGTTGACCACACCCTCTGCAGACATTAGGGTTAAACTATTATGGGAACTTTACAAGCATTAACAACTTACTGCTCCAAACCTATTCTTGAACTCTTTGTTCCATAACTGACAATCATATTATAGACACCCGATGCAGAAATTGCCGAATCCTCAACATTGTAGACATTTCCGGAAACCAGTCGTTCATTGCATTTGTCTAAATTCCAAAACGGAAATAAAATAAGGCTATACAAGACATTTACATGGTTAAGTCTCACCACATAGTTGCAGTAACAAAACTGTTACCATTTGTTACAAACACCGAACGCCGAACACCAGTCACAAACAATTGATATAACAATGTGTTGCCTCTTATTATTGGTACCGTAAAATTATTTTTGGCATTGAGTGGGCTATTATAATAGTAATGCATTAGGCTTGATCCAAAAATTGATACTATTATTGTAATACAGTACCTATTGGGCTTCCAATTACATCAAATCTCATGCCGATATTACCATGGTAGGTTTGAGGATTGATTCGAACGTATTGAGCTTCTACAGATGGTTCGAGGAGTCGTTCAACCTTGGTGTCTGTATCTCTATTCCCCTTTAAAATCTTAAATTCACAAAAAATATGCCGCGGGAAGTTAATAAAATTACTGAGACATAAAGTTTATCGAAATATTTTTGAATGATTTTACTATACATTGATTCCTAAAACATGCGTTTATATTTGAATCATACATTTTATACATACTGATATTCCATAAGTAGCTTTAGAATTATCCTTGTTGTTATCTTTATTCTTGGAACATTTAAAATCGGCTAGACATTTACATTCACAATATTGCTTCGAAGTACTATAATAATCACTCATTTTAGAATTTCTTTGTATTTTGCTTTTTAAAAACTATCTCTACTACATTATAGTTATATTTACAATCTGTTCGACTGACTTTCAATAGATAAAAGTTAGGCAAGGTGTCATTGCATAAATGTAAATGCATAAATGTAAATGTATTATACCGTTTCATATTCTTGCAAGTGGCTCTTACCATCGAACAGCTTGTAAGAGGTGATCCATTGGTAGAATGCACCATCAGTATATCTTATGTATATGTAAATTATATCTATTACCGTTTCATATTCTTGCAAGCTACTCTCAATGGTACCATAGAACAGCTTGTAAGATGTGACCCATTGGAAAAATGCACCATCAGTATCTCTTATGTATATGTATATTACATGTATTACCGTTTCATATTCTTGCAAGTGGCTCTTACCATCGAACAGCTTGTAAGAGGTGATCCATTGGTAGAATGCACCATCAGTATATCTTATGTATATGTAAATTATATCTATTACCGTTTCATATTCTTGCAAGCTACTCTCAATGGTACCATAGAACAGCTAGTAAGATGTGACCCATTGGTAGAATGCACCATCAGTATCTCTTATGTATATGTAAATTATATGTATTACCGTTCCATATTCTTGCAAGCTACTCTCAATGGTACCATAGAACAGCTTGTAAGATGTGACCCATTGGTAGAATGCACCATCAGTATCTCTTCCCTGAGTGATTATCCCCCTCACTATCATAGCCTCACCAAGGTCAACCTGGACCCACTGAGCGTCATCGAGAACTGAAGGCACCCAGCCCCCTCGACCTATAGTTGAATCTCTTTAAAGATTCAATAGACATTCATAAATACACAATATTATATAATAATTACATATTTCTCTTATTTCTTTCGAAAAACTACATAAAAGGTCATTATATGAAATCCTGAATTAAAGTTAACCCAAATATATTAATTGATTATGGTACGTAACTCACAACATCATAGAAAGACTTTGAACTCACCATATCATTCAAAGACTGAACTCAAAACAGCATTGAAAGATTTCGAACTAACAACATCATCGAAAGACTTTGGACTCACAACATCATCGAAATACTTTGCACTCACAACATCATTGAAACACTTTGAACTTACTATATCACTGAAAAGCTTTGAAATCACAACATCATCGATAGAATAAATAAAATAATGGTTGGCGTATCTTTGGACATCTTCTGTTGCGAATCAAAAAATTTTACCCATGCCATAATAAGTAGTGCAATTCTCATTGAAAAGGATGTGTCTGGATATATGCCCTTTTGGTCCCTCAGTCAAATGTATGTGAAATATGGTTTTTATTACTGTCCTAGTTATATTTGATAAGTATATTTACTTTATCACGAGTTTTGATGCATAATTAACCCCCTGCTGAGAGTCAGAATAAGTATCTTAACAAATAAAAAAGGATCATTATCATAGAAAAAAACACCAATGGCAACATGTATGACATACAAAGAAGAAATAACTTAAGATCCGTGAAGAATTAAAAAGAAAATCATATTTTGAAATATATTTAAGGATTAAATTTTTTTTCAAATTTTTGAATTTCCCGCCAGTTTAATTTGAAGGGGGAAAACAAGATGGCTGCCATTTGGTGTAAGAAATATAAGAAAAAAAGTTGCTTCACTTTTAGTTTTCACATTGAGCACAGTTTTCCGGTTTAGGTTTTTTGACTGATTCTGACTCCTCATCACCAGGGTCATGTATAGAGATTATAAAATTGAAACCAAAATGTTGTGCTCAGCCTGAATTTCACTGAAATATGTGTAACTTCACCAACACAATTGAAGTGTCAAAACTGGATGCTCAGTACCTTTGAGTGACTATAATCCCTTGATTACCCAGATAAACACCAATTCACTTATCCAGAAATACCATTCAATGTCTATACAAAGAAAGTAAGCAATGTTTTGGAGGATATGTTTCAAACTTTTTGTATAAATCATTCATTTAATATTTGCCATTGTTTTTTTTTCAATTCTGACAAAGTGATATGCACTGTCTTTGATCCCAATATTCTTCATCAATTGTGATACAAATTGATATTTTTGTAATCTCATAAGAAGGATAAGATATTGAAGTTTAATAATATGTGTGATTGAGTTGGTTTTTCAGACATTACAATTTTCAATATTTTCTAAGTCGATACCCAGACTCGTTCCCAGACTCATCCCCAGACTCATCCTTTATCATTGCAAATTATCAACAATTGAGCCTGGCCATAGGAAAACTGGTCGTATCACAAAAATTAGAATTGTGCTACAGAGCCAGAAATGTGCCCAAGATTAAGAGGAAAATGTGCTAAACTCAAATCCGACGTTTTGGTCTATATATGCAAGGAAAAACTGTTAAGACATAAGCCATGGCGCATTTGAAAGGTCTCTTTGTGATTTTTAAGATAAACAAAAAACGGTGATAAGATCCCTTTTCCTGTGGCCTGGCTCAATTATCATTGTAAAAAGGACATTACTTACATTTCTGGAGTATCGAGTCTGGATCTGATTGGTCCATATGCCAAATCATTGTTATAGTAACCAGATGATGTTAAAGCCGAATCGTCAACGTGATGAGCGTCTCCAGATACCAACAGTTTCCACATGTCTAAATTGAAGGTACAATAAACAATATTGAACATTCTGTTTTATTTGTTATTCATTTAAACATGATACTAGCACCTTTTAGAAAATAACAAATCGAGTATTTTTCATTCCATAACCATTCATTCAGTCATTTGCTACATCAATACTATTTAAGCTCTGGGACATATAAAAAAACCGGGATAAAAACATGCACGATTCGAATTCCTCTTCATTTCTTATTGAATATCAGTAATTTCTACTGACCTTAAACTTTTTATAGAATTTATCTTAATTGAAAGATTGCTAATGTAATGAGTACTATGTAACTATTCTGATAATACTTAATTTATTTAATAGTAAATTTACTAAGTAAACTTGCAAAATCAGAATTGATAATTCCACATGTAAATAAAAAGTGAATCTTTTATTCAATTATATGAAATCAAATATATTGAAGGTGTACCAGAGTGGGAGTGGGCTTTCCACATGCTATCATCAATGGCTCTGGTCTCGCCATCTATCGTGTTATTGCAGTTCCATGTAGCAGAACATTCTACTGTAGCTCCTGATGAAAGCTTTGCGACATCTGCACTAACACGATCCTCTACAATAGAAGAAGTGAAAAAGTTCAGGGTGGAATTAAAAGTTTGACTTGGGTAGTTACATGTATTCATACCCAAATAAACTGTACATAAGTTTGATATAAAAACTCAGTTTGCTCATTGGATAATAAAATAGCTAACCGATTTTCTTGAAATGTTATTGTTTTTTGAAATTTATGTTTTTTCACTTTCACAATGTGCATCATTTATGTAATCTATTGTTATATCCAAAGAACACGTGTGAGCTCTTATAGAATTTATTATATAAATAAAAAATATATTAAATAGCCGATTACGTGAACATGAGATAATGTTACGCGAATAATCCTGATTATGCAACCATATATTGTTGGGGTGTCGACCTTTGGCTTGCAACCGAAGATACCTCAAGAAAAGCCGGAGATTGCCGAAGATTTTCTTTGCAAACGAAGTTGGCCGAGGGTACCACGATTGTGAAGAGGACGTCTCCAATTGGTCAAAAAGAGAGGCTCGGCATTCTCCCTCAGATTGAATCGCCAAAATTCGGTTGTATGGCTTACCTTCGGTTGTATGGCTTACCTTTGAATGGACAAGATGCTGTCCCTATATTGTTGATCATTGAGAGAAGTCCAACAACAATAATATATTAAAAATGTCATTTCAGTATAGAATCCATTCAAGTTGAATATTGGTGCGTAATTGTAGAAATGTGATATAAAAACATTGATATGTTGATCTAAAGATGGAGAGTCATCAATTAAATCATCACCCCTATGCTTTACCGTACATATCACGTCATCTTTAAAACTAAATCCACATTAAATTAAATATTTAGAGATTAAACCAAATAGAGAATAATCCAAAAATGTGCAAAACAGCTCAACGGAGTTATAGAAAAACACATCGACAAAATTTGCAATGTCTCGATATCTAACCAAACATATGACACAACACTGCCAAATAACACGTTTATCCCGTTGTAGAAAAGTTAATTGCATCATCATGAGCATAGAAGAAACTCATTTTGGTCATATTGAAGATTTTTAAAATAATCTTGGGTAAAATGATACAAGAATCAATTCAAATACGAATAAATCTCAATTTCTTCTCTATTCAAAATCCACGCGAAATCTCACCTTCCATTCTGAACCCAGTGTCGTATACGATGTTCTTATAAGTCGCGCCACACGTCTGTGTGTTTCCGTCAGCATTGCACATCATACTGCATTCTGATTGGTCAACCTGTCCGTGCTTTCCGTATGAATTTCCACACCAGCATGTAGAGGCATCTTGGTTCCCTAAATGAAAAATTAGGTCGTTCAATAAGTTCGAAGAAAAATGCTCTTATTTCAAAATCTTTTTTTAGTTTTAGATACTTTTTCACGTTTTTCATATAACATGCAATACCATGTGGTTATTGATTCCTTAAATATCACCAGCATCACGTATTTGATTGGTCAAAAATAATGGCTTAAATGGTAACTTGACTTTTGAGTAGGCGCGCTAGGTAGTTAAATCTGAAATTTGAATGACATACTATTAAATGACCCTCTCAATGAACATATTATGATTAAATATGAAAATGTTGGTTGTCATACGATTAAACCATGGTTTTAAAGAATTTTAGCATAACATCAATGGAGATTTGGCCCAAATCTTTTTAAAAAGTCATGGAGAATGATTTAAATGACATAAATGTGTAAATCAAAGCTATTATTGTAGGAAACATATCACTGAATTCAAATTTGATATTAAAAAGAAAGAAAAGTAAGTCATTGGAGGTAAAATGTGCAAATCTCTTAAAAGCTCATGAAAAAACGAGAATTAGCGAGATTTCAAAATCATTTAGAAACTCCTCTATTAACTTCAAAATCATAAGATTATTATATAGGAAATATCCATGGCTGTTAACCCCAGTCTTGCCAATAAAGACGAACGACGACAGAATTAAAGCGGATGGGGCTAAACTGGTCGAAGTACTAGTTTATGGGACAAAGAGACGCTCCAATTAGATAAATAGTCCCTAATCCTAATGCAATGAAGACGGCACGCTGCAATGAGCTTCTATACCGCTTATGGTATAGTGATATAAACACGGGTGTTAAAACACGAATATACCATGAGCACAATACTTTGAGGATCCGCGTTGTTTAAACCTACCGCCGAGCACACTTATACATTAAGACCGTTACACAGCCATGATACCGCCGAGCAAGCTCATTGCATCATCGGGTCTGCTTTACCCCCGTGATAAACATACACTCATATAGGTTCAATTGCAAGAGATAAACTTACCCGAATAGGAAAACCCCCGTGCCTTGCAACTTGTTATACAATCCCATCTACTATTTCGATTAAGACCGGCCTGTATACCAGCCAAGTCTCTATCGGCAGTATCATCAAAACATCCCAGATATGCTGGAATATATTTAAAAGGTTTAGTAAGGAGCTAATATAAAGAGGTTATTTAATGGGAGGTTTTTGATACAGGGTTTATCTGAGAGAAATACAATATATATCTACTCTAGGAAAAGTATGGACCGAGGGTTGATATATTGTTTTTACCGAGGGATATACCCTGTATCAAAAATCGAGCATTTAATAACTGATTTATCCTATACTAATAGTAGCTTTTGAAGATTAGTAGATTATTACATGTAAGTATGCATTGAATGTTGTGGAACCCTCATGTAATAATTACAAATGATAACTACAATCAAAACATGAATATCTTATCTAAATGTAACGGTCTTATTGTTTTTTAAAACTCTACGGCTTTTACATAGAACGAAATTCCCGGGCATTGTTGAGCGCGTGATATATATACCAAATATTCCATTCTATTGAGGAAAAAATGAAATACACCCTTATATTTTTAATCATGTGATCGGTTCTTATCCAATAAAAAAGCGAGAAACATTTCGATGATATAATTAATATATATATATCTACCGCTAACCTCAGCCGCATGTATAGAGATTATCCTATATGAGGTTCAGGATATTGGGATTATCCCGAGGCCAATACAATATATTTGCCCGAGGGCCGCAGGTCCCGAGGAAAATATATTATATTAAAAAGATATATTAAAATTATATTAAAATATATATATCCTGGACCGACTATAGGAAATATGATTTTGATTATCCCTTGGCCAATATAATATATCTACCCTCGGGACCTATGGCCCTCGGGTAGATATATTACATAGGCCTCGGAATAATCCTAATATCCTGAACCTCATATGGGATAATCTCTATATATTGGATAACTTATAGATTACTACTCTAGTATTCAGAAAATCAAATCCTGCTGTATTTTAGTTTGAGGGCTACATTGTACAATTAGCAACTACCATCACATGGCAAAACAAACTTTTTGGCAACATAACAACCAAAAATATCATACATAATTCATGAAATGAACTTTTCGGAAGCTCCAATGAACAAGCTGTTCAGGAACGCGATACACTACAATGACAAAATAAGAATTAATAATGTATGATAGCCTTTACCCCAAAGAGCAAGTTGAATTCATTTCAAATAAACGTGTTAATTATTCATTATGTGTGTCGTGTCGCTTCGTAAAATAAAAAAAATCATTGACCTACGTTCTAAAAGTATAAGAAATATACACTATTACTGAGTTATATCCCCTTTCCACATCTAGAATATCTATATGCTCAACTAATTGTGATATTTACGAAGTGTTTTATCAAAACTGACTATTCATTGGCCTGCGTTTTAAAAGTTTAAAAATATGGATCACTGAATCTTATCCTTTTTCCATATCCAGAATATCTATATACTCAACTAATTTTGATATTTACGAAGTGTTTTATCAAAACTGACTATTCATTGGCCTACGTTTTAAAAGTATAAAAATATGGATCACTGAATCTTATCCTTTTTCCATATCCAGAATATCTATATACTCAACTAATTGTGATATTTACGAAGTGTTTTATCAAAACTTATTCATTGGCCTACGTTTTAAAAATATAAAGACGTGTCGCAAAAAGGTCGCGCACGCATTGTTACACATTTTCGCTTTTTAACACCACAGAATGTGACGTTTTTTTGAGAAAAATGTACACATATGGAAATCCTTTCGTCCTCCACATTTGCCTCTATATCTCAAAATATTTAAGGCGAATAACTTTGATATCGTATATGTATTAACAATGGGATAGGAGCATCATAAAACACGAATCAATTGATATTTTAGGTGAAATAAATATACGTGTTGCTGTGCTTGAAAATAGGCGAATGGCGTAAATTAGCTCTATTTTAATGAATTTTGAAAACCTTTTCGTCCTCCACTTTTCCACATACAACAGAAAACACATACTTTTGCAAACAAAATCAACTATTTATTAATAAGCTAGAGTTTAAGAGCAAAATAATTATGTATAATTTATTAAAATTGATCTCGTATTTTTTGTTTAGTGTACACCTGAAAAGCTGAAGGTAACAAAAAATGAGCAAAAATGGTCGCTGTCAACAGATTCTATATTTTAAACTCTATGACGTCACAATATGGGACGCTTACTAAAATTCATCCTTTGAAATAAAACTCCCATCTACCTTTATCAAGACGAAAAATAAGTATAATAGTCATATATTGTTTGAGTTATGAGCGTTTAAAGACGAAAAATAATTCAAAATGTAACATGTCAACAGGGAATATTTGCCAGATGTTTTGGTAAAAAACTCTTTTTTAAAAAAGAACGCGCAAGAATCGTGAACGGGGTGTAGTTGATCTAAAAACTTCATCGAAACAGCTTTAAAATGATATATAAATTTAAATAGAATATCATCTTATAATCCGGGGAATCAAAGTTACATTCACGCGATACCCTTAAAAAACAAATGCGCCACCTTTTTGCGACACGTCAAAATAAATATCACTGAATCTTATCCTTTTTCCATATCCAGAATATCTATATACTCAACTAATTGTGATATTTACGAAGTGTTTTATCAAAACTGACTATTCATTGGCCTACGTTTTAAAAGTATAAAAATATGAATCACTGAATCTTATCCTTTTTCCATATCCAGAATATCTATATACTCAACTAATTGTGATATTTACGAAGTGTTTTATCAAAACTGACTATTCATTGGCTTACGTTTTAAAAGTATAAAAATATGAATCACTGAATCTTATCCTTTTTCCATATCCAGAATATCTATATACTCAACTAAGTGTAATTATGCAGTGTTTTTTACAGAACTTGTACAGCATGCTTGGACTGAGTTATGTGTACCTGAAATAAAATTTTGCTCCAGGAATCAATCACGCGAATACACCATGTACATTTTATATAAATTAGCACCACAACGCTCTATTTTACAATTTTTCTGACTTTCATTAAACAGACTGTTATCACCCAAATCAACTCAAGTCAAATATTTAAAAAATGTCACCTTAAAGTCATTAAAATAATTTCATCCGTTTTATTCATTCACTTTTGTTATCACATTTATCAACTTGCTTCTTACACTTATTTTCCAATCAAGTTTTTACCCAAAATGTATTATTTTATTGGTGATGAATATGTCTGTAATAACTTAGGTCGATTAACATTATTACATTTTGTTTATTGTAATTCATGCATTTATCCAATGAATGACGAAAAAACGTATATTACTAAAAAAATATGAGAATGTCTTACCATGGTCATTGTATATGTAACTTTGAACCAGCGTGTTGATGCAGAAAACAACCGTCAAAACAACGTTAAACATTTTCTGTTATTGCGGGCCCATTACTGTTCGACTAGTCACCCGATATCAACATATCTATGTGTCAAATTGAGTTGGACTTGAAGGTACATGGTGTCAAAAAAATGTTTATCGTATGATCATTCTAGACTACAGCAGTACTGGTTTGGTATGGCAGCCGATTTTGGTAGTACGGAGTATGTGTGGATATATACACAAATGCCAAAAGGGAAGGGTGTCTAAAACATCTAAGGAAACCCAACAAGAAAAGCAGACTGTAAGTGTAAATCTGTCATAAGAAAAGTAGACCCTATATATCCCAAAACCATGATCTAACGTGAAAAGAAACAATGTCTAACATCCCCCTCCCCCCCCCCCCCCTTCAATCGAGAACCAATATCACAATCCAGGACCAGAACAGCAAGGGACATTTCATTCAATCTGAAGTCATTACAATACATGTTGAAGAAAAATTGAAAAATCAATAGCCAATACTCATAAACATCAAAAATAGTTGTAGATACAAGTACTCATAAAAGATAGAGTATTCAGTCTCAAATGATGTGGGATAGATACAATCCAGTCTCGAAGTCCATAGGCAATTCAAAGGGTCAACATCCGTATAGAATATAATCCATATAGAATAACCGCCCATCAGGTTTAGTTTAACGTACCTTTGCTACTACCTACTAATTGAGATTTTAATACACTTCCTCGAGAGTTTTGAATGATCAATAATGTCGGCACCTTAGTTTTTACTGTACCTCTAGAAACGCTAGTGGGGGGGGGGTCATCTGACACCCCCTCCCCCCCACCCTGTCCGTTAGTGTTATGAAAAATGCGGTTATTAAGCGGCTTGATCCGAAAGTACCGAAGCAATAATTTCTAACACCCAGTACTCTGTTTTCACCATTCAGCGGAATGTCAAAGAATATGCATTATTTATGAAAATCATTGATCTGTCTGCACCTTCAATTATTTAAGGCGAGAGAGTTAATAAACAACACTTATTCCATTTTACTTTTTCATATCGAGACAACAACTGGATTTTGTGTAAACGTTATGTACCATTCAACGGTTTGCGTGAGGCATCTGCGCGGGAGGGTCGGGAATTCCTTAGACATTATTGTCCCAGGGTTTGGGATTCTGGTATATTTCTTCGTCCAAAGAGTATGAACAGTTTCCTTGTGAGCAATACAAGCTTGTCAAATATGCATTTTAAAACATGGTTGGTAATAGCTACCGCATAGTTGAAGTGAAAGGAACAGCTAAGAAAGTACAATTATGAACAAAACGTTTACATAATATTTTTTAGCGGATTCAAAAATCAAAGTCCCCATCACATTCCACATGTTTTTAATACAGACCAAAAAACTAATGCTCGCGTGGTAGAAAATTAGAAAGGCAATTTCTTTTTTCTGTGCAGTCATTTGATGTATAGCATATGAACCCCAAAACTGCTCGAGACGATATATGATATCTAAGACTTTTGATGAATCTGAAGATATTCCGATTGCATGATATGAATTTTTGTGAAGACATGTCCTAACTTTTTAATAATCTGTTTCATTAGTTTTGAAGAAAACATTTATACTTTAGAAGACATGTAGATATTATCGATTTTTAGGATATCCTATGATTTTGAGTGATATCATTTTTATCAACGATATCTGGACAAGTGAGCGTAAAGCCAGTGGCTAAACCTTTAAAACAATTAAATTATCTATAATGTGTTATCAGTCAAAATTTACCCTTCGTTATTTTTATCACAGATAAAGAGAGTATGCCAAACTGACGATTATTTATCAAAATGTTGTACGTAAATGATGTAAAATACCATCATTTCATATACCCATCCTTTGTCAAATGCACATGTTGGTGTATTCTATGATTATTCTTATTAGTCAATTGACTCATCATTCTCAAAGGGTAACATTTGCCTAGTATATATCTCAAAGTTATTTGAAGTTTTAATGAATTCGGTTGTCATCTATATTCAATATCATTCTTATAATGATAATTGAGGGGATTTTATTTTCATAGTTTATTCACGTCGGGGCGCATGCGCAGTTTATATCACTTTTCAGATACTTTAAGTGTGAAAGTAAGCAAGGACAGTATGTCTTTGAGCAAAGGCACAGCATCTCAAGAGAAACAAGACTCGCAAAAATTGCCACCAATGTTCACTCTCTCTTCAGAATGGAACGAAATTGGGAGAGAGGTTAGTGTTACGACAGAGCGTATACTACAAGAGGGGAATTACGTACTAGGTCCAGAGGTCGGAGAATTAGAGTCGGTTTTAGCAGGTTTTATTTATTTTTATTTTGAAGGTATACAAATAATTTGCAGGATGGGAAATGAAAACATAATTTATCACTACATCCCATTTCACTGTTTTATTGCGTCAGTAAAACCTAGAAAATAAGAAAAGAAAATAATATATGGAAAAATATATTCCTATTGTACCTAAACGACATTTGTTTATCTTGGATTGCTTCTAGTTTGGCTAATAAAGTGTGTGGCTTCTTATATTTTGATGCTTCTCTGCCATAGTATTTTCAAAATGATTGACATGGCTAAAATTCTTTAAATGGGCTGTAAATCAATTTTCTTCTTTACACAACCTTTATTTTAAATTTAGTGATTTACTATCCAGCCTGATGAACTTTTAGAATATAAAATTTCAAAGCGACTATTAATGACGATGAATCTGCTAGAGGTACGTTGTACACATGATTGTAGTATACGACGATTGCATGACACACCCATGTTCGACAATTTAAATAAACAACGCGAGTACATTTTAGAAATATTTCAAAGCATATGTTGACAGGTATTGAAAAACGAAAATAGCATATACGTTTTTTCAATACATTTATTTTTATTCTTGTAGAATTTTTATATAATTAGAAAACTTCAATTTGAGAGTTGATTTGAAACGATAAGATAAAAAAGAGTAATTTTGTAATTCAATGAACCACACAAGAAAACAAAGAATTTCGATCCACAGGTGCAATTGGACAATGGTTGAGTTTATTGTAAATTCAAATAAAATGTTTAATCATAAAATAATCCATTAACAGTATCAGGATTTTTATATCAAAGTAACATTTTATATGTCATTTGAAGAATGTAATCCTATTTTCTTTACTTTATTGCTATTTTTAATGTTACTGTAAATTGTATGTTGGATGTATGTTTGGCACTAAAAGAGCATCAGTACAAATGAATCCTCTTATATATATCTCTGAAGCAAAACTATCTTGGTTTCCATACCTGCTCTTCGTCAATGTGATAAATGTAATGAGCTACTTTTGTCATAATCTATATTGATATAAATAATTAAAACAAATGATAATAATCTAAATCCAACCATTTACATGTACATGTAGATGTGACTTACAATGTTGAATACTACTTTGACAGGTTATGTTGGTGTTGAACACTGTATTGCAGTTGGGAGTGGAACAGATGCTCTCCAAATAGCAATGATGGCACTGGATGTGACCAGGGGAGACGAAGTGATTGTACCAAGCTTTACATGCATGGCTACAGTTGAGGGATTGTGTATACTAGGCGCCACTCCAGTATTCGTTGATGTCACTGCCGACACCTTTAATATCAACGTGAACCTCATAAAAGATGCAATTACGTCCAAAACGAAAGCCATCATTGCCGTGAGTGTGTATGGTTTGATTGCGGACTTAGATGGTATCGAAGGATTGTTGAAATCCAGTAACCGTCAGGATGTGACGCTAATTGAGGACGCATCCCACAGCTTTGGTGCGAAGAAAAATGGCAAACGAAGTTGCAACTTTTCGAAGATTGCATGCACTAGTTTTTACCCGATGAAACCGCTGGGTTGCTATGGTGACGGGGGTGCAATTTTCACCAGTGACACTAACCTAGCGACCAAGATGAGAATCATTAGTCGTCATGGAATGGTAGGCCGATATGAACATGTAATGCTTGGAATGAACTCAAAACTAGATACCATCCAAGCCGGGATTTTACTGACCAAGATGAAATCGAATCACTATGAGAAGTCACTTCAGTCGAGAAAAGATGTAGCTGCAATTTACGAGAAATACCTGAGCGATCAGACTGTATTAACGCTGCCTTCTCCGCCATCGTATAACGACCACATATATGCCGTGTATACCGTGATTGTGAACAAGATCAGTCGTGACACTCTAAGAGATGAACTAGAAAGAGCGGGACTGGAGACACGAATACAGTGGCCTAAACCTCTACACCTTCAAGACATGTTTAACTACTTACCATGCGTCAAAAAGCCATGTCCGATATCTGAAGAACTTTGTAAAAACATCTTGAGTTTACCCATTTTCCCTTTCATGACTGAGAGTGAGGCAAAATCTGTTGCTATAACAGTTGGACACGCAATATCTGCCCTTATGCCTGACTGCTAATTACTTGCTCTACTAACTTCTAATTACTACTACTTCTTCATCTAGTTTTATAGAAAAGTGCATCCTGATTTGTCAAAATACACATTTACTAATTCTATAACCAACTTGAACTCTCATAAAAATATGTAAGAACTCTTCAAAGCAGGCGGGGTTGGGTTTCCTTAAACTTTAAATTCTAAGAATTGAAACCTGTTTCTAATGACGAATGGTTTTTAAAAGCCAAAATCTGAGCTATATGGGTTAACATATTTGCATGCATCACATCCGATTGACCTATCTATATATTCTCCACCATCTCAAATATAATATGTAGTTTAGGCTATGTTTTTCACAATTTACCTAAACTTTAACGGAAAATATTTAAGCGATACATTCGTATGGGCGATTGGTCATACGTATCTATAGGTTGCTTTTTCAAACTCATATGCAAACATCAACTCCCTAATAGGGAGTCTTTCAATGTTTTTCACAACCTAAACGTGAACGGAAAATATTTAAACAATGCATTCGTATGGGCGTATTAGTCATACGTATAGGTTGGCGTTTCGATTTTATATGCAAGCTTAAACTCCATAATACCTCCCAAAGGATCCGCGATATGTTATTCACTCATAACTAGGTAAGGTATGTCCTATTCTAGTCAACCAGAACATGATATTTTACAAAAAAAATTCTGCATCATATAACCAGAAACTGCATCCAAAGTCATTTCTATTTTTTGTTTCAGTATAGTAGAACTAATATAATGTAACTGATAAACTTATTAATTCCATAGTTGAGTAAGAATCTATAAATAGTATCATAGGGAATAACAAATCTGTATGCTTATGCAGGTCAAATGGTAGGTGTTGTATGGTTGTCAAGGTGAGAATCCAAGATGCCGACTGACACAAACCATGCAAAAGGTTTCCTTGTAAATACATTCTTTAAGTCAGTTCATAATTTTTAATTGATATTGGATAAAATATTTTGCAATGTGTTGTAAAACTTTATGCTCAATACTCAATGCATTGTGGTTGATTCATTCACTCGGGCGCTGTTTCCTAAACGTTGCATTCCCGCTGCATGGCCATGCAAAGATTTGAAGACAACACATTAAAGAGGAATGATTCAGCACACAATGCACTCAGTCCAGGGCTTAAATCTTTTATCAATTGCTGCAGTTCGAGCCCATGTTTAAATTCTCAGGCAAACACATATATGGATGAAGTAATACGCTTTTGTAAAAATCTTTAGTTTCCCTCAAATCAAGTGTGCACAATGGGGATTCGATAAGTGTGAGCAGAAATTAGTCTTAAGTTGACAGACTTTTTGTGAAGTTGCAAAATATATCTGATAAGTTACCTTTAAGCTGTATTTTAACACAACGAGTATACATTATGTATAAATACTTCAAAGTCACATATGAAAGTTTTATTTTCGTTTCCCTTGCCAATTTCCTCCTGATCCAGGCCAACCACCGCCAGTTCCACTTCCACTTCCTGGCCAACCGCCGCCAGTCCCACTTCCACTCCCTGGAAAACCACCACCTGTTCCACTTCCACTTCCTGGCCAACCACCACCTGTTCCACTTCCACTTCCTGGCCAACCGCCGCCAGTTCCACTCCCTGGAAAACCACCACCTGTTCCACTTCCACTTCCTGGCCAACCACCGCCTGTCCCACTTCCACTTCCGGGCCAACCACCGCCTGCTCCACTTCCATTGCCGGGCCAACCACCGCCTGTTCCGGAGCCACCTGTTCCAATACTACCACTGCCTCCCCTTCCACACGAACCACATTGCTGACTACAGATTTGCATTGTAGTTTGGAATGTCGGGTTACTACAAAGGTTCATATCTTCGTACTGCTTGCATTTTTTACACTCTTCACTCGTCCCGCTAGTTCCAGAACCTCCACTTCCTGGCCAACCACCGCCTGTTCCAGAGCCACCTGTTCCAATACCACCACTGCCTCCTCTTCCACACGAACCACATTGCTGATTACAGATTTGCATTGTAGTTTGGAATGTTGGGTTACTACAAAGGTTCATATCTTCATACTGTTTGCATTTTGTACACTCTTCACTTGTTCCGCCATTTCCAGAACCTCCACTTCCTGGTCGACCTCCACCTATTCCACTTCCCCCAGTTGCGCCTCCACAAGATCCGCATTGTTGACCACAAATTTCCATTGTTGTCTTAAACGTTGGGTTGCTACACAAGTTCATCTGTTCATATTGCTTGCACTTATTGCATTCTTCCGTTGTACCACCTGTTCCCCCTGTTCCGCCACTTCCTCCAGTTCCAGGTCCTCCTGTTCCCGGTCGACCTCCACCTGTTCCACTCCCGCCACCACAGGAACCGCATTGTTGACCACAAATATCCATTGTTGTCTTAAAGGTTGGGTTGCTACACAAGTTCATCTGTTCATATTGCTTGCACTTATTGCATTCTTCCGTTGTACCACCTGTTCCCCCTGTTCCGCCACTTCCTCCAGTCCCAGGTCCTCCTGTTCCCGGTCGACCTCCACCTGTTCCACTCCCGCCACCACAGGAACCGCATTGTTGACCACAAATATCCATTGTTGTCTTAAATGTTGGGTTGCTACACAAGTTCATCTGTTCATATTGCTTGCACTTATTGCATTCTTCACTTGTACCACCTGTTCCCCCTGTTCCGCCACTTCCTCCAGTTCCAGATCCTCCTGTTCCTGGTCCGCCACCACATGACCCACAATGTTGACCACATATATCCATGGTTGATTTAAATTGAGGGTTGGTACATAGATTCATCTGTTCGTATTGACGGCACTTGTTGCATTCTTCGCTTGAACCACCAGGTCCTTGCGTTGGTGGTCCAGGTGTCCATGGTCCACTAGTAACTGGTCCTGGTCCTACTGCCGAACCACCTCAAGAATAAAGCAACACATTTGAACGCTTCAATGTGTATTTCAAATCGTTTAACTATAGTTGGATTAATTGTTTGATCCTTATTTTGAATAGATTTAGATCCTCCAAATTGCATGTGGTGTACACGATGAAAAAATCATTAAACTCAATAATAACATTGATATGCAGCCTCCTAAATAATGCCGAATTTCGAAAAACATCTGTTTTCACAGATTTTTATATATTTCAATGGGGGTTTTTCTTGAAATGTTCACACAACTGTCAATAACTGGATTCAAAATTGTGTACTACATACTTATTGGTTTCCTTTTAATCCTCAAAACAGGATATATGTAAATCGTCCAAAGATTTCTTTCGGTTCAAGTTACTGTTAAATGCACTTTTGAATGTTTTCTCGGTGTCATACAAGCTGACAATTAAAACTTACCACAGGCGCTACAATGACTGGCGCATATCTTTTTAGTAATTCCAGATTGCTCTGGGTCTACACAGTTTCCCAACTCGTACCAAATGCGACATTGCTTCTCCTCAGCCGAGTCTTTGCAACTGCGATCTTAATTATTTAAAAAGAACTCAATAAGTCTAATGGATCGATCTATATATCTTTGCAATTTGACCCTAGTAAGCAATCCGATGTTAAAACTAGTGATCAACGGCTGGGTCCAGGTAATTGTTATGATAGTATATGAAGATGACCTCGGAGAAACAAACAACGTGCATTGGACAAAGTGGTCGTCGGTATGATCAAATGTTGGGAACCATGGCGGATGCATCTCTGTGTGGAGTGTTTTGGTAATTGATTCTTTTTGGTTATGATGTGATCAATTTCTTCTTGAATAATTTGCTCTGTATATTTTGCTAATTCGCACATTGGATGATGAAACTATCTCAATTTAATGAAATGGATGTCTTTATTCATATAAAACAGTGACTATGTTTGAAGTCCTGTGGTCAGAGATCAGATTTACCTGGTTGCTTCCATGTTGTTTTGGGCACAGAACAAGAAGGTATTGGATTCATAGCTGGCTTCTGATGACCAGGACCTAGAATGTCAAAAGTGAATGTCAAACAAATCTATCCAAAAACCATGGTTTATCAAAATATTGACTGTAATACTAGTTTAATGAATGAGTTCCCTAAACATTAGAAACATATCTTGCCGAGACTATTTCCCAAACATGGTATTGTAAGTAACTATTTCAAGTCATGTATGACGTAACACATTCAAAACTGGACCCATGTGAAACATTTCTCACATTAGATTCTGTACCATTTGCAAAGATCATGATCGGAAGGACAGTGAACGTTACAGTTTGTTTGTATAAATGTTGATAAAGCATGACAATGCCCACTTTTGGTTTCTCAATATCCCCTCAAAAACGTTTTAATCCCGGCCTTTTACAGAAAACACAGACAGACAGAAAATTATTCGAGTCTTACAAAACAATCCCCTCAAGCACAAACAATGATTTCGTCCAAAGAAACGGTGCCTATAACCATCACGTGCTAAATGTAAAATGGGATACAAATAGTTTATTTTTGAAGTACTTACATTGGTAAAGTATGTTTACTTTCTTGATATCCGTCGCTGCAAGTTCTTTCACCTTTCCCATTTGATAGTGGATGGTAGGGTCATTCGCTTTCATGGTGGCCCCATTACCATTCCAGAAGAACTATATATGGCAGAAATATGCTATCTTAAACTTGCTCATGTTTCATTAGGCTTACAAAAAACTGAATGCATGAAATTCACATTATGGATAGGTTAAAGTCATGAACATTGAATTACAAACACTTACAGTATTACCATAATGCATGATTGACAGTGGATTATATTCAACATTCTGCGTATCCACTTCCTGTCTGGTGAACTTCCGGTACCATTGCTGCCCTGTCTCTTGAATGTTCTGTAGATTTACAGTGACACACATGTCCCTGTCGGGGTGCTGGTGTTCGTGTTGTAAACCAACGGTATGGCCCAATTCATGAAGAACCACGTGCATCTAAAAATGAAAACACACATATCAGACTGTTCTAAGACAATAGAAATCATGTTAGGTTCAACATGTTTACGAAAGAGCTACACGTATAATCATCTTTTTGATCTTTTATGGTTCTCGTGAAATGCTCATAAAATCAGAACCTAATTAGTAACTAATTAGGTAAATTATTTTAGTTTGAAATATACCTTTTTGTAATAACTAGGAATCGAAATTGCGAGCAATATTCCCGAATGTTGTTTGTGGTTTTAAAAAAACAAGTGAGTATGCTTAAGCTTGCAAGTAGATTAGTTCCTATGTCAGAAAGATACAAAAGACATACCTGTTGACAACGAGCACCAAGATTCAGATTTTGTGTTCCGCCATAGGTCCCTACTGCGGTCGAACAATCCCTTGTAAAAAAGATTCAAATAAACGTATAACCAATACCTTACTTCGAGCCCTGGCGGCACTGTCTTTATATAACTTTCCAGCATATTCGATATGTAAAACTCCGTTTGAGAGATCCAGAGAAACACAATTATTGTGCGCCAATATAAAAATATCCAAGCATACACTCAACCTTAGTAAATAATATTTGGATACAAATTAACACGTGTTGTCAGGTCAATTCACGATAAAATAAGCAGTCTAACAAAAATAGGTGGCACTACGTTCTTAACTTACTGAACTAGTCATAGTTTCAACATATAATGTTATTGAACATGTTAAGTAAAACATCAGTGATTTAAAGAAAACATACTGCAAAACGCTTACCCTTCATTTGAAGGTGTCACTACTTTCAGCTTTGCAACGTCGGACGCTGTTGCAGGTCTGAATCTTACACATGTCACTTGGTTCCAAGTCTGCATGGCCCGCTCAACTAATGCCCTATCCCCCTCTAAAAACAAGTTGAAATTTAAGTTTCATTTTTCTCGCCGAATATGCTTTCAGTGTTAAGCAAAATATAAAGAATTGAATGCTTGTTTGATGCTTGTAAATTTAAAAACTTATTTATCACATTCTTCTTAAAGAGCAATTCAAAAGCCAAGATTCTGTACTTACGAAACGCTGGATCAAACTCATATGGGATTTCCCCGAGTGGCCATTTCCTCTCAGGCACCGTATTCCTTTTGGGACGGCTGCAACAGAGAAATATCATTCGAAGTAAAATGCAATATTCTAAAACGGAGTCACACAGTTTAGTGTTGGTTATTATATATTATTTTACAGTTTTTTACAAAGTGATTCATAGTAGTCCATTTTGTCTTCATTCTCAAGATGAACTCTCTGAACTCTCTCATATGTCATGACAAGCAAAAAAACATTTATGATATCACCCATTGCATCCAGCGATGTTTCTTAAAACTATTTTAAAAATCAGCAATAGTTTAATAGATGGCATGATTTAATAGACTGTTATATTAATAAATACTCACGCATCCTTTGGAACAACAATATCGAGTTCTATAATTTCGTCTCCATCGTCGGTTAATGTTAGTTCTGAATAAGAAGAATATTATTTAAAATCAATTGCACGACATTTAGAATGCAAATTACAGAATGAACAACACGTCAATGTATTAAATTCCAAATCACTTTGGGGCTCCACATGACAAAGTGTAGTATAAAATATAGAGATAAGCAGTACGATGTCGATTTTTTTAAATTAATTTGTGAGGCTACGGCCGCCGTACGACCGCCGTACAGCAAATGTGACTAAGGTTTAACTTACCATTATCGATGATATTATCTATACTCTCCAGCTGAAAAAATAAAGGGCAAAACAAGTGTATTTATCTACAAACGGTACCATCAATGATTTGTTTATCATAAAGATAAATGTTCGACTGGACAGGAAGGTGTGGTTTCCGTGACGTTACAAAAGTTATATTTTGACCCGCCATATGGCTGCAGTTTCAAGTCGCTCGTTGAGTCTAATGAGGCATCGACATTTGAAAAATCACGAGAAAACGATATAAATATTATATAATCTAACCACAAGAGTGAAACCAAGAAAATCAAGTAAATAGACAAACATAAGACAAACAACTTGACTTCACTTCATATTCTGGCTGTTTGGCTGGTAATTGCCGTGCAGAAGTGGAACCGTATCGGGCATAGAACATTGACTCTGCTTCTTGAAAGCTTGCTTAGTCGAATAAACGCTTTGATTCGGGGGGGGGGGGGGTAATATGAGGTATTGATTGATATTTCAATTGAAAAACAAAAGCATTGAGCACTTGTGAAGTTTGGAGATTTTATTTTGAAATTTTATTGTTGAATCCAAACAAACTTTCCAAATATAAGAGCAACCGTATGTATGACTTTATAGTCAACCTTTATTTTTTCAAAATTAAGTTGTATGCAACAAGATAATCTTCAAATTTCGTTTTCCAAAATAAAGTGTATAATTACCTCTAAAGCATTGGCCGAGCATAAGCTCACCAACACTAACGCCAATGCAAACATTTTGTAACCAGTGAAGGTATGGAAGTTCGAACTTTGAATAAGTGGGTATCAGACAATATAATCTAGATACTATTAATTTTCTTATCAAGATAACACATCAGATAAGATTATGTGTTACATGAGCTGCTTCGCTTGAATATGTAATCGTATTTTACAAAAGGGAATATACAAAGCATATTTCAAAACACATCTGGGAAAAGAGCACAATCATAAGGAAAACAAAAGAAATGTGGTGATATTCGTATCCATGAATAGAAATAATACCCATCCTTGAAAAGAAGTAGTACCCATTTTTAATTGAATAGAAATAGTATTCATCCTAGAATAGAAATAGTATCCATGTTTGAATAGAACTAGTACCCATCCTTAGTTGAATAGAAATAGTACGTACCCATCCTTGAATAGAAAAAGTACCATTCTTAGTTGAATAGAAATAGTACCCATCCTTGAATAGAAATAGTATCCAACCTTAATTGGTTAGAAATAGTACCCATCCTTGAATAGCAATAGTACCCACCCTTAATTGAATAGAAATAGTATCCATCCTTGAACAGAAATAGTAGCCACCCTAAATTGAATAGAAATAGTACCCATCCTTGAAAAGAAATAGTACGCAACCTTATTTGAATAGAAATTTTGTGCAATAGTTCAAATATCATTTAAAATTGCTTTGATTTCTACACTCTTGCAGCAACTTCTTATTTTAGATGTAAAAGTTTGCAATAATAATATTCAAATTGAGGGTTTCCAAATAGTACATGTTGTAGTTGTAGGGTCCTTTAGAATATTTTCAATCATTGATTTCCATAATTGTTTCGTACAATCACACTCGAAGAAGATTTGGTCACAAGAATCTATGTTCACCTGGCAAATTCACATATTCATGTATTGGCGATAGTATATATTTCACTGATTGTTTAAACATACATGTATTATACCCACAATGTCACCGGCATCCCTGCATTGGTGACTTGGTGTACATTTCCATTGAAGCGACCCATGAAAACATGACTCATATTGATAACATTCGCAGTATTTTTAGGGCAGTGTCAAACAATGAATGTAAAAAAACATTTTAAGTACTTATAACACTCAAGTTCCTTGACCCTAAAATCAATTAATTCTTGTTATTTTACAAGTATAGCTATTGGAAACAATAAATTGCATTTACTAATAGACGTAATTAGGAATTAAGGCGATATGGAATTTCATGGATAAGGTTTTATCTCATCAATTATTAATTAATTAACGTATATTAATGATCATTTATCAGAACTAAAGGATAACTAATGATTACCACAATTTGCAGAACCTCGTGGCTAGTTCGTCGCTTCATTTAATTAAACATACTGGCAACAGTGGGGCTTTGACAGCAGACCCGTAGCCAGGGGGGGAGGGGGAGTTCGAACGACCTCCCTTGTCAAAAATGGACGAGTTAATAGATTAGGTATACTCCCCTCAAAAAGCCTTGCAAAATCAGGTACTCACCCATCTTCAAGTTTGGAAGCATTTATGTCTTTCCCGAGTTGATCCTTATTTTAGCCTATTTATTAAAAAATCATGAAAGACATATTTTTTATGCATTACCATGTGCTCTTTAATAGATTCTTTAATGGAAAGTCAGAGTAGCTAAACGTAAAGGGGTGTGTACTTCAACATTAGATTTCATCTGAATCGTAAACATATAACAATGAACTTGATAAACAAACCCAAGTGTGAAGAAATATTAAAACTCTAAAGGTATACAAAACAAATATCAATCAGTTAACAACGGAGATACATTACCATAAACATGTACATTCTCACCGGCTATCCGCATTAACAAGGACTGCATTTTCGTGAAAACAAAGGTATACAAAACAAATATCAATCAGTTAACAACAGGGATACATTACCATAAACATGTACATTCTCACCGGCTATCCGCATTAACAAGGACTGCATTTTCGTGAAAACAAAGGTATACAAAACAAATATCAATCAGTTAACAACAGGGATACATTACCATAAACATGTACATTCTCACCGGCTATCCGCATTAACAAGGACTGCATTTTCGTGAAAACAAAGGTATACAAAACAAATATCAATCAGTTAACAACAGGGATACATTACCATAAACATGTACATTCTCACCGGCTATCCGCATTAACAAGGACTGCATTTTCGTGAAAACAAAGGTATACAAAACAAATATCAATCAGTTAACAACAGGGATACATTACCATAAACATGTACATTCTCACCGGCTATCCGCATTAACAAGGACTGCATTTTCGTGAAAACAAAGGTATACAAAACAAATATCAATCAGTTAACAACAGGGATACATTACCATAAACATGTACATTCTCACCGGCTATCCGCATTAACAAGGACTGCATTTTCGTGAACTATTCAAGGAAGTTGAATCTGAAATTAACGTCAGCAAGGAGAGGCGAATTAGTAGTGATCTTCTGATTAGCTAAATCACTGTAAATGTGATTGGATATTTGCTTTCTATAGACATTTTGTTAGAGTTTGACAAAGGTAAATTCTTGCTAGGGGTTATTATATGCTCCGTTGATGTATCAGAAGCAGTAGAAAACGTAAGGATGATATATTAATACGGCGACCCACGTAATCAACTATTCAGTTCCATTGCAGTCATCATTCTTTACAGGAACATACGCAATATCAAGCAAAATAGAAGAATAAACGAGGAGAAAAAATAATAACTCGGTACATGCTCTATATCGTACAGAAATACAAAAGGAGTGATGCGTATTTACATATTATAGAGAAAATGTTTGAAAATGTACGATAATATACTCAGAAACATGAATTATTTACGTCAGTCTTCATACAGATGAAAGAAGAACACACTAATTGGGGTGAACTAGAACAAGAAAGAAGAGGGCATTACCTCTAGGCTGCCGGGTCGATAGAGGCCTACTTAGATCAAGGTACATATTTCTCTCTTTCTTCAGCAGGTATTCCTTAATGGCAGTCTCATAAATATAAGTGGTTACTTGCTCGGATGTCTTTTCAAATGTATTTTATTAATGTATTGTATAAAACGTACATGTATACGTGTACTCTGCATAACGCATAATTTATACGTTATATACGTACTTTAAGAAAAAATCTAGTGTGTATAAATAGTAACTGGTAATTGGATTCTCTGAGTTCTGAGGTAATGAGGATTTTGTATCTATCCCCACAGTGACATATATTATGACTTGCCCATAGCCAGCTTTTACCAGGAGGGGGAGCTTTTTTCCAGGGGGGAGCTTTTTCACAATTTTGGTTAACAATCATGCGAAAAATTCTCAGAATGGTGAAAAACTGCATGATTTTGAAAGAATTTCTGGCCGGGGGGGGGGGAGCTTCCGCTCCCCCAGCTCCCCCTCTGGCTACGGGCCTGTATGATATCCCGATGCTAAGTCAATAGTCAATGGTGTCCCCATGTTATGTTGTAATTTATAAAGTAGGAAAAACAAATATTTTAGCAAGAATAGGGATTAGATTAAAATAATACATATAAGTGATAAAATGACCCTGGAGTCGTGACAAATTAAAATTGACTAATTTGTACAGGACTACACGAACAATTAGAAACGAAGCCATAACATTTAACTTGATCAATAAAGAAATAGGAAGTATTAATTGATACAATAAGGCCATTAAATATAACGATTACTATATTAAAGTGTGCGCCTGACCCGGCTACGTATAGCACAGAGTTTATACTGGCGGATTAGACTAGTTCATTTTTTATATGTGTGTGAAAGCTTTCTCTTATTTGCGTTTTTTCGTTTAGTACAGTTTTGTTATAATTGCCGAGGTCATATAACCGGGATAAAACAATGATTATCGTTGACTGCCCACACACAAAACATACGTTGAGTGAACAGTGTTATTACAAACAACAGGCTTTAGAATACAAAGCGTAGTGTGATAATAAGCTGCACACTACCACTGCTGCATGTACATATTACTAATTTACTAGGGCTCCCAAAGAGTGGATAGGGAGGTTGTGTTTGTCACTTTTAAATTTTACATTTCAAAATTGTCATTTTACATGTCATAATTTGTTGGTTTCATTCGTTTGGCCAATCAAAACAGTGTAAAACAATAAATTGTCTGTTACGTACAATCAATTTTGTTCAGTTTTGATTAGTTGTCAGAATAAAGTTACGTTCATCTGAATCCATGTATGAAAACAAAAATCCTATTTTCACTTCAAAATACTTCAGTGAGATGAAGGCTCGGAACTTATTGTCGTATTCGTTATTTTATCTTCTCGATAGTAGCATTTAGTCGCACATTTGATGCCAGGTCACCTTGTCGCGTACCTCTTGGGGAACCCCACGTTTATGTGTGTACTCATGGAAGTAAATTCCCCGGTGTAGCCGAGAGCCACAAACTTTTCAACAGGTTCGAAATGACCAATTTCTCCCATATATACTCTAAATATTTTATTATTTGGTACCTACAAAGTATTGCTAATAAACATATGTAATTTCAATAAGGAAACTTATCTGGCTACATATAAATTCAATATCAACACTAGCTGTTCTCTCAACACGTCCTGGCTTACCTTGTGGTGACAAACCCTGGGTTTTCGCTATTTATAGTTTATCAACACCTGGACGCATGCGCATTTTATACTTTATCGGGCACTTTAAGATAATGTAACTGTTCAATTTGTAACTATTGCGACACTTCTCACAATTTTAAGCTAAATGTGTCAATACCTAGCTGTGTTATGCACCATTCAAATGTTTGCATCGGACCCCTCCCCCCATGTATGAATGATATTTCCAGAATCCGAGTTTTGAGTATAATAAAGTTATATTTATCTTAATTTTTTATTTATCATGTTTTATTCAATACAATGATATGTATTGAAAGCTATATATTATCGATCTCCCAGTTGGTGAAATTGACTCGATCACGAGGTTGCTCACGGGGTAGGGAATTTGACTACCCAATTTTAATTTTCTCTAAATTCCCATTCCCCTGCGCATGCGTGGGGGTCTCATGCAAATCTTCGAATGATGCAATATGCCGATTTGGCTGCAATTTCTTTCTTTGGGGAATGAATGCTTTTATCTCCCAAATTATTCATCAACTGGAAAGAATAATCTGTTCAAAAATGATTACAGCTTTTATCTCTAGTGCATGTTCAATTACTCCGTAAGCTAAATTCTGATTTATTTCACGCCATATTGTGCAAATATTAGCTGAGTATAGCGCACCCTTTCACTTCAGCTGTTTTCCACAATAATCTTCATACTAACTGTACAACTGAAGCGTTTTGCCGTAGACAACATTACGTGGAATTTATTGCTTTTAATAGGGAGACAACGTTACACGTTTTGAGAGAACCTGTATGTGAGCGTTTAATATTTCGACCCCCGGGGATTACTGTATCGTTCTCAATTCGCTTCCCCTAAACCGCCTTACTATTACTTTTCGTATATCTTTGTACCCAATCGGCGCAAAAGTAAACAGTACAAATGGGAGAACTAGTCTACAGAGGAAAATAGTCATAATCGAAGATAAAATCGTCTGGAATTGTTTGCAATAACCTACCTGGACCTTTGTCATTAGTTTCTGAGTATTTTAATGAAGGAAACAAAATTGAGGATCAAATATTGACCACCTTTAATATACTACCCAACGTAACCTTCAAGTAGCCGGCTCAGACAAAAGTCTGAAGTAATACAACAATTGTAGTATCCTGTCGTTATTAATTGCTTTAAGTTTTTATCATCTTATAAGCAGTGTTAGGGGTCAATTATGTCCACAATATAATAATTGTACTATTAATCGATAACAAGTCAAGCGTGGCTAAATATCATTTTACCTATGAGAAAAAAAACATTTTTACAAGAATGAAAAATAGAAAAAACGAGGGATTTACAAGAATAAAGTCAACATGCATCTATTTATAAAATAATAAAGTTAGTTATATTTTAAAGGAAAATCTATAATAGCCTTGAATAGGTGAATGGTTTCGACGAGTGCAATTATGGAAATCCGAAACTATTCAATTGATCCAGATACACAGTGTTCAAGCATGCGGAAAAACCAAGTTGATTGTGTATTAAGTGGATACATACAATCATAAGGAATCGATCCAAACGAAATTCTAAGATTTTTTGAGTTTCTTTTTATTAAATTGTAGAATTCTGATCCACTGGGTAAATATTCAGAGAGATGGATATGTTTAATCTTAATTATGGTATGTTGGTTTTAGTGTTTATTTTACGGAATTACGTTAGTTTTCCATAATTTTGTCTCAGTTCTGCAGTCTTAAGTTACCGATTGGACAAGTCATGTTTCCTGCTGATCCTCGTAAACCATGAATTTGATTGGTTGAGCTAAACTTGAATGCAGTCGAGTTGCCATAGTGACTGTATTTTTTCGCTAGAATCAAGGGTGTTGTTATTGCCAATGACATCAGTGTCACGTTACAGACAAATTAGTGTTGATGTCATTTTTACGGTTACAACAGGCGATGTTGTGGATGTAATTATCTCGACAGGATAAGTGTATATTAATTTTCAAGCTAGCTCTGGGTATATTTAACACCTGTGCACCTGTAAATCTTCAATTTACATGTTCGAGGACAAACATCTATTGATAGTGGGGGAAATGTTACAGTATTAACTACAATGTGATAAAGTAACATTAACAGACTTTGCCTCGTCAAATGATTAATTTTGACCCAAACGATAATTAGGATTACATCGTTTTGTATACGGATTGTGTACATCGATATATCTGTGTAAAGCAGATTACAGGTGCTTGGCAGCTTAGCACCGTTGTAAATTGGATATTTATTGCAAGTGGAAGCGAAACAATACTAAACAATGTTTGTTGCCCCTCATGAGAACTATAGCATGAATTATGGAGGAGAGTCGCTAACTAATACTCTATTATCCGTAAAAGCATCTCGATAAATATCTATATCGGATACTCTCTGAGAGTGTGATAAGTCAGATAGAGCTATGCAATGCATTTCCGTCAATGACACTAAGGTATTTTACTAAGGTTTGTACATACTCTGGGATTCAGCGATGCAATTATTTAGACTGCATTAATTGCTGGAACTACAATATCTAGCATACACAGCGTCGACAGAGTATGTATACAGGCGTTCTTGTCAAGCAGTTAATTTTATGTGATTTTAGATGGGAAATATATAATATGTGTTCCGGCGTTTGGATGGAACGTTAGATGGAAAACGATTTGAACGTGTAGGATTGATACGATGATGGCGTGTTATCTTGGAACTCGAATGTATGTACTGTAACATTGCATTACTCAAGCACCAGAACAACTGTATTACACAATGGGGTGCGGAACTAGTAAATCCGGCATGAAACAATCAGAAAAATGTAAGTAGCCTTTATTGTACAATCTTAAATAAAATCTAGGAGCGAATGTAAAGATGGGAAAAGTTGATGTGTAAAATATACCTACTCGATTCAGATATAACTTATCTTACTATCCTACTGATTTAAGTTTACCTAATGGTGACAGGCGGTAAGATATTCGACATTTAGGCTAGTTAATGAAAGTAATCTCAATGAAATCGTGAAATATATTGTTGAACCCGCAGCAATACTAATACGATCGCTTGCTAAAATCTAACCGTTTTATTTACCGCCTGTTTATCAGATCTGATGTGTAGTATTAATTCATTTATTAGATATTGATGCTGGCTTTTAATTTCTTTTCATATAACGTGCAATGCTAATTTACTGCATGCGTATTATATGATGACTATACGTAAAGCAAATAATCCATTATTTAACATGTTTAACTGGGATCATTTTGATCTTTAAACTACAGAGTGAGCCACAAAATCAATACACAAGTTTAAAGATGATTGTAATTATGATGATTATCATTATTAAACGGTTCATAGTTAACTCGGATCCTATGTATTTTTGTATTTTTCATTAGTTTTAGCATTAAAATGGTAGTAATATATAAAAAACAACATTAATCATGCCATGTATTATATGCCATTAAAGAGATAAATCACTATCTAATGATATGACACTATCGGAATGAAAAACCTTTGTTTTTGTGGGGTTAGAGGCTAAAATTGGCAGCTGTATCTTAAGTAGACGAATGCATCTATCATGTAAATACCTTATTCCCTCTTAATTTAGTTTTTCTTTGTATTAATTGTAGGAATTGTAATAGCTGGTTTAGGATTTCTCAATATCCAGAACCGATTATCACATAAATTATTATAATATTAAAAATTCTAAAACTTGGGTAAGTTTTCCTACCCATAGTAGCTAGAAATTAATTACACCTTCATCCCCGGGGATGAGAAGGATGGATATAAAATATATCCTATGATTTCAAGTGGCATAATCTTATCAATGATTGGATATCGTTTATATATCGACCATCTCCACCAGTGAGTCCAAGGCAGATATGAACATCCCATAGTTATACCCTTGAAACATTACATACATATGAACGAATAACGTGTAAATATTCTATGAACATTTATCCATATATATAAGTCTATTTTTTATTGTTTGGGTATTATGTTATTTTTATGATTATACTTTTAATAGAAGGCTTTTACCGCACATGCGCTCCACACACTACAGAACTAAAATTGATATGTCAACATTTATATTTTAGACAATGCCATATTACCACATGCAGACATTTCGCCTAAAATTTCATTCGTATGATGCAAGACTCGACATTCACCAGTAAACTTGAAATAATTTGTCACCCACGGAGCAAATTAATTATTACTGCTTGATAAACGTAAATGGTAGCAGTGTCACATTGAGTTCTATAAGTATGAAAATAGCACGCCGTCTTGATATTTCAAGGTAACTCGTTTGAAAAGTGATGGCAGTGATTGAAATTACGATGTAAAGATAAAAACCGAAATGAAATATTTGTAGATTTCTTTGAAAATCTAAGAATTATCACATATAGAATTTTTCGTAAAAAAGAAATATAATATTTGAAACACAACTATTATTCGAACTTGTGATCGGACATAAGTATGCTGTATACTTCAAGGTAATAAAGTAATATCATACTAATGTTCGATCATAAGTTCGAATAATGTTGCGTTTCAAATATTAATTGTATGACATACACGAGACCAATAAAAATGGTACAAGGGGGAATCGGACCTGCAGGCCTTACTATTTATACATGCTTTTTCTGTTTTGGAAATTCGATATGTAATGTATATTTCTTAGTTGTTCAAAGAAATCTACAGTGTGTCTCATAAAAATGTTACGCTTACAAAAAGTTCAATATCTTTCACAATTTTGACCTTTCACCTAAGATATACTTTGGATACCAAAAGGCAAATCTTTCTCGAATAATTTGACACCAAAAGATTCAAAATTGTCCTTGATTGGCTCTACAGGACAGATTTTAGTGTCCCATGGTAAAATCTGACTTGCAACAACGTCTAAGTGATTTGATGGACCAAATGACAAAAGAGGACGTTTCTTAAACATTTAACTTTCTTCTGAGTAGAAGCTCGATCTTTAACTGAGTCATTCTGTAATTTTTCTATCTGTCTTACATATGATCATCGGGTCTATCCAAATAAACATGTGGTCCCCTCAACATGTTCTCCAAAGCAAATCTGAGGTGCCATTGCCCATGCGCAAATGCATTGTAATATCACATTGATGCCGTCAATTATTTTTGCAGAAGTTCATTTAGGTCAGTTTGTGATGCTGTAAAGCGCTTTCAGAGGCCCTTCAAAAAATCAAGGGTGTAAAGTGGGATGACCCTGGGGGCCAATCCATTGAGTAATTCGATGCTATTTTCTTATTTCCAAAGAGTTCTACTAAACATTCTGCCACAGGCCTTTGCATCATCTCATTGCTATCATACGTAACAAAATTGAGCACTCTGACAATGAAATATTGTATTTCTATCCAGGAAAGAAACAACTGGATCATTGATCATATCAAGATATCACTGTCCACAGCATTCGCACCAAAAAAGAATTGATCACCACATGTCCAACCACTGAGAAGTCAAATCAGATTTCACATGCGTCTATAAAATCTGTCCTACGCAGCCAATCATGGACGGGTTTTGCATCTGATGGTGTGGATTTATTCAAGAAAGACTGGTCTTTCGGTATCTAAGTATATGTTAGAGGAAAAGTCAAAATCATCAAATATATTGAACTTTTTGTAAGTGTAACATTTTCTTGAGACACACTGTACAAATATTTCGCTGCAATTTTATCTTTATATCGTAATTTCAATCACCGCCATTAATTTGACTGTCATTCACCATTTATTAAGCAGTAAGAAATTAATTTGCTCCATGGCTGACAAATTATTTCAAGTTTCCTGGTGAATGTCGAATCTCGCATCATACGAATGTAATTTTAGGCGATCTGTCTGCACGGGTGAATATGCCTAGTATCATATTATAATTGTAACCTGCATGTTGCCATGACATATTGCTTCTGTTTTCTTAGAATAGTCCGTGAATAGTGCTTTGTCATCGCTGCTACAAATACACAACATTTGCATGCGATGCACTCATTTTCGAAATTAAATTACACTCGAACGACACTGCTATAATGAAGTGGAATCATATTAAACATTTAAGTGTTAATGGTACCATAGAGCACCAAAATTCGTTTTTTCATAACGTCCGAATCACGGTGTTTTTATATCGCCACCAAAAAGTGGTGACATCGGTGGTCTCCGTTTTTTGACGGCGGTTGGTGGTTGGCGATCGGCGTCTTTAACAAATTCTTACAACTTTCAATAACTTTTATAAGTTCAAATTTGACTTTATATTTAAGATTTGACTTCCAATGACCTTTTCAAGGTAACAACCTTTTTAAACTTGCTTCAAATTGACCTTTTTCAAAATCATCTACAAGTTCTCAATCGTTCAAATCTGACTATAAATTTGACATTCAATGACATTGTCAAAAACGATTTGACCTTCGATGACATCCTCGAGGTCAAAAGTTTTTTTTCAACTTGCTTCAAATTGACCACTTTTTCAAAATCATCTACAAGTTATCAGAAGTTCAAATCTGACTTAAGATTTGAGATTTGACCTTCAATGACTTTTTCAAGGTCAAAAAATGTCAAAAATGTCTTTTTTCAACTTCCTTAGCTTCAAATTGACCAATTCTTTCAAAATCATCTACAAGTTCTCAACAGTTCAAATAACTATAAATTTGACCTTCAATGACATTCTCAAGGTCAAAAAAGATTTGACCTTCAATGACATTCTCGAGGTCATAAAGGCCTTTTTTATCTTGCTTCAAACTGATAAATTTTTAAAAAAATCATCTACGAGTTCTCAGAAGTTCAAATCTGACTTTAGATTTGAGATTGCACCTTCAATGGCCTTCTCAGGGTCACAAAAGGTATTTTTTCAATTTGTTTGAAATTGACCAGTTTATTTTTTTCAAAATCATCTACAAGTTCTCAGAAATTCAAATCTGACTTAAGATTGAACTTAAGATTGTAATATTGTGAGCAACTAAGTGGTGACATTTTGTCATGTTAATGCCTTGTATTTTGGTAATGGTTCCTGAAAATGGTAAAGGGGAAGAGGGGGGGGGAGGGTCATTCCTTTGTGTTCTCGATTTCTATTTCAAAGAATAAGATTTCATAAATACTTTAGGGGCGCTTGAAAAAATGCACTTTGATAAAATATTATTGTAGATTATTTTGCCGTTAACATTTTGTCGTTACTTTTGGAATCTGTTCGTAGTTATGGAATGTGCATACTTGCACCAAGACAATCTAATTAAACCACGTGTTAAACACTTTCTATGTAGCGCTAGCATCGAAATTGACTCGCACCGTTTCTTATATGTTAACTATACTGTAATCCTAAATGGAACTTAGACTTTCGAAAGGTTGTGTTGTTCTGGTTTAATCCTTTTAAGCCGAAATCCGGACTGAATATTTCCTTAGCTTGCTAAGCTCGGAATCTTTTCTCCTCCTATGTATGTATGATAAGCTTAAGTCAAGTATCTGCAACATTGCAAGTCAATTCCGATGCAGTCTGCCTTGAGACAACGTGTACCAATGCTTCGAATCGATAAGTGTGTAACGTTGCTGTGAACGAGTAGCCTGCTTAGCCGTCGAAGCTTGACCTGTTGACCTTGACCTGCATACATTCATCACCATAGATACCATTCCATATACTCGAACCATCAGTCATTAGCTGCTTATTTTAGACATCTCTCTGCACTACGTCATGCCATATTCGAGCCAGGCCACAGGAAAAGGGGTCTTATCACAGATTTTTTCAATATTCTGATTTTTTGTTTATCTTAAAAAGCACAAAGAGACCTTTCAAATGAGCCATGGCTTGTGTCTCAACAATTTTTCCTTGCATATACAAACCAATATGTCAGATTTGAATTTAGCACATTTTCCTCTTAATCTTGGGCACATTTTGGCTCTGTAGGCACAATTTTAATCTTTGTGATAAGACCGGTTTTCCTATGGCCAGGCTCATTTTATGTTCTGTACTCTTTTTCCTTAGGAACCAACATTAGATCTCAGGAATTTATCCATGATCAATTCGAGGATAAAAATGAAAAGCTATATTAGATCTAATGGTCGCTCCTTATTGTGTTTTTCTATCTATATTAGTGATTCTCAATCAAGCCCCAACTGGAATAGTAAACGGCAAACGATCTGATAATAAAACCGAATCGCCTGACAAAAGAAACAATCCTGCAAGAGTTTCAAAGGCATCTAGGCTGAGCAAACTTTCAGAACTCATCCTGCGTAAAAGGTCTAGCATCAAGGATGGAGGTGTCGAAGTCAGGAGTAGAACATCGAAAATAACTCTTCGCGAGGTCGCGGATAGAGTCCGAAGGCAGTCAATGGTACGTCGGAGAAGTAGACAAAGCAGGGAAGAGGAGGTACAGAGACTTTATCCTGTAAGCAGTAATGAAAGTATGCATCAGTACGTCCGAGATGGCCCTGCGAGTGTCGATTACACCGTTGAAAGACATAGGTCTCTTCATCGATGGGATACCCGGTCATCAAACGTAACAATCGGCACTACCCATAGCGCCTACGGCAGTCCGGAATCTTTACCATCTTGGTGCACTCGGCGATCTGGAGCAAGGTCACGGCGCTTCGGGTCAATGAGTAGTAAATCTACCCAATCGAATAAATCACACAGAGGTCAAAGGTCAGGTCATGCTTCGACGAGCGATGGCAGTGATTGGGGAGAAGATGAATTAGACGATGCCGAAAGCTACAATTTTCGCCGGAAATATAAAGCAAAGGTGCATCACTATTACGAGCCACCTGTGCAAAGGTCTAATATAACAGGTTAGAATTATCACTCTGCTATACCCTAACCCATAGAAATGCATAAGATACTCTGTTTGTCTCATCGTATTGTTTAGTATATTTTTGAAAGTACCTTACTAACATCTACCTGTCATCCGATAAACCATTCATAAGGAACAGACACATAAAAACAAATAACATAATCATTACTAATAAGCCAAAGGGTTGCTTATGAACACCAAATGCAGGGTATAGTAGAGTGATTATGCATGAGCAGCGGTAGTCGAATATATGATGCAATACTTGATTTAAATCTCTGCATGCCTTTAATTTTCTTCTCAATACGAAATACTTTACCTGGGTATTGTCTATTTCCTGCTTCGTCATAATTAAGAGCTTTATTGGCTACGTCTTGCTTCTCTATCAAAGGGCCTGCGTTGATCTATTTTCTATATGTGTGGGCATAACTTGCCATTTCTGGCTTGTAATAACTCATTAATCATTTCATGTATCCTGTTTATACTGCCTTGAATGTACACCCCTCCACAAGTTTGAAAACTACGAGTCCCTATTGCAGCGTGTTAAATCTTGTTTTTATTAATGATTTTCAAATTTCCTTCAATCTCAACAGGTTTCAACTCTAAAACAAAATTGATAGATTTTTATAATGTACCTATTCAGATAGCGTCTTATTCTTGCTCCAAAAAGGAAATTTCGATTTCGTAATATCAAGGGAGGGGTGTATCTTGTTGAAACGAATCCATCCTCCGTGCTTAGGATGTTTAACAGTGCAGTGGCGTCGCCTTCTGTTGGATAATTCTAGCACGTAAACGTATTAGGGTGTATTGACATATGAATATTGACATAGAATCAGCTGGAGATGAGAAATTTCATCGGGGTATTATTTCTCGAATACGCGAGTACAATAATCATGCCGCCTTTTTAGGTGTTTTGGTCAGTCGTCTGGTTAACCGAACATTATATTGAAAAGTAGTCGAATATAGGAGCATTTTTTCAAAAGAATTTTAATCTTAAAATTCTGTTTTTTACCATGCTTATTTTCTTAAAATCAAAAATTGTTCAATGAAATATGAAAAAAGTATTACTTTTATGTTCAATTTTCCAAATCTTCTCATTATCAATATCTATTTTTTACGATACAATATTTGGTAAATGCGACCCTATTAACCCCCCCCCCCCCCCCAGGTGAAAGATCCTAATTTCCATTTTCTGAATAGATGACCCGAAACCGTTTATTTTTGATGCTGATAATATCTAGGTGACATGTAGATGTCGTGGCCTTTATTTGGAATTTCTTATAGAATAGATGCCTTTTGAATTAAGCACAGGTGCCTGCTATTGTGATTAATTTGGTTAGCTGTTTGGACTAAACGGATTATCTTCACCTCAAACAGTGTCGATGAGGCTCTTTGTCAAGGGAGAAGAATGAATATATTCTAAAAGGGTGATCATCTTACCTTCTAATGGTCTTGAAATTTCTTCCCAACAATGTTAGCAGACTTCGGCAACATTTCAAAACAAATATTTCATATTATTGAGATGATGGTCGGCCATAGAATGAGTTGATTGTTTTGTTATACCATTATTAGACACTAGTTGAGTTAGAAATCAATGTTAATATTGTTTTCAGCTATGAAGGCGGCTTTACTGATACAAAAATGGTACAGGCGCTATCAGGCGCGATTGGAGGCCAGAAGAAGATGTACGTGGAACATTTTTCAGTCAATTGAATACTCTGGCGAACAAAACCAATTAAAGGTAAGATTACAAATTGCGATCGATGCATCCAGAACGACCCACGATTCTTTTTATTGTCAGGTGCATTTTTCAGTCAGGGGGGTGCACCCATCGCACCCCCCCCCCCGCCGGTTACGCCTATGCATGAATATCAATGGAGAGGGGAACAGTTATTACAAGGACCGAGTTATCTGTATAAAACAGCCCTACACAGTCATGCGATAATGTTTAAATAGTTGGTGCCTCATCAGAATGCTTTCCGATGGTACTTATTCATTAATCAACGTCTTTGTAAAGTGTTGCAGTGGCATGTTTACGATCTATTAGTGCCAAAATTATATAAATGCTAATGGGTTGATAATGTAATAATTATGGCAGAGTAGGTGTGTATTTGTATGATCTATAATCTGAATTATCTACAATGTTCCATACAAAAGTGCAAATGTCTTTGTGATGTAAATTATTAATGCGAGTATTTGTTCCTTCTGTTGATGCAAGAGTTAAAGAACATGCGTAATGGTGAATATTTGATTTAAGACACAAGGCTTTAGTAGCTCCACCTTATAACACTTTGGAAGTCGAAGATAGAGTATTGCCCATGCTGATCGTATTTGGTACATCAATCCTACACATTTGGTGGAAGGGCATTTGCTTTTGATAATCTCTCATAATCTAAAGAATTTGAGAGCTGGTCTATTCCGAGGAATAGTACTGGCTCTGGATTCCATTAATGGAAATTTCGACATAATTTAAGTCTCCACGGGGACAATATACTATTTTATGACATTGCATTATGTTTCATCCATTAGACGTCATTATATCAATGATGTCAGGTTTGATGTTCTTTAGAGATCAGATTGTAGATATTTTGCGAAATTGTATTTAAGCTCATTAAATCTTTTGTGGGCTCATTACTCATAAACTTGTGAAGGTGATTTACTGGATCTTCGACTTCCATGATGATTATAACTGAACACTGTGGATTAAAATGGATCTACCCGAGGCGTATTTACTCAGAACGCAGGGCTCCAGAAATCATCTACTGTGTTCCTTCCTCCTTATGGAAGGAGGTATACGTTCTGGAGGCCTGTTTTTGGAGGATGGAGGCGTTGGAATAAAATACAAAATGTGCGAAATCAATGTACATGTAAGGTCAATTATACAACGACAATTAGTAACCTAAAATACAGTACATTTGAACATGCTCCGAGCCATTTGGGAATGGGTAATTACAGATATACATACGTGACATCATACAATGTTCTTCTTATGCCTGCATTACCGCATCCTTGGTCCAAAGGTATTCAAATTTATTCCGCATGAGCTGCCTGTGACAATGTACACCCGATCTTGAAGGATGGTATGACCGAGCCTTGTGTATCATCTGTACCTATACAGGTTGGGCCAAAAACCAATACCATTTAGAGATGAATGATTCATTTGATATATCTTAACCATGCCATGTAGTATATGTCATTTTAAAGATTTTTTCCTAACAATATGACACCATTACCATCCAAATTTTCATTTTCCTTTTTTGGTAGTTTATGACATCCCTGGTGTTAATTTTAACTCCAACGTGTAATTTCAATCGGATGGTGTCATATTGTTAAAAACAATTTATCTTTAATATAAAATAATATATAAAACATGTCATGATATAACAAATGTCGTATGATATTTATCTTTAAACGTCGGTATTGTTTTTTGTCCCACTCTGTAATTACTGATGATGGCACTAGCTAGATTATATGCTACCGATTATATACTAGTATAGTATTACACGGCAATATATCCATGATAACACTTAATTGTAACTATCATCATCAGATGAGCCTATTAGATATATCAAAGAAGTTACATTCATGATGGTGTCTCAGAATTTCTTATGAAACAGAAGGGAATATTTCTAATTTATCAGTCTCTCTTTTTTATCTAAAGCTTTTGAGAGATAGGATGGACGATGGATCCCTTAATGGAAGGATACGATATGTGAAAAAATGTGATTTTGATCAAATGTTCTTGGCTTGGTTAGTGGTTATTCTCTGATTGCATTGGAGGTGTTTTCTTTTCCCTGTATTCGCATATATGTTTTTACCCGTTGATGGTAATTTGCCTGTGATTGGTATTATATATGTATTGAGGTTCATAGACCTACACTGAGTGTCTGGGTCCGTCCGTTAATAGTGATGGGGCAAATTAAACCTTGTATTTGTATGTCCGTGATCCGTGTATGGCCAACTATAGTATCTATTTCATCTTTGATCCTCATAACTCAAATCGTCTCGGTTTTCGAGAAATCATTATTGTTGATGTAAACTCGCTCTTATTCATACCCAATGAATTAATATATAATATATATAACGATTGATTGAGGAATCTCAGTCGGAGTCTTGGTGTACATTAATTAATTAATTAATTAACTAACATGGCACCCATGTGGAAACTTCCTGACTGTAATAGTATATTGAACGTTATAAGTCTGTTTTGTAGAAACATAATACCTTCAGTTACATGTTATATTACATAGTATACCAGTTATCATTACTTATAACTTCCTTCATTTCATGTTATATTGTACATTACATTACAATGATTATGTAGCCTGGTATTGGTCGTGTTGTTGTTCTTTGATGGTAAACAAAAAAACTAAAAATTACAAAACCTATCAAGTTTTAATACTAAAACAGTTCATATATTGTTTGTATAGTTTTATATCCTTTGGTAGTTTATCGACTATGAAAAATTAGTTTCTCAGAGTTAGCCAACATTTTGAAATTCTTAAATTTATTTAGCAAATGGATTCCTTCAAAGAAAACACGTTTTATTTTCAAGTAACGCTTTTAATAAATTGATGAACGAGCTTCTCAAAGATTTACACTAGTGTATATCTATTTCAATTCTGGAAAGTTTCATTTTATGTTTTCAGTTGTACAACTTCTTTGATGACATGCTGACACATCTGCAGATGAACCCAGAGTCTAATCAACAGTCCAACGTAGCGTCGAACATGTTATCTATATCGACACGACCACATGGTAATGATACGAGAAAATGGTAGTGGTTAGCCTGCATTTTAAATTTTTGGGGCTCACGTCCATTATGTTTTCAATTTGCACACATAGTAAGATATGCACATAAGATATGCACATGTGATATGCACATAAGCATTTTCTCACTCATCACATCGAGATAATTGTTGGATACCTAAATGAATGATATCTACTTTGAGGGGTTTCAGTATCCAAGTAAGTCGTTCGTCGACAAAATGATTAAGGCACCTGAACCCATTAGCTTGTTATAAAACACAAACACAAGACTGGCGTGTCGCCTTGTGCAGTTGCAATACTTCATGTCAGTCTAACACGCCATCGATGTATATAAACCAAATGGTTCAGAAAATGACATTGTACTCATTAGAGGGATTCAAGCTCCTCTTTAGAGAACTTGTACGTGGACGTGTCATATAATGATCCCCAGGGATTAGTGCCTCCCCTTCCAATCGTTTTCCCAGGGACCTTATTACATCTACTTCATTTTGCCGTTAATATGGCAAGTAAATACTGCGAATGAGAGAATTAATTCCTACAGGGCCATCATTCTACAGTTCACGAATGAATATTTAAAATATGCAGAACTAGTATTAGTTCTTTTGATACTAATGTTTCCCTATCGTTTACAAGCATTTCTACCAGAAAAGAGGATGTCATAAAAACATACTAATTCCCTTGCTTGTCGAAACAGGTCAGGGTTTATTGGAAAAGTCTATTAGAAAACATGTTTGATGCGACACTTAGCATTCCATCATACATCTGAGAACCAGGGGGTCATCATGGACTTCAAATAACTGGACATTAACAGAAACATCATAAAGTTACGAATTCTTTTTGTTCAACGTAATCACATTCGTTGTAGCATGTTGCTACTTGAATTACGAAAATAGATATTATTTTTCTAGAACCTCGACATGTGCTGATGTGCCTGAAGTCATTAGACACTCTTCCCTTGCAAACCATAATCCCAATCCGCATCAATAAATCTACTTTTTTAGAAAATGGTAGCAACAGCAATGCCGAAGAAGAATTGCTTAAGAATACTGATCCGAGCAGGGTGAAGGTGAATGCGATGTATAAAGGAGCAAAACTAACTGCCCCGATGACATCTGAACAGTTAACATGGCTAATAGAAGCCTATCGAAACAAAGAGGTACTGAATGGAATTTTCTTTTTTATTCGTTTTGAGCCTGTACGAAAATAAGGTTGTACCCCAGAGAATATTTACCTCTTTTTTTGTGGTACCTGGGACTTGTCTCCAATATGTAAAACTTATTGGGATTTGTTCGCCTCATAAATGTGTAGGAGTCGAATATAACAGGAACGAGACCATATTCATAACTACAATGGTGTGGTAGTGTTTATTACATGCATCTTCGCATTATTCAGTTTAACATTTACATTTACACAAATTACCTGACATAACCTTTTGTAGTAGTTACACTCTACTATACCTAACCCATAGAAATGCATAAGAGACTCTGTTTGTCCAATTGTATTATTTAGTACATTTTTGAAAGTACCTTATTAACATCTAATGTCATCCGATAAACCGTTAATAAGGAACAGACAAATAAAAACAAATAACATAACCATTACTAATAAGCCAAAGGGTTGCTCATGAACACCAAATGCAAGGTGTAGTAGAGTGAGTTACTATGTCAGTTGTTCTCCTACTATGGTGTCAGCGTCATAGTTTCAATGGTTGCGATGGCGACAACCTATTTTGGAATCTTGAAATTCAAAATGCAGCTGGTAATGTAACCCAGCAGATCATAAATCTTTTCACTCGTAGTATCAAATCTTTTCTACAAAATGCAACTTACAATAAGAGCTGTATTTATGGGTATCTGTCTCAATATTATAGTGTTTACAGGAACTGAATCATCTTTACCTATATCAATCAACTCATTGTTAATACGACAGTGCTTTGATCACAGCGGATGGCAATGGTAGCTAGTAAGAAATTAATTTGTTTTTCTGATTTTAGTTATTACATGCTAAATATGTGCTTTTTGTACTGCACGAAACAAGACGGATGCTCAAACGAAGACCGAATATTAGTTATGTGTCGACAGCAATTACAAAGCAAATTACAGTGTGTGGCGACCTCCATGGCAAACTAGATGATCTCTTCATTATATTTCACAAGGTAAAACGCTTTCCTTGATATGTAAACAACAAATGCTAGTCAAGCTGAGGATAACTTTTCCGATTGATTAGCAATATTTTGGAGTTCTAATACCAGATATAAGTAACTCCATACTGCGAAAGCACATGGGATAAAAATTATTAAAACTTATTTTCGGTTGATGTTTTGACCAAACTGCAATTGCATTTATTAGTTAGTTTGCATTTTATAAAGGCATGGTGTGGTCAAGTTAAAAAAGTTTCTGGGGTTCCCAGAAGCATATATTTTTCATATTTTGTATTCAATGCTCCTTCATTTTCGTATTCATCAATTTTTAACTTTCTCGTTTTTACCCTTTCTATTCCAACATACTATATCTATAGGCCTACCTCTTATAACTCGATCCAAACTATACCAAAAGTGGTCTCTGGAGACAGCTATTTCTGCAAAATCGCATCCCATTCCCTTCTATTAGAACATGGCTAAATACTTAATTGTAATCCCAGTGTGACTATATATAATGCACCAATATATCAACCGTGGTGGGGAATGCACAGGTGTTTTTAACAAGTGCTGTTAGTCTAATATCAAAGCACTGTTACAAATCACTGCCGTTTAGTGCTAATCATATACTTAAGGAGAAATTGGAAATCGGTGTCATGAAGTTATTTTTCCTTTTCTATATTTCATGTTTATGATTTATTTATGTATATTATGTATATGTACGAGGGTTGCCCCAGAAGTAATGCACTATATACTTTAGGTTTAGAGCTTATAGTGCATTACTTCTGGGACAACCCTCGTACTAGTATGGTTATCTGATAAATGATCCTATTACACGTAGAATTATTATCATCACTTAAATGTACGATACAAGAACAGTTTTGGTTGTTTGGTTGTTATTTGATTGCTTGATATAATTGATTTTCTTTCCTTCATTAATTCAAAGTTTTGTATGGGTGAGGGTCAGATGTTAGAAACAGTCACTAACTAGTTTCATCAATTTATTTATATCTTATTATATTGTATCATATAATATATCGTGTCATATTGCTGTAATAAATTCGTCAACCTGGTCAATCCCAAAACATCAAATTGCTTTACATGAAGCATTTACATGTAAACAAAATGAGTATACGGGCTCTTGGAGCAATGTCAGTTCTTTCAACGAAACCTTTAATTAGTTACAATGACGTTTTTTGCAATTCACTACTAACTACGTGGTTATTATATTTTTAACTTCACTTTCCAATTTTTTCAAATGGTCGTGTGAAAGATGCTTTTGGGAAATGGCTTAGATCAAGTTTCATGTTAACACACTAGAACAAGAGAAACTAGAAAAATCCTAAAATCCCTCTGTAATGTTAACAATCAAGTAATGTTTCTTGCAGAACGGCCTCCCGTCCCCAGATAACCCATACATTTTCAATGGAGACTTCGTAGACAGAGGCTGGCAAAGTGTAGAGGTCACCATCCTTCTCTTTTGTTGCTCACTAGTGTATCCCAACGATGTATTCTTGAATAGGGGAAATCATGAAGATCATGTGATGAACTTGAGGTAGATGAATGTGCCGATAGCAAAGATATAATTTCGGTTAATTCCATAATTATCAAAATTCCGTAAACGACTTTGAATCTTAAAATACATGTAAGCAATCAAGTGAGCACATTGCAACAGTTTATGAAAAACTAGACCAAAAATAACAAAGTCTATTGTTGTATATTCCAGATAGTTAGGTATAATGTGCAACATAGCTGTGGCCTTTTTATAATTTAGGGAGTTCCGGCTATTTTAATTTCTTGGAAAATCCAAGGCAGTGAAGCATCAAAATATTAGTAGCCAACCTACAAAATAATCCAAAATAAAATGTGTAATAAAGTTAGGCATTGTGCATATGTTTCTATTTTTCATATACTGTTGCAATGTGGTCCTTTGATTGCTTATTTTTGAGATTCATAGTTGCTAAAAGAATTCTGAATCTAAAGTTAGTAGAATAATACTCAATCATATTGATACTATGGTGACATTTGAAACCAATTCTACTAGGCCTGTAGATGGAACATTGATAATTGTTTTTTGTGATATACACATAACATTCAATCTATACATCTTTTGATTTCAGGTACGGTTTTGTGAAGGAAATCATGTCGAAATATAAGGTGCGTATTTGATCAATGCAATACAGTGTCAAAGTAAACAAGGCAAATGAGAATAATGTATATATATGTAGATCTTATTAGTGGCATTAAAAATGCTAGATCATCCAGAACTGCTATACAATGTTCTAAATTTAATTTTTGAAAAGTGCTTGAGCATGTTGACTTTTCCTCTAGTGACATACTACATCTTAAGAATATATAATATCCCAGGCAGATCAGTATATATAAATTTGAAATAAATGTGAATTATAACAAGATACGTATAAATGTAAGACATGTATTCTAGGAACATGCAACAAAGATAGTTCGACTATTTGAAGACGTTTTTAGTTGGTTACCCCTGGCAACCATCATCGATAATAAAATATTGGTTGCACATGGTGGAGTCTCAGATACGACAGACCTTGACTACTTAAAAACTATTGACAGACATAGAGTGAGTATGGTTCTTTAAAAACCAAATAGACTTATATATTGATAATATAACTAATTAAACCTTATTTATAAAAACACTAGAACTAAACAATACCAAAAATCAGATACTAGATTATAGCAACCTGCTTAACTTGAGGCCCAACAATCTATTAATTCTTGTAATCACAAAACTAGGAACAAATTACTAGAATTATGAAAACAACGTTTACCTCTCATGTGTGTACCTGTCATGTGTGAGAGAACTCATTTGAATCGTGTATTTAAGGTCATATAACTTATATGATATAAGCGTATATCAAGAAGCAAGTTCAGTTCTTGTTGTCAAGTTTAATTTCTTCTGTGAACCTTACATGTACTTAAGCTCAAACGGTTGGTTGGGACGAAATTGAATTAGTATCATAAATGAATGAAAGAATGAATTAGTATCTTCACTGTTTCAGTTTTTGTCATGTTTGAGACCTCCCGTTGACCGTACTTTGGCTCAAATGGGTGGATGTCGTGAAGATGATGAAGAGGACGATGATGCTGATTTACATTCCATCAATAGTCAAGACAGGAATGATCTATGTGCCTGGCGACAGGTGTGGATATGTAAACAAAAAATTAGTGCAATAAATTCAGGGTTGACAAATATTCGAAGGACAGTGTACATGTGTATACCTCAAAGGGGAACACTTCAAATCATTAATCATAACGTTATTTTGCTTTTGAGGCCATCTTTTCTTCCTTTCATGATTAATACCAAAAACGTCATTTTCAGGTTTTAGATTTACTTTGGAGTGATCCGAAAAATCAGAAGGGTTGTACACCTAATACATTCAGAGGAGGAGGGACATATTTTGGACCTGATGTCACCGAAGCAGTATTACAAAAACATCGACTAGATCTATTGATCAGATCACATGAGTGTAAACAAGACGGATATGAGTATACGCACAATGATAAGGTACGTCCCATTTGCTCTACGACCGACGTGCGTTGGCTGAAGCTTCACAAAATCGATATATAGAAAAATCGACATCGTACTGCTTATCCCTATATATAATGCTGCATATTTCTCTCGATTTTGGGAAGCTACGACCGCCGTACGATTGCTGTGTACAAATGGTCAAATGTGACTGAGGCAGTATAGCTGTTAATATACCAGATCAGGGCATTTTAACCAAATGCTCTGATTTTTCATTCTAATTACACCTTCTTACCTGTCAGTAAATGGGGCATTGGAGTTGATAATGGTACACACCTGATAGTTGTAGGAGTAAGGGCTAAAACAAAACTGAAATATGTTATTATGTAAATGTTTGTCATGTTTATTTATATTTTGGAATCATCAGATATATTTATGTTTCTTAGGTGCTGACAGTTTTCTCTGCATCTAATTACTATGAGATGGGGAGTAATAGGGGCGCTTATGTAAAGCTAGGGACAGATTTAAAACCTCATATAGTGCAATATATGGCCACAAAAGACAGTGCAAATAGAAAACTAACTATTCAACAGAGGTAAGTATTGGAATAAGAAGCAGTTGTTTATTATTAAACAAAAAGTATTGATTATAGAATTACAATATATAAGTAATTTAAACCCAAATTCATTATTTTAATTGTTTATAGTTTTATTTCAATTTTCAGTAATTTTGGTTTCATACGTATATGCTGCATTTATAAATACTAATGCTGTGGTCATATTTGCTACGATATTGGATCGCCCGGTATTGAATATTTTGTTCAGAACTATGCAATTTTGCACAAAACACTCATCGGCTGGGCGCCGATACTGAAATTCGGGACAAATGTGACCATGGCATAATGCACATGTTAAAGTTGCACATTAATTGGACCCAATTCACGCTGTGGTTAACAGTTCGCTGGTATCAGTAGTGTACATGTATATGTTTTGCATGATTCTCTCGAGATTTTTTTGTTAAAATAATGTATCACGTGATATTGCAACACGACACGTGATATCCAAGCTTAACAGGTGCTTCTTTCAGAACCATTTTCAATTGTTTTAAACGTATTATAGTAAAATCAGTTTGACTCGAATTGAATGAGCGTTGTCGGTTGCTACATTATTTGAATGATTGACAACACTAATGTGACAAACTATTAATGGTGCATGAGATATGGGTGCATCAGCTTGGGTGCAAAGGTGCAATCCGGATAAAAACGCCTTCTATACTACTTAAATGTCATAATGTATAATAACGATATTGAGAATTTGCGAGATGACTACACTTACGTTGATTCTACTGGATTTTTATGGATAAGTTTATTGTTATATTTTGGGACCTGCAGAGTTAGTGTAGTAGAAGAATCTGCAATCAGGGACTTGAAGACGAAAATCCTCGCTTCGCGCCATGATCTTATAGATTGCTATTTAACCATGGACCATAACCAGACTGGTAAGGATACCCGGCGTATGGTTCACCCCACGAAGCTAATAGGAAGGTTAAGATACACGTTTTTTAAACTTGTACGTAAACGTGTTGAATGATGGTCCTCTGTGGATTTGTTCTCCAATTCGTACTGCTTACTTGGCAGGTTGAGTATAAAGATATCAGGAAAATAATTGTAATTGGGTCCCTGGAAAGAAATTGAGAACGGGACAGTAATCCCCGGGGTCGAAATATATTACACGCTCACGCACAGGTTATCTTAAAAACACGTGACTTAACCTCCCTAATAACAATAGTTGAGAGCTCAAGCTTCCAAAATTTTGGACTGGGTACTAACATGTTGAAATGTATGAGCTCATAACTAACGCTACTGCATCCTAAAATTCGCTTCGAAATATTTAAACCAGATTTCTAGTTCTTTCCCACTCCGTTTTCAAACTAATAACTATTTATCAACAGATCTTTCCAGAATAAAACATGCAACTGTTTGATATATCGAAAAAACTATGATATATTGGCTAGATTGATGATGTCTCTAGTATGTTCTTTTTCAAAATTATCAATATGTTAATCATATTTTTGCTTGCATAGACTGTTACCAACAACCAATGATATCATCATTCTAGCCAATATATCCTAGCTTTCACCTACAAAAAGGTGGCAGCATGTATCGGAAAGGTCTATTGTATTACCAGCTTAATTACTCCATCTATTTTCATTTTTATAAACTTTGAGTTTTTCTAGAGGGCTTCCTCATATTAATACTCGAAGGCGTTTTGCTTTTTCCTTTATCATACAAGAACACAAGAGGAAATTAAATCATTTATTTAAAAGATGGTAGTCTTGCTAGCTTCAATGGCCTTCAGGACTGTCAATAGATGGCGAAAAATGCAGTGGGCCAGATGTGAAGAACAACCTAGTAGTTAACTGCCATCTATACGAGTCCTGGCCCCCATTGGTTGTGTTTCTACCAACGCCACTGAAGAACATTCACTGGAATTAATTATGAACTATCAACCTCAAAACATGATGACATCTTGTGTTCTGTTCAAAAGTATATGTGTAGCATGTACCTTAGTATGCAGTATAATAGCAAACGCATTAACACTACTAGCATGTCTCCTAAAGTTTATATCATTCAATACAATGTGATAACTTTTCTGGTGAATTCAGTGTAAAGTGTAATACATTTACATAATAAGTTTGTGTATGTTGCATTGTTGCTATTATGGAAAATAGGAAAAAATCATATTGAATGATGTAAACTTATATAGTACTATCACATTTAAATTTCCACCATGTCTTGCAGGCCCATGGCGGGGTTGGAGGGATTTGCTGACCAAAATTTCTTTCAAAATTATGCAACTTTTTACCATTTTGAATAGCCTACCTTTCAAGTGATTTGCCATTTTTGAGACAAAGTTCTCAAATGTGAATTTTTGAAATAGTGACCCCTCCCATTGCAAATCCAGGCTATGGGCATGTTTAAAACACACGATGCACGTTTAAGTGGCGTTTTTTAACACTACTGGTATACTAGTATGCACTATTGTTGAATGAATATAATTATCCATGTGATGCAACACCTCGTGCCCGATTACGTCAATGCATGTATACATGAAGCCATAGAGACTTCTAGATGTGCGTATTAAATAGTAAGGCATGTATACATGAAGCCAAATAGAGACTTCTAGATGTGCGTATTGAATAGCAATGCATGTCAAAAATCAACCTAAATTTCTTTCTGATGATTAATTAATTTTATTTTCGTTTCTATCTTTACGCTTTCTCTCATCTGACGCTCCAGAATAAGTCTGAACGAAACGTCTGCACTGAGCACATTGCGAACTATGCTGATCTCGTACCAATTAGATCTATGTCGACATTTTAAAAACATTGATCAAACTAATGAAGGTAACGTACTTTGTACATTCTGATTTAATTCATCAGAGGCTCTCTTTATCTAAAGATTGTGATACATTTTTCCAAAGGGTAGTAGAGACTATGGATCTCACAATGTACTTCTGGGTGGGTTGATCTTGCATGAGTGGTTGAAATTTGAATCTGTTTGAGAATGACGTAAATTTTGAAGAAATGCCTAATATGTAATAAGTAGGAAAATTATACAAAAATCTAGACTATTATATTTCATTTAAAATTGCTTATTCGTCTTGTCTTTTAAAATTGTCAAGATATTTTAGATTTTGACATATTTAACATATAACCCAATCGATAATTGAGAATTCTCAAACCTAATATTTCAAATATCTAAAACAGTGAAAAGTTGCACATTAGGTTGAAGGTTAATTCCGATCCCTGGTTTTTGGAATTTGGGATGTGAAAGAAAAATTAAAAAGCGGTCTTAAAACATGAGGATTGTGCGTCAAGGCATCGCAACAAGGGTCTTCCGATTGGTAATAAAGAGATTTCGTAACTCACTTATTATATAGCGTCCATGTATTTATAAATGTTTATACTATTAAGTTTGTGTACTGCGTCATCATTTGTCGCATATGTTTTTAGAAGCATTGATTATAAAATGTTATGTAGTTTACTATTGATATTTACGAGATCATCCCCCATATTTAGTTATTCTTATGATTTTGACATATATGAATTCCCTCAATGTGACATAATAAAAATTCTTACTTTCTGAATATGGGTTTTATAACTCGGTCATTATAATATTTTCTTTGGTACCTTCCTTCCCTTGGGTTATATATTGGCCAATTAAATAACCTCTATTTGTTTTTATAATTAATAACATGAGAGCATGATATTGTAATATTTTTTGAAAGTTACTCTCGACTTGTCTCTTTGAAATAGTATCGGTGCCCATTATAATATAACAACAATCTTTTTACTTGCGCTTCTTGTATTGCAATCTTTGAACAAAACGTACATGTATATTGTTACAAATAGGAAAGATAACTGTTGCCGAGTGGTGCGCTGGTGTAGAAGAGGTCTTGCAGTTAGAGTTGCCTTGGAGAACGTTACGTCACAAATTGGTGAAATGTGACGAAGATGGTATGATCGAATATGCCTCAGCGTTCGATCAATTTAAGATTATGCACAAGTTCAGTGAACAGGTAATCTAAACGAGAAACAATTTTCGGTCCATGCAACCGAAAATGGCCAAAGATACTTCAACCCTAACCCTTTGCCCAGAAGAAGTGAGTAGCTCCCATAATTCTTTGGTATTATTTGGTATCAGGGGATTCCCCTTGGCTTTCCCTACGACATGGTCCCACAAGCCTTATGTGTCTCTATTACATGACATTCAAAATGGCGGAAACAGTATACGGTCCTATAAGCCTTAACTGGATCTATCACGTGGATGTCGCGTGACCTAATACCAACACAGAACTTTTGGAGATCTCCCCCTGCCCTATGCCTAAACCCTGACCAATTGGACTTTTCACATGGCCATTTCCGGTTGCAGATGATTAGTCTGGATAACTGTAGAAGAAAAATGCATTTTTACATCAAATTGTATACACACGTATATATGTACATATCCTATACATACACTGAGGTTCAAGGTACATAACGAGTGGGGATATAGAGCGTATCTAGGAAGCGATCGCCAAGGTCCGGGACTGTGATGTATTCAATCCGGTCCCACTCCTGTTTATGTATTAGTCTAGATATGGTCATATGGTCACTGCATCCATCCTTGTTTACCTGTTTGATTTTCAATCATGAAAATTTCATTCCTTGGTAGCCCAAGATCCTCTCCATCTGGAATAACCAATATGTCTTTATGTTTTTAGGACTCTGCGTCTGGAATTACAGAAACACTTTACAGGAATAAAGATAGTTTAGAAACCATATTCAGAATCATCGATAAAGATAATTCAGGTAAGTGAATCATTCAGGATTAGACATTATTGATATAATATTACAAACGATCAATATACGGTAACAATTTTGATTCAATCAATCGATGTCTTCATCATATAGTTGAGATATAAGTGATATATCGTTCTATTTTAAAAGTTTCATGGAACTGATGAATGTATATTTTTATGATACATGTCTACTATTTATGTTTAGCAAGTTTGATTTTTTGTTCAGTCAACACGGTCTGTGATTAGAGTTTCTATAATTCCTTCAACATTTATGATTTTTCTATTTCAATTTCAGGTGTTATAACGAATGATGAGTTCGAAGAAGCCTGCAGCTTGCTCAGTAAACACATTGGACTTCAAATTCCTAAGGAACAGGCTCGCGATCTTGCAAAATGCATTGATATAAATAAAGATGGACAAATAGACTTCAATGAGTTCCTTGAAGCATTTAGATTGGTTGATCCTCATGGGAAGGATTTAACTGTGTCACATAACCAACAAAATGGTAGCAGTGGTGAAATCACGTGATAGATTCACGTGAAGTCACGTGAATGCTTATATGTCTAATGTTTGTTTTTGAAAGGCCGACATATTGATTTTCTTTTGAACAAGTATGGCCTCATATTGCACATATATTCATTTTTATTTTTATTAAATGTATCTAAAGGTGAAATATGATAACTGATACATTTCCCTTTGCTAGGGGAGCATGAATTTGTAGGGCCTCTATTGTTTTTTTTAACTAGGGGAGAAAATCTTGTTTATTCAGCAAAAAATCCTACTGAATGGAAAATAATTCTTACGAACTTACGAAGATATAGCTATTAAAAGGGACTATGCATTCGATTCATTTAAACATTATTTGGTATACAAATATGCCTAGGTTTGTCTTTATATCACCGTTCAAAATAAATAAAATTATGTGTATGTCTTTGAATTGTTCGAGGCTAATTTTTTGGGCGAGGACAAGTATCAAACAAAGCTTTACTTAGATTTCACAAGATCTAGATTTCATTCTGCATGCTTTGCATGTTCTTAGACACTGTTCTCCTCAAAAATATGAATAATGTCCGTTAACGAGAAAACTTGTATTTGGGTCACTTTTTGGAGGCTCCCCTGGGTAATGCCGCAACGTATTAGTCTCGAGATGGACATGTTAGTACCGCCAAAAGCGTGCGGGTAATATTTTCAAAAGATAGAGACAAAAAGTTGCCTTTTTAAACGCATGTTTAATATTATTTATTTTATATAAAATTAGTTGACTTAAGTTGGCTAAAAACAAAATAAAAATGGTGCCGTTAAGAAAACTGTTTCATCAGAGTATCTGGAACTACAATAGGATGTGCTTCTTGGAATACACAAATGTGAATAAATACATTATCTTATATTCAAGACAAAAATTGGTCGAATTAGCCTTATGTTATTTGAGTTATGGTATTGTAACGTTGAAACGTTAACAATATGATTTCCCTTTTTGCGAAATAGAAATTTGTGATACCTGTGAACATTGAACTTCTTCGAAATATAATTTATCAAAGCAATAAAAATGCACCATACTGGTCTAATATGGTTATTGAATTGCCAAAATATGTACAACGACGTCACTTTTGAATAAATTTATTCACAACGTTTCAATGATTTCAATGCATTCCGGCGACTGGGGACTTTTGCATTTTACGCTTATGATCTACAATTCCTGTGTCAGTGTGTATCTTGGAAAAGAGACCATAACTTAATCAAATATCTACATATATCTACTTAATAGCTTAATTGTTGTTTGAAATCCTATTAGAAAGTAAAGATCAACAGAGTTTGACCAACAAATAGTTCAAAGTTCGCGTTTTGGAATTTCAAACAGAATTCTCATATACGAGGGGTGGTTCAAAAGTAATGGACATACCAAACATTACCCAATTAGTCTAATTTAACAGACAATATATCATTCAATTATCTACTAAGTGTCGAATTCTTATTTAAATGCATTTAATATTGTTACAGTGATGTGTAACCATAGTATCTAGGGTAAGAATGGGTGGAATCCACTTTTGAATGATAATTGAATATTTTTGTCATTTCTGTTTGATTTCATGTGAATAACTCAACAAACTTGTCTGGTCTCTAAAGATGCTAATGCGATTGTCAAAGAAGACTAATAATATGTCCATATGTACGCTGGTGACTTCTTAATTCAACAACCAATTGCCCTGGAACACCCACTGAATTTTTCTTTCGAATATTGAGTCATCGAGAATCAGAAAGTGAGTAAGACTCCAAGATTAAAAAAATATCCAAGAAATATATCCTTTCAGAACAAGAAATTAAAGTTCAACAGAGAATTGTATAATATAATTGGTAGCAACTGGAGACACGAGGCAGGGTGTTGTCAGGAAAATCAAAGACACACATGGAGACTAGGTCTTGTCAAGGCAAGCCATTTAGATATGGTATAAGACTTCGGTTGATGTAATGAGACTGAGAGGGTACTGGATCTTCGGTGATCTGAAGACCACAGACTGGCCATCCTGACTACAATATTCATATTGTAGAAGCCATCTTGAATGTGGTCAGGAGATTAACTTTGAGGGAAATAAGTGCTATTAGATGATTTAAATATTAAATAAAATGTAATGGATGATCAGGAAAGATGTGGATAATGGTTGAACTTGTTCAGTGTTACCATCTTCAAATATTGAACTGTTCATTATAATTCATATGTTATTATGATGTCGATATGTAGTATAATGCTTAAAAAGTCAATTCCAGGTATATAACCCTAACGCGAGAGATGTGCCATGTCTTGAAATGTATTTCTAATCATGTATTTTTAAGTAATACAGTTTTCACAACTTATAGATAATTGGTTGATCCTTCTATGTACCATATCTCGTACAAAATGGATGAGAGTAAGCATGCCTATAGAATTGTGTTCATTATTTTTGAATCACCCCTCGTAAAGCAACCATCTTGATAATATAAGGTAAAAGTACAATTTAAGCAAAAGTGGTTTCATGTTTTCATGGATGCCTTTAATAAATGATAACAGTTTTTGTTGTTTTCTTTTCGTTTAAAATTGGACAACATTGGAGTTTAATCACATTCACCAGGATTTGGGTTGGTATTGACCTAAAAGATATTCCCTGTGGAATATTTTAACTCGACTCCATTGGGACATTTACCCATGACTTGAACAAAAATGACGCGTATCGACGTCCAAGAAGAAGGGTAAAAAATGGTCTGGTCTAAAATTGTATTGCAGATATGAACTCGACGGGTGTCATTAGAAACGGCTTCACGAAAAGCTCAGGGCTTTGAAACTCTAGATTTCTCATTTAATATTACAATATAGAAGTACATATTCTTGAAACAATTATATCATTTGTATGATAATCATTTCCTTAGAGAGAAGCGTACGCTCCAGACGTCAACATGTGAGTAATTGAAAATTAACTTTTGTTTTCATGATTTATTCCGATTTCATGTATAATTCCTCTATTTTAATAAGGTGAACAGAATGTGATAGAGAATGATATAGAACGTAATATCTGGATATAAATAAAAAAATAAACAACGTTAACTATTTTGATATCAATCGTTCTTTAGTTAATGATATGCATATGCATCATATTACAGTATAAATTGTATAAATGTATTCATTATCATTTTCATATGTAACCATACATATTTGTAGATATATACACAACGTCTTCAACACAATACAATTAATTGCAACCAACAATGAATTTAACAAATACAAGTGGCGAGGATCCCTCGGTTTATATGGAATTCAAAATAGCCACTGCGATTAACTTATATTATCCAATAATCCTGCTTGGATTGGGAATCCCAGGTAATATTCTCATCGTAGCTGTGACGTCACAAAAGCATAACAGAGATAACCCCTTTTTAAATCTATTAGGAGCATTGGCGATATTTGACACAATCCAGTTGGCTGTTGTTTGCTTCTCGCGCTGGGTCTATCAAACCTTTAAGACCCAGTATTCATCTGTTATGTGCAAATGGATGAAATATGTCGGCGCTATCAGCTATGGATGTGCAGTATACATCATTGTTGCCATGGCTTTTAGCAGGTGTTTCGCAGTTACATTGCCGATGAAAGCAAAGCTTTACTTATCTGTATGTCGCACTAGAAAACTGATTGTTGGCATTTTCATCTTCATGATGGTGTTCAACGTTCCTTTCAAACTATACAGTAACAAAAAGATAGGCATGAAGATTTGTGAAACCTTAACATCGGCCGATTTATTCGCAAATGTGTACCCGTGGGTATCATTGACATTGATTACAATTCTGCCATTTGTTATTTTGATTGTCATGAACTTAACGATAATCTACACTTTTTCTAAATCGAGGAGGCGAGGGACGCTTAATACCACTGTAGGCGACAGGTTACGGCGTTCTATGTCTCACCGAAACAAACACTTAACACGCATGTTTCTTGCTGGATCCATTGCGTTCATTGTGCTGACTTCGCCGTTTTACATCCGTGAAGCAATCTACAAAGTCTTCTACTCGGAGAATACTGCCTGGGGTGAGGCACGCAGATTGCTGTTGAATCGTATAACATTAATGCTTTGGTTTACGAACTGTGCCGCCAATGTTTTCATTTACGGTATATCTGGTACGAAGTTCCGCAAAGATTTGGGATTACTGTTTTCAAGAGTGACTAGGAGATCGACAAGTCAACCTCAGTCTCACCAGCTACAAGTATCATCTAACCAGAGACCTGTATATATTGTGACAAAATTGTGGTTTTCATTTTTTGTTTAATTTTTGAACTTTTATATTTGGAGTCAGTCGACTCTTTCAGAGAGTTTAATGGCTCAAATGTGTACATGTAGAATGTCACGTAGGCACTGGGATGTTTACTGATCAGCAGACTGTAGTGGAATAAATTAGAATAATTAAGTACCCAGCAACCGGTGATCAGCCAATAAGATTCTTTTATTTGAATTTCCCTCCAACTTAAGTTGTAGTTTTCCCATGATGCAACTTGAGGTGTCTGGATTTAATGTTTGTAATTAACCACGTGAATCAGAGTAAACTAAGATCTTGAAGATACAAGACCTCGTCAGTTTGGATTTATTTATGTGCAAGCGTGTTTTATTTAATCTGTGGACTTATTGGAGCATTATTTTGGATATATTGGATTAGTTGCAGTAATCGTTAGATGCAGATTGTATTTGGTGTGACTATTGAAGAAAATACAAGACAACAGCCAGTGTTTTGGTGAGTTAGCCATTTTCTTGATTGTGGTTGGCATAAAATGGGTAATTAGCTGTCCGCCATCTTGCTTTCTTGTTCCCACAATTCCCGGCGGTCGGCCATCTTTGATTTTGAAGGAAGTGACGTCATTTTGAGAAGTTTTGAGCTCCAGATTCTCTGAGTAGATTTGGCTCTGTCTAATCTCATTTCTTTGATCGATATTCGTGAGTCATTCTGCTCTGAGTATTGGTGGCTCCTAGTCATTACCCCTCCAAGCTATAAATGCTCCTACTTTGTCGAGGCGATCTGACTCTCACCCAGGGTTGTATGTTGAGGAAGGTTTACTCTCATTGGAGCCAAAGTTACATTACCGGAACTGAGGTGCTCCAAGGCGAGAGATAACAGCTCTGTCTAATCTCATCCTTTGATCGACATTCTAGAGTTGTTATTCTCTACAGAGGTTGTAGTGAGGTTGCTCCTGCGAAGCGGTGACTCCGAGAGCAGAAGTTACTCTTTGGAGACAGTGTAGCTCATTGAGTGAGAGCACTCTTTGAGTAGAGGTTACTCCTGAGACGAGGCGATTCCCGGGGCTGAGGTACTAGCAGTGTGTGGATCTCGTTCAAGAGCAGAGGTTACTCTTGAGACGAGGCGATTCCCGGGGCTGAGGTACTCCCAGTGTGTGGATCTCGTTGGAGAGCAGAGGTTTCTCCTGAGAAGTGACGACTCCAAGAGCAGAGGATACTCCCGGAGCCTGGACCCCTTCCAAGAGACAGTGTAGCTCAAGAGTGAATTGAGCAGAGGTTGTAGAGAGGTATATCCTGAGAAGTGGTGACTCCAAGAGCAGAGGTTACTCTCGGAGCCTGAACCCCTTCCAAGAGACAGTGTAGCTCAAAGAGTGAAAGCACTCTTTTGAGGAGAGTTTAAGGGTGGTTACTCCCGTGACAAGGCGACTCCCGAAGCAGAGGTTACTTCTGGAGCCAGGGCTCCTTTCCAAAGACGAGATAGCTCAAGAGGGAGAGCTCTTTTCAAGCAGAGCAGAGAAGAGTAGACAAGCAAAATATTGCAGAGAGCAGAGCCGAGTATATCAGAGTATAGCAGAGCAGAGACAAGCAGAGTATTGCAGATTAGAGTAGAGACAGATAACTCAGAGCCAGAGTGTTTTGGACCCTTGTATATATAGAGACATTTGCATTTGAGTTATTGGCCATAAAGGCTTTATTAAAGGACACTTTGAAATTTATTGTGATTATTGTGTGTTGAATAGATTGTTAAAAATCCTGTAATTGATTGTTTTGTATATTCCTGTGTTCTCCATCTCCTAGCTCAGTGACAGCCGAAGCACCAAACAAGCTCGGCGCCCGTGAGAAACACCTCCGAATCCCTTATCATCGCCACCAGACCTTCTCCGAGGGAGTACAGGTACTCGGCGGGAGTCTGGCGCGCGACATTGGTGGCAGCGGTGGGATACTTCACTTTGCACAGAGATGGAGCAGAATATTGAGATGTTGGAGGCAGGGAGAAGCCCCCGAACTTCTGAGCATGGTGGCTCGACAGATTATCCTGGGGTCATCCCAAAGGGGATAACCAGAAGGGAACCAGAGCCAGATGATACAGTTTTGTTTAAAGGTGCCCCAAGGAACCTGGAGCTGGAGGCCCAAGACACTCTTCCATTGGAGTCAAGGGACTCGGGTCTGAATCCAGAGAAGTATGGTGCCATGGGTGGTACAGAGAGATATTTGCATGTACCTGAACAGAGACCAGGGCAGAGAGTGGCCCAAGACAGTACTGGGTATTGGTCAGAGTCCAGGATGCAGTCCAGGATGCAGAGTGAGTTCACTCCCTCCAAGTTTCGTACTCCTGGAGTACTAGGCAGACAGGACCAGCCCTTCCCTGTTACTTCCACAGAGATCAAAAGTGATCATGGAATGACCAAGAAGCCCACATCAAGAGATGATTCTCTAAAGAAGACGCAGCTGGAACTTTCAAAGGTGGGACAAGATGTGGAGTCCCTGAGGCAGGATGTCCTGGGTATTAAAGGTGGTCTGGGTCAGAGTCTCCAAGCCCAAGATGAGATGAAGCTCAAAATGAGTCAAGGCCAGGAAGAGATGAAACTCGAGATGAAACTCGAGATGAGACAATTACATGAAACACTGGTGAACTTACTACCTTCAATTGCTTCCTCTCGATGCTCAACTCCACGTAGAAGGTCGATGAAGAGTCACACAGACTTGAGGGAGAAAGAGACTGAGGCAGACATGTTGAGTGAAGGTGCTCCTGAGAAACTGCTGGGAGAGACTTCAAGGAGGTTGAGTTTAATTACTCGAGAAGAGAATCCTCAATCATCTATGGCCAGATGGGAGGACAAGTTACTAAGGCCTGCAGCTAAGAGGAGTCCAACTCGCTCACAAGGACCTATGCAGCCCCGGAGAGAGGAAAGGCCCCCTCCACTTCGACAAGAGATACCAGATAGAGAAATCCGGCAGCAAAACCAGTGGGCAGAAGCTGAGGATCCAAGGAGTCAAGCTCCTTTTCTAGAGATGAAGATCCCAGAGAAGTACAAGGTATCAGACACTGCAGAGTGGGTAGAGAATCTACAGCAGCCCTCCTCTCGCCCCATGCCTGTTTATGACCAAGAGATGAGTCAAAGAGTGTTTAGGAGTTTTCCTGTGACTAATTCTCGTGAGGTTCCCATGGAGGAAATCCCAGAGCTCAAACCATGGAGTTTGAGAAGGCAGGATCGAGGTTTCACACCTGCAGAGAGATCTGGAACTCAACCAATGGGCACGCCCACAAAGAGACCAGCTCCAAATATCGCAGTGCCTAATACATCGGAAGAGGTGCCTGGTAAACTGGCTTGGAAGTCTCGAGACACTGCAACTGAAGAGATTAATAGAACATTACAGATTGCTGGAGAGGCTATGGAGATGTGTAAGTCAAATACAGAACAGGTCGTGAATATGTGTAAGGCCAACACTGAGCAGCTGGTGAAAGCACTGGGCTCATCGAACTTTGAGAAAAAGACGAAGATAAAGCCTAACCAGTTGTTTGATGGGAAGACACCATGGCTCGATTACAAGGTGTATTTCCAGAACTGCATTGACAGTAATGGATGGAGTGATGAGGAGAAGCGGCAACAGTTGACAAACCAGTTGAGAGGAGATGCCCAGCAGATAGTGCAAGAGCTGGAGCAAGGCCACTCCTATGATGAGCTGATCGAAGCACTAACTAAAAGATTTGGACCAGGTGAAAAAGCTTCAATGTATGAAGCTGAACTAAACACCAGGACGAGGAAGCCCAAGGAGTCCTTACAGAGTCTTGGCCAGAGCATAAGGAGACTAGCTGCTCTTGCATATCCCGAGATGCCTCGCTCTTCTCAGGATAGGTTGGCGAGGAAATGTTATGAGAATGCCATAACAGATGATGAGGTGCGAGCAGCTGTCCATCGGAGAGACCCCAAGTCTCTTGACCAGGCCATAGAAGAGGCTCAGAAGGAGGAGGCATACTTGGAGTCAGAGCGAATCCGGAAAGGCCTGAAGCCAAGACAGCGGGATCACCACATTGCAGCTGTGACGAATGACTCTCAAGAAGACAAACTCCTTAAGTTAATGGAAGGAATATATCAAGAGATCAAGGGGATGAAGGAGTCCCAGGAGGGAATGAAGAAAGAGATTGTGGGCGCTGCAAAGACCTCCAAAGAGAAGAGAGAACCCTTCATCTGTAGGAAATGTGGAGAAGAAGGGCATACAGTGAGGAGATGTCCCTTGATTATCTGCTTCAACTGCTCTGAGGCAGGACACATGGCAGTTGAGTGCCGGAGACCCAAGAAAAAAAGAGAGAGGGATAATAGTAGCTCAACAGTCAACCCAGTTCATTTCCTCGATCGAAGTGGTCAAGAAGTCACAAACCCCGAGAGAGCTGATAATGTTGGAAAGGTAGTGGCCATGGTGAAAATCTGTGGAGTAACTATGGAATTCTTGATAGATACCGGAGCTGTAGTTTCTCTCATGAGTTTGCATAGCTTCAATCGGATTTACTACAGAGATAGACCAAAGTTGAAATCAGCAAAAGATGTGTTGCTTCAAGCAGATGGCTCTCCACTAGCATCATATGGATCATGTGAACTTGAGGTAGATTTGGATGGAAGAATCACTCCCCTCGACATCACAATTGCAGAGATTGGCCAGGATGGGATTTTGGGGACAGATTATCTTATGGCTAGTAAAGCCAACATCAAATATGGTTCCCTGCAGATGAACTTCCAAGATCCGGAGGACTCATTAGAGGCGAATACTCAAGAAGAAGTCCCGAGTTGCAGTAGCTCTCTGTTGGGAGAGACATCATCATCCAGTATTAGGAGGCTAGGAAGTTCACCAACTCCTCCCCAGGAATCAAGTGAGAAACAAGGAGACCTTGAAAAAGAGGTGATCCCGATTGATTCTGACGAAGACGAGATAACGTGTGTTCCTGAGACTGATGTAGAAGATGATGACGAGCCAACATGCCTGCCTGGACTAGGGAAACTGTTTGACTCCAGAAGAGCTGCAGGAGTTTCTCACATGGCACCCGAAACAGTTATCCAGGAGCCTGCAGTCTCGACTCCAGATACCGAGAGGGAGGATAGCTGTAACCCAACTGTGCTTGTTTGTGGGAGAGAGGATTATCTTGTCTGCACTGTAGCAGAAGGGGTAGAAGTGCCCCCATTCTCCAAACAAATGGTGACATTGAGAGTAGAAGGAGCAGAAGACTCTAACCTGGATGGAGTGCTGGAACAAGCTCCTAAATGGACTACACGAGACTTGGAATTGGTGAGTGGATTGATTCATACAGAGAATGGCCTGAGTTCTGCCGAAGTGTGGAATGACTCACCACTACCTTTATATGTTGGAGAAGGACGACTGATAGGCCATTTAACATCTTCCATAGCCGGAGTGTATACCATGCCAGAGCAGACCAGAGGAGTAAACCAGGTTACATGGAGAGATGAGTCTCTAGACCACTCTTTACCCAGTAGAGTAATGGGAGATGAACCATGTATACTGGATGTGAAATCCGAAGATGAAATGCGAGGAGCAGCTCTTGAGAGTCGAGCATCAGATGCTCATCAGGAGATAAAGCTCCCAGACTATTTGCAAGATTTGATGAAGAGAAGCACTGAAGGGTTGAAGAAACATCAGAAAGAAGCAGTGAAGAGACTTCTTTACTCTTACCAAGATGTGTTTGCTGCTTCTGATGCAGACTTGGGGAGAACAACCTGGGCACATCACAGTATACCAACTGGAGATGCTCAGCCAATAAAGCAGTCCTATAGGAGATTAGCCCCAGGACGCCAGGAGGAAGTTGACTCCCAAGTACAAGACCTTCTTAAGAGAGGCGTGATTGAAGATAGCCAGAGTCCATGGTCTTCCCCCATTGTTCTTGTTAAGAAGAAAGATGGGACATGGCGCCTATGTGTCGACTATCGGAAATTGAACAGTGTAACCAAGAAGGATGCCTTTCCGATACCAAACATAGCAGAGACACTTGATTTGATGGGAGCCTGTGATTATTTCTCCAGTCTGGATCTCTGTTCTGGTTATTGGCAACTGGAGGTGGACCCAGCTGATCGGGAGAAGACTGCATTCTCTGTGCGAGGAGGGCAGTATCAATGGGTTGTGATGCCGTTTGGGTTGACAGGAGCTCCCTCTACATTTTCAAGACTGATGGAGAAGGTGCTACATGGACTCACTCTCCGGACCTCCTTAGTCTACTTAGATGACGTCATTACATATGCAGACAAGTTTGAAGTTGCCGTGGAGCGCCTGCAGGAGATATTTGGGAGATTCAGAGAAGCTGGACTCAGGTTGAAGCCCTCTAAGTGCTCCTTGTTCCGGAGAAAAGTGGAGTTCCTCGGACATATTGTCTCAAGAGATGGAGTTACTCCCAATCCTGCAAAGGTAGAGCAAATCCTGCAGTACCCCATTCCTAATACATTGAAGCAGGTACGTCAGTTCCTGGGAGGGGTATCCTACTATCGCCGTCACATCAAAGATTTTGCCAACATAGCTGGTCCACTTCATGACTTAACGAAGAAGAATGCAGTCTTCATTTGGACCCATGATTGCCAGAAGGCGATGGATGAACTCAAGCAGCGTTTGGTAACTGCACCTATCATGGGTTATCCACAAAACGGCTGTACATACATCCTAGACACCGATGCGAGCCTAGAAGCTATTGGAGCTGTCCTGTCTCAAGAGCAAGACGGGGAGGAAAAAGTGCTCTATTATGCCAGTAAGAGGTTGAACAGACAGGAGAGGAATTACTGTGTTACGCGGAGAGAGTTGTTAGCGGTAGTGAATTACACCAAGTATTTTAAACAATACCTCTATGGTGTGCGTTTCCGCTTGAGGACTGATCACAGTTCACTTAGATGGCTTGTGAACTTTAAGGAGCCCGAGGGTCAGCTGGCTCGGTGGATCCAGAGTCTTCAAGAGTTCCAGTATGAGGTGGAATACCGCCCTGGTGAGAAGCATCAGAACGCAGACTTGATGTCCAGAGTTCCCTGTAAACAGTGCAGTCACTGTAATGGACAGTGTGTTACCACAGAGGCAGATGATACTCTGGATGATGTTGTTCTAGCAGTTTCCTTGAAACCTGAATGGACCTTGGAGCGAATAGCTGAGGCACAGAGAGAAGATGTAAATCTAGCTCCTTTACTGAAAGTGTTTGAGTCTGGGAAAGCTCAGATTCCTTGGGAGCAGATCAGTTCCAAATCGACTGTGACAAAGAGTCTCTGGAATCAATGGGACCGCTTGAGGATGGAGAAAGGAGTGTTATGCCGTCTTTGGGAGAGTGAAGATGGAAGCAAGCAGCAGTATCAAGTAGTGACACCTGCAGTTCTCCAACCAAGGATCTTGGAGCTGAGTCACTCTGCCAAGACAGCAGGACACTATGGAGTCAAGAGGACATTGGCTAGATGCAGAGAGAGATTTTACTGGGTAGAGTTGTCTTCTGATGTCCGATCTTATTGCAGGGCATGCCAGATTTGCAGTTCTAGGAGGAATCCTCGTCCTACTAGAAAAGCTCCTTTACAGCAAGTGAGAGTCGGGGCTCCCATGGAGAGATGGGGTATTGATGTACTAGGGCCCTTCCCTATGACACCAAGAGGCAATACTGTGTTGCTGGTATGTGTTGACCACTTTACCAAGTGGCCAGAGGTATTTCCATTGCCAGATCAGAAGGCTCCCACAGTTGCTTCCAAACTGGTGGATGAAGTTTGCTGTAGATGGGGCATACCTAAGCAGCTGCATTCAGATCAAGGCAGGAATTTTGAGTCTGCTGTATTTGGAGAAGTCTGCAAGCTGATGGGTGTTGAAAAGACCCGCACCACTCCTTTTCACCCGGAGTCGAATGGACTCGTAGAGAGATATAATGGCACCCTGGTGGACAACATAGTGAAGCTTCTCGCACCTGCTTATGAGCAAGAGGATTGGGATTTGCAAGTTCCAATAGCCCTTATGGCTTACAGAACCTCTGTGCATGAGGCCACAGGAGAAACTCCGAGCATGATGATGGTTGGAAGAGAGATGTGTGCTCCTATGGAACAGATGATTGAGACCCCTGTACTCCCTCCCTTAGAGACTGACTATGCTTTATCCTTGAGACAGAGGATGGAGGTTGTACATGAGCGGGCAAGAACACAACTGGACTTAGCTTCAGAAAGGCAAAAGAGCAGGTATAACAGATCTGCCGATCAGAGAGAATACCAACTCGGGGATCCTGTGTGGTTGCGGAATAAGCAGAGAAGAGTTGGCAAGTCCCCAAAGTTACAACCACGATGGATAGGGCCATACCAGATAGTGGGTCGACTCTCTCCCGTGATTTACAGAATCAAGGAGAAGAAGACAGGGAAGCCAAAAGTGGTTCACCAGAATCTTCTGAAACCATTTGAGTGCAAGCTACCTGCTACCTGGTCCCGATGGATATCGACTGATGAAGAACCAGAATGTGCTTCATTACCAGAGCAACCCTTGACTGATTTGAAAAGAATAGAAGATGAAACCCCGAGCCTGAGAAAGAGAAAGATGGACTCTGAGAGTTTGAGCTCTCCTTCCCCAAAGAAGGTAAAACCCAAAGTGAGAAGGAAGAAAGCCAATGAGGGGAAAGTTGTTGAGTCTAAATCAAGCTTCAGAGAAGAGTTACCCAGAAAGAGTGAGGATAGCTCTATGGACGACCATGAGAGGAGTGAACTCCAACAGTCATCCAGAGAGAAGAAACCTCCTCGTCCCACACGGAGAAGACATGTTCCTACATACTTGAAGGATTACAGTTGTGTTGTGTCTGCACCAGCAGACATTCGTGATTAATGCTGTGTGATCATAAAGAGACATTTTCGACTATGATCGTTGATTGTTTTAGAGATAATGGGTTATATTAATCGTGAGTTGTATTGTTCATGTTTTGAAGTCTCAAGTTTGAGATTTTTAGCTCTATTGTTAGTTAGAAACATGTACGTTATATCTTCCTTGTTGGATCGAGGGCGATCCATCCTGGGAGGAGGGAGTGTGACAAAATTGTGGTTTTCATTTTTTGTTTAATTTTTGAACTTTTATATTTGGAGTCAGTCGACTCTTTCAGAGAGTTTAATGGCTCAAATGTGTACATGTAGAATGTCACGTAGGCACTGGGATGTTTACTGATCAGCAGACTGTAGTGGAATAAATTAGAATAATTAAGTACCCAGCAACCGGTGATCAGCCAATAAGATTCTTTTATTTGAATTTCCCTCCAACTTAAGTTGTAGTTTTCCCATGATGCAACTTGAGGTGTCTGGATTTAATGTTTGTAATTAACCACGTGAATCAGAGTAAACTAAGATCTTGAAGATACAAGACCTCGTCAGTTTGGATTTATTTATGTGCAAGCGTGTTTTATTTAATCTGTGGACTTATTGGAGCATTATTTTGGATATATTGGATTAGTTGCAGTAATCGTTAGATGCAGATTGTATTTGGTGTGACTATTGAAGAAAATACAAGACAACAGCCAGTGTTTTGGTGAGTTAGCCATTTTCTTGATTGTGGTTGGCATAAAATGGGTAATTAGCTGTCCGCCATCTTGCTTTCTTGTTCCCACAATTCCCGGCGGTCGGCCATCTTTGATTTTGAAGGAAGTGACGTCATTTTGAGAAGTTTTGAGCTCCAGATTCTCTGAGTAGATTTGGCTCTGTCTAATCTCATTTCTTTGATCGATATTCGTGAGTCATTCTGCTCTGAGTATTGGTGGCTCCTAGTCATTACCCCTCCAAGCTATAAATGCTCCTACTTTGTCGAGGCGATCTGACTCTCACCCAGGGTTGTATGTTGAGGAAGGTTTACTCTCATTGGAGCCAAAGTTACATTACCGGAACTGAGGTGCTCCAAGGCGAGAGATAACAGCTCTGTCTAATCTCATCCTTTGATCGACATTCTAGAGTTGTTATTCTCTACAGAGGTTGTAGTGAGGTTGCTCCTGCGAAGCGGTGACTCCGAGAGCAGAAGTTACTCTTTGGAGACAGTGTAGCTCATTGAGTGAGAGCACTCTTTGAGTAGAGGTTACTCCTGAGACGAGGCGATTCCCGGGGCTGAGGTACTAGCAGTGTGTGGATCTCGTTCAAGAGCAGAGGTTACTCTTGAGACGAGGCGATTCCCGGGGCTGAGGTACTCCCAGTGTGTGGATCTCGTTGGAGAGCAGAGGTTTCTCCTGAGAAGTGACGACTCCAAGAGCAGAGGATACTCCCGGAGCCTGGACCCCTTCCAAGAGACAGTGTAGCTCAAGAGTGAATTGAGCAGAGGTTGTAGAGAGGTATATCCTGAGAAGTGGTGACTCCAAGAGCAGAGGTTACTCTCGGAGCCTGAACCCCTTCCAAGAGACAGTGTAGCTCAAAGAGTGAAAGCACTCTTTTGAGGAGAGTTTAAGGGTGGTTACTCCCGTGACAAGGCGACTCCCGAAGCAGAGGTTACTTCTGGAGCCAGGGCTCCTTTCCAAAGACGAGATAGCTCAAGAGGGAGAGCTCTTTTCAAGCAGAGCAGAGAAGAGTAGACAAGCAAAATATTGCAGAGAGCAGAGCCGAGTATATCAGAGTATAGCAGAGCAGAGACAAGCAGAGTATTGCAGATTAGAGTAGAGACAGATAACTCAGAGCCAGAGTGTTTTGGACCCTTGTATATATATAGAGACATTTGCATTTGAGTTATTGGCCATAAAGGCTTTATTAAAGGACACTTTGAAATTTATTGTGATTATTGTGTGTTGAATAGATTGTTAAAAATCCTGTAATTGATTGTTTTGTATATTCCTGTGTTCTCCATCTCCTAGCTCAGTGACAGCCGAAGCACCAAACAAGCTCGGCGCCCGTGAGAAACACCTCCGAATCCCTTATCATCGCCACCAGACCTTCTCCGAGGGAGTACAGGTACTCGGCGGGAGTCTGGCGCGCGACAATATTGTATAAAATGTTGATCTTTCAAAATCTAATTTTACTAATATGTTAAAGTTTGGTGCCTGGATTCTTTCCTCTGCTATTGGTGAATTATATATGACTGCTATAACAACCAGGAATAAATTATAAACGTTAATGTATTTCTCATTTAAACTGGACTGCCAATTAATATTTGATTGAGAAACATATCGAATGAATGAACAATCAAATGAACAATGGCCCAACTTAAGTCCTAAACATATTTGAGCCTTGGCCTAGTAGTTCATGTAAAAATTCCTTTATATTTTATATGGGTCAAATTCACAGAGAATTTGAGTGTTATTAAACAATAAACATATTTGAACCATGGCACATTAGGGAATTATAGGGAACAACATGAATTTTTCTGAATCGATATTATTATCTTTATAAATATTTTTGGACAAACCCCAATGCCAAATGGCAATATCTGTCATTTCTGAAGGCTGGTTATTACGTAACATTAAAATAGATTTATATGATAGCCTATACATTTAGAAACTGAAACTGAAAAGCTAAGACAGTGTTACATTTGATGAATAAAAGTCCCTCATTAATGAACTGAATTGCTAAGACAGTGTTACATTTGATGAATAAAAGTCCCTCAATGATGAATTGAATAGCTAAGACAGTGTTACATTTGATAAATAAAAGTCCCTCAATAATTAACTGAATTGCTAAGACAGTGTTACGTTTGTTGAATAAAAGTCCCTCAATGATGAATTGAATAGCTAAGACAGTGTTACATTTGGTGAATAAAAGTCCCTGAATAATGAACTGAAAAGCTAAGACAGTGTTACATTTGATCAATAAAAGTCCCTTATAATGAATTGAATAGCTAAGACAGTGTTACATTTGATGAATAAACGTCCCTTATAATGAATTGAATAGCTAAAAGACAGTGTTACATTTGCAGCAACAACAGGTTTTAATGCATTGATGTATCATGCGAATATTGTAATTGATGCTCAACATGTCCAGTTTTATGTAATAATTAAATAGGAGAGTTACGCATTTGATGAGCCAATGGTGTTTCCCACCGAATTTTTAATTTCAGAGAAGCCTGTTTGAGGAGTTTGCGAATTATTTACGCGTCTTCTCTTGCAAAACATTTTACTCCAGGGCACTGTACTGAACGTGTAGACCATAGGGTTGATGGCGCTGTTGATGGGGAGCACAAATATGCTGAAGTACGCAAATTTATCTCCTGAAAAATAAATTAATCCTATAAACCATAAAAGCATTTATAACATGGTACATACCAATAACAGCTTGATTATTGAACAGGTTGATGCTGAATTAAGGAATAAATAATGATAGACCATTCAAAATGGTAAAATTCAGCTCGAGTTGGACAGAATGTGCTACAAAACACGAACCTAAGCTGATTATACAGCATATATATCCAGCAGCTCAAGTAATCGAGTGAGAATTGCCTCGGGATATTGAACCTGGACGTTATCTGGTGAATTTCATAATGTCTCGGTTGTTTAGTTGTTTAAGCGCCCTGGTTGCTATTTCAACCGAGGGGTATCTAACTCAATTATTGGAGCCCTTTGGACGTATTCTCGTGACTGAATCTCTGTTCAGTAAAAGCGGATATGACTACTAAATATATAAGCACTAGTGCCAAGGGAAAGGACCAAAAGTTGTAATGGAACTTGCAAGAAAAAGCAAACTCTAAGTGCATACCAGTAAAGAAAAACAAACCCCATATAGCCCAAAACCATGATCTAACATGAAAAGAAACAATGTCTAATACCCCCTTTCCCTCACCATTCAAGAATCAATATCACAATCCAAGACCAGAAGACCAAGGGACATTTCATTCATACTGAAGTCATTACAAGTCAGTGAAGTCGTCACATACGGCTAAAATATTTTACAAATCGACCTTTTTCTTTGTGAAAGTAAACTTTTCCTCAGACGTTATTTACAACCAGATTACAACTAGATGGGGACCAGTGCTTGGGCTGCTCTGTAATATTTTCAATGTATTTAGTATGGTCTATTCTTGACAAAATATGTGCCCAAGCGTGGTTCATTATTTGGGGGACATGGGGAGGGCATCCACCATGATTATTTACCTGGAAGTGTGATGCCATGTAGAGCCAGGAATCCAACTATGGATATGGGAACCCAGCAACAGAAATCCGTGACTACAATCCAAAGCATTTTTCTTGCCATCTTCATGTCTTGTGTGTTACGTCCAGCATGACTAGTACGAGTGGATCTATGTCGAAGAACGGTGGAGCAGTACATCGCGAGATAGCAGGCCGCTACCAGGAGAAACCCAACAAAAGTGGCCACATTAAATAGAGCGAATGAATATTCCCATCCTTTGAAACGAAAATCTGCTAGAACAAGAGGAAGGCAGAATCCATACTGAGAATAGAATACGTGGAATCCAAAGTAGGTCAAAGGGAGAAGTGGCAATCCAGAATCCAACCAAAAGCCAAGATGGTATAGGCTCTGTGTTTGGTCAAACGAAGGCCACATTTAAAAGGAAATACAATCCTAAAGAACCTATCAGATGTCAAGGTAACGAGAGTAAAAACTGACATTTGACTTGAAAGAGACACCACAAAACCAGCTATCATGCATGTCCTTCCATTTACCCATTCCGATTGATTTTCAGCATATTTTCCCCGAAACCTTATATCCATGGCCGCGATGATAACAATATATATGCCCATCAAGAAATCAGAGATTGATAAGTTCAGAATCATTATGTGGTTGATGTAAGAACTGTCAGTCGATTGCTCTCGTGCACGCAATCTTATGACAGTAATGTTTCCAAAGAGTATCAGTAGACCAACTACCCATAGAGAAATTCTTAGTATGTCACTTTTGATGAGGTCCGTGCATGACGATAAGTAGTCTGGTTGTGGATAACACTCGTAATGTGCTTGAATGTATCCTTGCCGATTGTGTGAATGTTACTGCCTACAAGGTGCAGAACCTTGAGGGAAAATAAGCCAGAAAACGTGGATCCTTTTAAACTACCTCCTTGTATTCGTGTAGTGGACAAGACCAAAGTTTCCAATTTCTCTAGATGTTCAAAGCAGCTAGGTTCCAATGTCAAACGACCTTTGTTGCCTTCGATTCTTAAATCTTTCAAATTCCCCAGCCCTTTATATACGTCTTTCGTAAGGCCTTCGAGTTCATTGTTTGACAAGTCAAGTGTTTTCAGCATTTCAAGGTCCTGAAATCCATTAGTCATGATTTCTTTTATTTCATTTCCAGACAAGCTAAGTTCTCGTAAATCTTCAAGCCCCTTAAATAACTCTGGTTCAATTACTGGAATGTGATTGCATTTAGAGACAGGTTACTGGTGTCATTTTGCATTCCGAGTCGGGCTGTACCGACACCCTTTGGACTACAATATATCTGTTTGAGTTGTGGTGAAATTTTGGTCTGCCGAGTACAGATGTTTGACTCAGGATGAGACTTGGGGTCGATACTTCTCTCTGACAGAGAAACACACGTGAAACGATCAGTTATGACATCATTACACTTTCGTGTAGAATAGATGCCCGGAGGGACCTCCAGTATTTCACACGTGGTGGAACTCAGCCTCGTGCCTGGAATGAAAAAAAATGAATTTATTTAAATGCGTAAGGTACCCAAGTTGTACAATTTGAGAATTCAACTTTCCGGGAAATTACAGATTCATAGACCAGCGCTTCAAAAATTCCACTCAAACATGTCAAATGTGACAAGAATGGGGTACTTTGGACGGTTGATTATTTGGTTGACAGTTTAACCAAATTTGTGCCTCCCTTGTTGTTGAGTAAGGAATGAAATGTGTACAGATAAAGTAAACAATGAACAAAAACCTCTAGTATTTCTGGTATTTCCTGGAAAATTGGTAAGATAACGTGATCATTTCATGAAGTAAAGTGGTGGGATTTTATTTTTATTCAATCGGACTCTTCAATTTGACCATCTTATCTTTTAAACAGAAGTACCAATGGAAAATTGCTTTTTATAAATAATGTCATTGTGTGTTGTGTCATGTATCAAAGAACCTGAATTGACAAGTTATGCATACTCTCCCAGCCGCCCCTCGTCCCTGCTTGGATCAAATTGTCATAAACTCTACCTGCATAGATGATCGTCTTTGATTCTATGTCACCTCGTTGTGTCTCTTTCAAAGTTTCCTTTATGCAACGTTTTTTATCACTGTTTGCTAAATCTGCACCATAAGACCAACACATCTTTCTTGCATCAAGCCATGTCGTGTTTTTGTATGTTGCAATGAATAATCTGTAGCAATCACCATTACAATAGGACCAGTCCTTTTTACACGGTGCAGCATATATATCTACAAACAAAACACACAACCGGTGTGTAAATAGTACACATTTTCTCTTTGTGGAATTTCCCATTGTAATCAAATGGTACAGTTCCAAGCAGATTTTGAGATAACAGGAAAGTAAATCTTTTTGGGTTGCGATATAAACCAAACCAACCCAATGAGGTGTGTATTAAAGACTAACTTTTCCTGCTTCTGTAGTGAACGGGTATTTCAATTGCGCAATTTTGATGAAGGATAAAAAAGCAAATGGGACCTCATGGGACCTCGTGGGACTCGATGGGGCAAGATGGGGCAAAATCCCACGGAGTCCCATGGAGTCCCACGGACTTCATGGGGCAAAATCCCAAAAGGTCCCACGAGGTCCCACGCAATGTTAAGTCTATGGAGGTCCCAACTTGCCCCATTGGTGTATACCGGGCTTAAGAAACAACTGTGCAATTCTGACCTTTTTTATGACTTGACAAATGTTAGATCTATTAGACATATATGTAGGCCTAGGAGTGCATTAGGGCATTTAAAATTCAGCACAGGAGATTGAATAATCTCAATATTTAAAAAAATGAACCCTTCAAAGATTGTATCATGCCCCACGTACGTGGGTACGAGGTACGAAGATTTTTAGCGCCTGTTTCCTTACCACCACCATTTGTTCTTTCAGGAGCTAACGTTTTTCCGTCAACCGGAACAGGTGCAACCATTCCTTCATCAGTACATGTATTTTCTAACCCCGATAATACTCTGATTGCAACGCATAAAGGATCTGAAAACGGGAACAGGAAATGTAATGAAGCTGATTAAAACTATATAAACCATATTACGAGGGCTGATCCAAAAGTCTGGGACGCCCCGTTTTAACTTGCAGATTATAAAGATCAACATCTTAACAACTTTGTGTATACCAGGAAATTTTTATTTTAGGTACGTTTCTCGATAGTTTTTAATAAAGAGAGCCTGCCACCTAGAACGGAATATAAAAAAGTAAATCACGTCACAACTGTTAATGTGGCAATTAGCACCCTGCTATAGCATGACGGTTACGCCACCTCTGAAAACGAGGTTGGACGGCTACGTTCAACTGAAGAGGAGGGAAAGCCCCAGAGTTTAAAGATGACAGACATAATTACCTCTCTTGCTTACCACCATTTAGTAATGTATATTTTGAACGGAGTTTTGCAAATTGATGCCCGGGGATAACATGAAATAAGCGATAAAAAATGTTGAGTTTGAAATTCAAAACTACACAAAAGGAGCACGTAGATTAGCGCTAACAGTTTCAAACGATTCTAACTTGTACTATTGAATTATGAATATTTTCTGATCATGAACATGGGTGTATCTTTTAGATCCATTCATTATCTCCAAGAAAAGTATATATCGATAATTTAGTTAATCAGACCTAAGTGATATTGAAGGGGCAATGGACCAATCAACATACTTTTTCAAAAATGTTGACCTAATTTTCACCAAAAATGCAACCTTTTATCATATTTTTGAATGCATAATTAGAATGTGCTTTAAGACATGTTCAATTTCCTAAAAGGAAAAGTTGATTGCTCCAGGGACTTTAAAGATACAGAATCTGAATGACCAAAATGAACTGAAACCAATGGATAGCATGAGGTTTTTCAATGGAGAAATAACATGGGAAACACTTCTCTTAAAGCAATTAAGTTTTTCTTTCAAGAACTATTTGATACATCAAAATAAAGAATAGAAATGCATTAAACATTGTAAAAAATGATTGCATTTTTGGTGAAAATGGGGTCAACATCTATGAAAAAGTGTGTGTTATGGGTTGATTGCTAGTTAGATATCTCCGAGTTTGTTTGACTTTATTATTACTGTATATAATTTCCTTTGAAATAATGAATTGATCTAAAAGATAAACCTGTCTTCATTGTCAGAAAATAGTCATAATCCGAGATATAACCTTCTGAAATTGTTTTGCGATAACCTACGTGCTCCTTTAGTAATTTGTTTATTTTTGTCGTTAGGGCATGGTCTACATTGCCTAACGACCTCGGGGTATATAGATGTAACCTACGTACGATCATAAAAAGCCAATTGGGCATTGGAAACCACCTTATATGTTCTACTCAAGCCATAAAAATGTATTTTGAATTTGCGGTTACACAAAAAATTGATGGACGGTTACGCGACCTCGTTCAAATATGTATCCCCGATTCATTGTCATTAATTTTGTCATATTCATCAGTACTTGATGCTAATTCTTCTTTTGCCTCTTCATACTGTAGCTATCTTTTTGATTTTCATTGGTTTCATAAATAAAACAAGAAACAATTTTTTCCTTGCCTTATAGAGGCTCAAACAAGAGCGTCTCTTGCGAGTCCTGAAAACAAATATAAGCAATTCAATATTCCATTTCTTACCCATTATAACAATGACATGGAAAGAGGCTATCAGAACTAGCAACCTTGACTTGAAAGGTGTACATGCACGTAACCGTCCGCTAAATATCTAATGTACAACCAAATTACAATACGTTACCGTCCATAGAATTCATACGTAGTCGTCTAACAACGTTGCGTTTGAAACCTTATTATTTATAATATACACCACGTTCCTGTTCTAGATTTGTCATTTTATGACTTGTTTATACACAGTTTTCTTACTGTTAATAGTTTGAGTGGCTCTGAGGCACATATACTGAGAAATCACGAGAATGGACTAAAAATAAGAACTTGGACATCTCAGTCGGTAAGTTTACAGCTTATTTTCTGCTTCTAATAAACCACCTGGCAGATTTGACCCAGGCTTTATAACCATCCATATATACGCCATCAAATGGAACTAGTTGAAATGAAATCTTATCTGTGAATCCTGCCTACAGGCGAGAAAGAGGACATGCTGTCTTTCCCATCCGCCATTTTTTCTTATCGTTACCGCACAATTTTGCAAATCGCTTTGACGTAACCGTCATGCTAAAACACCGTAATAAGGTTCAGGTGCAGAACATAACTCCAGTCGTAATACGAGAGACTTTTGGATCACCCCTCGTATTAGAATTTTGACACCATTATATAAAAAAATTATTAACGATTTAATTCCATACATAACTAACATATAACATACACATGTCTGCGGCTTTGCAGAACTGCATTATAAGCCACAAGTAAACAAGTTTGTAAGAAGAAAGTTGGCACTAAAGGATAGGTATCGATATGGTGAACGGAATTCAACAATGTTTTTCTCTTAAACCAATTATTGAAAACATTTTGTAAAAAACACGGTATTTTATCTTGTTATGTAATGTTGACTGAATGGCTACAATTTAATGCAAAAAATATTTATATATATTTTTATAACTGTTTTTGTTAACATTTTTTGTTTTTAGTATGGTTGTTTTTTGTTCCTTTCTACCAGAGACATATAAAACACCAATGCTTGAGAATGAAATAAAATGCGTTTCCGAACCTTATTGGAACAAAATAGCATATATAAGATTTTCCTAGACTTCTCAATAATATAGTTATACAATGGAAATTTTGGTTGATATCTAAAAAGTATGCAAAAACTTAAAACAAAACCCCCCAAAATAGATAAACTAAGATAAGCCTTTTATTTCATTAACATTAAGATACTTTTTTAAAATCAACTAAAATTTCCTTTATACAATTACAATATTGAGAGACCTAAAAACACGTTGTGTTTATGTCGTTTTGTTCAAATGAGGTTCGGATAGATGTAATCATTCCGAACATATGATACCAAGAATCCAATCCATGAAACAAAATCATCACACAAGTAAAACAGGATAATGATACACTTTCATCTACATACTATGGCATTATTTTTGCTTCTTTATTCATTAAATATAAAAATATTCGATATATGAAATATTAATATTCGCTAAATCATTTTCCATTCGGCAAAAACGTTAATATGTTTGTTACAGCAAATTAAGTTTTCAAAATAGCCAATCACTTAATACTATGTGCATTAAATTACATATTTTATTCGCTAAATGATGTTTTTGCGTAAATTGTCAAGGTATTCCTTAAGAGTAACACATTATATGCACAATATTGAATTTCTGTTTGAACCCTACCAAAATAAGTTTGCCTATATTTACCGAATGGTTTATTTTTCTATGACATGGTTAATGCATTTTACCGAAAGCTAATTTGCTATTTACCGAATGCAATAAAGTAATATTCGATAACTTTCGTTGTTTTCGATATTTTGTCACGTGACCTCGAGATTTGCAAAATGGCCGCGCAGCTATTCTACATCGTTCAAATATATCACGTGACTGAAAGTCTCGTAAAGTATCGAAAAATAACGAAATTTATCGAATGTGGCATTCGGTATTTACCGAATATAAATAATTTAAATAACGAATGTACAAATAATTAATTGAATTATACGTGCGTTAAGGAAAATAAATAGATTCGCTTCATCACACAATTACATGTACATGTACATTGTGTATAAATATTAAATGTGAGTGCCAACACAAAGAACAAGTGAAACTATTTAGCGAATATAAATTGTATAGATTATTACATTCGATAAAATAAAAAAAAACATTCAATAGATTTGGTAAAGGTTTGGTAAACTGTTTGTTTTATTTGGTATTTATGGAATATTTAATGTACCGAATAAAGAAGCAGTTTAAACACCATAACATACAAGGATTTATATATTATTGTACAAGAATTGAAAACACTATAATCTGGTCAGTGTTTATATTCTGATTATACGAAATGGTAGTCATTAGTATTGTGATAATAACGTCCCTTATACCTATTTATTACAGGTCGTGTAGACCATTTTTGTCCGATTTATAGCAAAAACATTGACTTTTGCACGTTGGTGATGATGCACCTTTTTTTAATAGATCTCATATCTTAGAAGGGTATCAGTTCAAAAAAATACTAGATGACCTAACATATTTTGCCATGCACTGCGCCTATTCATTTTGCAATTAAATTGTAAATTTTCTCTTGAAAAATTAAATCTTCCAAATTTGTTAAGTTTTCTTGCAGAAATCGCCTAACCCCCCCCCCCTCCATCATTTTTGTACGATCATCGAGCGTGTTAAATGGGTGTCATCGTTTGTGAAATCTTCTATCCTACGCGCGAATTCAGTCCAAAATGGAATTTTTTCTTGTTCGATGGTTAGTCTATAAACATTTATTAAAATAAAGCGTTCGTTTTGAATCTCAGTGTCTAGAATAAGAAACCGCTCATTTTTATCAGAAATGTGTCGTTTGACCTATTGTCAAGAGAGTCTTTTATTAATATCATTACTCCTCTACTTTTAGAGGACCCATGTGAAAAATATATGTCACCTTTCCATTATATGTATTTTCAATTCCGTGTGTACTGTGGGTTTCTTGTTGAAAGGTATTGTCTTTGTTTTTACGTTTTACCCAATTCATAACCGTATCCCGTTTATTTTGATTCACCAAGCCCCTAACATTAAAAGATAGCATATTAAAATTCATCATCGATCTAGCGCCTGTTCATTTTGTGATTTAAACTATAAAAATATGTAGTATTAAATAATTTATATCCAATATATACTTTTAGGCATATGATTAGTTTACAACAGTATCGTATCACCCAAATAACATATTTGTACAATATTATTAAACATTCATTCACTCCTATTCCTTCGTGAAGCTTTGTCCGTATAACAAATCAAGTCAATCTACTTTTTGGATTAACGTTGGCAGAAATGATAGCTTGACTTCGAGTCCTTATTTGAAAGAGTGAGAGTTTAGAATGGATGGGCCTGCTACTTACGATTCCATTTTATTCCTTCTGCTTGCGTGAGCATTAGCAATAGGCATAATTTAAAACTCGTAAATCCGAGTAATCCTCTCCTCATTTTACCACACGACCACCATACAATAGGTCCAAAGCTACACGAGAGCATCGAATAGTCCCTTCTATATATTGTGAACATAGCAAATTGTAACAATCTCTAGTATTCTCTACACTATATAGTTATGGTATAATTTAATTTCAGTGGCATTAGAGATATCATCGCACTCGGAAAATATCAATGCATATACTAGTATCTCAAAGGGTATAAAAACATAACTTATTTTGAAAGAACTAAAAACTACTTTGTGATCCAATTCATTCGCGATTCCAATTTATTGATTGTACCCAGGGGATCGATGGGTGTACGTTAGTTTCATTCATTAGATAGTGCCCCCCCCACGCCCCAACAAAAAAAACAATTTTGTAACATTTGTTGAAAAAACATTAACAAATTATAGTTTGAAATGCTTAAAATGCACCATGTAGAATCTAAATGTTGTGGGCTAGCTTCGCTCGCAGTGATGCAAAGCCAAAAATTCGCACCCTTGACATTTTTTAGCTACGCCCTTGTCTACTAAGGGACGACTTAGAGCATTAATACTGTGGGGATTTTGCGGAAATTCCCACTTTGTATTATTAGGAGTTATTGCCGTTTGTTACAAGCTGACGTTTGAGGATTTTTGTTTTGGTGCATATTTGGTGCAAATTTCGAACAGACCTAATAACACAAGAAATGGGTAGTCTTGCGCATACAAAACAAGCGCTACTTAGTCTACTTCAGATACCCGATCAGTTTCAGATCTGTGTTTAGAACAGGAGATTTGCAATTTCATGTTGGTGTCAACGGGAATCATTATACTCATGTCTTTTGAATACTATGCTGGCAATTTTGATTTCGATGCATAGTATAATGCTTTCTGAAGAAAATGATGTATGGCATACATGTTTTAATTTCAAATATCTTACGAAACGAGCATGTTTAAAATATGTAGCATAGAAAACGAACTGTATAACTATCAATGGCATAGTACACGATAGTGGTTGGAAGACTGACTCGTGTACTCGAGTTTTACTCTCATTTGTCCTAAAAATCAATTGATCGAGTTGAAAACTTGAACTCGCGATTTGAAATGTTTACCAATTATTCACTCGTTTTCACCTTACCTTGACTCGCGATTCGTCTCTCCTATTCGCAATTTCCATGCTTATAGTTGTAATGTTCTGCTTATAATCTGTATAGAAAACAACTTATTTTCTATTTAATGCCATGTGCGGAAGACAAACATACTCGGATTTTATTCTGCGTTCGTTATTTTTATGCAAAAGTTTCATTTCCGGTTTGATGCATTCTGGGAATATCCAACAGCCGGGAATTTTAAAATATTTGTCTACCGCGGTGCATCCTGGAACTTTCTGGATTGACGAAGTTTGTTTTCACTATTTATTCTGTAAGTTTTACTATCTATAGGGGACTAGGGGTGAACTTTAGCGATCTATAGGGATGTGCAATACGATTTAGACAATAAAAAGTATAGAGGCACTTGAAAGACTTGATCAAATTGATGAATTCTGCCGCTACTTCGGAAACTGAAACCGGAAGTAACTCAACTAAGTCAAATCGCGATTATAATCGTGGTTTTTCATGGCCCACTCGAGTGGAGATTTTCAGGCGAGTCCGACCACTAGTACACGATGATGTGTAGTCTTAACGGACTAAGTAAACACTGTGCCGAACGATTGTTTTATGTGAGAAAACTACATGCATTTGTATAGGGCGATTTATACGTACAGGTTTCCCGTTCAATTTTATGTACATTGCTTAAAGTCTCAATTGATTTATAAAAGACGTAGCACGCCTGGTATCCCTGTCTATGGCCCATCGATAAACGTCTGGCTTGTTGGCCGAATCATGTAGGCTAATTCCTGTCATTAGCAGGGGTAAAAATGATAAAAACTAATTCACATTTCGAAGTTCTTCTATACAGAGAATCATATAAAATATACAACAGAATCGTCGATTTAATAGAGAGTTAAAGCTCGCGATATTTTTCACAACGTAACCGTGAACGCAAGATAGTAGAACGAAAAAGTTCGCTTAGACTTGAATAGTTCATCACTTTTAGTCATTTTAGTAGTTCAATTTTCATATTAAGCTTACTCTTATTTATCTCATGGTTCTTCTATTTTCATGGGAATAACACCTGGGAATATTTGTTATATTGAAAACAGCGTAGTGTCCAACCCAGTCCCGATCGCGAAAATCGTATTGCGAGTGCCAATCGCACTCACGAAAATGGTATTCATCGCCCGTGAATGTTTGCAAAACAAAGATTCCTACAATACTGATTTTTATTTACACATTTGAAGTGGATACGCATCTTTAAACAACATGTAGTTCGTTTCGAACTGAAACCACTACTTGAAATGCTGAACTAAGATTTAGATTATTCATAAAAGCCAATATCTCTTTCGAAAGATTGGGTGGCCCTGAGAAGGGCCGTTGTTTTTTGCAAGCCGAATGGTTTATTTCTTGCTTCGCTTGGGGAGAAGAACAGCTTGGATGTTGGGAAGAACCCCTCCTTGGGAGACAGTCACATTTCCAAATAGGCGATTCAATTCCTCATCGTTACGTACGGCGAGCTGAATATGGCGAGGAATAATTCTGCTGCGCTTGTTGTCTCTAGCGGCGTTCCCGGCCAACTCCAAAACTTCTGCTGTGAGATATTCCATCACGGCGGCCAAGTAAACAGGTGCGCCGGCTCCAATGCGGTTGCCATAGTTTCCTCTACGGAGAAAGCGGCTAACACGGCTCACTGGAAACTGCAAACCAGCTCTTGAAGACCTAGACCTTTGTTTGGTGCTCTTTCCCTTGCCTTTACCTCGTCCTGACATATTTATTTTGTGATTTTAGGAGTACGACTATCAACAAGAATGTTTTCTGAGGAAAGTTGTCTATTTATATAGCCATCTAATGCAAATGAGCGGATTGTGAATGAACAAAATAATACTGTTACTCTTGTTTTATCTCTTTTAGGTCCGATTCCTAATAGACCAATCGAATGATTTCCCGCCATGTTAGCTCTGTTAAGTCCGCGCAGTTTTCAGATTCTGTCAAGTCCGAAAGATAATTTGGCGCCATATTTAATTGTAACACTTTTAAGTCCGCGCTATTTGACCAATCAAATTTGATACATTCTCAATCCCCTAATTTGCATATTTGTCTTATAAAAGCGAGTACGTTCGAACTGCAATAACTCAAGTTTACCAATCTTGAAAGCAATGGCAGGAAGAGCAGCATCTCCAAGACGAGCGAGTCCGAAGAAGGGGAGCAAAGGCTCCAAGAAGCGTGGACGTCGTCCAGGACCCCAGAAACGTCGCAGAAGGAGGAGGGAATCTTACGGTATCTACATCTACAAGGTTCTCAAGCAGGTCCATCCCGACACTGGCATCTCAAGCCGTGGAATGAGCATCATGAACAGCTTCGTGAATGATGTGTTTGAACGTATTGCCGGTGAAGCATCCCGACTCGCCAACTATAACAGGCGCTCTACAATATCTAGCCGAGAGGTCCAGACCGCCGTCCGTCTATTGCTACCCGGGGAACTAGCCAAGCATGCCGTTAGCGAGGGAACAAAGGCTGTCACAAAGTACACAAGCTCCCGATAAACTGTGTTCTGCAATAAAACCAACGGCCCTTCTCAGGGCCACCCCTTACTTTGAATTGAGAATGTGATTTTATGAATTATGATTTTATAAATCTATGGTGTACGATATTTGCAGTTGTATGCAAATGCAAAATGGGTTAACAATTGTTTTTAAGAATTCATAGTTGAGACCAGACCCATTTTTTCAAACAGTTCACGGAGTAACAACTCCCATCCTAATGCATGTAACGACAAACAAGTAGGCCACATGGTTTCAAAAACTGAAATGTAAGCAAGGTGATAGATTTATTCGCGCATGTCGGTTCATTCCCTTGCTTTCTATCATGTCTATTGAAATTCATTTTTTACATATTATTCATGATAAATGACAAAATAGTGTTTTTGAATTACATCCTTGACGCAGTTAGGGACAAGAAATCATGTATATTTCAAAGAAACCATAACAATTGTATATCCTTTTTTGTCTACGATAGGCCATCTGATTGGCTAGAAGCCATCACATGTGCATGTCACGTTTAGTTGTCCTCCTTTTGTTGTTGGTTAAAGTTGCAAAAATTGACAAAATCTCAAACTTGAAGTTGATCAAAAAATTGACAAAAATAGTATAATTCCACATTTTCTATATATTTAAAAACTAAAAAATATAATACACGTTTTAATAGACACATAGGCCTGCTGACTTTCATTTGTGCAAGGGGGGGGGGTTGTCTTGATACATTTAATTGTTTTACATTGGGATGAGCAAATGAGAGGTTTATGTTAACATGATACATAGTTGGGCCTACCAACTGCCAGAATGCAACTCTCTATTAAAGGTGGCTTGCCGCTTAGCTTGATGAGTTGATTTCATGACAAAATATTGGGGAAAATTCACTAGGTGTTGAGTGTTGAGGATGCAGTTAAAAGGTTTGAGGTTCATAGTAAAGATGGCAGTAGTGTTAGAATTTAATTATATTTTAGCAAGGAGGGTTGGATCCTTGAATGCAATTCCGATAATCTGCCATATATGGTGTCATAACATTATCATCGGCATGTACAAAATTTGAACAGTCACCATTTCTCAATCTTTCTCACTTCAGAATTTGAATCACATGTTTTGGTCTTATTACTTGACAGAAAAAAACACACAGGAAGTGATCAAGATTTAAGTTCAAATCTTTTGATCACTGACTGTGAATTTATAGCCAGATAAATATCAGACAATAATGACGCTAACTTTGTTGGAAAATATCAAAGTTGCATTGTGGCTGCCAATCCTGCTTGATATTATACAGTTATAAGATATGTGAAACAGACTGATTGCCCTGCATGCTGCCATCTTTATTTCTATTCAAAAATTATATTCAATAACCAGTTGCCAGTTCACCATTTTGCTTATGAATTGAAAACCCCCAAAGTTACTGTTTAGTTTAAAACATTGATATCCAGTGAGCATGGCGTTATAATATACAATTTTCGTCTTTTCTTACTCTGTACTTTAACATACATTTCTGCATTTAAAACAAGTATAGCCTACACTATAAAACATTAAACGTTTGGTAGGGAGCTGAGCAGACATGAGTCAATTGAAAATAATTTTTTCAGTAATCAATTCGAAAAAAAACAGCAGAAAATTAAGGTGCATCCATTTTTGAAATGCTCTGTGTTTTTCAAATCTTGTCAAAATCTTTTAGTCCAATTAAATTCTTTGAGTCCATGCGTTCAGGGTAAACACAAAAAGGAACACATCACATGGCATATTTTCGTCAGATCAATTTATTATTTATCTTTCAAAAAATATAGACAGTGTACATCTTCAACAGAACTCTATGGTACCATTTCGGCTAGAGTACTGTATGGTACTGTTAGCTCAAACAGTACTGACGGTACCATAAACAAGGCACCGTACGGTACCATTCATATATATAGGCTTATGTTCATAGAAAGTCAAGAGGCAAAAAAATACCAGAGGAGTATTTCCTTTCCACAATTCATGATCCACTTGCACAAGATATGTTTTGTATAAAATCTCATTTAAGTCATTACTGATCAAAATTATCATGATATTATGATGATATTTGTCATCATATCTTCATATTTATCAAAATATCATAACTTTGATTATGAAATCCTCATTTTTATCATGACATCCTCACTTTTATAATGATATCCTCACTTTTATCATGACACCCTCACTTTTATCATGAATCCTCAGTTTTATCATGACATGCTCACTTTTATCATAATATCCTCACTTTTATCAAGATATCTTCACTTTTATCATGACATCCTCACTTTAATAAAGATATCTTCACTTTTATCATGAAATCCTCCCAGTTACAGTATCATGATAACGGTACATACACACAAACATGACAAAGTCCTCACTGTGTACAACAGAGTTAAAGGTCTAACTATCACCTTCTAGTAGATTCAGAAAGTCCTTGTTCAATTAGTTTCAGGTCCTCAAAATCATCTTTTATAATTTCAATCAAGTATTGTAGACCTTCTTGTTGTTGCTTAAGGTGCTAGAAGTAAAAAAACAGATTTTAGGTGGAAACATTCTTTCAGTCACCAGTCAGAAAAGTGATTATGTGCAGACAAAAAAATTCTGTATTATTCACCCTGACCCTATTAATCCACATACAAATAAAGGGCTCCTTTTTGAGTACTTATTTAAAAAGATCACATAAATTCACATAATCCCAAACTCTTCGTTACGAAACATTTCTGAGTGACTTTGCTCCAAATAGCCTATGTACGTATTTTTTTTCAAATCAGAATTAGCATCCTTGTAAAAAATGGTCTGATTATGCTAATAAAGCATAATGACATTTACATTTATTAATAGGTTCATTGATTGATTGTTTGAACAATTGATTGATACAAGAGGCGATCAATAAATTTTGCAAGTGATGCTCAATCTCAGAAAATATTTGGTGTCATGTCATTAAACTCGTGGAATTATAATTCTCTTCTAATAATACCCTGGAAATTATATGATATATAATGCTGAAATAATGACAAGAAAGATGTAACTTGAAATATCTAAAATTGTATTTCATCTGATTCTACGCGAGTGTCACTCGCGAAATTTATTGATCACCCCTTGTATATTAATGAGACTAACCTGTTTTATTTCTCCTTGCACTGAGTTGTCAACTTGATAACTTGACTCCACGTGTGACGTCACTAACTGGTTTTGCATACGGATCTGTGACATCAACTCATTAAGACGACCCTGGAATAAACAAACAATGAGATTTATATATGAATTGTACTTATAAAATGCAATGGTGTTATTCAATGAATGTGACATTTTAGCCATCTGGTTGACCAATGTGAAATGAATATTTTACCAATGTGACATAAGAATTTGACCCATGTGACATAAATATTTGACCCATCATGTGACATAAATATTTCACCCATCACGTGACATAAATATTTCACCCATGTGACATATATATTTGACTCATGTGAGTCAATGTAAATATATGTCACATGGGTCAAATATTTACGTCACATGGATCAAATATTTATGTCAAATGGATCAAATATTTATGTCACATGGATCAAATATTTATGTCACAAGGATCAAATATTTATGTCACATGGATCAAATATTTATGTCACATGGATCAAATATTTATGTCACATGGATCAAATATTTATGGCACGTGCACTGCCACATCAACACTGCATACAGCCAAGCTTAGCATTTATATAGGGTTCAGTATAATTATTCAGTATATTATTATGATTATAGAAAAGCCAATATTTAGAATACCATAATACATGTAATATACATCTCAGAGGCTTTTCTGTATTTCACTCAAATCAAAATAATTGATAGTTTTTCAGAACGTGATAATCTTCATGATCTTCTAAACGTAAAGAAACAAAAGACACAGTTATCAATCAATCAATCAATCTAGCGGTTCCTAAAAACATATTAGTACTAATTACATCTATATTTCAATTCAATGTCATAAGTACATTATTTCATGTTTATAGATATATTAATGAGTATGACATTGAATAAATATCACAGTCATTAATCAGCAATCACCATTGTACAGTGTACTTTAATCACAGTCATAAAGCCATTCACCTATTTTACTTTATCATTCTTAAATGGAATTGTATTGAATTATATGTTTGGTTTACTTACTTCAGCATATGTTGACTTGGTAAACTTTGATGAATTTTCATTGTATGAGATGGCAAAAAAATGATAAATGAATTTGAAATAAAAAATAAAAGGGCTCAATTTTGTCGTACCCTTCCATATATTTTTTATTTATACAGTTGCGCTAAACTTTTTTGTTCATTTACTGCAAATATTTCATCTGTAATCTGACATAGCCTTCCTTATTAATAGAAAAGATGAGAGAGAGGGGTATGGAGGTTCATATAACTGGGCCAGGCTGGTTTAGTTTCATTAATCCTATGCATTTCAATGATAAATCTATTATATGTTCAACAAATCACAAATTAATAAATCAAATTTGATATGCAACATATTAAATATGACATTTTACAAATATATAAGTGTGAGTTAGCCCATGCTTATTCTAAACTTCCCAATAACCAAACTCTTCAATATTCTATGGGTCTGTCATATTAGGAATGTTGGAAAGGTGCAGAAACTCTAAGCAGAAACTCTTAGTTGCGTAAAAATCATAAATCATAATCATATACCAGAAATCATACACTAAATAAATAAATCATAAATCATAAAAGGGAGTAAAATAAACGTGACTGAAGATAATTTATGTATGGCTGTATGAGCATAACGCTATATTTATTGGTAGTTTACGTGATAAGACAGCATGATTATGCTAAGTACATGAGCATATTCAGTATAATACCACAATTACTGCAGTAACCAAAACGCATCCACAAATCAAGGTTTTCCTACACTTGATAGGAGAGAAAATAAGCAGAAGTCGGAACAGCTTACTAAACGTAAGTGAAACTTGACGACTAAATAGCATACAGGACACTTCGTTTACATACATAAACTTGCATAAAAAGGACGAAAATTTCAGGTAAATCGAGTGACAGAACAAACGCACTTCGATGATGAATCCAATTTTAAGCATCAGTTTTGTCCTGATGTGTACAGCTGTTTGTGCAACTGTAGCAGAGGAGAGTGCCTGTTTAGGGGAGGACACCAGGTAAGACATTTTCAAAATCTTACCTGGGCAACACTTGACATATAAAAAGCGGTGGGGAGCGTGGGTGGTGGGCTTCAGTAAAGTAGTTTATGGCTTTGGGGATATCGGCTTATTTTGTTAAGTGCTTTTTGACCCCGAATGTTTTGCTTAATTTAAGTAAAAAAAATTGGATTCATACAATTTCTTGTTACACATCATATTCAGTTCATATTCCATACCATGCCCTTCCACTCCTATTTGGATCTAGATTACCATTAATGTAAGGTAGGCCTACCATATTCTGCAGAAAAAGATTTCTCACGACTGAAAGGTCTATTCAGCTGAGAAGATTGCCTTATCAATTTTTTAGTTCGTTAAGGAGAGCGGTTAATCTTGAAAAAAGATGGTCTACTATGTCTGGGTTTATTCACTCGTCAGATCATATCACAATTTTCTAGATCTTATAAAATTCTCTAATTTCCCAAAAAATCTTTTTGAATAAACTAACTTCCTCTTCTTTAACCAGTTTACTGAAGTCTCATGTCCATTCCATTTTGCATATTGTTATCTTTTTTCGCTTTTAACATGACAGAATGTGACGTTATTGAGAAAAATGTGCACATATGGAAATTCTTTCGTCCTCCACATTTGCTAACAAAATCAACAATATGTTAGAAAACTAGAGTCGATGAGCAAAAGAAACATGTATGATTTATTTAGAATTGGTTATCTTAACAAAAAATGAGCAAAAAGGTAGTTCAGTCGACAGATTCTATTTTTCAATCTCTATGACGTCACAATTTGATATGAAAAAAATTAATACTTGTCAAATATTGTTTAAGTTATGAGCATTCAAAATTGAAAAATACTCAAAATATAAAGTGTCGAAATCGTAAATATGACAGATTTTTAGTGAAATAACTATTTTTTTAATAATAAAAATGAGCAAGAAATGTGAAAGGATTGCACTCAATTTTAACTTCTTAGAAGTCAAGCTTACATCATGTACTTCTACAAAATCATTAAAACCATGTATGAAAATGCCACGGCGTGTGTAAAACTTAATCATTCAACTTATACAGAATCGTTTTCATGTGCTAGGGGTGTAAAACAAGGAGACTCGCTCAGTCCATTATTATTTAACATATATATAAACGATATTATAACAAAGTTTGATAATGTTGGGAAATCTCCGTTCCTTGAAACTGAACATGTTACTAGTTTGCTATTTGCAGACGATTTAGTCATATTTGATACTAGTAAAGAAGGAATGCAGCTTAAACTAAACACTCTTGAATCCTTCTGTATTGACTGGAAACTTGAAATTAACATTGACAAAACAAAAATTATGAAATTCTGGAAATGTGGCAAAGTTTGTCAAGAACGATTTCAAATAAATGGTAAGAATATACAAAATGTTCAAAGGTATACATATTTGGGAATTGTCTTAAGTGCTTCGGGATCTTTTAAACCGGCCCAACAAAACATAAAAGAAAAAGCAAATAAAGCCATGTTTAAAGTTTATCAATTGACAAGCGGCACAGAGATGAAGTCTTCACTGAAAATGAAATTGTATGATCAACTTATCAAACCCGTCGCTTTATACGGTTCGGAAATATGGTGTAATGATATATATACCAAGCATGACTGCCAAACGATGTACGTTTGGCCCTAAAAGTGCATCAGAACTAATAAAATCCTCCTATTGTACATCATCCTCTTTTTACTGTCTTCATACCAGAAATGAACAAATGTTCAGGGAATGTAAAATTAAATGTAATGAATTAAACTTACTTAATAGATGACGAAATATTTTTTGAACTTTATAGAAATAGCTTAAAATGATATGTTACCTTATTATACCTTATTATCTTATATTACGGAGAATCAAAGATACATTAATGCAACACTGTAAAAACACACGTGCAGGGCCTTTTTGCGACGTGTCAATTACAAGAATCAACATAAAATTGAAATGCACAAACAATGAACAATAAAGACTATTTATAAGTGTAAACTAAACAAAATAAGAACATTCAATATACACAATGGCTATCATTTACCATATAGTTTTTCATCTTAAGCAAATAAAATAAATCTTATCCAACTAAATCATTGAATAACTAACTATGGTGTTTAACTCAGACATGTTATACAATACAAAATTAATAGTAATAATGGTATTTACTATGCTATTTAAGGTAGTACTTCAGTATTATACAAAATTGATAGTAATAATGGTATTTACTATGCTATTTAAGGTAGTACTTCAGTATTATACAAAATTAATAGTAATAATGGTATTTACTATGCTATTTAAGGTAGTACTTCAGTATTATACAAAATTAATAGTAATAATGGTATTTACTATGCTATTTAAGGTAGTACTTCAGTATTATACAAAATTAATAGTAATAATGGTATTTACTATGCTATTTAAGGTAGTACTTCAGTATTATACAAAATTAATAGTAATAATGGTATTTACTATGCTATTTAAGGTAGTACTTCAGTATTATACAAAATTAATAGTAATAATGGTATTTACTATGCTATTTAAGGTAGTATTTCAGAATTATACAAAATTAATAGTAATAATGGTATTTACTATGCTATTTAAGGTAGTACTTCAGTATTATACAAAATTAATAGTAATAATGGTATTTACTATGCTATTTAAGGTAGTATTTCAGAATTATACAAAATTAATAGTAATAATGGTATTTACTATGCTATTTAAGGTAGTACTTCAGTATTATACAAAATTAATAGTAATAATGGTATTCACTATGCTATTTAAGGTAGTACTTCAGTATTATACAAAATTAATAGTAATAATGGTATTTACTATGCTATTTAAGGTAGTACTTCAGTATTATACAAAATTAATAGTAATAATGGTATTTACTATGCTATTTAAGGTAGTACTTCAGTATTATACAAAATTAATAGTAATAATGGTATTTACTATGCTATTTAAGGTAGTACTTCAGTATTATACAAAATTAATAGTAATAATGGTATTTACTATGCTATTTAAGGTAGTACTTCAGTATTATACAAAATTAATAGTAATAATGGTATTTACTATGCTATTTAAGGTAGTACTTCAGTATTATACAAAATTAATAGTAATAATGGTATTTACTATACTATTTAAGGTAGTACTTCAGTATTATACAAAATTAATAGTAATAATGGTATTTACTATGCTATTTAAGGTAGTACTTCAGTATTATACAAAATTAATAGTAATAATGGTATTTACTATGCTATTTAAGGTAGTACTTCAGTATTATACAAAATTAATAGTAATAATGGTATTTACTATGCTATTTAAGGTAGTACTTCAGTATTATACAAAATTGATAGTAATAATGGTATTTACTATGCTATTTAAGGTAGTACTTCAGTATTATACAAAATTAATAGTAATAATGGTATTTACTATGCTATTTAAGGTAGTACTTCAGTATTATACAAAATTAATAGTAATAATGGTATTTACTATGCTATTTAAGGTAGTACTTCAGTATTATACAAAATTAATAGTAATAATGGTATTTACTATGCTATTTAAGGTAGTACTTCAGTATTATACAAAATTAATAGTAATAATGGTATTTACTATGCTATTTAAGGTAGTACTTCAGTATTATACAAAATTAATAGTAATAATGGTATTTACTATGCTATTTAAGGTAGTATTTCAGAATTATACAAAATTAATAGTAATAATGGTATTTACTATGCTATTTAAGGTAGTACTTCAGTATTATACAAAATTTATAGTAATAATGGTATTTACTATGCTAATTAAGGTAGTACTTCAGTATTATACAAAATTAATAGTAATAATGGTATTTACTTTGCTATTTAAGGTAGTACTTCAGTATTATACAAAATTAATAGTAATAATGGTATTTACTATGCTATTTAAGGTAGTACTTCAGTATTATACAAAATTAATAGTAATAATGGTATTTACTATGCTATTTAAGGTAGTACTTCAGTATTATACAAAATTAATAGTAATAATGGTATTTACTATGCTATTTAAGGTAGTATTTCAGAATTATACAAAATTAATAGTAATAATGGTATTTACTATGCTATTTAAGGTAGTACTTCAGTATTATACAAAATTAATAGTAATAATGGTATTTACTATGCTATTTAAGGTAGTATTTCAGAATTATACAAAATTAATAGTAATAATGGTATTTACTATGCTATTTAAGGTAGTATTTCAGAATTATACAAAATTAATAGTAATAATGGTATTTACTATGCTATTTAAGGTAGTACTTCAGTATTATACAAAATTTATAGTAATAATGGTATTTACTATGCTATTTAAGGTAGTATTTCAGTATTATACAAAATTAATAGTAATAATGGTATTTACTATGCTATTTAAGGTAGTACTTCAGTATTATACAAAATTAATAGTAATAATGGTATTTACTATGCTATTTAAGGTAGTACTTCAGTATTATACAAAATTAATAGTAATAATGGTATTTACTATGCTATTTAAGGTAGTATTTCAGAATTATACAAAATTAATAGTAATAATGGTATTTACTATGCTATTTAAGGTAGTACTTCAGTATTATACAAAATTAATAGTAATAATGGTATTTACTATGCTATTTAAGGTAGTACTTCAGTATTATACAAAATTAATAGTAATAATGGTATTCACTATGCTATTTAAGGTAGTACTTCAGTATTATACAAAATTAATAGTAATAATGGTATTTACTATGCTATTTAAGGTAGTATTTCAGAATTATACAAAATTAATAGTAATAATGGTATTTACTATGCTATTTAAGGTAGTACTTCAGTATTATACAAAATTAATAGTAATAATGGTATTTACTATGCTATTTAAGGTAGTATTTCAGAATTATACAAAATTAATAGTAATAATGGTATTTACTATGCTATTTAAGGTAGTACTTCAGTATTATACAAAATTAATAGTAATAATGGTATTTACTATGCTATTTAAGGTAGTATTTCAGAATTATACAAAATTAATAGTAATAATGGTATTTACTATGCTATTTAAGGTAGTACTTCAGTATTATACAAAATTAGACAAGACAAAAGAATGGTCATTTGGAGACTTGAAACTGAGTGAAGTGCATTCCTACAAATATTTAGGTTATATTTTCCACAAAAACCTTAGAGACAATGACCACATGAATGAAACAGCCCTAAAAGCAAAAAAGCTTAATGGCTATATCAAATACACATTAAATAGACATATGAATGTTAAACGAATTGACTTTGGAAACCAACTTTATAAAAGTAAACTCTTATCCAGTGTCCTTCACTCATGTGCTATATGGGCTTCGGACAATAAATCTTATGAAACGCGCCTTAAGTCAATGCAATATAATGCAGGCCGCGCTATATTTGATATTAAAGGCACACCAGCATACGAAGCCATTGTGTCTGATTTGGGTTGGACCCCCATGAAATATACGGTTTTAAAAAGACAAGTTGAGTACTATATTTATATCAAATCTAAAAAACCAACTTCACTTAATGCAAGACTATTAGCTAGCATGGAGAAAAGGTTTGAAATGGGCAAAGGGAACCACTGGAACTATGTTAAACATATTGATGCTACCCTCAAACTGATGCAATTAAGCGGTATCTCTGAAACTGCCGAAAATATTTCGTACAGTTACCATAAACAGATACTAGATCTCTCAAAAAAGTACATAAATGATGGTATTTTGGAAAAAAGTAGTCTCGACAAATACCATCAACTTAATCTGATCCCAAAAAAGGGAAGAGCAACATACCTTTATAATGATTATGACTTCCAGTCGTCACGCATAAAATTTTTAGCACGTGCTGGTAAGTTTAATCTAAACTCAGAGAAATCCAAATGGAAAAATCTTAACCCACCCATTTCACCCTACTGTGAAGAGTGCCCAGACAAAATCGAAACCCTGGAGCACAGACTTTTTGAATGCCCCTCTTATGAAACTGCGAGAAACAAGTTTTATTTGGAAATGAAAAATCAAGTCCCTAGTCCAGTTTTAGAAGTATACCTTGAGTCAGAAACAAGCGATAAATTAAAATGGATAATAGGCGATGAGGCCAGGATTATAGGTGGACATGATATTAGCGTCACGGTAGATAGATTAAATAAAATATTACTGAAGAACATCTTCTGATTTTATATTTTTTAATGCATAATGGATGTTTTTAAAGTGATTTTAGTTAAGTTTCTTTAAGCCATGTATACAAAGTTTTAACTTTTGAGTATAGACGCACCCATTGAGAGTGCCACTGTTACAAATAGTGTAGTGTCTAAATAAATAAATAAAAAATAAAAAATAGTAATAATGGTATTTACTATGCTATTTAAGGTAGTATTTCAGAATTGATTGCACCTTTTCCAATGAAGTAGATTTTCTTGAAAAAACAAGGTAAAAGATATATTGATGGATAACAAAATATGTGAAAATAGAATGATCGACTGTTTGATTATTTCTTAAAAAATCATTTACTTCATTTTTTTCAATTACAAAAAGTTCCACAATGCAGATTTTCTTTACAAAAGTATTTATAGTAAAATTTACATCATCGCTTTCCACTGGGTCTAAAGAACCAGTGGCAAAAACGGTCAATTTGTTTCTCCCATTCATATGTGATGATTCATGGCCCGATTGTTAAGTCCACGGACCCAATCAGAATGCTCTGCTTTGTCATGTGACAAAATATTGAAAATGTTTAGACGGACTCAATAAAATTTGCATCATTGATTGGGCGATTGGTTTTGTGCCCTCTCACGTTACTCTGCAGGCAACTGCCAGGAGGAGCAATATTGAGAGTGAACTCCGCTGGGGTTTATTTACACAGTGGTTGGTTAAATCGGGCAGATTTATCAAGGTGATGTAGGAACAATCGAAACTTTGTCTTGATAAATCAGCACGAGTGTGTCATTTAAAAAGTGATCAAGAAAATGTATTTTGGTTCAAAAATGAAAAAAATATATAAAATGATGATCTTGGTAGAGATGTTCCCCAACATCACTGAGATTTTTCAATACTGACAAAAACTCCCCTGACATTTCTTTCACACATCAACCATGAATCAAAATACACAAAAATCTCTGATATTTTTAGTTCTTTTTGACCCCACTTTAAATTTAACTGACATGCTGGGAAAATGAACTAATTTTCCTGACATTTCTAGGTGTTTAAACCAGACATGTGGAGAAGACAAAAAATGTCCAAATACATTTACGTGTAGAAAAGGCATTTGCTGTCGGTTCAAGACATACCGAGATTGTGGAGCCATCATGAGACATGCGTGCAAAAACATCCCAAAGAAGTGTCGAGGAGGAGGTTCAGAAAGCTGTCCCGAATCGACAAAATGTTACCAGGCAAAATCTAATCTCTTTAGTATGTGCTGTCCTATTAATGCATCATGTACAGATGAGACCGGTGTTGACCACAGCCCGACAGATGAACCATGGATAAGTAATTACGATAAATGCAGTAAATGTCAATGTCTCAAGAATGGAATGATAAAATGCAAATCCAGAAGGAAAAGTAAGTAACAAGGCATTAACATGTAAAATGTCTCTACCTGCCATTTGTTACATATACTGAACACCAAACTTCAACCACTTTCTCAAAGACTTGAAGACCATAACAATATGTCACCACTTGTGGTGATGACAAAATGATAATATATATTATTCTAGTAGCGGAAGCAAACAATAGTTTTCTGCATGAGAAAAATGCAAGTTCTGAGCAGAAATTCTGCATGAAAAAGTCGATTTCTGCGATAAATTCTGCAAACAACGGCTTCATTTGATCTATCACGAAATTGCAGGGAATTCAAATCTCATAACATTTTAGATGTAATCTTTAAGTGCAAAAGCAGGAAGTTGGAATATTTTAAACAGATTTCAAATATAACTCTAATTTTGTATTTTTTTTAATCATTTTTGTATCATTTTCTTAATTCGGACGGAATCTTCTTTGATTATAATGTAAGATAGCATTGAATGAATGGAACTTTAGCGTAAAGTAAACTTTGTTAATAATGATAAATTGACTGAATCATTGGTAGATATTGACAACAAGTATTATGCAAGTTCACAGAAAAATGCTCTCATTTTAATGATTTTGGGATATTTTCCGATGAAATTTTCACATAATGTGTAATAAAATACATTTTCTTATTGATTCAATAAATATCAGCATCTCTAGCTGTATTGGTCAAAAAAATAATGGTTACTATGGTAACTTGACATTTGGGTAGATGGGGCACTATTTATGTCACACAATTCACCATTACAGAAATCTATCAATATGTGCAAATGTATGATTTTTGAAATATACAGTATTCACTTTGTGAATTTATTGATTCAATAAATATCAGCATCTCTAGCTGTATTGGTTAAAAATAATGGTTACTATGGTAACTTGGGTAGGTGGGGCACTATTTATGTCACACAATTCACCATTACAGAAATCTATCAATATTTGCAAATGTTTGAATTGAGATCTACAGTATTCACTTCATGCATAAAATGCTTGTTCAATACTCCAAGCCCGTTACTCCGAAACCCATTAAGCCGAAACCAAACTTTATGAGAATGATATGCTGACGTATTTTTAGCTTTTGCCAATATCATGCCATGCCTTTTGGAAATTTAATGGCAGAAATGTATTCTGTTGTCCAAAGCTCTCTCAATTTGTATTCCATTAAGACGGACAGATATGAAGAAATTTTGACTTACCAACTAAGCATTGTGATCCAAATAAATTAAAAATTTTCCCTTTCGTGGTTCACTCTTTAATCAAAAAGGTACGGAAATATGTCCTTAAAAAGCCCTCGAAAAGGCCAAAATTTAATTTGTCAATATTTTCCCATCATACATTTCACATAGCTATTTGCATGAAAGTTTTAAATCAAACTAATTACCCAATTTTGTTTTTACACCTGCACGCTAAATAAAACAATGACACCACCGGAAGAATTGTTCTTTGTCATTGCTTTAATGGTCAGTATACCAAGTATAATCAAGAAAAGCTTGTACAATGGACAAAAAAATTCGAAAACGAGTACTATAGTTTTGCTTATGGACACAGATCCCATTGACCTTGTTAATAGCGATGCATCTTCTTTGGTCAACTGCTCACTTGTGTGTGGGTTTTTAACATAACTATAATGCAATTTGAAGATGAATATTCTTATTTGGTTGTTGCATCGATGTTGCAATTTGTAATGTGGTAAGATTGAAATGAACATGTTGAAAGTCAAATAAATTAAATCATTTTTTCCAATATATTTTTTCCAGAATATTTTCTCACTTTTCAATCTTTGTTTTCACCAAGTTATGAATCAATACAATGAAAAAAATATCTGCTATATTAAGATTAGTAACGGATCAATCGAGAATTAAATTCAAACTTAAAACACGTACTGGTAAAAGATTTGTAAAACATGCACTTAAAGAAATTACAAAGAAAACAAATATGGTAGTGGGAACAATCTGGTCTTCTTGAATCGCTTGTACTTTCCCTTTGTTTGGCGCCTGTACCCAGTATCTAACAACAGTTCCAAAGTAGACAAGGGAAGAGAGGTCATGGGTCTTGAAAAGAGACTAAATTTGTCAATATTTTGACAGCTTGTCACCGCTGTGAGGTCACCATCGATGGATCTGTGAAACGATTTAAAAGAGGGGAAGTTTATTGGAAAAACTGCAAAAAATTTACGTGTATATCTCCGAATCGCAGTGTTGCTGTGGGACCTTGTGGAAGTGGTAAAAAAGGTAATAATCCATTTTATTGCAGTCATTGGGAACGTAAGCAAGCTATACAGGCTCGTATAACCAGCTTACATATATTTCCATGACATTACAATGACGTCGTCATGTTTCATTTCTACCAAATTCCAATCACACCAAAAATGTTTGACACCATACAAACACACTACCCTTCCATGTGACCACGTTTAAAAGGGAAACAGGGTACAGGTAAGTTGCAAATGGAGGACGTGGCTTTAATTCCATATTTCTGAACGTAAAATACATTTTACATTTATTTCTAGTGGTCTACCAGACATAGAATTGATTCATCAAGCAGTTTGTAGAATATTGTTGGCAAAAAAACATTATAGGCAAAGATAGATAATAGTGGACGCATTGAAGCAAACCTCGAATGCAATACACGATACATTTCAGTAAATCAATCAACGTACAGGGAGCATGCAAGTTTCCCTTCGAAAATGTTACATTGATATGTAACAAAAAAAAACAGTTAACTGTTATTTAAACTGCGTGTCATCGTCTTATATGTGGATACGTTTTCCAATATGTTATTCAACTGTATTTTTGTGAATTAATTGTTTTTCTAAAATCTTAAGATGCATAAAAAGTCGTCCAAGAAATGTATCTTTACTTTGCTGTAAGGCATAACATATTGTGAAACATTTTTACAATAATAGAGAAATAAAACGTCATATCAGCGCTACAGCAAATCGTGAAGAACAAAATGCTCTCAAGTCGTGGCATGATAGTATTTTGAACATAATATTTTAAATGATCGGTTTTTGAGGACGGTAGTGAATTAGACCATTCAAGGGGTTATATAGAAAGATTCTTCACATTAATGACTAAAATGCATATACGACGTCCTAAAAGCCTGTGTTTAAATCTACAAAATAATGTTTACTTTATTTGGATTAAAAAACAATTGATGACAACTTCAAAGCATCAACAGTCGGCCTATTTGGCATTATTTTCACTGTTTGCAACATAAATGTACATGAGATCGGGACATAGTATGTCTGTATAATCAGCCTACTTTCTCGCTCCCTGTACTATTGAACAATTTACATTCCTTGTACCCTGTATTGATCAACTTTTGGAACTGTGTACCATGAACTATGACACATCAAATATTTTATACTATTTACATTCTTTCTTCAACTATCATATAACTTGGAACATGGACTTCACTACTGCACCACTGAAGTTCAGCGAATAGCAATATTGACTCACTCGGAGCACCAAACTTATCATCCTTTTGACTAAGCAGTCAATATACTCAAAAGCGACCTGGTTGAAAACCCCAAAATTCACGCATGCGCGATCGAGGTAGGGTAGTGTGACAAAGCAAACAAACAAATCAACATTCAAATAAAATAGCCATGATTACAATTGGACGTGTTACAGGTTTGCAAAAACTTATATTTTCATCAGCAGGCAAATATAGCTTTACATCCCGCTCTGAGTGGGCAGATATAGTATATCTGCCTGTGATGTTGGTATATTGGCCTTGGGATAATCCCAATATCCTGAACCTCATATAGGATAATCTCTATATATACAGGGTGGGCCAAAAAAACAATACACAAGTTTAAAGATGAATATCATATGATATATGAGCCTGGCCATAGGAAAACCGGTCTTATCACAAAAATTAAAATTGTGCTACAAAGCCAAACATGTGACCAAATTGAAGAGGAAAATGTGCTAAATTAAAATCTGACTTTTTGGTCTATATATGCAAGGAAAAATCGTTAAGTCATAAGTCATGGCTCATTTGAAAGGTCTTTTTGTGCTTTTTAAGATAAACAAAAAAGAAAATATTGAAAAATCTGTGATGAGACCCCTTTTCCTGTGGCCTGGCTCATATGTTAAACCATGCCATTTATTATATATTATTCGAAAGATAAATCATTTCTAAACAAGATGACATCAACTGACTGAAAAACTTTTGTTTTCCTGTGGAGTTAGAGGCTAAAATTGACACTAGGGGTGTCATGAGCGACCAAAAAATTAATCACTGCGGATTTCAACATTCTGGAAAATGGAGAGAAATTTGTATTTATGGCACATTCAAAATAGGTACATTCATACAAGTTTAGTGCAAAATTCACCCATATTACTTAATATATCTCTTTGATTAACTGTGTATTATTCTTAAACAAATATAATGATTCAGTCAAGCATATTGAGTGCAGCAATACGTAGGAGGAGTTTTGATTTTTTGTCATTCATGACACCCCTGGTCTCAATGTTAGCCTCTAACTCTATAAGAAAAGAAAGGTTATTCAATGGGATGGTGTAATATTGTTATGAGATGATTTATCTTTAAAATGATATATAATACATGGCATATGATTTAACATATAGCATAGAATATTCATCTTAAAAATTATGTATTGGTTTCTTTTGGCCCACGCTGTATAAATCAGTTTTGTTAGTATTAAATCAGTTTCATTTGTAATTCCGTAATAAATCAGTTTTGTTTGTATGTAATAAATCAGTTTGGTTAATATGTAATAAATAAGTTAATATGTTTTGAAATTGAAACCCTTTACACAGGTCCTCCTGTGTTTACCCCCCTTGCAACGACGAGGGGAGGATGCATCAGACAGGCTCGAATAACAATCTGTTACTACTCTGCCAGTGTGGTTGGCCATAGAGCAGAATGCTCCAATGCTGTCGACCATGAAATAGAGATCATTACCAGTGCAACACACAGAGATGCTTGCCCAAAACCAGGAAAACGCATCTCAGAAGGTACCAGTGTTATTATAGGTAAGGAAAAGAGGACTCTAGCTTTCAGACTGTGCCACAGCACCACAGTTTTATTCAGTTCTAGCCATACCTTATTAACCACAACACAACAGTTTTATTCAGTTCTAGCCATACCTTATTTACCACAACACCACAGTTTTATTCAGTTCTAGCCATACCTTATTTACCACAACACCACAGTTTAATACAGTTCTAGCCATACCTTATTTACCACAACACAACAGTTTTATTCAGTTCTAGCCATACCTTATATACCACAACACCACAGTTTTATTCAGTTCTAACCATGCCTTATTTACCACAACACCACAGTTTTATTCAGTTCTAGCCATACCTTATTTACCACAACACAACAGTTTTATTCAGTTCTTGCCATACTACCTTATTTACCACAACACCACAGTTTTATTCAATTCTAGCTATACCTTATTTACCACAACACCACAGTTTAATTCAGTTCTAGCCATACCTTATTTACCACAACACAACAGTTTTATTCAGTTATAGCCATACCTTATATACCACAACACCACAGTTTTATTCAGTTCTAAACATACCTTATTTACCACAACACCACAGTTTTATTCAGTTCTAGTCATACATTATTTACCACAACACCACAGTTTTATTCAGTTCTTGCCATACCTTATTTACCACAACACCACAGTTTTATTCAGTTCTAGCCATAACTCATTTACCACAACACAACAGTTTTATTCAGTTCTAGTCATACCTTATTTACCACAACACCACAGATTTATTCAGTTCTAGCCATACCTTTTTTACCACATCACCACAGTTTTATTCAGTTCTAACCATAACTTATTTACCACAACACCACAGTATTATTCAGTTCTACCCATACCTTATTTACCACAACACCACAGTTTTATTCAGTTCTTGCCATACCTTATTTACCACAACACCACAGTATTATTCAGTTCTAGCCATACCTTATTTACCACAACACCACAGTTTTATTCAGTTCTTGCCATACCTTATTTACCACAACACCACAGTTTTATACAGTTCTAGCCATACCTTATTTACCACAACACCACAGTTTAATTCAGTTCTAGCCATACCTTATTTACCAGCCATGGTTGTGGCCGTATGCTGAACTTTATGTTTTCTATATTTTAAATTTTAAAAAAATCAGATTTTTACAAAACCTTTCACAATAGAACCATTTCCAAATTGCTCCTGGTGTTAAGGGTTAAGCCCTGCCCTATATGAGTCTAAAATACATTTTGCATTCAATTCTGAAAAGTAAAATTTGGCAGGCTCACAGTGAAAAAACTGATTTCTCCGAAACAAGACATTTGTTAAGACAAACGGGAGTTTTCATTCAGTGGCGCAGCATGGGTATTTTGTGAGTGTACGCCACGAATGAGCGAGTGAGCATGAAAATGCCATGGCACACTCTCACAATTTAGATAAAAGTTTATTTTTTTATATCCTCTGAAAGGAGACGGTCACTAAAATCCCAAATCTTAATTGGGCAATATACAAGGGTCGTTCGAAAAGTCTTGCATGACAGCTTCTCAAGAGAAGAGATTTTATCATTTTTATGTGAAATTTCATACAGATATAGTATTACCCTTCTTACAAACTGATATGAAATGTCAGGACCATAAGCAATATACTTCCTAAGATACATTGACTTAAAATTTTGAACCAATGGCCCCATGGTACATATGACGTCATCAGATTGAATTGATTTTGTGAATGCCTTTATAGACTGAAATGATTCCTTCAGTCTTTGTTCTTTCAGCTGTTAATGAGGTTATATCATAACTAATTTATATTTATTCTAAATATTAGAGGTGTGCACCGATGGCACATTACTTAATCGATCAACGAAACATATTAATCGATTAATCATCGGTTAATCGACCCCAACATAAACTGATAAAGTATGCATGGATATCTGACACAAACTTGATTTTTCGGCAACTTTCTTGTGGGCGATAAATCGATAATTCGAGAGTTATATTTTCACTCACCTTTTCTCAAGTTTTCCTTGTAAATTCCCATTCAGGTGTATTGGTAGTATCAAGGTGTATATTTCTGTATTTCAGACGATTTTTACAATAAAAGATTCTATTTCAATATTTACTTTTTTTCGTTATCACGCATTGCATTGTGGGTGAAACTTAAATGGAACCAGGGGTCCGTTACAAGATACTTAAAACAACAGTGATGAAAATATTATAAAATATTATTAAATAATATACAATATACAATACAATTTTATTAATGATATCTTCAGCGGCAAGTTTAGAAACGGGTCCCGACTTTCTGACTAGAAATGAAGTTATTGACGTCGGAGTATTTATTTTCAGAGTTGACCCATGTGCATTTGACAAGTGGTAGCTTAGAGTAGATGTACTGTTTGAATATTTGTATTTAGTATTGCAGAGCACACATTTGATGCAATCATCGTTTTCTTTGTTGAAATATTTCCATACATAACTTCTTTTTCCTGGTGTTGTCACCATTTTTCGACTGCTTCTGAACTGAATAAAATTGGGACGGTTGCATTCAAATTATACACCACTATTCACCTTGAATTTGATCGCATTCTACTGAATAAACCAATGGGATGTATTGGATTAGTATTAAACTCAAAAACAACAAAGGCCACAAGCGTCAGTCTTAGTGTAATTAGTTTGGTAGTTTGGTAGTGGCAACCTGACATTTACTGCTCAATCAGTCAGTGACATCACGTAAGCTTACTCGCGGCGGGATATTGAAGATTAACTTTTTGAGAATCAGTTAATTGAGTAATAAGAATATTTTCTATTTAATGCGTGTCGATCAATTAATCGTGATCGATTAAAAATTCACACCTCTACTAAATATACAGTACTTAACATATAGTCTTCCTTTTCAGTAATGCATTACGTCCAGTCCATAAGGAAATGTCTAAACCATCCTACCTATAGGATATCAAGCCCTCTCATAAGTACAGCTACTCTCAATACATTTCCCTTCTCTTATTCCATCTTGAAATACTAAGCAGACCCTATTGGAGTCATATTCTCCAATATTTCCTGAATTCATGAGAACTTTGATAACATTCACAAAATCAGATGATTTATTCAAGATGTTTGAAGAGTATGTTTACAGTCATTCTTTGACATAACCAAAGAAAACAAGCTGGGAAATATTGAGATAAGATTCACATTTTCCATTTAGAACAATACTAGAAATTGTTTACATTTAAAGTGACAGTTTATGAAAGTAAATTTAGCGTGCTTAGTATCATTGATCTTTATGTGTTACTAGTTATCTTTTACAAAACGATATGGACCATAGCGTCATCACCGTGGTTACTATAGCAACTGTAAAATGTTAAGTAGTATGCGTATATACATGAAACTTCGACAGTGTAAGGGAAGATATGGGCACATACATACCAACTATGAACAAGATTGGTCCATTATTCTCACAATTAGACATATTTGTGCAAAACTTTTTGAGCAACCCTTGTAAATAAGTAAAAAGTTCACTCTTTATATAGACTAGAATCAGAGGGTTGAAAATATAATGACATCTTATATTTTGATGAGCCGGCAATTCATGTTTACCAGTTGAAAGGTAAAGGGATTTTAAATTGATACTGAGATTTAACAAGAAGAAATAGGTGTCAAAATGTGTTTTTAAGTAAAAAATGTTTTTTTGCAGAAAGCTTTAAAAAAAAAAAATTGAAAATTTGTTTTAGTACAAACAGTTTCATCAACTATAAAAATAGGACCCACGGTCCTGTGCTCACACAGTTTGGAACCTTCAGAGGAATGTATATCCTGACTTTCAAACAAAAATATTGATTTGGATTTATAGTCTCGAACTTTGAGAAACTTAGACAGCACAGTTGTGTGACCTAGTTTGATGACCTTTGACTTTGACCTTGAAAATTGTACTTATTTAGAGCTCAGTAAGGTCTTTTGTGATTAAGCTGACCAAAATTTACATCCAAAAATCAATTTGAAAAATCAAATTTTTTGACCTTTCAAAGGTCACTGAAGGTCAAGTAAAGGTCAACTCCTAAAACTAATGTCAGATTTGAACTCCTGGTTACTTGTAGATGCTTTTCAAAAAAAAATTGGTCAAATTGAAGCAAGTTGAAAAATAACTTATTTCTACTGTTTTTTGACGTCAAATATCTCAAAAACGGTAAAAATTTGATGCTGACATATATTGAGCAATGTGTGGGGAATGCTTTAATCTAGTTATGATGTAATTCATTGCAAGAAATGATCAAGTATAAGACAAATTTTGAGAAACTTGTCAATCACAAAACCTGCCATTGACTTTATACATAAGAAAGTTTCCTGAAAAAGACATAATTCCTACTTTTTGTCAAATTTTATAGAGTAAACACCAAAAACTTTAATTCCAAGAGCTTTGAAATCTTCAGAGGACATAAGTTGCATAAACAGCAACAACTACAAGTTATTTGAAAGTTCTACTTCAACGAAGTGTCTAGTATTTACAGAAAATTTGACTTTTTGACGTCAAAATCAGCAATTTCTTGGAAACCGGGCGAACTTGGGAAACGGCGATGATAGGTCAAATAGGCATTATGGATATGCATAAAATGTCTGTGGATATGACTCAATCCGAATAGCAGTTTTAATTTGTGCGGCCAATATTGACGGACGGACGGACGGACCAACGGACGGACGCCTGGTTGATCCCATAGGCTCACTGTGTGAGCCAAAAAGTGAAAACAAACCATATTTGATTGATTTTGGAGATTTTTGGGAGCTTTTAGGGAATTTGTGGTTGGCCTATAAGTGAAATAAATTGTCAATGTACTATCTATAAGCATTAATAATAATTAATAATAATAATAACAGTCCACCCGTGTAGCTCAGCGGTAGCGCAGGTACCTCTTACGCAATAGGTCCCGGATTTGATCCCCGGTTCAGGCAAGACTAAATTTGCTTGTTTGCGTGAAGTACTTTAGGGTGTTTGACTGAGCAGTCCGCAACTCATACAAAAGGCTGTGGTGTGTACTTATATGTCTATGTATAAGTGCACATAAAATAACACAGGTCTCCTTCAAGGAGGGGTTTCTGGGTCTATCTTCCATGTTAATTACGTAAATAACGACTAGACGAATTAGCACTTCACCAAGAAAAATAATTTATTTCAATTAAATTTTGTTACGTACTACAGTGTGTCATATTCCAGTTCATATGTTATATTACTTAAATGTTCATAGAAATAAAGAATTCCAATGTGGTGTATGTCACCAATGTATACTTTAATATATCCTCAAAACATTTGCAGATACGATGGTTGGTTTACTATTAATATAAAATGGATATTAAAGCATATAACGTAATGTGGAAACATATTTGTCACTATTACATCATCACAGCCTGTCATCAACTATTTTGAACAATGAGGTGGAGCAGGTCATTTTTACAAGTTTCAATGTTTCCGCACAATTTGTTATTTAACTGAAAACTACTTATTCCCAGATAAAATGAACAAGCGCAAACAGTAACAATTGTCAACCAGAACAACAGCAACGCCAAAGTGTATCAATCCCATCGAACAGAAATGGCTGGCATTTTTACAAACGAAGCGCAAATATCATAAAACAACACACCAGAAAGGCCACCATTTTCAAAATGGTTGCTCACTAGCCAAGAGTTATAGTAAAATATGTTAAAATGGCGGCCATTTTTCAAAATGGCCGCCTTCTACCAAAAGTGTCATAGGACAATGTGCAATGCTTATAGTATTCACATACCAAACATGAACAAAATCGCTCCACTACTTTTCGAGTTATAGTAAAATACGTTAAAATGGCAGCCATTTTGAAAAATGGCCGCCTTCTACCAAAAATGTCTTTAGACAGTGTGCAATGCTTATAGTATTCAGATACCAAATATGAACAAAATCGCTCCACTATTTTTTGAGTTACAGCAAAAATTGTAAAATGACGAGTAAAGGCCGCCATTTTTCAAGATGGCTGCCATGTGCTTCTTTAATATCTACATTTGTAGCATTATTAATGTCCTTTATAATTTTTTTACATTTAAAACATATTGCTATTACAGTTTTACATATTGCAGCTAAATTACTGTAAAATCGTCACTAAAATGGCCGCCATTTTGAAATAAGTGGCCATTTTGAAAATCGGCTTTCGAGCAGAACTTCTACCCCCATAGGGTATATGTGTACAAAATATGAACAAAATCGGGCCAACGGTATTTGAGTTATTGCCCGGACGGACGGACGTACGTACGGACGGACGGACGGCCTTCTTATATTTGATTAAAAAACTATGAACAATGGGGCAGAACAAACAATGGGGGTGGAGCAATAAAATCATTTTGGATAGCCTTAGCACATGTCTTCGCTAATATACCAAACATAGAACCGCCTGCATATTCTTAAACTAGACTATCTTCCTTAACTTTGAGTCAAATTATTGTACACAACTTGACTACTTGAAGTGGTGTAGAATCGAGAAATAAAATTATCTTACCGAAAACGCAGCCCGCAAGTTCTTCCATCTTGTTATGCTGATGTATCGTCAACATGTTCCTCTAGCAGCAGAAGATAGCTCACTTGTGAGAGAATGCTGCATGTCAAATAATTACTGATGCTAATGGAAGACTTCTTCATATCACTTTTAAATTTGGAAAACAGTCTTAGTGATCTTTACATTTCTTTGACATTAGGTCATTCATATTATCTAGTCTTACACCCTATGATGGATGTACCATTGAGAACCACATTACTGATTTGTGTGTACTCGTATATTGAAAGTGTATTGTGCCATTTTAACTGTTTTGGAGTAATACCTTTCCCATTGCTGAAAATGTCAATGTCTTATTCTGTTTGGATGTTATGCATCAATCATCTTTTCATCGTTCCAAGGGCATCGTTCCTTATATTGTAGACATTGTTATTTGTGTTGAGCATTTCATTATATATGTAGACATTGTTATTTGTGTTGAGCATTTCATTAAGTTAAACCATGTTGTTGACAGAAGACACATTCTGTTTTCTCTGTTTCATCCGATAGGTTGAGATGAGATTAATGATAGATCCCATTAACTGAACCAATGGCTAAAAAATCTGTTTTGATAGGTAGATGCTTGTGTTTGGTGATTATTGGTACTAGTTCAATAAAGTTAATCAAACCAGTTAAAGTACAATATGGATGAAACCAGTGTGCAATTACCAAAACACTGATTGGTTGGCAGGGCTCCAGCCTGGCACATTGACAAATTGACAACATTTATTTATGTAGTGATCAACACTGACTGTATAAGTTGAACTAGTTAAGAAATGAGGAATATTATTTTAATTAATTGTCAAATTAGTGCCTTTTGACACCTCGTTCACCATGTTAAATCTCACAAATCTTTTGTTATACATAAAGGAGTATTTTGATATATGTCTCTTGCCGGCTCGTTAAAATATAAGTACTTTCAAGTTCTAGAGGCTTTTATTTCATATGATTCTAGTCTAATATGATTTTGTATGTATATCAAGTATGATATTTGTGTGAGAGAGATGCAATAAAAAAAGTTAGAAAGAATATGAAAAAAATATATTTAACCAACACGTAACATCAATTATGTTCAATCAAAATATTGATTATTTAATAGGTGGAAATAAGGTGTCACCGGAATTTAACTACAAATGGATGGTACATTTGGATTTACCAACGGGAAGATGTGGGGGCTCCATTATCAGTCCTCGGCATATTCTGACTGCGGCTCACTGTGTCGATATGAGAAATGGAGAAATATTTACTGTATATACAGGGAAGCACAATCTTGCAGTGGATGAGCCATTTCAGCAAAATCGTACAGTTACTGTGACCCGGGGCTCAAATGTTATCATCCATGAAGGGTACAACAAAACCACATTAAATAATGACATTGCTATTATAGTCGTTGGACCTCCTTTATTGTTCAACGAAGTCACCCAGCCCATAAGTCTTCCAAGCAGTCATGACCTTGAACAAGACTCTTTCTGTGCAGTCATAGGCTGGGGCGTAGCTTCGGAAAGATCAATTACAGAATCAAACTCTGGTATTAATCCTGGTGCCACTCCTCATTCTAATGTCTTGTTAGAGGCTCCATTGAACAACTTTGAGTGTGATATACCATCAAATCCAGGTGCTAGAAGTGTCAATACAGAAACAATGTTTTGTGCAAGCGATTTCCCCAAGAACGCTAGAAAGAGGAAGTATGTAATGATGTATTTAATACTTTTTTTATTGATGTGATATAGATGTTTAAGAGGAGAAACTCATGAATTCTTTTTGAAATCAATGTAGAATGTTTGATATATACAGTGAATGCCTAATAGTGCTACGGCCAAGGCGATTTGTGTCCAAAACACCTAGATTCAATTTGACTTTAGATTCTTGTAGGGGACCCCAAGGCATGTAAAAAAAAGTTTGTGAACCCTTGCAAAGCAGGCTCAAAAGTGCTGAGTCAGCAAATTTTATCATTTTTGAGTCGGAAATTGACCATATGCCTGAAACTATTTAATATCTCATTTCAGGATGTTGCAATTGTAATGAAACATTGTCAATATATCAATAAGGCATGTATGAAGAATTCCTGAAAGTTTGAGTTTTAACCAACAAAATTTGGTCCAGATATGGGATAATTTGTCCCTAAAAGTACATAATTTCTCTTCAAAATTTCTTAATCAGTCGATAGCTAATCAGTCGTTTAAAAAACAGTAAGGGCCTATGGTGTATAAAACCTGATTTAAAACTTCACTGATGATGTTAGCAAATATTTCTTGAATAAGTTTCAATAAAAAGTACAAGTATCTATTTTTCTGATTTTTCTCTTTACCTTCCCCTAAAAATTCAAGAAAGGGGGCGTGGCACATAACGCTTCAGTTGTTGAACTTGTTGCTAGGGTCAAATAGAAAATATGTATCATTATAGCAAAAAGTGTTATTCTAAATAAATCTTAACACTATATGTGACATCATGATATGCTAAACATATTCATTATCTACCATTTTATATTTTTTACAGCTTATCATTGCCATATCCCATAAAACCGTTTAGGGTATGTGTGGTCAGCAATAGGAAATACATGTATGTGTACTTATAACATTTTTCAAAATTGTATTTCAGATGCCATTCTATCTTGATGTTGTTCATGTAGTTATGGTATGTTAAGAATGAATTATGATGATTATATATTATATTACACTCCCCATCATAAGTTTTGTAACTGGAAGTCCCCCTTTAAATCACTTATTAAAGCTTGTCATGCTGTTTGGCAATTTTAAACAAGACATCAAGCTTTTGGAATAAAGCAATAAGGAACAAAATCAAGGTTCAAACATTGACAGACCTTAATATGTAATCATATGAAAACTTGCAGTTGCCAACCTTATGGAGGGGGTGTATAAGTATTATATGTGTCATAAATTGTTTAGTTGTAGAAACCTGAAGCCAAAGGAAATAATAGTGCTTTACATTCTCTCAAAGACAGTGATAAATTCCATGGCACTGGGTTTGTTGACATTACTTATATGATATGTGACATTACGCGAGTTTGTTCTTAAGGCCAACATATTCCAATGGTGCAGAATCCCAGTCGCCCCATCAAGTCCCATCATGCCATATCGAGTCCCGAGAGACCTTGTTAACTTTGCCCTATGGAGTCTTATCGAGTCCCTCCATATCCCACAAAGTCCCACGGAAATGATGTAATTTAGTTTAGAAGGTAATGTCAAGGACATTTTGATTTCAAGTTGGCTGACACATCCCATGATCAAAAGTCCCGCAATACCCAATGGAAAGAATGAATAGGTTCATTGATTCTCAGTGGGACTTCGCCAAATGATACCCCATCGAATCTCATGGGACTCAATGGGGCTTCATGGGGTAAATCCCAAGGAATCCCAAGGAGTTCCATCGGGCAAAGCTCAATGAAGTCCAACGGATTTCCATGAGGTCTCACCCAATGTTGAATCAATGGAGGTCCCACCATGCTGTATTGGTGTTTGTTAGGCTTTAGCGAAGTAACTTCCTTTGTTTACATTCATCAAATCGTTAAAAAGGAAAAGTTGTCAAAACTTTGTAAGAGCGTGATTATTTGGACTGATTTCACTTGTCTGCTACGGATATTTTAGTTTTACACAAACTGAGCTGGCCAGTGCCATTCATAATATCTTCAAATAAACTTTTTCTCCTGCATTCAATCCATGACCACATGTTACTCCAGAATCCATAGGATCTTCGGGGATGAGCCATTCCATGGTCACTTGGTCTTAGATTGAAGGTCTTTAAATTCCAAAAGTCAATGGGTGTGACAAAACATAAGTTAAAGCTTAATAAATGAGTGTGGATTGGTTGATCCCAAGATATTATCAGTCAGTAGCTTATTACGTACTATAACAGTTAGCAGGGAGACAAAAACTGGAACTTACTGTTATGCGGTAATCATGATACAAAAATATGTCATATTCCACAATGAATATGGCATATTCATTTGCGGTGTATGACAGATTCACCTGCGGTATATGGGATACACATCAACCAATGAGAATGTGATATGGAAATACGCAATTGTCAATTGCTTAGATTGAACGAGCAAGTTAAACATTATAAATTATTATAATGATTACTGAATCAACAGCACTGTGTATCAAATATATTAACTTAGCAGAAGTATCAGTCACCAATCTTGTGCAATAAACTTACTCAATCAATCCTGGAATGATACATTAGTACTAGACGCACTAACTATATTGGTAATCCAGTGTAGTTTTACATTTAGAGTCGATTCTCGCAACCAATCAAATCAAGGCTTTCTGTATCACGTTTTCACCTGCGGTATATGTCATATTCACCTGCGGTATATGGCATATTCCGCAAGTGAGTATGACATATTCCGCAGGTGAGTATGGGGTATTCACTGAAATCAATGTATCGCATATTCACTGCGGAATATCGCATACTCACCCGCAGAATATGCCATACACCGCAGGTGAGTATGGCATATTCACCTGTATCACAAATACTGCGCAACCATGAATGTATGCCATATACCGCGTAACACTTACTGTCGATCATGCTGCTCCAGGAATAATGAGTCATCTGTACAAAGCATAATCAAGGTGGTAGAAGCAAATGAGAACCCATTTAGATTGAAAATTCTGATAATTAGCCATCTTGATTCTCAAGGTTTCAATTGCTGTATAATAACATGGAAGTCGAAGATGATAATAAGCTCCATTAACCCTTTCACGACGATAGGCTCCATATGGAGCCCAATTCTATAATACCTTTCAGGACGATGGGCTCCTTTTGGCACCATTATTTTTATTTCTATGCATCAATGAAATGACAATATCTCCAGTTCTATTCAGTATTTTTACACCAAATTTTGACAAGTTGTTAAAATTTGATAGTCCTTTTTAAAAAATGTATTTAGGTGATACAATTTAAAGCATACGTCCTGGGATATAGGTAATTTACAGTTTTTCCCTAAAAACTGCTCTTACTTATCCGTCACCAGTCCCATATTTTCCTCTTATATTCACGTCAGGAAAGGGTTAAATACTTACTATGAAGGTGATGACTTATGACATCAGAAAGAGTTTATCATAAATATCAAGAATACTTTACTGGTTGAAAGAGATGTTAAAAGATAAAGTGAAAGTGAAATTGATTCCAATATTGAGATTTTAAAAATCTGTTTCTCTGTTTTGGTGCATAAATACAAAGGAGGTTACTTTGCTGGGGCTTCTTAACTCTTCTATCTACAGCCAGGGATACAATTGTTTCCTGTACAAAGTACAATCAATTCCCTTGATACTATGTCAAGTATCGGGTGCTAGACTAGCAGTGAAACATTATCTCCAATTCCTTAGGGACAATAGGGGTGTAGCCAGCTTTGGTTCAGTGGGGGTTTGATCGCCAACATTTTTCGGTTTTCAGTCAGGGGGATGCAACTGTGGCATAAAAAAGCGAAAAATTAAGATCTATCTTGAATTTTACAAATCTTGATTCAACTTCCTTCAAAATAGGGCTAGAAGCTTAAAATAAAAAGCATTTTAAAACTCTTCTTCTATCTCATGGTTATATTTTTATTGGTTATGGGGGGGGGGGGGTGGGGGTGCGATCCCATTGCACCCCCTGGCTAAGCTTATGGACAAGATGTATTATTTTGACATAAACAAAACATACACATCTTGTTATGTTCTACAAACTACAACTAAACAATTTATGACATATTATACAATACGAAGTGTGCAAACTGCAACCAGGCTCTGAGAAACTCTGGCTCTTAATCACTTGGTGTTACAATTTGTTTTTATATAGCGAATTATTTGCAGCAACAATAAGAGTCTTGTTGCAGTTTACATGGACCCTATACTAAAAAGCATGTACACCCCCTCCATAAGTTTGGCAACTGGAAGTTATTATATGATAGCACATGAAAGTCTGTCAATGTTTAAAACTTGATTATGTTCCTTATTACCATATTTCAGATATTTCGATTTCATATGCCAAAAATAAACAGGCTTTAATAAGTGATTCAAAGGGGTTTGAGTTGCCAAACTTATGATGGGAAGTGCTATCATTCATAAACATAAACTATAACTACATGAACAACATTAGGAAAGAATGGCACCCGAAATACAGTTTTGAAAAATGTTATGGGTACACATACATGTATTTCCAATTGCTGACCACACATACCCTAAATGGTTTTATGGTTTATGGCAATGATAAGCCTTAAAAAATATAAAATGATAGATAATGAATATGTTTAGCATATTATGATATAGTGTTAAGATTTATTTAGAATAACACTTTTTGCTATAATGATACATATTTTCTATTTGACCCTAGCAAAAAGTTCAACAACTGAAGTGTAAGGTGCCACGCCCCCTTTCTTGAATTTTTAGGGGAAGGTAAAGAGAAAAATCAGAAAAAATAAATGCATGCACTTTTTATTGAAACTTATGCAAGAAATATTTGCTAACATCATCAGTGAAGTTTTTAATCAGGTTTTATACACCATAGGCCCTTACTGTTTTTTAAATGACTGATTAACTATCGACTGATTAAGACATTTTGAGGAGAAATTATGTACTTTTAGGGACAAATTATCCCATATCTCTACCAAATTTTGTTGGATAAGACCCAAACTCTCAGGAATTCTTCATACATGCCTTATTGATATATTGACAATGTTTCATTACAATTGCATCATCCTCAAATGAGATATTAAATAGTTTCAAGCATATGGTCAAATTCCCACTTGAAAATTATAAAATTTGCTGACTCAGCACTTTTGAGCCTGCTTTGCAAGGGTTCACAAACTTTTTTTTACATGCCTTGGGAAATATAGTACATTTATACTGTAAATTGCTTTAATTTGACGGCCGTTTTAATTTGGTGGATTGATAAAAACCACAAAATTAAATCTCTGCCAATTTTTGGAAAATTTTCCATGTGTAATCTTGCATGATGAAAACATGGATAAAATGTTAATAATTACTCATCAATATATTAGGCTTCTCCACAGATCAGGCCAGCAAAATAAACACATTTCTTATCATTGTATTAGGCTACTCCACAGATCAGGCCAGCCAAATGAAAACATTACTCCTCATTGTATGAGGCTACTCCACAGATGAGGCCAGCCAAATGATCACATTACTTATCATTGTATTAGGCTACTCCACAGATGAGGCCAGCCAAATGATCACATTACTCCTCAATGTATAAGGCTACTCCACAGATCAGGCCAGCCAAATGAAAACATTGCTCCTCATTGTATTAGGCTACTCTACAGATCAGGCCAGCCAAATGAAAATATTACTCATTATTGTATTAGGCTACTTCACAGATCAGGCCAGCCAAATGAACACATTACTTATCATTGTATTAGGCTACTCCACAGATCAGGCCAGCCAAATGATCACATTACTTATCATTGTATTAGGCTACTCCACAGATGAGGCCAGCCAAATGATCACATTACTCCTCAATGTATTAGGCTACTCAACAGATCAGGCCAGCCAAATGAAAACATTACTCCTCATTGTATTAGGCTACTCTACAGATCAGGCCAGCCAAATGAAAATATTACTCATTATTGTATTAGGCTACTCTACAGATCAGGCCAGCCAAATGAAAATATTACTCATTATTGTATTAGGCTACTCGACAGATCAGGCCAGCCAAATGAACACATTACTTATCATAGTATTAGGCTTCTCCACAGATCAGGCCAGCAAAATGAACACATTACTTATCATTGTATTAGGCTACTCCACAGATCAGGCCAGCCAAATGAACACATTACTTATCATTGTATTAGGCTACTCCACAGATGAGGCCAGCCAAATGAACACATTACTTATCATTGTATTAGGCTACTCCACAGATCAGGCCAGCCAAATGAACACATTACTTATCATTGTATTAGGCTACTCCACAGATGAGGCCAGCCAAATGAACACATTACTTATCATTGTATTAGGCTACTCCACAGATGAGGCCAGCCAAATGATCACATTACTTATCATTGTATTAGGCTACTCCACAGATCAGGCCAGCCAAATGATCACATTACTTATCATTGTATTAGGCTTCTCCACAGATCAGGCCAGCAAAATGAACACATTACTTATCATTGTATTAGGCTACTCCACAGATCAGGCCAGCCAAATGAAAACATTACTCCTCATTGTATGAGGCTACTCCACAGATGAGGCCAGCCAAATGATCACATTACTTATCATTGTATTAGGCTACTCCACAGATGAGGCCAGCCAAATGATCACATTACTCCTCAATGTATTAGGCTACTCCACAGATCAGGCCAGCCAAATGAAAACATTACTCCTCATTGTATTAGGCTACTCTACAGATCAGGCCAGCCAAATGAAAATATTACTCATTATTGTATTAGGCTACTCCACAGATCAGGCCAGCCAAATGAAAACATTACTCCTCATTGTATTAGGCTACTCTACAGATCAGGCCAGCCAAATGAAAATATTACTCATTATTGTATTAGGCTACTCTACAGATCAGGCCAGCCAAATGAAAATATTACTCATTATTGTATTAGGCTACCATTAGCATACCATTAGGCTACACATTACTTATCATAGTATTAGGCTACTCCACAGATGAGGCCAGCCAAATGATCACATTACTTATCATTGTATTAGGCTACTCCACAGATCAGGCCAGCCAAATGAACACATTACTTATCATAGTATTAGTCTACTCCACAGATGAGGCCAGCCAAATGATCACATTACTTATCATTGTATTAGGCTACTCCACAGATCAGGCCAGCCAAATGAACACATTACTTATCATTGTATTAGGCTACTCCACAGATGAGGCCAGCCAAATGAACACATTACTTATCATTGTATTAGGCTACTCCACAGATCAGGCCAGCCAAATGAACACATTACTTATCATTGTATTAGGCTTCTCCACAGATGAGGCCAGCCAAATGAACACATTACTTATCATTGTATTAGGCTACTCCACAGATGAGGCCAGCCAAATGATCACATTACTTATCATTGTATTAGGGTACTCCACAGATCAGGCCAGCCAAATGATCACATTACTTATCATTGTATTAGGCTACTCCACAGATCAGGCCAGCCAAATGATCACATTACTTATCATTGTATTAGGCTAATCCACAGATCAGGCCAGCCAAATGAACACATTACTTATCATTGTATTAGGCTACTCCACAGATGAGGCTAGCCAAATGATCACATTACTTATCATTGTATTAGGCTACTCCACAGATCAGACCAGCCAAATGGACATATTACTCATCATGCTATTAGGCTACTCCACAGATCAGGCCAGCCAAATGAACAAATTACTTATCATTGTATTAGGCTACTCCACAGATCAGGCCAGCCAAATGAACACATTACTTATCATTGTATTAGGCTACTCCACAGATGAGGCTAGCCAAATGAATACATTAATCCTCATTGTATTAAGCTGCTCCACAGATCAGGGCAGCCAAATGAACACATTACTTATCATTGTATTAGGCTACTCCACAGATGAGGCCAGCCAAATGATCACATTACTTATCATTGTATTAGGCTACTCCACAGATCAGGCCAGCCAAATGAACACATTACTTATCATTGTATTAGGCTACTCCACAGATGAGGCCAGCCAAATGATCACATTACTTATCATTGTATTAGGCTACTCCACAGATCAGGCCAGCCAAATGATCACATTACTTATCATTGTATTAGGCTACTCCACAGATCAGGCCAGCCAAATGATCACATTACTTATCATTGTATTAGGGTACTCCACAGATCAGACCAGCCAAATGAACACATTACTTATCATTGTATTAGGCTACTCCACAGATGAGGCCAGCCAAACGACCTACTTGTCACAATAATAACCTTGTATTGCAACAGGGATTCTTGTAAAGGAGATTCTGGAGGTCCATTCATGTGCAGAAAAGCAAATGATATATGGAAACAGTATGGTATAGTGAGCTGGGGCCCAGCTTTAAAAAATCTTGCAATGTTTCAATGTGGAAAATATTCAGGTATTTACACAAAGGTAAGTACTTATGTGATATCTTTACATCAGGAGTTGTATTTCTTTTTCTTTTTTGCACTGACAATACCCATTGCGAGACTTCAACTCTAGTTGATCAATAATGACAAAATAAATATTTAGCTGGTTGAGATTCAAAGGAAGTGGTGCTATTATTGGCAAATATCCCTATGGTCAAAATGAATCATTCTTAGGTGTAACATGAAGATTAGCATGTCATATAATACTTAGGAAAATATTAAAGTGCTCGGGCACACATAAGCTGAGATAGGGCTCATTTCGTTCAGTAAGGTTGTATTGACTTACATGGGGCTGTGCACCATTGACTTAACATGAGGATATCAGCAGATCCTAATAGAGGCCATTGGTTTCCATTGATTATCACAGAAATATCAAAAATACACTATGACCTGAATTGATTGCAAATTCAATAATTTCACAATATGACACAAATGATTCATCTCATCAAATGTGCAAATATGAAGTTTGCAATCGATTCAGGTCATACTTTAAATTAAAAGATTGTACATTTTTCATCATTTTTTTCCTATAAAATGGCTATAGAAAAATGCTTCAAAAACATCTTTTACACTTATCAAATATCATAAAACTTTGATTATAATATTATATTTCATTATTTAGTATCATATGTGGATAAGATGTAGGGATGCATAGGATGCAAATGGATTTTGATAAGCATAAAAATACTTCCTGGTTTGGAATCTATGCCTCTACACTTCATGATTGAATTATGACCCCTAATAAGTGGCCTATACATCAATGCAGTGCTGAATATAGGTCAACAAGATACTAGTGTGGATGTAAATGTTATAATAAAAGCAGTATAATCATATTGAAAAATCAGATGAATTAATTTTTTTCATGGGGATATCACAATGGCAAGCGCATTACTTCCTTTGTTGGTTTTTCCTCTGAAGTTGACAATTGCTTCAAAAATGGGTGGTAAAATTTTTTTAAGCTATCCTATAATACATCGTCACAATCTGTGATTGGAAAGCATGAACAGAGAGGGATGGAGTAGCTGAGTTCTGCTAGAAAATTCAACAAGTCTTATAACATATGAAATCATATTCTGAAAACCAGCAATGACATTAATTTTGTAGTTTAAGTCACTTAGAACCTTGTACTTATTACAGGTGATTTATAGCAGATTCCGTTTTTTCACCATAATGTCAACTGTGCACCTATTCATTTAGCGATTTATTCGTAAACTTTAAAGTGAAAAAATATATCTTGCAGATTTATCAAATTTTCTTGCAAAAATTAGCCACTCCTCCTCTATTAACTTTTTCCGATCACATGAAACTACTCATTAATCCACTCAGGAATAAAATATTCAGGGATGACATATCTGACTGGTTGATTCCCTTTAAGTATTTGCATAATTTGTAAGATTTATCCCTTCTTTGTCTACCCTGCAGGTAGCCCATTTCACAAGCTGGATCAAAAATAAGTTGTCATTAACTGCACAATGGGGACCCTTCGGGGATTACGGTCCGTGTACAGCAACATGTGGAGAGGGGAGAAAAAGTCGTTATCGGGAATGCCTAGACCTGGAGCCTGTAGAATGTATTGGTGAAATTGGTGAGAAGCGCAAAGATGAAGAAACAGGCCAAATCACTGATATAGAGACAGTTACATGTAATGAAGCAGTCTGTTAATGTAATGAGGGAGATTGTTAATGAAATGAGGGACAATGTTAAAAATGAAATAGACTGTCAATGAAACGTTGTGAAATAAACTCCTCATCAAATATTGTAAAACTGTGAACATGTGAATGTCTTTCTCTCAAAAGTAAATTAGTCTCCATGACAACAATATTCTAATGTTGTCAAAAGAGGTGCACAGTTCAGTCATCTCCCCAGAATTTTTTTTCAAATGGGTGCACATTTTTCAAGGAATAACAGGGGTTTCACTAGAATTTTTTGACAGAATATGGTCATTTCCCTTACGTAGAAACATTGACCATACCATACATATATACCTCTCGTATCACTGCGTCTCGTCTCGTCTAGTGTACATATAAATGTAATAATAAAAGCAGTACACTCATTTTGAAAAATCATATGAGTTATTTTTTTCATGGGGAGATTATGATGGCGAGTGCACTACTTCCTTTAACATGGAAAAGTTGAAAAGTTCCTAAAAGCTACAGGTGATTATGTGAAAACAACTGGTGAGAATCGCCTGTTGCCTGCTGCTAATGAAACCCCTGAGTAATTAACTTTGTGTTTCATAACTGTCAATACCATCTTACCTTAAACTGGGTTGGGGCATTAAGTTCAGCCTGAAGGGCCTCTAAGTTCACTCTCAACTGTTCTTCCTCAAGCTGTATTGCATATCCCATCTTTCTGCAAATTTCCTGTTTAGTCATCACCTTATGAAAAACATGTAAAAATGTCATCAGGAGTTGAAAGGACATTAAAAGGATAGTTGATAGGTGAGTTGATCGTAAGTTTGAAAAAAAATATCTTGTAGCTTTCGTCATTCCATGACACGCTTATTATCAAAAATGCTTAATTTGAATTTATTTTCAGGATAATACTTTTACTCAATTCTAATGAATTTGGACATTTCTGAAATCTCTGTCAACTTCAATATTTGATCAGATGTCTCTGTTAAGATTGAAACGATACAGGGTGTCCAAGAAGTAACGTCAATGACCCTTGCATTTTGTCATTTAAGCTTCAAATATCATGAAACTTGGTCAGGATGTTCCTTGTACATTTATACATATAAATACGAAGTATGGAGTGACTGGCATTTGATTGGCCGATTTTATGGTTGCCATAGTAACACAAGTGCATGGACCCCGGGGCAGTTCAGAATGTACCTGGTAAATATTATGTAAATCAGGTTATTATAAGTTAAAACTTTCTGGGGCAAATTGTAACTTCTGATGAAAGCTCAATTGGATTCTATGCCCCTGAGAATGCCCAACAAAGTGCTGCATGGAAACATGATGACTCACCTACACCATCAAAGCCAAAACTGATGCCTGGGGTTCCTATGAAAAAGCAGATGATAATCACATTTTTCAACATCGGGGGAATGATCCTCACCCATTTTGTCCCTGTGGGACAGACAGTCAACTCAAGGTATATCGCAAAGGCAAACCCTTATTTTCATTGATTGCTTAGTTATAATGATATGTTAAAAATGATATACCTGTCCAAATCATATATTTATGCCTCAGTCTCTCTTCAAATGAGGAACTTAGGAGCTCTGTTCTGTCATCTCTTGCAAAATGAGCTCTGGTGGTTTCAATAGAGTTTTCTTGGAGTGGGTAAGAAGACACCAGAGATGTGTGGAACTTGGTGGTGATTATATAGAGTAATATTCTATGGTAACCATAAAACCGGCCAATCAAATGCTAGTAACTCCATACTTCATATTTATATTTATAAATGTACAAGGAACATTCTGACCAAGTTTCATGACATTTGAAGCATAAATGACAAAAATGCCAGGGTCATTGTCATTCATCAGACTGACATTTTTCAATTTCTGTCAAGTCGTATCTGTATTCTACAATTATCTTATATTTTACATTTACACATTTTGGTTAGAATCGTATTTTACAACTTCTTCATTTTTGTATTCAACAGTTTGTTAAGTTCAATTTTGTTTATGTTTTTAATGTTTTAGTGACTAATAGGTCATTGTAATGACATCAGAGAGTCAATAGAAGATATATGGACTTATATATATATATATATATATATATATAAGTGAAACATTGGCACATTTTTTGGAAATGTTATTTCCAAATTCTCACGTCTTTGGTGTGCCTTTAAGCCCATCAAACAGTTTGAATAAACTACGAAAAAGAAAAACAAAGATTGGTGACAGTACCTGCAACACTCTGTGACCAAGCTCAAGATGTTTACGTTTGTATTGTTCTGTTTTGGCAACCATATTCGTATGACTTCTTTGTAGGTCACTGATATCTTTTGCAATCATCTGAAACATTAATAGAGGATATCCTATGATTTATGAGTGATATGATTTTTATCCACGAATGGATATGATATCTGCACAAGCGAGCGTAGCGAGAGAGTGCAGATATCAATATCCACGAGTGGATTAAAATCATATAACGAGTAAATCATAGGATGTTCTTTTTATTACATAGTTAAAGTCATCATCAGAATCTTCGGAAAAGTGATTTAATTCGAATTTTCCAAACGATCCGGCGATGTTGACACTTAGCCTCATTTTGAGTCTGAAGTAGCAAAAATCCATAATTCATAGCATACGGCGCCGTATGTCATGGCTAAAACACCGTATGCTATGGTTAAATGAAAATTTGTCAAAAATATCATATTTTACCACTGCTTACAAAAATACCGTTTTTATTTTGACATGTTATCCTATGAATATCATGCTAACTATGGAATAAAGGTATTTATCCTATAGACATATCCTTCTGGATAAACCCAATATCCAAAACCTCCCAGTACATAACCCTTATATATTATTTGAGACCTTAACCGGACGTGGAGGAAACTTTATCTCTGATCCATATACGTACCACAAATTAACAACTGTTTTATCCAGTGTAAGGATCTGAGGACCTTTAAATTATATGAAAGTTAACCCCATACAAGAAGTTTGTTTCAGTTTTTTATTTCTTAATTTTTTACAGGTTAGGAAAGTTTTTTACAAAAGAAGATATAATGTGAAGCAAGCCTTCTTATGCATTTTCTCTACAAAAAATTATCTGTGTGTATAAAGATAGACTCGATTATTCAAATCATTTGGAAATTCACACTCCTAATTGGACCTATTCAATGGTAGTAATAAAATGGTCGGTCAAAAATTCTCAACATCAAACAATGACAATTTACAACATCTTTCTCTCAGAAGAGAACAACCCATGAAGCGGGTTCCAAAACCCCTTAAAACATACACAATTCCAAATGCCAATATTTTGACCAGAACTTGAGTTGAAAATGAGCTTACATCTAGTCTGGCTTGGTGTAGTGATGTTTGTTGTTCCTGGTGTTTCAGTCTGTTATGTAGTTCCTTAAAACCAACCATAGGGACAGGGATCAACTTCTCTGGATCAGGATTGTCAAGTTTAGCCTGTTGCCATAGCAATGGATCAATCCCTACAATGAAAAGACATTAAACTAACATCAGATTCAGTGAAATGATTGATGCTTGTCAACTTAAGTTTGATCTATATGCCTGAACAAAAGTGACATCTTTAATCTTTATGATTGAAAATTATGTGATGTCGTTATTTCCACCACAGATAATAAGGATTGCTGACTGTCAGGGTAAGCTGTTGCAATTAGCAATGTCAGGGTGAGCATGTTGCCATAAAAATGAATCAATTCCTATATTAAAAAGTCAGAAAATGAATCAATCTAATGAAATAAACTCCGTGCAAATCGACCATAAAAAATTGTTGATCGTCAATTTCAATTGTTGACATCGCAACTGATCCAAGCCTGTAATAAAAGGATTAAGTGATAAATCTTTATTGACTGTATGACCAATCAAAACTGAGTATGTAAATCAGGACTTACCGGAGGGTGGAACATCCAGGTATTGTTTGAACTGATCTGCTGTCATCTGTATCTTAGGCACAAGGTTTGTGACCCCTAGTTGCGATATAAGCTGGGTCTTAATATTATTTGACATCATGAAATTGTATAGTTCTGTAGCTGTGATTCTCTTTGTAGGTCCTTGTGCTGGTCTTTCTAGTACATATAGTATAACCTCTGTCCTGGAACCATTAGGTTTTCATAAGCAACCCATTCATTTAATAGTGAATGGATATGCTAATTGTTTTCACACATGTTTTCCCTTATGATAGGTTTATTGGATGATTGTTTGATGTTGCTAAGGCAACTACAAAAATTTACTATCAAATCAGACAAGGGGGATAGCTTATGCATGACAATTTTAATTTCTTGCAAATGCCAATATAAATCTCTTTATCAAATAATGGTGGCTATAACCTTTAGTGTTGTCGCGATTAATCGATACATCGCGATATACATCGCCAAAGCTGATTCTGGCGATGCATCGATGTCTGAAACAAAACATCGATGTTTTTTAAAAAAATGTCATTTGCTAAAAATCACCCAAATCGCTTACCTTTCTCATGTCTTATTTCATTTTCTGATGTTTTCTGATATTCTTTCGCTTTAAAACTGTTTTAGTTAGTAGAAATGAACCATTAATCTAAAACAATTTACTTTACTTTCCAAGAAAAAGTAGTAATATACATGTAGACGTCGACTCGCTATTTTATACATGTTCCCGGGCCTATGTTACTTTCATTTCACCGTTACTAGAAGATCCCGGATGTACCAGCGTACTCTTATTAATATGTTCAGTTCGGTATTTCAGTGCATTTTTCTCGGACTTTTTCTCGATGTACATCGCGATGTGCATCGATGTTTACTACTGAAAATTGCCGATGCATCGATGTACGATTATGGCACATCGCGACAACACTAATAACCTTGATATATAATGGGTAGATAAAAAAGCTGGTTTCGAAAAATCAAGGCAAAGTATCAACAAGACCAATGCATCCCCAAAAAAAAAGATATGAGAAAACGGACAGTTTTCATATTGATGAATGTACAAACCGATGAGTGGGCAATTCCATAGGCTTGTCAATGTGAACCAAAGGAGGAATGGCTCCTAGGATCGTAACTCGATATTTTCCAACAATGAAAACCTGGAAATACCGTTATTTTCTGAAATTATAACCGACTATAAATTCAAAATAAACCGTTTAAAAGACCCAAACCAATATCTCAATCATTTCTTGTTGTGAGTTTTGGAATTTTCTGTGAAGAAATTAAGACCAAAATTCACGATTCAAATGTTGAAGTTAACAAAATGACGGCTGTTTGAATTCGAATTTTGAATCATGACATGCCCATATTTGGGGCAGAATATTGATGTTGCACTCTGGGAGCCAATCCTCTTTGATGTGAACCAAAAAATGTATGAGTTTCATTTACTTTTCATCTGGCAGCTGCCTCACGCCCTCAACACACACTGACAGGGTTGGTTTGTTTCCTAGTATCTTATGCAGACTGTCAACTAGCTGTTGTTGAAGGGCTTTTATTTCAGACTCTTTCTTATTGAAGACGATACCCACTAAACCATCCGTATCTTGAGATGTTGGGAGGAGACTGTATCCTATTGCCTAGGAATGAAAAAATATTTTTGAAAAAGTATTTCTTAATTCATCCTTACTTCCTGAAAAGAAAAAAACATAAGTTTCTTCTCTTTGAAAATCGATTTAACATTGTTTTGAAGAGAAAAGAATGTATTCTAAAGCCTCAAATGAAAAAACAAGAACATATAGCCTATTTCCAGATAAATACTTTCCTTCAATGACATTATCCTAGCTTTTTATATTTAATAGTATAATGCGAGGAATAAGTTATTAATTTTCTCATCAAAGATTACAATTTCCTTAGACCATCCATTTCTTGCAATATAGGAAAACATCATCAAAGTACTGCCTTGAAAACATATATGTTTTACATTTTCCAGATTTCAACTTTGGCAATTTAAGTGAAGCAGTTTTTACAATAGATAAATAGTATTTCTACTTCAGAATAAAAATGGAATGCCAAAAAAATATTAATTTAAAACTTATACAAAAAATTAACATGCAAAATGTCAACACTTGCCATTTGTAAAGATGCCGAATGCTGAAAGCTGAATGCCAACAGCCATCACAAAAAAGTTGGTGACATAAAAACAAACCTTAAAACGACAAAATGGATTGTCTGGTGTGAACTCAACAACCCCATTTTGTGAGAAAAATCCTTTTCCAGACCCCCAAAATGCCTGTAACTGATTCCATTTTGCGATCAACAGATCACGTTCGTCACCAAATATGATTGGAAGTGACACTGCCTGGGCCATATTGGACATTGCGTTGGCGGCTTGTTGTTGCTGCGTTTGTTGTTGTTGCGCTTGAGCTCCTTAAAGGATAAAAAACGATTGCATAAATGATCACATAAATCTTTCAAATGTTTTTTAAAATCATTCGAGTCATCTCTACTAAGAAAGGGAATTTCAAGAGGTAACCTTTCCAAATAATTCACCAGTTATTGATCAATCACAATTTAATCTTACCCGAGGCCCAAACAAACAAAAAATTGTTTACCAAGCCCAAATGTTGATCCTGGCTGTACATTTGCAACGCCAAATCCAGTGTTAGTACCAAGGGCTGTGCTAGTGCCACCAAATAATGATCCTGTGCTGGTACCAGTACCTGGAATAATCAATCAATGATTTGCTATCACTTTTGACACATGCTATAGAACTATAAAAGAATTAAGACCAAAATGTATATATTTTTTTATTGACACAAATACAAAAGCTAACAAAGCATTTAAACATGGAAAATGTCACCACCTGCCATTTGTTACAGAGGCAGACCACCAAGAGCCATCTGTAACATACACCAACTGCCAAACACTGTCTACAAAAAAGTTGGAGACCATAAAAATATGTCACCACTAGTGACATATTGCAAACTACTTATACTGCAAAGTAATTATGGCAGCAAAGACTTATTAAAGGGTAGGGCCAAAAATGTTACCCTTGTTATATTCTTGCCAGTTCTGAATAAGTAACATTTTTGGCCCAGCCCGTACATTACCTGTGGAGGCTAATCCTACACCAAAACCAGTCCCTGTTCCAAAGCCAGTTGTTGTCCCAAATCCACCTGTTGTACCAAAGCCTGTAGTTGCAGTTGTGGCAGGAGTTGTGCCTGCACCAAATGCAAAGCCTGAAAGAAATGCAATTGTAATATAAATAAAAACATGGGTTTCTTAAGCAGCAAGTAACATGTGATTTTTAATTGCTTATTATAAAAACTAGAGGGGGGGTCTTACTCCTTTACCAATAAACCTGACATAATCTTGTCCTGTCTTCCAAGTTTTTGTAATTTTAGTGCACAATTTTAAGATTCTGACAACTTCTGCAGCATTTTAGGATTTTGAATTCTATAATATAATGTCATAAGATTTCTAAAACTTTTTTTAGAAATATCTGGTGATCAAGAATTTACTGCAACACATCCTTGGCATATACACAGCTACCTGCTACAGATAATGGACTATGCAGGTTTGACATCATCACTGAGGATGCAACAGTTATTTTCTAATTTAAATCAACCGCCCCTGGTCCATTATGGACATCGGTGTATACCAAGCGTGAATTTCAAGAATATCTTACTCAGTCTACGATTTCGTTTTCAGCTCATACTTGCCAAGAGTGACTATTAAAAATTATTAGTTCTCGCCATATGAAATCTGTACTAGTCCTGTTTTGGGCAGGAAATGACACATAAATTAAACAGGAGACACGACACATAAAACTGCTATTCCATCAGCTCGGTTCAAAAGATATAAGCTAAAAAATCAGAAGTGATAATCATTTCATTTGATCTGGCTCCCGGGGATGCCGGGGCTAGCTCCCGCCATCCCGGGGCTGGCTTTTTAATTTCCCTTTAAAATTAATTTGAATTAAAAATAATACCTCAAAGGGATCTTTATGGGACAAATTACTGAAATATTACTGAAAGAATCAAAGACATGTGGTTAAATTATGCAAGGAAAATATGTCTCTGATGTAATAGAATCATACATAACCCGGGGGCCACCTTCCTTTTCCCCAAAATTGGGAAAGGTTTTTGAACTCCCACCAGGGGGGAGGATTCCCAAAGATGACCTTTCATATTAGCACGTTCGAAAACAAATTTTATAAACAGGCCTCAATTTGCCGTTGAAATGAATCTCCAAATGTTCACTGTAGTTTTATGAGTATTCTCTACAAGTATGGATCGAGTAACTTCAATAGTATTACCGTAGGTTTGAAATGATGATGTTGAACTGCTGTTAATGCCATTCCCACGATTTCAAATTTAACTCTGCGCATGTGCAGCACTGAGAGAGCACGTGCTCATGATTGTTCACGTGATCGAATCCTGCAATTTGATTGGAGATGATGCAAGAGATGATGTAATGGGGAATCCCCGAATACGATAGAATATGAACTCCCGCCATCGAACTTAGTACACATAGGGCAATCTGCGACAGGTTCGCTTTTAATTTCAGATCTTCACGCTTGCGCAAAAGAAAAGTTTGACAATACTTTTCAAGTGCACATGCGTATTTTGAATCTGAACCAATCAAGAGAGAGAAACCGGCGCAGATTGCCTGCGTAGCAATGACTCCCAAAACTAATAATTGACGCATTGAATTGAACCGACCCGCGAAATGTAAAAAAATTATGAAAACAAATCGGGAGTTCGAGTCATGAACGGGTGGTTTATTTCATTTAATGGTTGGGATATTTCAAGAAAGTATTGATACTATAGTCGCCACAATAATGGTATTTTGTTCTAGACATGCGTGGCAAGTTGTTTTAGATCATTTTTGCCTCAGCAGTTTCATTTCCGCATTTGGCGAGGTGCGACAGACGAAATCGTAGACTGCTTACTTACTTTTTCCCCCGAATCCAGTACTAGCTGTACTAGCTGTACCAAAGCCAAGGGTAGGTGCAGTTGTCTTAGCTGCTCCAAAGCCAAATGAAGTACCTGTTGCTGCTATGAAAGGAAAAGTAATTGTTTAATTTTATATATTTGTTAAAAAATGCTATTACATTATTACAGAGGGGGCACATAGAGAAAGAAACAAATATTGTTATCAATTTTTTGTGCCTTTATTTATGGGACCTTACTTTTATTTTATGATTTATGTTTGACGTAATATGTTTTTATTTTAAGATATGCGTAATATTTTGAGGATATTTTTGAAGTTTGCACAACAAATATACCTGAATATATGTATACCATTTCAAGTAAAAGACTAAGAATTACTATGTTATCCAGATCTTGTTTAAATTCAAGACATATGCATCTACATTGATCATCAAGTAAATAACAAATATACAGAGCAGGGGTTTCATTAGCCATAGATACTAGTATTCCGTAATTCCGCGGTGTGGACGGAATTTGACAAAACTTCAATTTTTTGCAGAATCCCTAATTTTCATGAAAATCCCGCGGAATTACCAGAATTTACATATTTTACAATCTCCTACCTTTGCGGGGTATTTGAAGAGTGTCTGTTTATGTCCAACAATCAATCATTATTGAGTACAAGTACGATTTCACTGTGAAATTCAACATTCTATCACGTTTAAATTCGCTAAAGCGAGTTCGCTAATGACGCGCAGTTCTTACCTAGAAAGTAACTGACTTCCGTTTCCGTTTTCATCATTTTAAAAGATTGCAGAATTTGGACTTTTTTTGAAAATTTTCAAATTTCCCATTTTAAATTTATGATTTCCATTAATTTTTCATTTCTTTAGCCTGTTGTGAGAAATTCTAGTGAAACCCTTACAGGGGAAGTGTATTAGAGAGGAATTGCCTGAAGAAATAGCTGCATATTTAGTTATTGATTCTCCTTTCTGAATTAGAAAATCAGCTATGATGCCACTAAGGTTAAATCTTAAAAAATTAATCATTCAAAGCTGACTTTTTAAGTTAGACAGAAGAGTTGATAGCTAGATGTGTACACAACACAACAAGAGAGGTTTACCAATGAATATATTTGATGAGCACTGAAATGAGCATTGAATGAATTAACATTTGGTTAAGCTTAGGAGTTTTCATTACTGTCGCCAGTAAGGGGGGGGGATTTCCCAAAGATGACTTATCATATTAGCACGTTCAAAAACAAAAATTATAAACATGCGTACATGCCTCAATTTGCCGTTGAAATGGATCTCCAAATGTTCACTGTAGTTTCATGAGTATTCTCTACAAGTATGGATCGCGTAACTTCAATAGTATTACCGTAGGTTTGAAATGATGATGTTGAACTGATGTTAACGCCATTCTCACAATTTCAAATTTAACTTTGCGCATGTGCAGCACTGAGAGAGCATGTGCGCATGATTGTTCATGTGATCAAATCCTGCAATTTGATTGGAGATGATGCAAGAGATGATGTAATGAAGAATCCCCGAATCTCCTGGTCGCCAGTCGTGTTTTTGATTTTTAAATTTTTTTTAAATAAATTTTCGAATTCAGGAGACTATTCAACAAATCTCAGGACAAACGTTCACTCTTTTGACCTACCTGTTGATGTAGCCGCAGTTGCCCCAAATCCACCAAACGCTGGGGCTGACGTAGCCGTGGTAGTGGCTCCAAAACCTGTTTTATTTGCGCCGAAACTAAACGCCATTTTCTTACGTGAAAGTTTACACTCGTTAGAAATTGCTTACTTCCGTCTTTGACATGTCATTCTTAAAAAAAATCTAGACATAAATAATGCATTTATATATTTTGTAATGCCAATATTATGCTCATTTTATAGGCATGGATGTTAAATATTTTTATTTGATTCCACTTGAAAATATTTGAGAGGAAAATGCTCTTCAACAGAGATTAAGGTTGAATAATATGCAATATGAGCGCTCCCCCATCTAATTTCTAAAACTTGATCCATGAAAACATGGAAAAGGCCACAAAGTTTCCTGTCAACGTTTCAAATGAAATATCTACCCCATATTGATTGAATTAAATATAAAAGCCAGTGAAGAACAAGACAGACTTAATTCAAAGGGTGTTGAGATTAGCAATAGAATCAACTTGCGATTCAGAGAAATTTGGAAAGAGAAGAAAGTTGGTCTGGTTGAGTCAAGATAAGATTTCTTGTCCGATTCGTAACTCATCTCTATTGCTTAGAGGTAGAATAATGTGAGTATGCCAATTTTTGAAAGTACTATAGCTAGTATATTTCATTATGGATATTAAAACAGGTCCTCGGTGGATTTAGATCTTTATACTAATAATAGATGGCATAACAGTCTCTGTTGGGAACTGTGGGGATTGGCACAAAAAGGGGAATTGGCTCAAAAGGGGAACTGTGGGGATTGGCTCCAAAAAGGGAACTGTGGGGATTGGCTCAAAAGGGAAACTGTGGGGTTGGCTCAAAAAGGTGGCATTGGCTCAAATGGGGATTGGCTCAAAAGGGGAACTGTGAGGATTGGCTCAAAAAAGGGAGCTGTGGGGATTTTCTCAAAAAAAGGAACTATGGGGATTGGCTCAAAAAGGGGAACAATGGGGTAGGGTGTTTCATTTTTCAAGAATGTTCTCAGATCACAACGGCCTTTTAACACGGGGTTACAAATGGTGATGGTAGTTCACTGATTTTTTTTCAACAAAATCGGATAACGTTAAAACTGGTCCATCGGCCATTCTTTCCGTCCCATTGGATTACATTGTGGGCGATGCCCACTTTTCAATGGAAACAATGTTTTGCACTTCTTTGCTGCTCATTTACCGGAAACGGTTAAAAGCATTTTTTCTGATATACATGTAAGCATTTGAGAATACATCAACACTTTCAATTGATGTAAACTAGACTGTTCTAGCAATTTTTATCGCAAAGATATTACAGATGTACTGGCCCAGTGGTCGAACAAATAAATGCATATATCGGGCAGTTAATTTCACGAATGTTTTTCTTTTTTTCTTTTTTGTCAACAATTTGAATCTTTTAGAAATTTTTTATTATAAAATATCCCCTTGTAAATCTAATAAAACATGTTTTAAGAATAAAAGTGGCTGAAATCAATTTTTATTTTTGACCCCCTCCCCCAGTAGACTACAGGTTAGTAGACTGACGATATCTCGGCAACAAAAAGTGCTCAAACAATCTAGTTTGCATCAATTGAAAGTGTTTTGATGTATCTCCAAATGTTCGGAAAACATTTTCCAATCATTTTCGGCAAATGATAAGCAAAGAAGTGCGAAATAATGTCTTCCATTGAAAAGTGGGCGTCACCCACAATGTAACCAATGCAGATCCAATGGGACGGAAAAAATGGCCGACAGACCAGTTTTAACGTTATCTGATTTTGTTGAAAAAAAAATCAGTGAACTACCACCACCATTTGTAACCCCATGTTAAAGGGCCATTAAGATCTGAGAACATTCTTGAAAAATGAAACACCCTACTGTGGGGATTGGCTCAAAAAGGGATGTATCCATATAGAGTGTTATTGAGTTTGATTTACATCCTTTATATCAATGAAACCCCAACCAAATTCTTGAAAATACATTCAATTTTTTATGTTCAGTTTCTCAAACAAAAAAAGCTTGTTTTTAAGCTGTGAGTATGGCATATAGCCAGGCACAGGGGCGGATTTGTGAACCAACAAGGGGGGGGCCCAAATCTCAGGTCAGAGAAAAAAACATCCGTAAAAGCCTTTTTTGGTCTAAGGCATATTTTATGGTATATTTTTAGTGGGCCCAATTTTTTTTCTGGGCCCAGGCCCCCTAAATTCACATGCTATCTATTGCAAGACTTACGCCTGCCACAACCGTCACCATGTTAATCAGTGTTTTTTAAGTAGCGCAAGGATCCTGCCATGACCGTGGTAGTGTTATCGTGTAAGCCTGGTATGACCGTGACAGGCTGATATAACCGTGACAATGCTGTATTCTATTGCAAGGCCTGTCATGACCCTGGAAGTGTTATCGTGGAAGCCTGGCGCGACCGTAGGCTTTATTGTGGCTTATAAGCGAATGTGAATATTATGTATAGTAGTAATTTTGATTTTGACATGATTAAGGTAGTTAAACACCATGATCATAGTATTAAACTGTTTAATTGTAATGAGGATCACTTAAAATTGTTAAGGATATTCCTGGCATTAATGTCATACATATTTACTAGTCATTGCAATACATTATAACGGTCATAGTAGAACAAGCCTAAATCTCTACATTACCACCCTCAAACCTGGCCTTGCAATACTATATTACATTGTCACGGTCATACCAGGCTTTGCGATCCCATAATACATTGTCATGGTCATGCCAGGTTTTCAAATACACATTGTCACGGTCAATTAGCAATCATAAATTTTTACATTACCACTCTCATACCCGAACTTGGAATACTATATCACATTGCCATGGCGGTCATACCAAGCCTTGCAATACTATATTACATTGCCATGGTCATGCCAGGCTTTGCAATACACATTGTCACGGTTATAGCAGTCCAAATCGTAAATTTCTACATTACCACTCTCATACCTGAACTTGCAATACTATATTACATTGTCACGGTCATGCCAGGCCTTGCAGTACTATATTACATTGTTACGGTCATACCAAGCCTTGCAGAACTATATTACATTGTCACGGTCATACCAGGCATTGCAATATAATACAGCATTGTCGCGGTTATACCAGGCTTTCACGATAACATTACCACGGTCATGGCAGGATCCTTGCGCTACTTAAAAAACACTGAATAACATGGTGACGGTTACGCCAGGCGTTAGTCTTGCAACAGATAGGGTCTCCCTAAATTTGTCTTACCTATTTAAATTTTAACCATCAAATTTTTTATCCTGGCTAACGCACTGAAAGTAAATTGTACAACTTTTGCAATTTCTTCAGTGTTCTCCATAGGATTTTTTCTAAAGTTTGTGCAAGATTCTCATTCCCACAATTCAGACTAAAATTGGTCTCATTTTCAAGTGGGTGCAAACAGATTTCCAGGTGGATGCAAGCCTGTTTTCAAAATCCAAGACGGGTGCCGCACCCACTTGCTTTAAAGCTGGATAGATCACTGTTCTTATTCCTAGTATAATTTAAGATATAACTTAAAATATTTATGATTTGAAATTCCGATCCAATAAGATAATAAAAATATATCAATAGCAATGTTTACAGTAATTTAAAATCACAGGATTATAGAATTTTTATTCAAAACATTCTAAATCCCTTTTGATAAAGGATTAATGTGCCAAATCAATTCTTATTGGTTTAGTCTTAATCTTTATGAAAACAATGTCAAATAAACGGTCGTAAAGTAGCCCTATGTTTATTATTAAGTCAAGCATCTTGGCCGATGGCTTGTGATATTGGTAAGTCTGATTGATTTTTACTTGTTTAATGGTTAAATACGAATAAAATTATATTTTGTCGAACAGGAATTATGTTCAGTAAAAATTAAGTTACATGGAATCCGACAATACTTTTAATGGTCAGGTATTATGTTATTATGTTAAAGAGTCAACATGACCTTTGGATTTTTAAATGAATTCCTGTAGTAGAAACATTTGTAGCATTGTTTGAAAATACATTTTAGAATCTGGGTTTAGGATGCATTTGGGTTCAGTGGAAAACAGTAGAATTCAAGGGAATGCGAGAAAAACAGTTTGATATTTTTAAAAAATGTAGAAAAAATGAAGATTCATTCTTAATCCAATGAGGATTAATTGTACACTGCAGCTAAGGACTACAATTTGTGACTGCCTGATAGTCAGGCTATAACAAACACGATGAGCAATTGTTACTTGTCAGCCCATCTAATGATGAATTGGAATCAATGAATCAATAAATTAGTACACTTTTCCTTTACATCTCACTATAAAGTAATTTGAATGAAGTGTCTGTTTTTCTTACATTTCTATAATTTAGAGTGTTTATTTTATGTAATTTTATGCTCTCATCATATACTGTTTGATTATCCTTTAAAGCAAACAATATGATTGTGACATTGATGTATCAATGACCATGAATTACCCTGATTTATAATTTAGTACACATCTCTCTTACTAGAATAATAATTATTTTTACAAATTTGCATTTTACTTATTCAAAGAGCACAACAGAACCGTACTAAGTTCACAAATATGCATGAAACAATCTCTAGGGAATGACAAGCTCTGATTGGCTCAGTGTGTTATCAGTAATCTCAGTAATGTAAAGAGTGTAGGGTGATATGGATCCTCTTTTCAAGGGTAGAATGACATGTGAAGCTTGCCTGTGATCAGCCCATCAGCTGAGGGCCTCTCAGCTGACAGTGTGTTGTGATTCATAACCATTCACAACAAAGCACTTGAAAGGGGATATGTATTTATATTATTGGAAAATGTACTGCACAGCATGATGCGAATTAGATATATTAAAAAAAATCCAATAAAAGTATAGTTCGATCATTTTCACGATTCTGATTTTCTGATGAGTTTTTATTTAGTACTACCAAGAAAAAGATTTCATATAGTGTTAAATTGAAATTACTCAAGGGGCGAGGAGGAAAATTCTCAATAAATGGTGTATAGTTGGTTTGGCAGCATTTTCAGTTAGGGGAGAGTCTTGGATGAAACTTCCACCTAGGTGATAGCTTCACAGAGTGGTAGGAAGTTCTTTTTTTTGAGGAGTTAGCCCCCCACCCCCCAAAAACACCCCACCTTGGGGGAAAAAATTGTTCACACTAAATAACCTTAGATATTTTGATGTTTGTAAGTGACATACATAGATATTATATATATGAATCACTTGCAGTATAATTGATGCTGATAACTCCTAAAGAATTTGAAAATTAGTACAAAGTATGTACCCCAGGGGGCAAATTTGTGACTCATTTTCTTACTATTTTGATTCTAACTTTTCAATTAGACACTGTAAGAGGTTGGAAAAATTCATGTGAAGTGCCCAATAGCAGGGTTAGTAACCCTGAAAGATGCAAAGCCATGGAAGAGGTAGGAGCTGAGAAAAAAATTGTTGATTTTTCGAAAAATTTGACATTTTTGACAGCTGGATATTGTGTATGACTATAGCTGACCCTTATAATTTCTAGATCCATCCCTCTATGATGATATTTATGGTTTTATTGTGTGAAACTAAGATGTAAAACATAATTTAGATGGGTTTTAAGGAGGTTAAAGGTTTTAAACAAGTCCAAAATTTGAAAAATTGTAAATATAAGGTTTCAAATTTACGAATTCCAGGTATAGCCATGGCTGACCCCTTTAGTTTCTAGATCCATCCCTCTATGATGATATTTATGGTTTTATAGTGTGAAACTAAGAAGTAAAACATAATTTAGATGGGTTTTAAGGAAGTTAAAGGTTTTAAACAAGTCCAAAATTTGAAAAATTGTAAATATAAGGTTTCATATTTACGAATCCCAGGTATAGCCATGGCTGACCCCTATAGGTTCTAGATCCATCCCTCTATGATGATATTTTTGGTTTTATAGTGTGGCTCTATGATGTAAAACATAGTTTAGATGGGTTTTAAGGAAGTTAAAGGTTTTAAACAAGTCCAAAATTTGAAAAATTGTAAATATAAGGTTTCAAATTTACGAATTCAAGGTATAGCCATGGCCGACCCCTATAGTTTCTAAATCCATCCCTCTTTGGTGATATTTATGGTTTTGTAGTATGGAACTAAAGATGTAGAACATAATTTAGATGTTTTTTAAGGAAGTTAAAGATTTTAAACAAGTCCAAAATTTTAAAAATTGTAAATATAAGGTTTCAAATTTACGAATGTTAGGTATAGCCATGGATGACCCTTATGGCTTTTTCATCCATACCTCTATGATGAAACATATATTTTTAGAGTGTGAAACTAAGAAGTAAAACATACCGAAGATGAATTTAAGGAAGTTTAAGAAGTTTAAGTGCAATGTTTGAAAAATTGAGAAATATCAGGTCTCAAAGGAGCACGGAAAGTATCGCAACATATTTCAGACAGTCATATGTTAGATTTCGTCTGTTTCCTGAGGACTTAACCAGGTGCATATGATAGGCCATTGCATTACCTACAGGAAAAGAACTCTCAGAGATGATAAAATAGTTTGGACTTTGAGACATCGAAGGTGCAAACAATCCAACAACATGTTTTTTCGGAAATGTTGTCCTGATTTTCACGCCCTTTCACCCCTGCTTTTTAAATTTTTGTTGCATCAATATGTTGCGATTTTGAGACATAGTTAACCCATAAAAAGGAATAATAAATTTCTTTTAGATAAAGCAGAAAACAATATTTTCCTGTTATTTTCCCATAGGGAAAACTCATGTGCTCCATTACTTTCAGCTTAATTTTGGTCACCCATATTTGATATCTTTTAAACCCCTGATGGAATGCATTATTTCTTTAAAGGGGTTAACTGTGTGTCAAAACACAACATATTGATGCATGTGGGTTGGTTATGTTTGCACCCTGTCTCAAATAGAAATTATTTTATCATCTCTATGAGTACCCTGCCTGCAGAGTCTAGTTAAACTACAGACGCAGCTCTCTTTTAAGAAGTGAAGTCAAACGAATGCAAAGGGTACTCTATGAGTGCCTTTCCTGGAGGAAATGCATTGGCCTAACATATGCACCTCCTTAAATCCTCAGAAAATAGCAAAAATCCAACATGTAACTGTCCTAAATCTGTTGCGATACTTTCAGTCCTCCTTTACGATTTCAGGTATTGCCTTGGATGTCTCTTTTTTGAATGTATGACTTTTTAGCTTAGAAATTAGATGTTGAAAATATTGTGGTCAGGTTTGATCCATGTTACTAGTATTGTTAAAAGAAAAATCATTAGAGTTGAGGACCTTACCCTAGAGTTCCTAAGGGGGTGAGAGGTTAATAAATCCCCCCCCCCCCTAAAGTGTAACTGCTCTTAGGGATATCGTATACAGTGTAGAAATTGATTGATTAAATGGATTATAACTAATTAATTATTATTTGATGATATTTATTATGTGATATAGCATTTTTACTTTTTCACATCAACATGTTCGATGTAATGTTCTACATGATTTCTCTATATTTTGTTATGCATCTCCTAATACAAAATATTATTATAAATTATCAAATTATAATCACTACACTCCCAATAAAACAACTTGTCATCAGGCAACAGTAATTATTTGGGAAAATAAGGATTATAAGGATCATACCCCGCTTGGCCTAGAAACTCCCGTTAGTGCAATGAGATTAGGAACTCCAGGGTAAAAGGGTCTTTTCACACTAAAATCTTCATGTAGATCAAAAAAGTATATATGGTGATATACATGATCAATATGTTTCAAACAAACAGACATTGTAGAAAATGTTTACATACTGACTTTGCAGATGACATTTTCTAGCAGTTGAAGAATTTTTTACATTTATTGAAATGATAGTCATAAAATTAGAATATCAGTGTCATTTATGATGTCAGTATAAATACGAGGGGTGATCCAAAAGTCTTGGACGCATTGCTTGAACTTTGCTATTTTCTAATATAATTACATGAAACTTTCAGATAATAAAGATCAACATCTTAACAATTTTGTGTATGAGTTTCAACAGAAAATAATATATTTTAGCTACTTTTCTAAATATTTTTAAACCGGGTCCCTGCCACCCGGAACGGTATTTAAATATAGCAAAGCACGTCACACCTACGGTTAATATGGCAAATACTTTAGGTGCAGGTGCACAGCCTTATAATACTGGTCATGATATGAGAGAATTTCAGATTTTCAATCTAATTGTCATCTGTCATCATCATCGTCACATATTAATACCTACTTTTCTAATGTTTTAAACGAATTTGAACACAAAGTCTTTACCAATGAATGGAAGATATTTATGAAACTGCCATTGCTTATATGATACAAACGCTGCTGGAGTGCCACTCTAAACCTTATCAAATGAATAAAAACAGTTTCTTCCAACCCTCCTTTTCAACTTGGAGAAAAGGAAGAAAATCTCACGGAGCCATATCTAGACTACATCGTGCATATGGTTGCTACTCAAGGTCAGTAGTAGTGAGAATATCTTTGTAGTATTCTTTGTTCCACCTTGATTTCTTTCATGTTCTGCATGTTCTCTCTTGATATGGTAGCTATAATCATATATATAGTTTCCATATTTAGCAAAACATGGGAAAATGTTTTAATATGGTCAATATTGATCATTTAAAAATCTAGTGCTTATTTCCAGTGAGCTGCCATCTTTTAAAATTTCTTGAAGGAAGTGATGTCATCAACTCTACTCTAGCTTACTGGAATTGAGCATCACATTTCTAAGTGATCAAATTTGACCATATCAAAACATTTTTGCGTGTTTTGCTAAACATGGCAAGCATATATACGGTTATAGCTACCATATGAGGAGAGAGATGGTTTGGCAAGGAATATTCCTTTAACATTCAAAATTCAAAATAAGATAGTGATCAAGACTTGCGAAACAAGTCAAATGGCGGCAACATTTAAGGCTGAAAGTTGCCATGTGTGAATACCGTTCCGGGTGGCAGGGTCCCTATATTAAAAACTATTTAGAAAACTACATAAAATATATCATTTCTCCATGAAATTAATACACAAAGTAGTTCAGTTGTTGGTCTTTATTATTGGGAAGTTTAAAGTAATTTTATCAAAAACCAACAAAATTAGATCAGGCCGTCCAAGACTTTTGGATCATCCCTCGTATTATTAATATTTTTCATTGAGAATGCATTCATATTTCTTCAAAATCAAGAACTTGTATTGTAAATGTAAAAACCTCAAAACACTCCTAATTAGAATGCTTTTAGCTGGTCCAAATACCAGTAGCATTCAGATTAGAGAGATTTTACTGTAATTCACGACTTTTCACTCCATCTATATGCAGCAGACTAACTGCTGCAACAGGTATATATTCTACACCTGGTCTCTAAGCTATGATATCATAGTTGATACTATTATGCTCATAACCTTCAATTATCAGGGCAAATTCAACTCTGTACCTGAATAGCGTGAATTTGAGACCAATTTTGAGATCAATTTTTCAAATTTTGCACTTGTTTAAAACCTTGAACTTCCTTCAAACTCATCTTAGGTATCTTTTACATTTTAATTAAATACTCTTAAAACTATATATTTCATCCCTGAGGTATAGATGTAAAAACCATAAGGGTCATCTTTGGCTATACTTGAAATTCATAAATTTGAAACCTAACATTTACAATTCTTCAAATTTTGGACTTGTTTAAAACCTTAAACTTCCTTAAAATTCATTTTGGATATGTTAAATCTTAGTCCCACACTCTAAAACTGTATATTTGATCATAGAGGTATGGATGTAAAAATCATAAGGGTCAGCCGTGGCTATACCTGAAATTCGTAAATTTGAAACCTTATATTCACAATTTTTCATATTTTGGACTTGTTTAAAACCTTACACTTTCTTAAAACCCATCTAAATTGTGTTTTACATATTAGTTCCACATGGCAAAACCATAAATATCATCATAGAGGGATGGATCTAGAAACTATAGGGGTCAGCCATGGCTATACCTGGAATATGTAAATTTGAAACCTTATATTTACAATTTTTCAAATTTTGGACTTGTTTAAAACCTTTAACTTCCTTAAAACCCATCTAAATTATGTTTTACATCTTAGTTCCACACTATAAAACCATAAATATCACTATAGAGGGATGGATCTAGAAACTATAGGGGTCAGCTATAGTCATACACAAAATCCAACTGTCAAAAATGTCAAATTTTTCGAAAAATCAACAATTTTTTTCTCAGCTCCTACCTTTTTAATGGCTTTGCATCTTTCAGTTTTACTAACCCTGCTATTGGGTACTTCCCATGAATTTTTTCAACCTCTTACAATGTCTAATTGAAAAGTTAGGATCAAAATAGTAAGAAAATGAGTCACAAATTTGCCCCCTGGGGTACACACTTTGTACTAATATTCAATTTCTTTAGGAGCAATCAGCATCAATTATACTGCAAGTGATTCATATATATAATATCTATGTATGTCACTTACAAACATCAAAATATCTAAGGTTATTTACTGTAAACAATTTTTTTCCCCGGGTGGGGTGTTTTCAGGGGATGGGGGGCTAACTCCTCAAAAAAAAGAACTTCCTACCACTCTGTGAAGCTATCACCTAGGTGGAAGTTTCATCCAAGACTCTCCCCTAACTGAAAATGCTGCCAAACCAACTATACACCATTTATTGAGAATTTTCCTCCTCGCCCCTTGAGTAAATATATTACTGATGAATTAAAATTATTGTTTTTTCTGAGTACATTTAACGTCTATTTCGCGCACTGCATTACAGTTTTCTGTATTACCCTAACCTCAGCTAATCACTAGTGTTCTAGCCTCTGACTATTTACCATATTGGGTAAAAATAATCAAAGAAAATGTATGCTGTCCTGTTTACTATTTAAACTCACATTTTACATGGTTATCACTGGCCCTTATCAATGGCACCGGCTGGTATGGGTAGTACCGTTAAACCTATATATTCGAACACCTTTGCAATATGAATACCTCTCAATATGAACTCTTTCTCTTGGTCCTGATTTTTTGATTTTTCATTGATTCCCTTTTTTAAAGAAACCTTGAAATGTGAACACCTGCCATTCTGATCACTTTTGGAACATTCTTATAATATTCGGATTAGACAGGTTTTACTGTACATGCAGTTATCACTAAAAAAATGATAAAATGATAAATGATTTTAGCCTAATTGTAGCCACTTCACAACAAATAAAATTAGGATAGGATAAATAAAGTAACAACAGAAGCAGGATTTTTCAAGATTCTAAAATTCTATGCATATTCTATCGGAAATACATAGTCTTGCTTAAAAGACCCTGTACTCCCCCCCCCCCTTTATCCTTCTCTCTAGGAAAGAAATATTGCCAGGCAAAGAGAGTGAAGGTGACGGGGGGGGGGTGGATACAGTCTTTGAGCAAGACTAGAAAATACAGTATTTGTTTTATTACAAATCCCCCATTGTCTCAACAGATTCTATACTTAACAAGTCATCAAAAAACATTGAACGATGTCATACCATTGACAAAACCAAATCACACTAAACAGATATTTTAATTATCTCAGCCTTACCAGAATGTATCCCTCCCTTCCTAAGACAATAATAATACTAAACAGATATTTTAATTACCCCAGCCTTGCCTTATAACCAATTCATTGGAAAATGAGATTCAGATAGAATCTCTGTGAATTAAGCTCAGTGATTCATTACATCAGGCAATGTCAGGTGTTGATACAGATAGTAGTTTGTTACATTCTAGAATCCCAGCATCAATTGGTTTGGTAACAGAGCAAACAGGTAGGTGTATCAAAGGTTGGAAAATTGAGAGAAAAGAGCAAGGAATCAAATAAACAGATAAGTAAATAAAAATTTTATTGGGAGGTACAGTGATCTCCACAGGATTTTTTCTCAAGTTGGTGCAAAATTCTCATTTTCACAATTCAGGCCAAAATTGGTCAAAACATGCCAATTTTTCATGATTTTTCTGATTTTCAAGTGGGTGCAAATGGATTTTCAGGTGGGTGCAAGTCTATTTTCAAAATCTCAGGTGGGTGCTGCATCCACTTGCTTTAATGCTGGGGAGATCACTGAGGTATGATATAATACTTGTATTGGATTAACAATTTGCCAACATTGATGAGATACTATATCTAGTAACTAGGCAAACAGGTAGGTAAGTTTATCAAAAAGTTTTTACATTGAAAAATAGAGAAAATGAGTGGAATCAGCAAGGAATAAAGTAAACTGATATAAATGTAAATATAACTTTAAAATCTTATTATGAGATAGGATAGAAACTAGGAGGATGGATAGGTAGATGTATCTGGGATTTTTTAAATGGACAAATTGAGAAAATGGAAATGAGTGAAATCAGCAAGGAATAAAGTACCCTTTGTATTCGTTTGACTTCACTTCTTAAAAGAGAGCTTCGTCTTCACTCTTTCAAACTAAAATAAACCTGTGAACTCACCGCTCCAATCAGTGTTCGTCGGCCAAATTTGACAGACGTTCTATATATTGTCATTCCTTCTGACGTCATCGTTGAGCCCGGAATTGACCAAAGACACGCGCATATTTAATTAGAATGCATTTGGCGTATGTTTCTTCAAGTTCACTGATTGGTGGAAGAAAGGTCAGCGTGTAGGTCAAAAGTGATTTATTACCCAAACGGTCACCGGTACCCGTCGTGGGGGCTACTAAACTGTAATATGGTCTCTACTAGGCAGAGTATAGTTTAACTAGACTCTGCACGCAGGGTAGAAATAAAGTAAACGGATACAGATATGTCATTAAAACTAACATTTTATTAGAAGGCATGATATAATACTTTATTAACATTATATAACTTCTTGGCACCATTTAAATTGGTCAATTACCTGATAACCTTGGAAGATACACACGCCTGAATTGTATATCAATTTCTCCCATAGGCGTAGCGCCCGGTACGCTGGGTACGCACAGGCGTACCAGATGGTTGCAAATTCGCTCCAAATTATAACCAAATTTCAAAATTTTTTGGGGGATTCTCCCCCAGACCCCCCTTAAAGCTCATTGTTTGCTCTGCTCTTGTTCCCGCGGTGGGGTACTACTTAGAAATATAGTGCTACGCCCATTTCTCCCTACTTTACTTGATGGTTGTTGCAGGATTTAAAATGGGAAATTATAAAGGAAAATGATAGAATCATATAAAATATCTGAAGACTCTTGATCAATCTGATACTCACCATGAATCTCCATGTTCAATATGTAATATGCCCTTTGAATTTTTTCGACCTAGCTTTTTAAAAGAGAGCTTCGTCTTCAGTTATTCTTCAATTGTTAAACTAAACTCTGTGTACAGGGTATATGGCATATGCCTTTTAGAAAGGAATAGATAAAAGGATGTGATTTCTAGGGATTACAGTTGATTAACATTCTATCATCTATAGTTTCCCAGCATCATTAATTGCTTAGTAGGAGGCTGGCAGGTAACTATATCAACCTCTTCTTTAGAGATACAGTTTACTTAGAATTGAATGTAGGTGTAGTCTTCCTTCAACACCCTGTAGCCCCCCACCCCCCCCCCCCCCCTTCCTCATTTTATCTGCTTGAACAACGGGTAATCAAGGGGGTAGCACCTGTCACTTATTACAATACCCAGTTGAAAAGAAGATAAGAGAAGGGGGTTCAGGGTCTTAAAAGGGTTATGTATTGGGAGGTTTTGGATATGGGGTTTATCCAGAGGGATATATGCATATCTCACGACCAAACCGACCATACATTAATGCAAATATCTTATACCCAGTGGAGTTTTCTATCAACATTTTTATATTTTTCAAATCTTTTTTCTGATATTTTTCAAATTTTTTTTCAAATTTTTCCCCAACATTTTTTTCATGTTTCCGAGTTTTCAACGTTGTTGTTCTGGATATGGAAAGCTAAAATCAGGATACAGGATATATCTTACCAACTTATCTCCCTAAAACTCTCTACTTAGAGACACCCCCCCCCCCCCAAAGTATGAAGTTAACATTAAAATGAATAGAACAATACAGAGAAATATATAGGAGACAAATTATTGTTGGATCAATCAATGCAAATGTTATTTCTCATCTATTTTGTTATTAAAGTAAATATTTTGTATTTAATGTCAGATAATTTCTTATTTGCACATTTTTTTTTTATCAGTTTCTTTATGTTTGTGATAAAACTATATTTTATTGAAATTATCACTTTTTGAATGGAAATCATTATACTTGAATGAATGATTACTATTAGTAAAATATTTGTTTATCTCTTAAGTTTTTAACTCTCATTAAATATTGAAATAAAATAAACATTTATTTGTAAAATAGTTTTTGATGGATCACTCTAGATTTCAAGTGTTTTATCAAGGACATGTATTTTCAAATTGATTAATAATTCTTTGTTTCATCTTTAAGTATACTTTCAGCTCACAAAAAAATATTCTAAAAAATCAAATCAGTTGTATTTTTGGCCTGTGAGCCTGTGGATGATGTTCAGTAGTTGGTGTTTGGCATTTGGTGTTTGTTGGTCAATGGTTGGTGTTTGGCATTTGGTGTTCTGCATGTCATCTGTGACAGCAAATGGCAGGTGGTGACACTCTGCACATACAGCACTTGTAATATAAAACATTGGTTCTGACTTTGCCTCATTTTGCAGAAATAGGCTTTTTCACATGTAAGCCCACTTAATGATTACATTTTAATAAGCTAAAATAATTAATTTCTTTAACATATTTGTTCTTCAGATGCAAGTTGGTGAAAACAATAAAGCTATAAAGGAACGTTTCCGGGGAGAGAAAATCTTCAACCTCAAAAACTATTGTCTGCTTTCCATGAAATTGCTAACACCCTGAGATTACTGACATCCTGGTTGCTGACATCCTGAGATTACTGACACCTTTTGATTACAGATATTCTGAGATTGCTGACATTTGAGATTGCAGAAATCCTGACATTAATGGCAGTACAATAAGCAGTAAGTGTAACTATTAAATATCTTATTTTTTGCAAAAAATGTCAAATTGTTCAACGATTTGTGTTAGATTATCATTTATGAAAATGTTGCATCCTCAATCTAAAATCTTTTAGACTACTGAAAATTGAATTAAAGTAAAGAAGTCTAAACTTAAACTTATCTCAAGTAGCCCAAGAATGACAGTAATTGATATTTATATCAAAATTCATAATTTTGTTTAATCAAAGGTCTTATTTAGTCACATTTATTTGCATCTATAATGACAAAAATTGGTACCAATTGTCTATTTTAGTTCTATCCTTGTCACATAATATATTTTTATTTGACTTTGTTCATTTTTAAGTATCCCAGAATTGCATAGTCACACTTGTAAAGAAAGGTCACATGGGTTCTATTACCCCTAAGTAGATTTTATATCCAGAAAATATGAGGCCCTTTTCAAAATTTGATTAAAAGTTATGGCCCATGTATTTCCCCAAAGTACCAATTTTCAATAAGTATAGTAAGGCTGTTAAAAGTTTTTGAAGACTTCATTATTAATTAATATGGAACAGGCGTAGCTAGCCTGTCTTGTACACATGGTTTCAAATAACTTCATTAGTAGAAGTATTTTATTTTTTATTTTTAGTAGTAGTTCATATTTTGTTAACCATTGTCTAATTAGGGAATTTCTTTAATGTTTTTTTTCATAGTTGCATGTCTGCTTGATTGTCCAAAAGTTCTAGTAAAGTGAGCAGTTTTGTTTTACGTTTGTCCCTTACTTAACAGCATTATGGTGATAGCGATCCATATATACATGTATATTACTGCATTTTCCTTTGGATGGAATGTAGATACTCCAGCAGTTTCATCTGAAATATAAGAATTATTGTTTGTATTTACTAAATAAGGATTCACGCTAAGCATCTTGGAATAGTTAAATTAAATAGTGATATCATATTAGACCTAATTTTTTAAAAATGAAACTCTATTTGATTTGTCTTGTATAAATTACAATTAGGTACGCCATCTATAATTTGCAAATAATTGGTAAATTAAGTGAATTGAGAATGTACTCGTATGTGTCGGATTCAGTCTCAGGAGTGAAATTATCAAGAATAATCGCTAGGGAGGGAAAATTCTTGAAAAGTGGGTAGAAGATGTTGGTTTATTGACATTAAGATCTTATATTATCTCCAAAATTTGCTCATTTGATAGTTTAAATCCGTAATTTGTCTAAATTAAATACTTTATTAATTATGCAGGTAGCTAAGTGCAACAGAAAATATTAAAAATATCATTATTTGGTATATATTAAAGCCTATGTAAGTCTTCAACTTGAGAGGTGTTCCACTTAGAGAGGTGTTCTACTTAGAGAGGTGTTCCACTTAGAGAGGTGTTCCACTTAACTGTAATATTGTTTTTTGATAAAAATAACATTCCATTGAATTAACATTGGACTGGAAGTTATTAGCAAGTTTAAGTGACAACTGCTCCAAGGTCTCCCAATGTTTTGCTGGATATGTGTTTACCTTATTTTGCTTTCTGAACTTCATATTTAGTATAAGTGGTTAATGCGACCTGCAGCTCAGTATTGTCAAAATAAAGGCTGAAAAGGCTTTTGAATTCCTTAAAAATGTTTGAATCAAAAATAAACAAAAAAATATGAACATTTATGAATGAAATCTTCAAACAATAATCTAGCAGCTATCTCGTGTGCTTTCTCTGACAGCTCAAAAAAAATCTCTGACAGCTCTTTTATTTTCCCAGAACAGAATTTTGTTATGGTGAGTGATGATCCTTAAACCCATAAAGAAAAGTCAAAACCATCGTGTTTTTAAATTCAAAATAGTGCAGAAAAGAGTGGAATAAGCAAGGAATGAAATAATTAGGCATGTGGTCAACACTCTAAATTGTATAGAAATGTGAGAAAATCTGATACTTCATTCAAATTTTAGAGAGAAATAGAGTGAAAAGGCGCAAAGAGAAGGAAACCTTTTGCACCCAAGGTGAATTTGTTTGTTCTGAGGTGTTGTTGGAAAGTTATTAATCACTGCTATAATTAACATAATGCATAAACTTTGTGGTAATTACACACAGACACAGTTAGTTCTCATGGTAATTAGACATTTGAAACCAGTAGTACAGTCTGGAGCTTAACTCCAAAAATATAGTCTTATCTACCTCAACACATCCAGGTATAGGGAATAGGGGTATTGAAGCAAGATAACAAAAATGGCTTGAATTAGCTGTCTGTTTTAATTTTTATGTCACCACCAATAATGATGACATTGTCATGAACTTTTTTATGGACACTGTTTGTGCACTTTGTGGTTGGTATACAGTGTTTGACATCTGTAACTAATGGCAGGTGGTAACATTTTGCATGTTATCAATGCCTTGTTATTATATTAGACTACTCTATGAGATTTAGATCTTTAGGTACATAACCATTTCAGAAAATTAATCTGCACTAGGGGGCACTGCTCTTTACCCTGGGACTCAGAGTCTAGCATCAAACATCTACTCTATCAAAGACCCATGCAAATATTATTTGCTGACCCCCCTCCCTCCGCTCCTCTCAAACTGCTTATAAATATGCTCTAATTTCTTTTCTTCTTTTTATGTCATCTATTTTTATTTTTGATGTCAGTCATCTTTCAACCAAGCAATTATACACCCAATAAGGTTGTTCACTGTAATCCATTTGCATTAACCACTATTGTTATCACAACAAATAAATATATAAATAAATAGAATTATTTTAAAACAAGTGAAACTCCTTCAATATAAACTGCAACTCTTAATAAGCCATGTTTTTGTAACTGTGCACAAGACTATGTAATAGATCTTTGATTTGGCACCGGTTCCTGGAATGTTCACTTTATTTGGAAGAAAAATCGACATAAATATTCAAGTGGAATGCAATTGTAATTGTAAACTTGAGTCTATAGAAGAGAATAAACTGAGGAGGTTGGACGTTAGTAAGGTCAATTAAGGTAAGGGAACATTTTTCAGGAGTTATGGATATTGTATGGTTATATATTTTTTGTCTTAAATTGTCTTTCTTTCTGAGTCACTAAGACATGAGGCGGGTGAGGCAACACAAAATTAAGTCTCATTACCCTTTGCATTCGTTCAACTTTGCATCTCAAAGAGAGCGCTGTCTTCACTCTTTCAGTTTTCAATAAATCTCCGAACTCACCGAGAGTTTGTCATCAAAGGACACTTTCAAACGGTCATTTTTTTCTCATTGTACACACATTTAGCAAGTGTTCCTTCCAGCTTGCTGATTTGTTGACAATAGAGGTCAGTGCGGTTGTGCTGGGGCGGAGCTCCTAAACTGTACTAGACAGAGGGTAGTTTATGACTAGACTCTGCGCGCAGGGTGAAGTCTCATGGAAGTGAAATTTCTTGCCTCACCAATTTAAACATGCCTCACCTAATTCAAGAGGATTAGGAGATACCAGGCACTTCAAGTATATTAAGTTGTATAATAAGATTTATGGCATTTATATTGTTTTATGATCATTGATTGCTGTCAATAATGAAAAGTTTATGATTATTGACTCTTGATTTTATTTCAACCTTATCAAAATGTAGCCAGATAATTTGTATGACTCTACATATAGCATGAGTTTTATATCACTCCAGACATGTTATAATTAAGTCAATTCAATGCTAGATGTTTCAGATAATGTGTTGTATAAATAATACATTACCTATAATATAAATATGTGTAAAGTGTCTATTGCATTTGTTATCAAGAGACTGTTTTTATTATTTGATTTTCATGAAAAGCCCAACTTATAATAGTGTGCCGCTGTTAAAAATAAGCGTGTGTCAAGATAAATAAATAAAATAAAAATATGGTTTGTAGGGATTGCTTTTGATATCCAGGTATTGTTTTTATTATACAATTTTCATGAAAAGCCCACTTTATGTTATTATGCTTTGTAGTGATTGCTTTTATATTTTCTGAATGTTTCCCTTTGTGACATTAAATTCAGTCGGTTTTTTTAACAAAGGAAATCCTTCAAAAGGAGATTTCAAGTATCTTTATCGGATAATTCCCCGATAGTACTCTTCATAATGTTGACCTTTGCCTCTTTATCTCAATGTTTCTGTTGAGGGCTACTTAAACATAGACTTATAACCCCAAATACAAATATATAGTCATATCATCACCCTGATCTTAATCAACCATACTAAACCACACTGCCCTCTTACAACAAGAAATGATTTTTGTCACCACCAGAAGTCACAGGTGACATATTGTTGTTGTCTCAATCTTTGTTGTGAATGGTGTTTGGCATTTGGTAGTCTGTAACTGTAACAAATGGCAGGTGGTCCCATTTTGCATGTTAATGCCTTCTATCGTTTCGCTCATATATAGTTTGAATGATCTTAATATAGAATTCATAACCTTTTATGGAAATTTTAAGAATGGTTATTTAGTTAGAAGTGGTTCTCTGACTGTATACTGATTGGAGGGTGTTTTTCCATGTGTTGACTTATTTACTTAAAAGATAGCTTCGTCTGCTGAAACCATGTCATTGAAGAATGGTCATTTCCATTGAAAGTCATTAATTAATTAAAAATGTTTCTTTTTTCTTGCTGATTGTATAAGAAAATTTCAATTTGATTTATAAGCACCCAGGGTGCTAGATTAGGGAATTAATTGAATCTGAGTTAAAGAGGGAAGAGGAAATTGAGCTTTTGTCAAGGGTACACAGTCATATTCCCATGTTTTTCTTGTATTATTGTTAAGAAAGTATTTGGAGTCAAAGTTTAAGTACGCACTAGATGTCAACTTTACTAGAGCTTTTCAGTACATGGTAAGTGAATGTTTGTACATGTGTATCTTTATAAAGATTTGTTTTTGAGGATTTGTCAGGGCAGTCTAGCTGTAAAAGACTCGCACACATTACAATCTCAGAAAATCTAGCTAACCATTAATAATAGTGGTAAAGACTTGAGTTTAGTTAGACTTTTTGTTCAAGCTCATTTTTATCGTTTTTTGAAAGAAATCTAACTTTTTTGAAAGAATGTAAATGTAGCTCTTTGAAAGAAAATTGGAGATTTAAATTTTGAAAAAAAGCAATTAGAATTTGACTGTCCTGGAAAGATTTGAATATTTTTCTGAAATAAAAATAAAATGTAACTTTCTGAGAAAACAATGAAAATCTAATTTGCTTAAATCTAACTTTCTTCTAAACATTTGAATAAAGACTTCTTATTGAGTCTTTGATTGGGTTCGGTATACAGATTACAAAATATTTGATATCTTTAAATTCTGTTGCACAATGTTGGACTTCTACAAACTTTGATGTTTCTTGGATTAGCTTATAAATAGAGATATACATCAGAACTGTTTTTTGGAGGATGCTTTGAATTAAGAACATGTGGTAATAGATCCAGTCGATTTTCAAGAGAATTAGAGGATTAGTTTCTTGTCATGGTTTAGGCATTTTTACCTTTCAGGATTAGTACATAATTTTCTTGTCATGTCAGAGAAACAGAAAGTTTCGTTCTTGTTAGGGTTTTAAAATATATATTGACTTGAAATTGAAAATTCTGACTTTAAAATAAATGTCCTTGAGTTTAAAGTAAATATAGTTAAGAGTTATATTTACATGGTTTGGAGGGATTAGTTCAGAAAGCCAACTAAACATCTGAACATGCTTTATTTGATGACTTCTCATTCAGCATGATCGAGAGTAGAACAATCTTGAATCCTTATTTGGCACCAAGCAAATTCGTGCCAGTTGTTTAATTGTCTCCAGGTTTCCTGCTTTAAATCGGCCAGATGCGGAGATTAACTGAATTTTTTATTTGAGTAGTTTTTAGATTCGGAAGGTGGTCAAGGATCAAACTTCTCATTAAAGCTAAGTATACTGCCTGTTGGAAAAGGATTTAGAAGTACTTTTATCTGGATCGTGTAAGCTGTTATGAACTAATACTGATTCACAATAATTAGTCATTTGGGTTGGTGTCATTCAACTTGTTAGATTGCATTTTGATATGTTTCAGCCTCCTCTCCCGCTCCCTCCCCCCCTTTCTCAAACCAGAGGCCTCATATCTTAAGGCTCCCATGTCTATTTCCCTAAAACATTTTTTAAATTGAATTTCTGTGAAAAAATCCCATCTTATTTTTTTCTTAAATTGGCTCATTTGTTTTAATAAAGGCCTAAAAGTTCCGGCTGATTCATAATCATTCAATTTTGAACTCCTCCATGGATCTTCAGTTCCCTCTCTACTTCTCTTTCACAGCTGAAAGATCTAAATCATATCAATTTGCAGATAATACTCAATGTTTTTCAAAGAATCACCATTAGCAATAATGTAAATATGGTTCCCATATTCTTGTATTTACTGAGCTCAGCATTATCTCAGCGTAATCACTTTCGTTTGTCAGTCCTGTCTTTTTAGAATTAAAACAAATATGGTCTGCATCATCTATATGTAGGCTTTTCTAAACCTAGTAAAACTATCCAATTCTTACCCCTTTCAATTAATTGAATTTGCTTCTTTAAAAGGATAACTCACATATTTGAAAAAGTGTTCATTAATAAGGCACTTTAAATTCTTCATTTATGTAAAAGCTTAAGGCAATAAAACTTGTCTAGACTGAATACTACTATGCCTGATTTAAAATGTTTGGATAAACAGGCGTTCATTCGGAGTGGATACATAGAATAGGGGGATTTGAAAATTGGATCAAGAAAAACTTTTCATGTAAAGAGGTGTTCAGTTATAGAGGTGTTTGAATATACAGGTTTTACTGTATTACTATAATATGGCACCGCAGGAAAAGGAACATTCTATATATTTGACTGATAGAGTTACTTTGAAAATAATGTCCAGTTATTTATCAGTAGATTTGGAAGAACAAGGTTGATTTTTTTATAAGGAAAGGGAGTCATGCTTGAGCCAATGGGGGGGGGGGGGGTTCAACCAAAGTTACTTTAATTTTCCTACCTTTTTAGAGGTGTTCTTATTCATGGGGTTTTCTGTATTGTTTGTATCAATAAGTTGACTTTGAGACAAAACAATTAAGATATTTCATGGCAGTCAAATTATTTAACTTTAAATTTTACAAACAAAAAGTATTTTATTTCCCAAGGAGAAAACAACATAATTTTTTGTCTTGGAACAAGGATATACAACTACTTGAAGTAGTCCCGCTCTTGAGGAGTGGATGGGGCATTTTACTGACAGAAAAAATTAGGTCCACATATTTCCAGACATATTTAACTTTGATTGATTGGTTGATTGGTGGGTTGATTGATTGATTAGAATTTTTCTCAGAATGAGAATTTAGAACTGATTGATTTGTTGGCAGGGTCACCTTAAATTTAAAGGCATTCATTTTTGATTTTTAGGTACGATATTGTTCATCTTGTGCCTTTTTTCCTTCCTAATTATCGGCACATCTTTTATTTACTGTAAAATAAACTAATTTTCTGTCAGGATGTAACCTTTTACATTTTAGGCCCAGATTTCTGGCCTCAAAAACATCCAAAATAGAAACCAATTTGTTGCGGAATCTTGTTTAGAATTAAAATATTCTTTGAATTTTGCCTAGCAATTAACTGAGCTATTTTAATGATAAATCCAAATCATGGCAACATTTGATGGATCGACCCCTGAAATTCCTCTCTTTTCATGGACATTTTACACAATTTCTCTCTAAAATTTGACAAAAATATTAATTTTTCGAGCATTTCCGTACAATTTAGAATCTTACCTTCATTCCTGGTTACTTTATTTCTCGCTGTTTCAACAATTTTTTGTCTAATTCTGTATTTCAAATCATGACCCCTATTGGCATTTTTATCATGGGTAATGTGCTATAAGTGAGATATTAGTGATAAACTTCTGATAGAAGTTATCAGTTATATGGGTACGATGATTAGTAAATTGGTATTATAATCAACAGAAAATTGTCATAATTATATGATATATTTGGCATATTTGAGATCCCACTGTAGCTTTTTCCCCTTTCCAGGCCTGTCAACTTGGGAACACCTAACATGAGTGACTTGGAAATGTTGAACACCTCCCCTCAAAATGTGGACACCTTGGTCCAAATTTTGAACACCTTGGTTTAAATCTTATTACATCTTGCCAAATTTTGAACACCTCACATTTTTCGCGCTCGCTACGCTCGCGTTTAAAACATCCATCAACGGGGGGGGGGGGGGGGGTAGGTACGAAAAATTTTGAATTTTCTGTCACGCAAAAATAACTGGCGTTACTTCAAATTCTTCAGCAAATGCGTGACAAATACGCAAATTGCGGGACAGTTGACAGGCCTGCCTTTCTGATGCTGTTGTTACCCTTTACAATTACATGTTGTTTGATTTCGCTTCTTAAAAGAGAGCTTCATCTTCGTTCTTCATGTTAGATATTACAACTTGTCTCTATTGCTAATAGGGTTGTGCATTTCCTTTTCTTATTGTTGCTTTTAATTTTTCTCATTGAAAAATGAAAAAAGCCATAATGCTGGTGGTATATCATAATGTTGGTGGTATTGCATCAAGTTTCTTTATACCCCCACTCCCCCTTCAATATCAGCCTGTGTTAGGTAGGAAAATTAATTAATTAAGGGGAGGGGGAAGATCAAATTTATACTCTTGGGAAGATCTTTTAGCCAAACCACTATGAATACCATTTTCATTCGTTCAACTTCACTTCTTAAAAAAGAGCTTCATCTTCATCTTTTGTAGTTTAACTAGACTCTGCATGCAGGGTACTGTAATTCATTTTTATAGGGGTGGGTGGGAAGTAGGACTTGGCCTAAGACCAAACTTTCTTTGTTTTTTTCTGTTCCAATTTTTTCCTGAGTTATCTCAGATCTTTAAATTCCACCTTCTTGTTTATTACTAGGCAGATTTCAAGATTTATTTATGTTCAGATTGTCAGGTATTGAACTCTATATGCCACAGGTGAACATAAAATAGATGAACAAACAAAAGAGATATGTTTGTACCTAGTACCCTATGTCTGGGAAATACTTTGTTCTGGGGACCAAATCAAAATTTCAGTTTTTCTTAAAAGTGATTTAAATCCAGAATATTATTTTTTAGGGATAGAGAGGTAAGCTTACTTTGTTGAAACTGTACCCTTCCCCAGTTCAATAAACTGGTTACCCTGCCACCCTCTTATATCTGTAAACTTACAATACCATTAAACTACATATATAAAGAAAGTGGCTTTGAAGGGGGCACATAGGGTCTTACTTTAAGGTAGACTTTTGTTTGTAACATGGATAACACATCAAATTTAATGTTCTAGAAAGATCAATGTCAAAATACCAGTATGGGGAAAAATTAATTTTACCATGGCAAAGCCCCCTACCTCCAAAAAAATAACATGTCATTTTACCTACAGGTACATTTCCTTAACAAAAATAAATGTTCACTATTTCTATATTTTGACACAACCCCTGGCATGAATAATGATCCTATGATCAGAATGACTATACAGAATGACAATAGAACATTAGCTTAGCATATCCAGAACTCAGAACTAGCTCACTTATACCCTTTGGACAGAGTTTGAATTCACATTCTCTATAACATAGCAGACACGTAGACACTTTAGTCTACATGCCCCTGGACTTTATTCCTTGGCAATATTACATTGTTTCTTATAGTTTAAAGTGCTCCATGATAATTTACATGTTTTGGGTAATTTATCTTTTTCCAACCCTTGACTCTCTACATCCTACAGCTGTATCAAGTTATGAATGCAACTTAAGTTTCAGAAAGTTCACTTTACAGTGACACCCTTGATGGTTGACACCTCTATGGTAGTTTTGTTGTATGAAATTTATTCAATTTGTAGTCTTGATTCAAGGCCCTGGAACTCCCCCTTGACTACTTTAACAATGGGTTGAAGCAAGACTTTTCAATTTGTTGTGTTTAGACCACTTATTGCCATATATGTTGACTATATTTTACCCTCTCTGATAAAAGTGAAACCTGTTAATCCAAACACTTTTGGCCAGTCCTTGTTGTGTCTTGATAATAATTGTAGTTTCATGAAACTTCCTTATAGAGAGCTTTGCTTAATATACAGTAAAACCTGCCGAAGTGGAACACCTTTTGTTCCTCTAAAAAGTGTTCCATCTGGGAGGTGTTCTACTTATAGCGGTTCATTTAACATTTTAAGTCATTTAGTTTTGGAACTCTGAAAAGTGTTCTACTAACAGAGGTGTTCCACTTCTAGAGGTGTTCAACTTTACAAGTTTCACCGTACCAGGCTCTAACACCCAGGGTAGGCATACATCTCTGTGGTAAGTATTTTGGATAATTGGTGTTCGCTTTCACAAGTATAACTGTAGTCGGCATAATGTTGTTTCACATTGAAGAACTAGATTGTCTCAGGAAGTTACATTCATACTAGGGAGTTAAAATATAAAACATATACAAGGTAAGAGAGATATATACAAACTTTTGGAAGATCGAGGATCATTTCACTATGTTGGTCTGGTCTTTGTGTTTAATCACAGACAGGTTGGGCCTAGTTAGGTTTTATTAGAAGGTTTTGTAGAGGAAAAGAAATGTGTACTCAATATCCTTAATGATTTGATAAAAAAGTCTACTCTAAAATCTGGTGTAGGTATGTTCATGACAGCTCATTGAGTCATTTGGAAATTAAGGAAAACTGAGAATAGTATTTTGACAATGATTTGAGTTAAATACATAAACTTGTATGTCTGGAAAGTGTGTAATTCAAGATATGTGAAAACACATTTGACAGTACGACATTTTATGTATATTTTACGAGAAATTTTGAAATGATGATTTTATTCAATGGTACTGTACTTGGGTATGGTAATTAAACTGTTTTTCAAAACAAAGTGCGTGATAGTCATCAGTCAATGAGATATAGTGACATCAGAAAATAATACAGACTCTATATCCCATGGTGTGAAAGGTGGATATATCTACGTCACATGTGTAGTAGGCCAATCTGATCAGTAAAGAATTTCGCCATCATTAAAAGATGCCTTATTTTGCTATGTCAGTTTAAAAGTATTCCAATATTTTCTGTTATGATAATATTGACTCTGACTGAATAAGTATTGATTTTCAGCTCAACTTATTTTTCAATTTAACTCTGTTTCATCAACAGGAAAAAATTGATTCATACGCCATTTTAAAAAAAGTGGAAAAATTGCTTTGATATTGAATACAAAACTAGGGAACGATCTTCTTGATATCAGAGGAAGGATTATTAAACTCAATGGTAAGTTCTTTGAACTAGGCTATTTTCAAAATATATTATCAAAATATTTTACAAAAGATGATTTTATTTTTGATTTGATTTTTAATGCGAAGGCATTCATTATGATATGATTAATAATCTTAACTGACATTTCAATTTAACAAGAATAAAGATTTAATGAGATAACCTGGGGAGTAATATGCATTTGAATACAAGGATTTGAATATGTAGTTCGGGGTGAACTGAGGATAACCATTGTGACTAAAGATGAAAATAATGTGTAAGTAATTTTTTGAAAATTTCTTATTCACTTTTTTTTAGTCATATATGGCTTCATAGCATCATGACATAGAGTGGTAACATATGTTTGTGGATGGTGTTTGGTGTGTGACGTTTGGCTTTAAGTCTCCATAACAAATGGCATGTTGTGACATTTTGAATGTAAATGCCTTGTTTTATTACGCTATCTGTAGCTCTGGGTTCTGAATCCCCCCTCCCCTTCGCAAGACCTGCAAGTTATCAGGCTGAAGTAATAGTTCTCATGTTTTTGACCAGTTTACTCGCCTTAATGTTAAGGCAAGGTTTTTAATGTAATATAAGTCAATAGGCTATAAACAAGAGGCTGAAAATAGATATTTAGAAATCAAAGGCAATGACCAATCTATTAAAACAGGCTATTTTGTCTAAACAACAGGTAAATCCCTAATGGAAATCTTTGAAATGAGTAAGGCCGCTGTTATTTTCTGTTTTTGTTGAAAACTGGATTTCACAGTAGACCACTTTATATTTTCTACATGAATGATCTCCTCATAAAAATGTTAAGAGCATTAGCATTTATAAAGATAACCCATGTCATTAAGTATTTAATGTTATACAAAAATAAAACATATATAAAAGATAGGCCGAGGAAATTAATCTTGTTTCTGGTCATTAGGTCATTTTTTCTTTTTCTAAAGTTTATTGAAAAATCTGTTAACATTTGAACAATTTATCACTAAAACCATTACCTGATGTTAAAAAATGTAGTTAACTAGAGAAAATTTATAATAAATATTAAGATTAATTTTGCATAGATTGGTTTTTAAATTTATTTGTGAAACAAAAAACAAATTTTTCTAATGAAATTTCCCAGTCCCACTGGTGACAAGAAACAAGAGTATTTTTCCAGGCCTAAGAACCTTACAGTGTTACCCCATTAGCAACAGATTCCCTTTGAATAGAACTTAAACAATTTCATAAGTTTTGATACCAAGGCAACCAGTAAATAAAAGTAAAATAAACAATTAATCCAGCTAACAACTTGAAAATTGTCTCTTACATCAAAATATTTCCGACTGAACAAAACAGCATCTCCAGTAAATTCCCAAATATTTCAGAAATGTTAACTTTCTGTAAGGGCAGATAACAAAAATACACTACAGATGCAAGTAAATACACTGAGCAAGGGCAAGTCAAAGTAGAGAATCAACACAGTAAGGAAATAATATAGGGCAGATTAGAATTAAATGAGGAGTCTTCTCCCAAAATAACTTCTAATTAAACAAGATTAGTTGAGAGATTGCATATCTCCGGAGTTGTGTATACAGTTGAGACTGAGTTGGGGAGTTTATTAGAGGATCTATTACTAACCTAGGGACTTTTATACTATCAGTGTTTTTGTACCAGAAAAACCAAATCGGTGAATATGAAGGTAAGAATATTTGGAATATTAGCTCTAAAGTGGGAGGGGGTAGTCTTGTTCAAGCCCTTGTAAGCTCCTGATATAACTCACCTCTAGAGTAAAGTAGATTTGGGGAGGGGGAGGGGGGTTCAGACTTTATGCATGATTAGGGAGGAGTCTCTGGACCCCCTCTCACCTATGTACTTCACCTCTGGGTGAGGTAGCATGTGTCTAGGGAGGGGGGGGGTAGTTGAAGCGAGTCTTCCCTTGGGATTGAATCAGTCAATAGAAACAAACTTGATGATGTAACCTGGTAAGAACAATGGATTTTAAATGCAGTTGGGGTCTAACAATGCGTTCAAATGTGCTACCCAGTTAGCATGATTACAAAGTGTCTGTGTGATCAGTGGATGAGCCATAATACCTCTGTGAATCTACGTACATGTACTAAATCCAGTGACGCATTTTACTCCACTCATGTAATAAGAACACGCTGTGCACACCTTGAGTAAATTGGTTACTGACATTAGGGTTATTGAACATGAATTATATTTTCACCTTTCTCTGAAAATGGGGAACTACCTTAAAAGGGGCTCATTGTAGTTGTCAAAACAACAATTGTTTGATAAGAGTCCAGCAAGATCAGATTATTTATTTTTAAAGCAAAATCATATTATGATTCAGAGGGAGTGGTTCCCTTATATTAAAGATGATGTAGTTAGGGTTTAATATACTATATTACAATACTTATTTTGTGTTTCAAAGCATGACTAAATTGATGCATTTGTCAAGATGAAAGCATACCAAGTGAACCTCTTATCTTCCCATCTAAATGGTTTACACATTGCACTGTTAGTATATATTTCTGAGTCCATACCCTCTGCAAGAGGTCTTATCTTCATCCAACCTCTTAAGACTAAAGATCACTTTTTATCAGCCATTATCCAATCAGAAAATGTAATCTGAGATTCATATACATGTACATGATACATATACTTGAATAAGTAGCTAGCCAATTAAATCTCCATTTTTGACCATTGTGATCACAATGATTCATAGTAATCAGAGGGCAGTGTGACTACCAGATGAGCAGATGAGGCTCAGGGTATGATTAAAAGGAACACTTATCCCAGCATCTAAATGGTTCACATATTGACCTGATGTTAAAACTTTGTTTCTGACTACCCCATGCCCACACATCAGTAGCATCAATCCATCAGGTTAATTTAAAACATTTAAGGAAATCTTGAAGAATTTGGCTATAAGGCATTCTGATTTACCAGTCCCTCCTTTACCTGTAGATGCCACATGCACAATGGTTTCCCTTACTTTCAAACAGCTTGGTTTTCATTCTTAAAAGAGAGCTTCAACTTCACTCTTCAAGTCTGGGACAATCTCTTGATCTAACCCTCATGACCCTACCCAATCAAAATGGCCATGGTTACTCAAAATTCAGCTATTCTACCCCCAATCAAAGTAGTTGCTGAATATACAGGGCTTTGAATCTAGGAGTATCTTACTCCCCCCCCCCCGCACACAATTCAGTTGTATTTTCTAACAGCAGGCAAAGATGCAATTTTCTCTAGCTTTTTTACCGACTTTTTGGTCGATATATGCAAGTAAAAATCGTTAAGTCATAAGTCATGGCTCATTTGAAAGGTCTTTTTGTGCTTTTTAAGATAAACAAAAAAAACAAAATATTGAAAAATCTGTGATAAGACCCCTTTTCCTGTGGCCTGGGTCATTTGGTGTTTAGAGATTCGGTGATTGGCACTCAGTGTTCGGTATCTGTAATAAATGGCAGGTGGGTGGTGACATTTTGCATGTTAATGCCTTGTCAACTGTTGATTTGTTCTATGGTTTTTCCTGTTTTCTGCAATCATTAAAATGTCTTAGAAATCCTAATGAAACCCTGGAATATGTTAGAATGGGAAACCAGTTAATACTATGGGCCCCATATGGGCTTTCTCACTTCACCACATGGGTTTTAGCTAATTGTTTGTAGTAATCAATCACTAGGTGGCAGACCACAACACTCCTCTGTCATTCCCCTACATCTCTTTCCCTTTGTGAAGATAAACATCTTTTACTTAGGGGCTGTATCCAAATGGCATCAGTTTTTGAAGAACAAAGGTATTTCAGAGAAATAGGTTAAGATGTTATTACAGGCCTGTCAACTGTCCCGCAATTTGCGTATTTGTCACGCATTTGCTGAAGAATTTGAAGTCACGCCAGTTATTTTTGCGTGACAGAAAATGTCACGCAAATATGCATTTTACCTGGTAATTGTCAAGCAAAAATATTTCTGTAGAAATTTTTTTTAAAAATATCGTCTACACAGCAAAAATACGAACGACGGAAAAAATGTACGCATTTCGTTCGGACTTTTCACGCGAATTAAATTTGGCAAGATGTAATAAAATTTAAACCAAGGTGTTCAAAATTTGGATCAAGGTGTTCAGATTTGGACCAAGGTGTCCACATTTTGAGGGGAGGTGTTTAACATTTCCAAGTCACTCATGTTAGGTGTTCCCAAGTTGACAGGCCTGTTATTATAACTGTAAAATTTTCATTTCAAGTAAATCAGTAACTTTGATCATAAGCATCCTCCGAACACAGGCCTCTAGAACTCGTACCTCCTTCTTCCTGGAAGACTTATTCTGCAATATGATTATATGAGAACAATTTCCTCATGTTGAGGATTTTTGTTTTGAAGTAATGCAACAGGAAATAATTCTTACTTCTTATCATTACACATGATACATCTTAGAGGCTACCCTGGTATAAAATCTCCATTGTGTAGCCTCTTACTATTTCCATACTTATAAATTTGGATACAAACAATCTTAATGATTCAAATTAAAGCTTTATGATTTTTTATGAGTGTGAAATGAATCTAGGTTGATATCATAAGCAGAAAGTTTAGTATTATGATTTGTTATAGGCTTGATCAAAAAAATGTATCTCAAAATTTAAGAGTGAAGGTTCATTTTTTGCAAAGGGTATCTTTTGTAGATATTGGTCTAGTTCTATCAGATTCAACTGTCTTTGATAACAGTTGTTGATAACAGACCATTGGTAAGTTTAACAAAATGTGAATGGTGGAGATACACCATATTTGTGACCTTGGTATGGATAGGAGTAGAGTAGGGGTAGACCTTTTTTTAAATGGACATGCCCAAAAAATCCTGTGTATTTGTTCAGTGAGTATTTAATGTGTCAACAGGGAGGGGGGTCAACCACACCCCTTCCAAGATCCATACTTGGCTGGTTACTGAACTAGTTTGATTTTGAAAGACTTCATGCCTTGGTAGTCCAAGATGTCCCAGATTTACATACATGATTGTATTTTGTTGTATTTGCAACATTTTTGAATTCATGATGTTAAACAGGACATTTTTTACCCTTGATAAAAATGTCATGGTTGTCACGTTTTGAAATGCAAAATAAAGCAAAAAGGAGTGGAATCAGCAAGGAATAAAATAAACAGACATGTAGGGAACATTATGGAAATGCAAGGAACCCAAACATTTCAATCAAGTTAACAGAGAAATATAGTGAAATGTGCAAGAAAGGTGACGTTTTTTGCATAGGTAAACATCATAAACTGCTTTAACATGTTATTTGATCTTTCTTTTTATGTGCAGTTGCCACAATGCAAACTTGTAGTAAATATGCAACTAGCATCTAAAACAGTACAGGTTGGATGTTCAATCTGAATCATCGATATTAAAACAATTAATTCATAAACTGAGGTGAACAAATTGTTGCAATTTACTGGTTGGAAGCGCAATTATTCTAATTTACTTCATTTATAATGTTTTTAAATGCTACTTTAGTATTATACTTATTGGGGATGGGGATGTGTGAATTCACTGCCAAGAAAAATGATGACATCACATGATAGACATCCATGTCAATATTTTATGTCAATATTTACTGGGAACAAATAAAAGGACATGATCCTGCAATAGCTAGTTTCATTGCACAATTGTTCACATAAACCATGTACTAAGGGGCCAGGTCAAAACATCGATTTCTTTCAAGAAACGTAATTAATTACATTAGGGGGGGCTAAAATGCTTTATTTGATAAGATGACAGACGTCGATTTGCAGTTTCCTGGGGTTTCGTCTCACAATTTCTGCATTCATTTTTCATTCATTGTATACGTTTTTTTTTCAATTATGTTTTTGATGGCTTTGATATTTTGACCCGACCCCTAATATAATTTGGCCAGAGGTCAAAAACAGTAAATAAATGTAGGCTTTATATGAGTAATGTGATACACATGCACGAATAAATAAGTACATTTCAGTTGTAAGCCAGGCTTTTATTTGAAATAGAATATTTGCATATTTCATCAAAGAACACAAAATCAAACGAGTTAAGATAAAGGAATGATTTACCTTTTTAAAGACAAAAAGATTTACCATAACTGACCAGGGAGATTCAAGATGACAAGGTAGGGATGACCAATTAGATGTTCCATTTATAAATGGGTATACTAACATGCACAAAGTACATGTGCACTCATTATTACGGGTACCCCATGCTTGTACATGTAAACATGGAGTTGTCATGAAAGGCTGTTATGGACCAATGGGCGCATTGAAACCCTTTTTATAATTTGGATGTGAACTTTGTACAAACGAGCCTTTGATCAAATGAACTCATTTGTGGTATAGCAAGCTAGTGTTCAGACGATTTGGATATTTTGAGGATTTTAGTGTTGTGTCAAGGATGTAAGTATTAGTTTTGGAATTCATAGAGGTTTATATTTTTATGTATGTATTGTGTGTCAAAAGTGAATTTTCTCATGAACCTATTCATTGAAAGTAGTTACTTATACTCAGGTTGAAACGAAGAGTCTGTAACACAGACATGTATATACTGTAGGTTTGAGGTTATAATTTAGAGCATCTGAAACTTTGTGAATGAATAAAGATGTATAATTGAATGGCAAAATTTGGTATTTTTGAAAGTTGGAACAATTACGGAGACTCTGTACTGCAGTACTGCAGCTGATATAATCGTTAATAAGATTGCGTGTATTTTTATGTATTTTTGACATCACATATGTATTTGTTTCTATTGTTTATGGGAACTAGCTACAAGCTCAATATTTATGAACCTGCTGATCATTTCTCACTTTGCATGATGACTAATTACTTTTGTCAGCCCTGGGGGGACATGTCATAGGAGTCATGTGATGTCTTAAAATATGAAATAGAGTACGAAAATGTAACGTTAGCAAGAAATAAACTTTACAGGCAAATAGTTAAGACTTTAAATTGTATCGAAATACAACAAAATGTATTATACACACTCGCCTTTAACACTTTAGCAATCTTGTCTCCTCATTTTATAACCTTTTTAAGTGGATGCCAAAGTTGTTTGTTAAATTTTTCTTCATAATATAAGTTCAGAAATTTGTAGCAAATTTGATGTGTTTTTAAATCAGGGAAATACAAACGTGCTATAACTTGTGAAGGAAGTGTGTATTTGTAAGATAACATTAAATTAACAATCACACTTTGACTTCCTTTGCATCATACCATTGATAAGATTGGAGTTTGAAATGGAGCATCTCAGAGATGTTTCAGGCCCCCACTGGCCCAAAGATCTTTCAAAATCATGCAGTTTTTCACCATTCTGAGCACTTTTTAAATGATTTTGGCGATTTTTGGACCAAAATTGTAACAAGTGAACCACCCCCTGGAATTTTCAAAAAGTGAACTCCCCCCGCCTTGGCAAATACTCGCTTCGGGTCTGTGTTTTCTGATATTTTGTGTGTAGTATTGATTAAAAGAAAACATGTTCCTTTATCTCTTTAGAAGTTAAAACTCATATGAAATTGCATGTTCCTTCCAGAGCTGAAAATCTGTTGCTCATTTTTATGAGAATAAATGTATTTAGATTCAAGACAACTCTGATTCACAATCCAAATATTTCATTTTAAAGAATACATGGGTCAAACAACATAATCAGATAATAACACACCTAAAATGTTCAATTCAAAGACTTGAGAAAAATCCTTGAGACCACGGTTAAATTTAGCCAACATTACCAAATCCATTTACACCTATTGACATTAAAGAATAGCAAATAGTATGTGAGTCGACCCCTTAAAACCTTTTCATCCTGTATTTGTGCTTGTATTTAAACTCCTACCTCTTTTAATAGAATGTGTAGAATCATGCTCTGGTAGCAGCTTGTAAAAACAACCTGGAGATTTTTGAAGATATACTGGATTTTAAATTTTGTATGTTGAGAATCTAACAGATATATCAAGTTCATGGAGACATATTTTTATTGGATTGTCTGTCTGGTAAGTTTTGATGTTTTAGAAATCTGTTTTGATCGAATTTTAGTTGAGAGACAAAACATGAGACCGACATAAAGATCCAGACAAAACTTACAACTTACAAAAGGTTACAAGTTTCGCATGGATATTTATAAATGAAATTAGTAACATATTATATATTTTGCAAATTTTATGTGGATATGTGTACTTTTTATTAAATTCATAACTCAGAATCAACATATTTTGTTAAAATTGTGGTGAAATAGCAGATCCACAAATTATATTTTCAGGTTTTCCTGAAAGTGTGGAGTAATTTATGCAACAAATATTGTGTTTATTTAAAGACCTTTGACTGGAGGAACTCGGAGGTCACTGCAAAATAAATCTCTCAATGGACCACTGCCAATCAATGCATTTTCAACATATAGAGCTGGCCAAAAATATTTCAGTATTTTGAACACGGAGCGGTAGGCAAACTGCGCGCCTACTATGCACGCAGTTTGGAACACTGACAAACTGCGCGCCTATTCACAAAATGACAGACAGGGAGGACACGACTCCCAAGAGGATGGAAATTACTGGAAATACTAGGCTAGTTTTGGTTTTCAGACAGTACCAAGATGTGGAGACTAACTTAGTTTATACGTAGCACTCGATTTTTTTCCCGATGCATATCTAGTTATCTCAAAATAAGGTTCCCAAGGAGCTTTCGTGTTAAAATTATACAGTGTTGCGTCATATAATGTCTGTTTTTCGTAGTTTGACGTCTATTCAGCCCTTGTGTTTGCATATTCTGAAAGATATAGGATTGCTGCACATGGTTTAAGTAATATAGTTTGTTTGTTAAACAGTGACAAGCCATTAACGTGATTTTATTTTTTTCGCTGTCAAACTGCGTGCATACTTTCACGTGGATTTCACAAACTGCGTGCCTAATATTTACAAACTGCGCGCCTATATTTACAAACTGCGCGCCTAATTTGCAAGCTATGTGCAAGTTTGTTGTGTATTTTCAGAAAACGTAAACGCCACTCACTAAACCTGCCCCTATATAAAAAGAAACCAAAGTCTGACCCCAACAAAAATGTACATAACAACGGCGCATCTTCAAAAACCATGACACCCCCTTCAGAATTAAACAAGATGTTATTTTAAAACGCACCAATGAAGAAAAGGAAACCAATCAAGAAACCAAAGAGGCGATTATTTAAAGGTACCAGTGACTCATTTGAAAAATACATTAAAAGACTGTGAAAACCTCTTGCCCGATGTCCTCTCAAACCTTAAAAGAAATAGTACATTGTGTCAACCCTTCCTCAATTTCCTTACCCTCATCTCCTGAACAAATTCAACCCCCCTTGATAATATAGCACTTCTTCTCCTTTTTGATGTGGTCGAATACTACGTAGCGAAAATGAACACACGACAAATGATATATAGTCCAGAAACAATGAAATTTTGGAAGGTTTGCTGTAGACAATTCCATGGGAATTTACATGAATCTGCTTTCAAGAGTGACGACCTGTGACTACTCACGAAATTACCGATTTATCAGGCTCGTATACTATACATGTTGCAGTCGGGACATTCAAGTATTACTTCCTTTGGCATATGCTATAAAATAGACTCAGAACTATTGTATCCCCAAAAATTCAAAGATTGAAGTGAAAAAGTTTTGAATTTCTGAATTTTTGCTCGTCATGCATGCATGGTCACTTATTTATGGTAACATGGGAAATAAACAAAGTTTCAAGTCGAAAGAGTTTTTTTTAACATATTATTTATTTCCTTCATAATCAAAAAATACACAAAATATCTACTACCAATCGCCATAGGCATTCTAGGTAGTTTAAATTACAATAGAGGATTAATTACAGTAATCATAGATGGTTAATTGGTAATGTGAGAGGTTGGGAGGGAGGGGGTGGGGTTGTCACAAGATACAAATAAGAATAACATTAATTTGATGGAAACTTATAACAGGCCTGTACAAATTGCATCACTATATCTATCAGGATTTTCTGAGAATCAATAGTGAGTTCATTTTCATAAATTAAGTATTTGACCTGTTCTGTCTTACTAGAAATAAGTTGAGTATCAAACAATAAATTTTGTTCACGAAGTGCAGTCATCATTTTATTACGTTCATGGGTATGGCGAGGGCAGGTTAGAATGAAATGCTTTGTGTCTTCAGTAGAGCCACAGAGGCATTTGTAGTCAATTATTCCAGTAAAATTATGAGTAAAGAAATGATCTTTAAGGGCAAAATCAACTCGAAGCCTATTTAGCAGTTTTTCGTTGGTTCTACTTAAATTTAGTTTTGTAGTTGGTATGAAGTTTGAAATAGGGATAAATATCAGTTTAATAGAGCTTTTGAATCTAGAAATGGTTTGAATTTCACAAAAAGTCTGGCTTAGCTGGTTCCAATCATTTATAAGTTTTAAAACTGGTGCTTTGGAGAGTCTCATTGAAATATTTCTTGGGCAGGAAAAGGGTAAAGAGTGTCTTAAAATTCTAGTTGCTTGGTTGCGATGTTGGTCAAAAAGACTATGGACATAATAAGGCACTTCCTTTCTTACAATTTTGAACATCAGTCTTAGATTTTTTCGTGTCTTTTGTCAGTAAGCGATTTCCACTGTAAACATTTTAAAGTTTTTGAGGTGTTAGAGCCATGCAGTACCCCAGCACATATAACAGCAGCTTGGTAGTGGATTTTATCAAGCTTTGACAAGGCCGCCAAGGATGACGATCCGTAAATGGAGCTACAATAGTCAAAATGAGACGCCAAATATGAATTATACATTATTTCAAGATGGTGCGACTGTATTTTGTTTGAAAGAGTCGAAAGAGTGAGATTTTTATATCTTTTTCTTACTTATGTTGCTAAAACTGTGAATTTTTATAGCATTTTATAATGAGGAATTCATTGAATTCTAAGAAATGTCTTTTTGGACTGCATCAATCAAAAATATAAATAAAAAAGGATTCAATATATACATTTACACAATTTTTATGAACGCATTGTATTTATGTTGCACCATGCATCAAATAGTGTTAGTTTGAAATAAAGTTGTAAGGCAAGTTCGGCACTTCAATGGGGACTAGGCGGGGGCCACCTGGGCGTCTTTTAGTAGGACCCCAATAGAACAAAACCATTTTCATGCGATTTTCATATTTTTATAAAAATCATATAGACAAGAACAAAATAAAATATAAATATGTACATTTCCACTGGTTGTCAACCATCAACCCAATTTTAGTTTTTGATTTATTTGAACCTTTTCAATCTATACCTTTTCAACTTACTTACGTTTTCCCATGAAATCACATAGGCCTGCATCACTGAGAAGTCATCAATAATATGCACGCAGTTTGGAAGAGTATGCACGCAGTTTGTGATTTCTAGCTAAAATAGGCGCGCAGTTTGTGTTTTATTACTTCTTTCTGTCATGTTCATCTGTTTTAATACGAAATATTTTGTATTGTACGGGAGAACTGGGTTGAGATTTACCTGTGAATCAAAACCCAAGTGTTTTCTATTTCTGCGAAACGTGCCATATCAACTTATGTATCGGTGATCGAAAAATCGATGTCAATTTTTTGTATTAATCTGCTTATATTTTTAAACCTACGTTCATCTGGACATACATTTCGCTATCACATGGTTAAATCATATAATCGCCACCGAATGGACGTGTGGAACTATAAAACAATTCAGAATAAATGTCTTAAAATGACGTTTGAAAACACAGACTCCAACTTTTATGATGCAATGTTGATAGGCGCGCAGTTTGTCAGTCTTTCAAACTGCGTGCATAGTAGGCAAGCAGTTTGGCTACCGCGCCGTGTTGAATAATGACTCAAATTATCTCAAGTAATACCCTTTCTCAGATTGATGCACATGTTCTCACACTCTTAAACTATGTAAGATTTGAAGTTGATGAAACCAAATCCTGTCATCACTCACCCATGGCAATTTATGTTCATTTTTATAAATAATTATACATATTAGCTCAACTGTTTGTTCGTAATTGGTTAAACATCAAATTTTGAAATCTTTGACCTTCCTCAGAGGGTAGTTTTACAGCTTTTCAGTCAAGGGTATTTGATGGCCTTAGATGCACTCGTAAGCTAATTAAACAGATTGGAAATTAGTTTATAAAAGCAATTTCATTCAGGATATATAACTTGATGTACATTTATGAGTCAAATATGTTTGTATGATTATTTGTACAACTGACCATTTTTCAAGTTCAATATTTAATTAAGATGTTTTCTAATACAGTGTTTTGTTTACATATCCAAGGACTGTTCTTCAGTAAACTTTGGTTTCACAATTATAAGTTTTCAGATTTGGTACATTTTCCAGAAGTTGTGCAATGCCCCCCCCCCCTCAATTTCAAATTTTGTTAACAGGAAAATATTTTCACCAAAAATATGCAGCTTTGTAATGTTGATAAGGTCAGGGCAACATCCATTAACTATATCAGTGATCTCCCCAGCGTTAAACCATGTGGGCGCAGCACCCACCTGAGATTTTGCACCAACCTGAAAATCCATTTGCACCCACTTGAAAATGAAAAAAAAATCATTAAAAATTGGCATTTTGTGACCAATTTTGGTCTAAATTGTGAAAATAAGAATTTTGCACCCATCTGAGAAAAAATCCTGGGGAGATCACTGTATATGTTTAAGGTTATATGCCCTGTTAAATTGTATTAATTTAATCATAATGTAATCAATAGGCTATCAGCTTTATCAGGGCTTTATCACCTGCTTTTAGAAATTAACATTTGACTGTTGATTGTGCAGGTCATAGTACAAATAGAATTCATCATTTGTAACACTATTAGTGTAGTGTAGTGTAGTTTTGTGAAATTTCATTTTGTAATGACTAATATGTCAGGTCATGACATCTAAAGAGTCAATAAAAGATATATATATTACAATATTAAACTTGATTGCAATTTGGAGCCACACATTTGGATTAGGAAGAGAGTTAATAGTACAAGGCTTTGTGATTTGATTTCGTTTTTTTAAATTTTTAAGACTATTAGTGAAGCCGTAACACCTTCAAAATTATTGTATTGGCTTTGGAATATTCGGGAAAATCAAAGTTTGGACATGAAACATGACGGTAAGTGTGAAAGGGGATTTGAAATAATTGCTTGTTGAGAACTGGCTTTAAAAAGGTGTGCATTAGTGATATACCACACTCATAAACAATGCTAATTGTATAGTGTATCACCTTGATGAACTCTTTTGAAAGTACCTAAAAAATAAATATCCAGCATGTGACGGTTTATTTCAAGAAAAATTGTATTTATAACAAGAGGAAACACCCGGAATGACGCCTCACTTTCAGGGCTTCCTTTACAAGAATATCCAGAAAGTATTTAGATACACTAACAAATTATTGGGATAAGCTTTTGGTTAACCTAATATTTGGACAATATATGAAAGGTGGCAATTTAGACTGCTTTCAAGGATGCAAAATATTTAAATAATAGATTAAGAATGTTGAATGGTGTGATGTTGATGGTGGCCTCATGCCATTAAGAGTTTCAAAGTTCAACTCATAAAGGAAACTAGCATTTACATAAGGTGGTTCCTCTATGATAAGTTTAGATGTGTTTGTGCATGGCAAGTATATACGCCTTCATGTAAAAGGTGAAGTTATTGCCTTTCTCAGTCATTCCCCCCAGCAGCACCCACCTGAGATTTTAAAATTAGGCTTGGACCCACCTGAAAATCCATTTGCACCCACTTGGAAATGAGAAAAATCATAAAATATTGGCATATTTTGACCAATTTGGGCTGAATTGTGAAAATGAGAATTTTGCAACCACCTAAGAAAAAATCTTTGGGAGATCACTGTTCCTTAAGAAATTATTTTTATATCAATGGATTATGGGAAAAGAAGAGCTAACCTGATGACATGGATATTAAGTACAAAAACACATTTATATGCCCATATTCTATTTATGTCTACAATATGGCATATACATGTAGTTTCACATTACTAATAAAACTGGAAAATCAAATTACAGTAGTCATAAAAAGGCTTTCTGTAGAGATGAAAAAATCAATATGTTTTTAATATTTGCTACTGGCATATAGCATGTTAAAAATGAGAATTAACTTGTTTTGAAATTTTAATTTTGAAGTTGTTATTTTATCTTGTGACTCTAAATCCATTGAGACATTTGTGTTTTTTGAATGACTTAAGAAATGATTGTGACATTGCCTTGAATGTATATATTTTATTTATGTTTGTCTCAATGGTGGCAGGTGTATGCATAACGCAGTAAATATTTCCTCACATTTCATGTCTATTTCATGCTTTTTCTCTCTAAAATTTGAATGAAGTACCTCATTTTCTTGTATTTCTATACAATTTAGAGTGTGAACTACATGCCTGTTTACTTTATCCGTTGCTGATTCCACTCTTTTCCACACATTTTTCAATTTAAAAATATGAACATGTGGTTATTTTCATGCGGGCTCTGTTCAAGTGGAAGCATGTCAGTTATTGATTCATTCTGTTTATTATGTTGAAACAGTTGTGAAGTATTGATAATTTTTCATATTTCATATTGCTTTTTATAACACGTGTTGAATAGACTGAATGCAGAAAAACATAAGACGTAATATTGACATGAGCTCTGGAGGATAAAATAGTATTTTAAGTATGATTTTTTGCATTTTTGTTATGTCACCACCACAAATGGTGACATATTGTTATAGTCTCCATTTTTTGTGGACAGCGTTCTGCAGGCAGCGTCTGTAACAAATGGCAGGTGGTGATATTTTGTATGTTAACGCCTTATTTGCTTACATTGCTCTACCATATGTAGATAAGTTATTGTATTGAGAGAAAACATATTTGATAATACTGTATATAAATGTCTAATTTTTAAATATTTTTGCTTGCAGTTTCCCCGTTTAAGTATTCCCGTGTCCCATCTCCATGACCTGCTGTGAAGCGGATGATTCAGACACTGAAATGCCAAGAGAGAAAGATCATATGAGCATGACGGAACTCGAAGCACCAATCAATGGCCACCCAGAAATGGACAGAGGTAGCATGGCCGCAGATAACAAAAAACGCTACAAGCATCACCGTAACCTTATATGGTCATTATTCGCGACAGTAATCGGATGCCCATTATGTGGAGTCGTTGCAGTATATTACGCAATTACATCAGCTGATTCCTGGGATTATGGCGATATTAAGGACTCACGCCGAAGGGCTAGATTATCGATGAGGTGGTCAATGTATAGCATGTGTACATTCTTATTGGTCCTTGCGGGTGTAGTTGCCGCTGTTGTATATGCCGTCTTAGGACTTATGCCAATGATGAAAGACTTCAAAATGAACATCGGGATTGTCGGTCCGCTAGAAGTGGATATAGTTTAAGCTTCATGGTAAATGGATATAGATGGAGTTTAAAATATTATGTATGCAAAATTGATGCTTTTCGTCACTACACAAAATCATTAAGTGTTTTAAACAAAAAGTTTATATACAAAATATGGATACAAACCACTAAATCTACATGAATAATGAAAGATGATGGAGATAAAAGTATTAGAATATGCACAAAGGAACACTATGAATTACATATATACTGGTATATGCCTATTGGGATAATGGATGTACATACTTACTTTGGAACTATTTCATGGAAAAACTAGGAGTCATTAACCCATGTAGAAAAGCTTGCCCCTTTGAGACACTGAATGTCATCAAGAATTCGGACTATTTAAAACTTCATATATGCAACAGCGTGCAGCCATCAAGATCAAGATGTATACAAAAACATACAGCAAAATATGCAATTCGTTAGAGCTGAATTTGACACCATCATAGTTATATAATATGACATCAAATCAACATATGTATATTGTTTGACGTGTCATTTTGACTGAAGCGTATGTTATTGTATGTATAACATACATATTGTCTGTATTATATTACTGTACAAAAATGTGTTGTTGATTGGATGATATTGTATGTAATACTTAATATATTGTATATAAATATCACAAAACCACAGCACAAAGTGCCGCCTATAAGGGTACAAATAAATGGTCCAATTTTGTAAAGACAATGTCCTGAGTATTAAAGCAAATATGCCCTGCACCCATTGGAGTCTTGGTGCACCAATCTGAAAGCCCATTTGCACCCATTTGAGTCTCGGTGCACCCAGCTGAAAGTTCATGCACTCATATGAGAATTAATGCACCAAGCTGAAATTCCATGTGCACCCATTTGAGATTTTCAGTACACCTAGCCGAAAGTCCATATGAGAATTACAGCCTACACAGTACACGCTGGAAGTCAATTTGAGCCATCTATTTAGTGCCTTGGGTATTATTTGTACAAAATGCAAAAAAAAGATTTAAAGATCTTTAACTCATTGTTAGAATCAGGTTTTATATTGCTCTTTTTGTTAAGAAATGTACAGAGTGACCCATGTGAGTTAAGTTAATGGTGCCCATGTACAGGGTGAACCAAACCCATGTAAATTGTAAAAGGTGACCCATATTTACAGGGTGAACAATCTCAGTCAAACCATTTTTAGAAATTTAGAATTTTGAGTTGAGATACAAGAGGCCAGTACATACAAAACTGTATTACAATTTACAAATGCACGTAGGCATCAACTGTCTTGTAAGTACACTACCCACTGAAAGTTTGGCAACATAGATGCCCTATTCAATAACATGTTAAAGCCTGTTTGGGCCCTCAATTACAACAAGGGGCAGACATTTTCCTGAAAGATTAAATGGAATTTTGCAAATTGTCAAAATAGTAATTAATAAATTGCCAAATGAAGGGTTTAGGTTTCCAAACTTTTTGAGGAGAGTGTAACTACTTGTAAATATATACTGTACATACATGTATATTTTCTAGTATTACATACCCAGCGAAGCATTTGTATTGAAGTCAATGGAGCTGAAGGTCGGCTATATATTCCTGTATAGCCGCCAAACCTTTTACCATGACAATCTTATGACGTCATCGGGACGTCATGTTTCATTTCTTCCTAATTTCACTCGCACACAGACACGTGGCGTCATTGATATAACGTAGCCATGATATAAAAGTATGTAATACAACAGTTATGTCCGTATCATTGAATATATGCCTTCGGTCTGTCGTAATATAACCCTCGCAAGCTCGGGCTATATTGGTGACAGACCTCAGGCATATATTCAATGATAGGGACATAACTGCTAAATATGTTATAATGGTCTCAAAGTATATTTCTTTTATTGGTATATACTGTAACTATATCATATCAAACTATGATCATTTATCATAACCTGAAATGCAGTACTGACATCCCCCAAAATAAATATAGTTTGGTATATAGGTTCTCAAAGGTTTCGTTAGAATTTCTCATGTAAGGCAATATAAATGAAAACTTAACAGACAAGATTATTAGCATTCATGATTTAGAATATTGAAACAGTCGCAGAATATCATCAAGATAATGCGATTTTAGTCAAATCCACCCAAGAAAATTGCCTGCGTCTTATGAAACCCCAGCCTTTTAAGTAGAGTATTAACGATTCAGGGACGCCTGACCCCTCCTACCTATGTCGATTCTTAATATTTAACTGGACGAGGATTTAACCATGTACATGGTATGACCAAGTAATTTGCCTAAAGTATTAGTAAGTTGCTTCATACTTGAATAGTTTGATAAACATGAGAATATTCAAATACAAATTCATTACTCCTGAGGAAGAATATGGGAGGTCAACTATGAGCCAAATAAAAATAACCCTTACAGGAGATTGCCTAAAGAAATCTCTTGCATAATCACATATTAAAGTAGATCATAACTTTTAGCTTCTAACTTAAAATGGAGTTTCAACTTCAGAGACTGCTGGTTTTCTATTAAAATGTGATTTCCGAGGAAACAACTTGCCGTATTGAAATAAATTGTTGTAAAAATCAGCTCTCATTTTCATTTTTTTAAAAAGCTTGCGCTCGCTCAATGATCAATTTTGATGATGCATTTTGTAAAACGCTAAGTGCCTTAAATATGAAAACCATGTCTTCCTGAACATGAATACAGCAATTTTTATTTGCTAAAATTGTTTTTGGAGAAAGATACGTTGTAATTTTTATTCATTGAATGTTAGTCTTACTAGAGGCCTCTCCAAGAAGTATAGAAAATGTTACAATCATGGCACACTATAGCGTAATGCAAACCAAATTTACTTGTACTATGTTAAGAGCCCTTTTAATTTTGCAGGTGTTTTTTAGAAAATACATATGGCAGAAATGGTATGTATGAGCCAAAACTAAAATTGTAACAATTCTTTAGAAAGATTGCTTTTTAGATCTGATTCTGCCATTAGTTGCACTAATTCAAACCTGAATACATCAGATGTGTTTTCAGTTAGCAGTCAATGTATATGATCTAGAAGTGGTCTAGAGATTCATAATAAAGGACTATATATATGATCTATTTTATTTGTAAATATTATTATGTTGCTTGAGTTTGTTGATAGATGAAGAATCAAATGTTAGACCCACATAGCTCAATAAGAGGGAGAACAACCCAGAATTCAAAGATAAACCTATCTTTGTATGGTCCTTTTGGTTAATTTATACATGAAGATTAAGTTCACCTTTGAATTCTAGGTATTTCCCCTCTTTAGGAAAACTGTCTGTTTTCCTGTGATTCATTTTTGGAAAGCAACCACTTGGCCAGGCTCTCTTTTAACTCTTAAATCTGTAAATATACCTTTCCAGTCCCCACCAGCTTTTCACGTAAGAAGCTAGCGTATGTTGGTCCGATCTATGGTGTCATGTGTGGAGGTTTCAGTGTTAAGTAACAAAAGCCTAAGAACTTTTCAGAAATATTTTTGCTTGGACACAGTGCCATGACACCATGAATCGGATTAAAATATCCTGGTTTCTTAGGTTTATCAAAAGATGGCATCACTTCCTGAAAACGTCTACTGCAGTACAAAATGTCAAAATAAAATTTTTCAGTCAGATTGGCATAATGATTTGACCAGCATAACCAGGCAGACAGCTTAACAGAGAGTTACGTGTACATTCCAAGGGATATATTCATAGTTCTAAGAGGAAAGATGTAAATATTTACTATGTACTGATTCCATTTCCATCATTAATGCCGGACCACTTTCCATTTAACTTTGTCATAAATTATTTGATTTTATTTCAATTTTCTTCTGATGAGATACTGCATGAAGTAAAACTTAAATTCCAATGAGTGGGATGGATATCATACCTTCCCACAAACTGGCTCAAGCATGAGATATGGAAATTACTCAATGTGAGGTTTGGGATATTGTGATTATCTCAAGGCCAATATAATGTATCTGCCCCAGTTCTGAGGGTAGATAAATGATATTGGAGTATGACTATAACAATAAGCCGATACTCAAGGCGGTGATATCCTTTAATGTAGAACACAAAGAATTGTTAAAAAAGCTATACTCATTATTATTTATTCACATATTTCAACATACATGACTTCTAAACTTGCATTCATAAAATGAATATTCCTGTATACAGTTGTATATTATATTAAATAGCTACATTCCTGTTGTTATAAATACAGTAAAACCTGTAAAGTGGAACACCTCTTTAGGTGGAACACCTCCATAAGTGGAACACTCTTTTAAGTCCCGCAACCTATTGACTTATTGTTAAACCAACCTCTGCTCGTGGAATACCACCCATGTTGAACACTTAGTGGTACCAAAAGTGTTTTCGACTAACACAGATTCTACTGTAATATGATATGATGAGACTACAATCTTTCTGACTAAGACACATATGACCAAATAAGGTCATATCCGAAATGAATATACTTTAAGTATATTGTATAATCCCAGACCATATAAGGTATCATTTACACTATGAGTCGACCTGAAATCAAACGCATCTGAAGGTCTTAATTAATAAAGGAAGAATCAGATCTATAGGCAGTTACAAAATTGCAAGCCACGTGTTTAAATTCTCCCAAAAATAAATACGGTGACCACATTTGTAGAAAACCTTAGTTTCTCAAAAATGCACATTGAGTGTTTTTGAAAAAAAAATGATAGGAGCCAAAAGATCTCAAATTGGAACAAGTCTTCTTCGGGTTGCTTGCTAGATCTGATACTACCTTTATTTACAAATATATCAAGAAAAAACATTTTGTTCTAGTTTCATAATTAGACTCAACCATAATGTTAGTCACATGAGTTGCCCGAGGCTTTCACTTTAGTTCCATAACAAGGCTCAGCACTATTTAACAATTTAAATTCATTCACAAAAAAGGCTACAGCCTCCATGAAAATATTATACCTATGTATAAAAACATCCAAAATGCAGTAATGTGTGTAAATAGTATATACATAACTCTATGTATTGCAAAAATTCCCATACAGTGAAAAATGTATCTTGCAATATTTAAATTAACTGCCTGATTGGCTTAATTTTGTAAAATACAATTTAGATCTAGCCAACTACATGCCTTTTTTCTTTATTCATTTTCGATTCCACACTTTTTGTGTTTCAGAACATGTCTCGATGAAATTTGTTTACATTTGTCAACCATGAAATTTTCACCAGTTTTTTCTCGACAGGGTGCCAAATCCTAATGCTACCTTTTTTATCAAAATATCTCAACATTTCATATGGAGAGGGTCCAAAGTTTTTCAGCAGAGTGTGTCACTCAGTTGCTCCCATTTTTGTCAGATCACTCACTGACGTGTGTCAATTTCATTAATTTTTTACCAACCTTTAATGCTGGTTCCATAATGAGAGTCAACCTTTAATCCCAGTTTCATAATGACACACAACCTTTAATCCCAGTTTCACATTGACACACAACCTTAAATACCTGTTCCATATTTTGCCCACAATTTTTCAGTTTAGAGATCAAAATTTTTCCATTTTCATTGCTCGTCCCATGAAGTTGTTCACTTGGTTGTTTGATAATCCATATCCTGTTTCCTGTTTGATGAGATTGGACAGGAACATGATTCCCTATAAAACACGATACATTCATTTTTAATTCATTTATATCGATTTTTGGAATTTAGCAATAAAAAAGGCAGATTAAAGATAATTCTTTGATGTAAGGTTTAGTGTTAAACGGTTCTAACAAATTCTGATTTCTGCATTTTTGATCTTGAATTTCAACTTTTATACATGACCCCATATCTAAATTCTTATTCGGAAAGTAAAGTTAGGATTAAAGGAGGATTGCAGGGGCTCCCAGGGTTCCAACTCAATATTGACCTTGACCTTGATCGACCTTGACCTTGAACTTTGAAAGTGCAATTCCAATATGACTAAAACAAAGAATGCCACAAACCTGGTCTATTTCCTGTGGAGTGAGGTTGCTAAAGCTGGCTCTAACAAAGGCACATTGCTCATCAGAGAATGCCAAGAAAACACTACCTGGCACAACTAGCACCTAATAACAAGAGAAATATGTCTTACTCTTTAGAACAAAAAAATAGATTTTGTAATCGCATCCATGATTACATATATTTTTGATTTATCAATACATCATTTGTAAAATGTGAAAGGATGAGAGTCCCTAAAAACCCTATTATATATAAATACATGGAGATTTTTGTAGATTTTTTGTAGATAAAAATGTACTTACCATTTTATAATTTAAATAATAATTGCTAATATAACCCTTCATACTCAAGTTATTAAAATGCCAACTCAAGTTTGAGGTTTCATTTCACTTACATTATTTTTTAAACCTTTATCTTTGATGGTCTCTCTTGAATCCTTGATGTTGTTGATGCGTATCCATAGATACATGCCACCAGAGGGCTCTGACCATTCAGCCATACCTAGAAATAGATGGAGCTTTGAAGATATTACAAAGGAGGCATGTTCCCAGAAATCTTAGGTATGTGAAAATTAAATCATGTTCTCAAATGTCTTGGATAAGGGATAATTAATGCAGGTGCCTAAATTAAACAGACAAAGGAGCTATATCCCCAAATGCCCAAGACACATGACCAAGAGGATAAATTCAACTCTGAAGTATTCATTTTTACGCATAAAAATGTATTGAAATTTATATTCCATACAGACCTGTTCAAGGATTTTTTACTAAAATCACCAGTTTTTAAAGTATATTTTCTCATCAACAGTTAACCCAAATTAATTGAAACTCTACATATGTAAAGGACACATCATCAGCTTTCCAAAAAAATAAATTTAGTTGCCATAGCAACAGTGGTTGCTATGGTAACCATGGGAACAATATAGTCAAAAATCTCATTTTTACCCCCCAAAGATCAATTTGGTGAAAAATATTTTTTTCAAATCAATGTTAAAAGTGATAAAAACCATATTTATAAGTAATTTGATGGAAAATAAGGTATTTTAGGGTATTTAATAGCACATTTGACCATTACATGTACTAATTGAAAGGGTTTTTAGCGATTTTACTAAAAATCTGAGATTTTCAGCTATTTTGGGTGTGTTTTATGGTGATTACACCATATTGATTCATAGGATGACTTGAGAATAATATGAATTCAACAAGGTATTGTATAATAATGCCCTGGGAGTTTAAAATTACAACAGCTGTTACAATTGTATGAAAAGATAACTGTTGCCATGGTAACAACCATTTTGGTTCATTGTACTGTATCTCTCAAAAACACATAATGCACATCTGTTTTAAATAATGTATGTTGTATTATATGTATTATTATTCAAGTCAATAAATAAATATATATATATATATTATTATTATACATCTAATGATTAATAAATATAATAAGTTATTATTTGTTGCTATGGTAACTTGTTTACTACCCTTTAACTACTGTACTAGTAAATATATATTCTTACATCACTCGAAAACAAAATGATATAACTCGGCCAAATTTTATCGGATTTTGCTCATTTTTGCACCAAAATGATCAGAATAAAATGCATAATATAGTAGCGATGTATAGATACTGTACCATACATATGGAAAACATAATGTAATACAATGTATGTCAGTATCAAGACAAATGGTTTCCACCCAGAATGCATTTTAAACAATGTCACCAACCCAAGGAGGATTGGCTCCCAGAGTGCACCACCGATATTCTGTCCCATATATGGGTATGTCGTAATACAAAATTCGAATTCAAACAGCCGCCATTTTGTTCACTTCAACATTTAAATCGTGAATTTTGGTCTTATTTCCAAACGAAAAATTCCAAAACTCACAAGAAATGATCGAGATATTGGTTCGAATCTTTTGAACTGTTTATTTTGAATTTATAGTCGGTTTTAATTTCAGAAAATAACGACATTTCGACGTTTTCATTGTTGGAAAATATCGAGTTTCGATCCTGGGAGCCAATCCTCCTTGTCACCAACCTATAAGTTCTAAGAATGGGCTGTACATCTACCCTGATAATAAAAAAGGTGAACATTAATGGTGGTGATTACACCATATAGTCACTTTTTGATAGTGACAGAAACAAAACATTCAATTTATTTAAAAACATCAAAAATGTTTCTCTTATCTCCATACACAAGGCCTAGTAGCTCAATTAAGTTATCTTTTAATTTTAAAATAGTATGTACTCTACCTCTTTCAGAAAAGGTGAAAAGGCTTTTGAATTCAACACTCTCATAAAAGGATGCTTTGATATAATTTATTTGAGATTTGAGGGCAAATTTCTTGTCAAGGAGGGTATGTTTATTCTTTAACAATAGATCAACTTGACCCTTTGTGACACATTTACCATCTGATGATATTGCATTTGCCAGTCTTTTTTCCCTATTTTCCCTGCTAAGTTTTTGTCGTTCAAAAATTAGTAACTTTGCTTGCCTATGAGGCTTGTTTTTTTCTGAAATGTGTTTTAAATGCTTTTTTATTGTCACAGTGGTATATTTCCTTTCCAATTTTCGAGTTAAACTAATTGCATTTTGTAAAACCTGATTTTTTCTGACTTTATTAATAGTTTTATTTGCCCTCATGGCCACTTTACTGTTGATGGTATCCCAACGAGCACTTGGCTCTTTTTGTCTCTGCTGACTATACTGTCCCAGGTTAGATTCATTTCTGTCGCTGTGAGACTCTTTTCCACTCAACATTGATATCATATGTGGAGTGGGAGAATAGTATATTCCTTCCTCAAAATATTCCTGAGAAATTTTCCTAAGGGCAGTAGCACCCAGGTTACAACCTGATATCAAATAGTCTATGGCTCTATCTATGATATTTTGTGAGTTTGAGAGTAACTGAGCTCCAACAGGCATGGACAATTTTTTTCCATCAGTTCTCAAGAACTCGCTATTGAATAACGTTTTTTCTCCATTTAAAATTTCCCTTGCATTATTTTTATCTACATTTTGTAAAAATTGAAAAGCATTGTTAATGTAGGGTCCAACAGACAAAACGTCATGACTTTTTAACATAGTCATAAATTGTTTATGATATGAAGAGAAAGCATCTGCTGCTGTTAGTTGGGCTAAAACTTCATCATTTGCAAGGGCATTTTTGATTAAAATATCTTTGTTTCTTAGAGTGGCACCTTGTGAAAGAAGTTCCTCATAAAATTCAATGATATATGGAATAGCTTTAATGATCTTCCCAGACTCATACTCATGTCTGTAGTGTTGTCAAGTTATTCATAGTGTGATCTACTGTACCCCTGGTAACTTTCCAAGTATTTCATATCTGAGTATTTTACTCATTCAGTGAAAGGGTATATATAGTGCGAGTAACAGAAGCACGTGGTCTGTTTTCTCGTTCGTGCTGTGTCGTGACGTCTGTTTCGTGTCCCTTGTGCTGTATACGTGGCTTGCTTTATAGATGTGTATACTGAGGTATTTATATTGTTTATTTCACATACTGTTGTCAAGTAAAAATAAACAACAGGTAATTATTTGTAACATAAACAATTAATAAATTACAGCAAGCTACATTCAAGGTTTCTCTAAAAGAATTTGGTCAGTAGGTTCACAGTTGTATTTTAAACATTTCTATTTCATTGTACACATAGTAGAGTTTTGCTCAATTTATTTATAGTTTTTGAGACGAATATATTTTGAGGAAAGTGGACTACGTTCTCGAAAGTACCTTTATACTACGTTTGCCCTGTCGGAGTACCTAACCCAGAAGTGACATTAGATTTACTCCAACGCAATCTTCAGAATTCGGACTATATCGGAATATGATATGTGACCATATATCGATATCCAGAGGGAGGTCTGCTGATATTATTAAGTATCTGATGCCAAGACTGTTTTGCTGTCTTAAATTTCAAATATAATGTTTGACTTTCCTAAAGTACTATTGTAAAACATTATCATAATAGTTTACCATTATTGTGTACAAATACATAGCATTATTCTTAAAATACTAATTTATGTCAAATATATCACTTTAACAGTTTATTGAACCTGACAACTTGACAAGTGTCTGTTCTTATTAACATAAGAAAATGTTGGAATATTGTAGTCTTTTTCAGCACACCAGCCTCTCCAGACATCCGCACGGCTAAACTCATTTTTATTGGCATGATCTGGACTAAAAACTGAACTTATTGTTTCAACAATCTTACCACCCATTGCCTCAAATGTTCTTCCTGGCCGCGCCATATTGCTTTGCTCATACTTGCCTAATAACCCTAGATCTGGTTGTATTTGATGCATTCCCTCATAAAAGGATCTGCTTACTTTTGCACCAGAATGCATTTGGCAGGCACTCAGGTAAAGTTCTTTCAAATTGATGGTTTGCGCTGGTGTTAAGATATCCTCCTGAAGTAACTTTTTAAGACAGTCCAAATGTTCTAACTCCAATTCCCTATGAAGTTTTTTATTGACATGATCCCCCATGAATTCTGTTATGTATGCAATAGATTGTTTGGAAGAATTGGGAATATTAAGTTGATCTAAAATAGATGTTGTTTTTTCCAAAGAGTTCTTTATATGATCTAGTTGAGCCTCTGATGTGTGGTTTGGAAGATTCTCTACCCTAGACTCAAGAGAATTGCCATCATTAAAAGTCCATATGGTTGACACATGTTCTAGGCCTTTCCTTGTTGTTGTATCCTGGGCAACACGTATGCCATTCTGTGCTCTTGCCTCCATTTCAAGTCCAACTTGAGCATCACTTAGAAGGCCTCCGCGACGAACCATTCTGCCAGAAGTAGTTCTGAAATCAAATGTGAACAGTTTATTTAAAAAATCAATCTGGCATGGTACATTTGATACCAAGTGCCAACTGGTGCCACAGAAAGTGAAAATAGGCTGAATCATTTTTCTAATCAATAGGAATCCCTTGGATAAGACAAGTTAAAGTTTATTTTTCCAGATAGGTCTTGATGCAAGACTAAGGAATTGTCTAAAAACCTCTGATCATTATACCAATGCAATTAAACATTAATTATGTGAAGTTTATGTGTCTGTTTATAATTCAATTACTCTGCTACAGAATTAAACCATTATTGATTTTGCATCAAAATTATTGTACTATTACTTAATTTGGTCGCTGTTTTAATTTGGCGGATCCGCTAAATTCCCATAAGTGCGTTATAATATTGCAATTCCGCCAAATTAAGAACCCACCAAATGCATGTAATGATCAAGCAGCAAATCGGCCAAAATAAGTAGGGCAAAATTAAGTAGAAGTATAGTACTCAAAATGGATTATAAACTTAAAAATGACAAATAAAGAAATGTATACCTCGATGGAGTACATTCTAGTCTTTTACCACAGTATGCAGTCAACACAGTGTTTTGAATTTTACCAGCTATCGTTGCGTTGACCCCCATATTCTGTAACTCAGTTGTCACAAGCATTGTTTTATCATTATATGCACCTTTCTCAACAGTTTTAATCATTGATGACCTTCTTTGTCTATTTCTCTTCTTTATTTTTCTTAGACTTTTCTTTAAATTGTCTCTTTCTTTTGAAATTTGACTTATTGTTTCATTGTTTTTATTTAAATCTTCTTTCAAAGCATTGATAGTTGCATCTGATTTATTTGACATATGCTCAAATCTAATGTTCTGTTTCTGTAACTTTTTCATTGATAATTCCTCTTCATTTTTCATTTGGAGTTTTCTTTTTAAACTCAAAGTTTTGTTTTCTTTATTAATCAATTGTTCTTTAAGTTTTTTCCTTTTCTGCTTTTCCTGTTGACATAATAATTCATTTTTGTCGATTAATAATTTCTATTTTTTAGACACAGTTTTCATGATTTGAATTGTTCTTTTACTTGTGTGACAAGAACTACAAAATACTAGTTTTCTTCGAGAAATTTTAGTTCCATTTGTCACATTAAAGGTTCTGTCACTAGTAGGTGTACATGTATTTGTAAGATCAGGATTTGTAGATTTATATGTTGATACAGGAATAATGAAAGCGTTCTCCTTTTTCCATTTAGATCGAGAAATCTTTTTTGCAACCGAATCGATGAATGCTTGGCTATAGTCTGATCCACTAAGTTCTGACAGGAAATATGCAAACAAACGTTTGTGCCTTAACTGCTCTTTTGTTATTTTGTAGGAAGCATGTAGAAGCTGCTTTACCAGTTTAGTGGGTAGTAAATGTTTATTTGCTTCATGGGACAGGTGCTTTCGTAATCCCAAATACTTTAATGATGACTTTTCACCAGGCACCTGGAAATACAAATAAAAGTTTATATGATAACTGTTTATATTCTGATGGTAACCTGCACTTCCTGTTTACACAATAATCAAATATGTAAGTTAGCACAATGAGTCTGCCTGCCATAAAAGTAGACCTACAATTCCTACATGTTCAATTGTATTGATATCAAAATTCAAAATGTGAGTGAACTTCATTTATCTTTTTCATTTTAGACTTAAAGGCAGAATCAGATATATAGGGGTGACAAAATTACAAGCAACATGTACGATTGACCCACCAATCTATTCCTTACAATCTCAATTACAATATCTCCAAAAAGATTCACGATAGGCCTATATTATAAATTGGTAAAGTTATCATGGATTCAAAGTGCAGAAATAGGTGAAAAATGTTTAAATTCTCCCAAATAATAAGAATGGTTACGGTACCATTCTTATAGAAAAATAACACATTATTGTAAAAATCTTAAGTTTACCTGAAATAAAGTGTGCACTTTGGGGATTTTCAGAAAATAGAAATGAGAAGGAATGACATGAGCTAGAAATATTCTAAAATTGAAACAATTTTTTGTTAGGCCTTCTCGCTATATCTGATTCTCTCTTTAAGACATTATACCCAACATTTTATGTACTGGGGTATGCCGAGATTTACTACTGTATCTCTTTGAATTTTAAAACTTGAATACTTGAGAAGATAAATGTAAACAAAAACATGAATATCAAATCCAAGCTTGATCATCTTTATACATGTTACATACAAAAGTTATGATTACAGCAGTGTACATGTGCAGTATGTTAGATTTGCCATTTGCTGTATCTTGGTATAACTCACAGACTCAAATGTTTATGTAAAATTTATACCTGTGGCAAATCATCAATTGCTATTTCAAACTCTTTCAGGGCTGTATCCTGCCACTGCCTAGAATGCCCCTTGGTCATTGATTCTGCCATTGATGCTGAGATCTGAAATGTTCAATGGCTATAATTAAAATACATTCTTATGAATATAATGTCAGTCTGATATACTGATGAAAATGTCTTGAAAATCAGTCACCAAATGAGACTTTCAACATGGATCAAAATATAGTAACATATGTAAGGTTGATTTGGATTTTTTCCAAACCCGTAATGTGACCGATACCAGCAATGCTTCATTTATCTCATGCCGCCTACACTTAATAATTAGGGCTAAATAGGCCCTTGACCTCTATATTCAAGCATGAGTCCATGTTCACCCCTCCCCCCACAAAAAATGTACCACTAACATACACACTTTCTAATAGATAATAGGGCCTCTGAAAAAGTACAAGGGCTTGATGCAAGACTATTGTATGTCTGTTGATAAGTGATTAAATGAAACCATGATCAAATTACTTAGTATTTAAAAGCATGAATTAATATCAAATCAAACTAGACTACCAGTATGTCAGTACAGTATGGCATGTATGCATATCAGTAATTTGAACTGCAAGAAAATCAATCAAGGCTCTGGGTTTTTTACAATTGAAAATGAAGGTGAAAGAAGAAAATCATCACAAAATAACTATAGATTGTTATACATGAACATGTTAAATGGACTGCTATAACCATCTCGACCTCTGATACATAACAAATCACCGAAATATTTCCACATTGAAAAACTTGAAAGCAGAGTGGGCGATAATAGACTATGGTTCATTTCCTGGTTTCTAAAATAAATAATTTCTGAAAGGATATACGATAAATGATAAAAATACATTATTGGGGCATAGTTCAAATCAATAGTTGGTTTTTTAGAGAGTAGGAAGCGTAACAGCGATGAAATCTTTCAATTTCTTGACGTTTTAAAAAAAAATTCAACGACGTCTTTCACGCCATTTTGTTTGTTTCAAAATTATGTCGTTGTGACCTGGGTCAACTTTGCACTCCCATTTCTAAGCCAATATACAATGTATTCCAATGAAATCAGTCCCAATCTAAAGTTTGATATCTCTTGTTTGCCGAGGTGGCCGGCGTTTTGAAATATACACATAAATTATAAGGTAAATACCTAAAAAACAACGGAACAACTTACCCGCTTCAAAATTTCCCAAACGGCGGGTGGCTGAAATAATGTGATGCCTCGTCCTGGCATTTGGCAAAGTTTCAAAGCATTTGACCAATGAATGACCTAGAAATTGAAAATAAGCCAGGGAAATCCACGACGATAAATCAACCTACCTTCTTCAGTCCAAATCGCGTCATAACAATGTCTGCAAACCCTGTATTTCCTGAAGTGAACTTGTTGTAACGTCTTCAGAGATACATTTCCCGGGAACGTAGAAATGTGATATTTTAACAAACGAGTACTTTGTATATATTCTCTCAATAAATGCATTTATTTTCTTAGTCAAAAAATAACTGGGGCAGTAAAAGATGGTCAAACTCTGGGCACTTTGGGGTATATCTACTCTGGTACAGATATATGTCAATCATGACGTCATGCGAAAATTTGGCCAGTTTCTTCAAACTTCCAACTTTTAAATGGTTGAATTAAAGTACTTAGGATAGTCAGATTGATTCCAAACTTGTCATGCTGAGAGAACAGTGTACATATTTGTAAAGAAAATCAATAAAAAAGAACTTTGACATTATATGCCCCTATTGTGGATGCATCATTTGGGATGATTTTTGGCCAAAATCCTTGAACAGGTCTGTTCCATAAGACTAATAGTATTTATAATTAAGCAATAAAGACCGAGATTTTATGATTTATGGTGTAATAATGACCGAAAATTTTATTCTGTTCATTGTTAAAAGACCGAAATCGCGTAGCGATTGAGGTCTTTGGCAATGGCCACAATAAAATTTGAGGTCATATATTTGACATTGATGTCACGTATCATATTAGAATTTTTAACATAAGCCACAGGCTTTCAAGATTCATGATGAAAGATTAGGATGTTTTAATTCACCATAATATGCATGAAAATGCATGCAGGTGAAAAAACTGAGTTACCCTGTACTATTGTACTGACCTCTAAGATACTTATCAGCTGCTAGCAGCATACAGTCTCTCTTCTGCTTATGTAGTTCAGCAACCCTGAGAGAAAAGAGAATACACTAATGGAATATGAGGTTACATAATGATTTATTCTCACTGTAAAGATTGTGTTTATTCAGAAGAGGGTATATGTATGAAATCAGGGTCTGCATGTCATTTTCTAATTTCTCATTTTATATGTCTTTGCTGCACTTTGCAGCTTGAGGCCAAATTTTGAAAATTTTAATGTTCAGTACTTTTTAAAAATTCCCTGACTTTTTTCTGACCTTTTGACGAAATTCTAAAATTTGTTAACCATTTTGGCGAGACTTTTCAATTGTTTTTACCAGAGATTTCCCTCACTATGGCAATGAGTGAAAACATCAGGAGTAACAAGATCCCCCACCTTGTAGCTTAAAAAGTTAAACAATACTCACCTCTCTGTATGGGCTTTATATCCAGAGACACCCCAAGTGTTGAGGATCTGATACAGCACCAACTGAAAAGACATTTCAATCAATTGTCATTCATCGTTACGGAAATTAAAATAGATGAATGTAATGGAAAAGAGCAATTTCACACAAGCTGCAATAACCAATAATCAATGATAAGTTTGGCAAATTGGCAAAACTTCAAGGTGAAAACCGCAGTTATTTTGCTTCAACATTTTTATTTTTTACAGTAGAGTTGCCATCCTCCTAAGCAGGTATCCAGAATCCGTACCTCCTTCTTCCCCCTGCTATAACCAATTTGGAAGCGCTCGATTAAACAAAATCACGTGATCTTATTATGCGCAATGACTTATACATGATTTCTGTCGCAGTGTTGCGACAGCCAATCAGATTGCAACTTCTTAATGGGGAAATGCTAACTGCTTATCGCAGGGGGTAAAAAGAAAGAATATATTCTGGATTTCGAGGTCCCGTGATCGAAGGATGTAGAGTTGCATATTTGTGACAATATTTAAGTAGCAATATTGCACTTGGGGACTACCTTACCTGTGACATTGCACTTGGGGACTACCTTACCTATGATATTGCACTTGGGGATTATCTTACCTGTGATATTGCACTTGGGTTATCTTGTCTGTGATATTGCACCTGGGGACTATCTTACCTGTGATATTGTACTTGGGGTTATCTTACCTGTGATATTGCAATTAGGGACTACCTTACCTGTGATATTGCACTTGGGGTTATCTTACCTGTGATATTGCACTTGGGGACTATCTTACCTGTGATATTGCACTTGGGGACTACCTTACCTGTGATACTGCACTTGGGGACTATTTTACCTGTGATATTGCACTTGGGGACTGCTCTGCAGCCTGTATATGATGAACAATCTTGTCCACTAGTGTAGTATGACCTGTTACCCAACCAAGTCTGTAGCTGAAATTCAAAATTCAATCAGTAACTCAATAGATTTTTCAGACATACAAGAAGAGGAGCAATATATAGCAGTACCAAAATAGTTCAGACAAAAGATTTAAATAGCTGTGGAAAAAGTATAACACATATGGATATTAGACATTTATAGGACAATTTTCATTGTTTTAGTTCACATGCTTTGTAAATTTTTCCAATGTCTTACAGATTGCTTTAAGCTAATGTAATTATTGACAGCCTGCAATACAGTCCCTCACCGACTGCTCAATCAGTGTATAATCCCATCTTTGTGAAATCAGCTTGTTTGCGCTCAAAATATCTTAAAATGGTAACAGATACTGAAAACATCTCTTTTATTTGCAATTTCCAAATATGGAAAACCATGAAAATCTGCAAATAATGAAATATGTAGACAAAAAACGGATGATAAAATCAAACACTAGTGTGTTAAAGAATTGCCTGTTTTGAAACCAAAACAACCTACCCTGGTCCCATTGTGTTTTCAAAAGAGTCAAATCTGAGAACTCTTCCATCCACATCAAGTGAGAGATAGCTGGGGGTCAGCACCTGTATTAAGCAGAAGACTAGTTATTCAAGAAGACAACAATACAGGGTGTTCCAAAAGTAACAGGACTGGTGCTGGCATTTTGTCAATTTTGCATTGAGTGTCTTCAGATTTTCACAAATTGTACTTTGAAGTATTGCAACTAAAATTCTAAAGTTTCAGAAAAAATTATGAAATGCGGTTAGAGTTATGGTTACTATAGTAACATGACATCCCAATACCCGGGGCAACTTTTTTCCTGAAAATGTGATATTTAACATTTTTGTATTACTGAAGAAAGTATCAGATTCATCTATTATAATACAACACTTCTTGTTTACTTAAGGAGTTGCTTCGTTGTGAAGATGTTGCTATACAACTCAGATTCAAGTATAATTTCATAATGAGAATAATATTTATCCAATTTCCTGGAATATCACTACAGGTATGTATAACAGTCTGAACAATTCACAGTTGCGTTTTTGAAAAGACGCAATTTGAAGCCAGCCATCCACCTTGATAGCTCACCTGCCCGCAGGTCACCATTAAAGACCATGCAGCTATAGTGGAGCTAGGTCTTGCGGTCTAAAGCCATGCACCATACTCTTCTGATCATGCAATATCTAATCTTTACTTATATTGAGAACGGAGTGCTTATCAGTGCTGTAAGACCTTTAAAGATGAGAATGACCTTCTCCAAATTGTCCAATCGACCCTGCGTGACATGTCCTCAAATGGGTTCACTCATGTGTTTGGGTCATGGATACAGAGTACTACTCTTGTACTGACCAAAGAAAAGCCTATTTTTCAAAGTATAGAGGATGCATAGGAATATCAAGTGATGTAAAACAAATGGAATTCCCACCAGTTGTTGCATTTCAACTTTGATATGGCATGTACAAAATGATATGGTATGTACAAAATGCTTCATGTCTCTGTAACTTTTTGCATTGCCCCGGGTATTGTGATGTCATATTACTAAAGCAACCATAACTCTACCCAAGTTTAATATATTTTGTCGAAACTTTGCAGTCTGAGTAAGGACACATGAATGTATATTATGTAAAATTTTGAAGATGATTGGTGCATATTTAACAAAATGCCAGCACCAGTCCTGTTACTTTTGGAACACCCTGTAACTTATATTTTCAAAATGATTGTAATCTGACTTTGATAAGCGTAATGTGTAAACTGAAAGGAAAAAAAATAAACAAATATGTAATTCAATTCCTTCTAAAAATATTATACGTGGGCCTGCTTAACTTGATGATTGAAAGAATTTATGAAAAAATGTACCTCAATTGATTAAAATCCATCGTGTACACACTATACAGTTAACTGCTTTTAATTCTTTCAAGAAACAACATTTAAGGGAGAATACTCACAGAGGAAAATTGTAGGAAATAATTGGGATCATCCTCCAGTATCAACATATTGTACTTCCGACATATCTAAAACACACAAAATGTAAGTCTAAAATTTCATCACAGATTTGAACAGTGCAGTTACACACACCAGTTCACTTATGGATAAATTGTTATCATTAATGGATAAAGAAGAGTGAATATGTGATTTGATTGATTGATTGAGAACCAATTCAGTGCATCTGAAGATATTATGAAAAATACCTCATAAATCTCCAGCTTGCGTTGCTCAGTAATGGTGGCTCCAGTAGGGTCCGCCGCAGTAGGCATTGTATACAACACCCTCGCAACATCAGAATGCTGACTATGCGCTGCAGCTGGGTGCCAACGGCCCATCTGGTACATCAAAGACTCGGGAATGATTCCAAATTTGTCAGTCTCAACTTCTATGATCCTAGCATTTAAGGCTCGCAGCTGAAGAATGGACATTTAAGCCTCGATCACATTTGCTCTACGGCAGACATAGCTTCACAAAATCGATTTAAAAAACTACATCATACTGCTTATCCCCATATTTTATGTTGCATATTTCCGTCGATTTTGGAAAGCTACTGACGCCATACCGTTTTTGTAGATCAAATGTGATTGAGGCATTAGTTACATTAATTAGCCTATCAAAATATTCAATAATAATCTTTAAATAATTGTACCAATTATTCAAATACATCTAATAACTATATTTACTCAAAGCTGTTGTCTCAAATCTGTCAAAGTTACTCAAGGCTGTTATCATATACTCAATGCTTACTTACAGCTGTGAGTGCTCTATGATTTGTGGGTCTTTCAACAAGGACAAAATCCCCAGGCTTCAGCAACATCTCAAATGCCTACAACAATGATATGTATTTACTCAAATGCCTACAACAATGATATGTATTAACTCAAATGCCTACAACAATGATATGTATTTACTCAAATGCCTAGAACAGTAACATGTATATACACATAGAAATTAACATTAGAATCTTCCTGGAGCCCAAATCCACTACGAACCACCCCCCAGGCCAAGTCCCCATCTTTATATTGACATTGCGACTAGAAATCACCCTTGGTATATGCAGCTAACGAAAATTGACCGGTACGGGTCAAAAGCTGGACCGGTACGGGTTAACGGTTTTATTTGAATTTAAAACAGCCATAACTTGCTCAATATTGACTTCCTCGTGTCTAATTTGAAATATATGATGCCTCCCGATGCTTTTAAGTACCCCAATTTTTTACAGATTTTTAAACGGACAAAAACTCTCTAAATGCGCATTTATGCTCTTTTCTCTCGAGAACGACTGTCTCATTTTCACGATAACTTTTATTTAGTACTTCTAACATATAAGATCTATTTTTCCCCATCAAGGTATGATGTAAATGACATGCTATTTACATCTTGTGAGTTTCAATGACGCGCGTTTGATTTTATAAAAAATGCCAAACTTTGTGACAAAGAATTTCCTCCTGCTTGCAGTGAGAAGATGGACCGGTTCGAGGCAATCTGCTTGCAGCGAGAAGACGGACCGGTTCGGGGCAATAGCTGATGAAATTTTTTGTCACAAAGTTTGGCATTTTTTATGAAATCAAACGCGCGTCATTGAAACTCACAAGATGTAAATAGCATGTCATTTACATCATACCTTGGTGGGGAAAAATAGATCTTATATGTTAGAAGTACTAAAAGTTATCGTGAAAATGAGACAGTCGTTCTCGTGAGAAAAGAGCATAAATGCGCATTTAGAGAGTTTTGGTCCGTTTAAAAATCTGTAAAAAATTGGGGTACTTAAAAGCATCGGGAGGCATCATATATTTCAAATTAGACACGAGGAAGTCAATATTGAGCAAGTTATGGCTATATTAAATTCAAATAAAACCGTTAACCCGTACCGGTCCAGCTTTTGACCCGTACCGGTCAATTTCCGTTAGCTGCGTATACCAAGGATGGAAATGGTCCAAATTTTTACAAAGGAGTCTAATCTATGGAAAAGAAGCAAACAATATGCAGTGTAAAATGTTAGGAGCAAAATTTTAGAAATCTATGCCTATATTTCCCTTAAACCCCTCATTTTATTTTCTGAAATGAATTGTGTTATATGATGAAATATGTCAATAAATAAACAGTAAGTTGCGGAAATGTCTAAATTCATTAGAATTGAAAAAAGAACATCCAATCAAAATTGTTGTCACATACATATGTATAATTAAACTCAAAGCATTGATATAAAATAAAATTACAACTGTTGACAGAATAGGCATGACATCTATAATGCTACTAGTAAAAAAATATATGTATGCCAGTTTTTGAAGGTCACTCAAGTCACTAGTATGCTGCCTTATAAGTGAAACTGAAATCATACTATTCTATAAAACTGTCTCTTAATAGGCATTTACGATAAATAGTGCCATATTTGATCCAACAGAGAAACTATAATATTGACTTTATATACATAATGTCATCAGTTGTAGGTAGCAATCTATCCATGCAAAAATAGTATGAACTTATTGCTAATTTTGAGAAAGTACAACCAATGACTTCATCAATCTCGCCAATATATTATAGTTTCTCTGATGGAACAAAAGATGGCACAATTTATCGGAAATGTCTATTTTTATTTACATATGCCTAAGTAAATCGTATTTGTTATAAACACTATTAACCGAACAGACTTTGAAATAAAAATTAAATTCATCTCCTTAATTGTATGCCTACCTTACAGGGTTCCTCTCTCCACCAACCCTGTTTTCTAACCCCATATGGAGGATAACTATGCCCTCATTCATACAACTCAAGCACACACCAATATAAAACATATAAACTTACCCTCCTTTTTTACAATTTTAACCCGCTTTTCCAACCATTACATATGCTTTTAAAATTTAAGCTATTTATACTTGGTAGAATGTAAATTTTTGATTCTGTAGAATTTTTTTTTTTTTGATAAAAAAAGTCGATACATTATAGAAACATCTTTACCCCCAAAATATTCCTTTTAAACATTTAAATAAAATTATATTTAAAAATGACAATTTACTTTTGATATCCCCTTACTTCTCTAAATTCTGAAAGGAAATGAAAACCTGAAAAGAACAATCTTGAATTCATTCATTTTTCTTTTTTGGTGAAACATGAATATCCCCTGATTTAGAAAAATGACCAAAGTATGTATCACTCTTTCAAAATCTCCAAAATATCAAGTGACACAGTAAAAATATTGTGTTGCAATTTTTCAAGTACCACATGGAAATTGTAAAGTGCATAAACTATGTATGGTATTTTTTCAAAAACTGTTTACCCATTCTTTCAAAAAAGGTTGACACATTTCAAATAATACTCCATTTATTAGGTACAAGGTCCCAAATATTGTCTTTAAACAAAATAGATTAGTCATTAACATTATAGCCCTATCCTATCACTGTCAAGTATAATTGTGTGTCCCTATACATGTCATTGTGTGTCATAATGTGTCCCTTCAATTTGTCATGATCAGTGGCAACACATTTTACGTTACCACACTTTTCAAAATTATGTGTCACTACATATGTTATTGTGTGTCACTATATATATCATTGTGTGTCACTACATAATTGTCAGTGTCTATCTGAGCATAATATGATTATGTAAGCCCCTTCCCTCCTTGTGTATATTATGATAAAATGATGTTCAGATATTAGAGTCACAAATCAATACACAAGTCTAATCTACGCCATTTAATCATACGCAACATTCAGACATTCTCAACCACCATTATTGTGTCTACTGTCTGTAAACACTGTCACATGACAAGGATATCTATAGATATTGTCACATATGACTGTCTATAAACATGTTCACATGACTCTGTAAACACTGTCCCAGTGACTGTATATAAACATGTTCATATGACTCTGAAAACTCTGTCCCAGTGACTGTATATAAACATGTTCACATGATTCTGTAAATACTGTCACATGACAGTAGATAAACATTGTCCCATGACTATACAATGTCTATTGTAACGTGGCTATCTATAGACATTGTCTCATATGACTGACTTTACTGTCCATAAACACTGTCACATGACTTAGTGTATTGTTGGCCACACTTTCTGACAATGTACAATAATAATACTGACATCATCATTAATAAATTTTGACTCAAAGCTAGCCATTCTTTCTTCTACAACATTCACTAAACACTCACACCATATTCAAGTGTCCCCCCTTCCCACACCTTGTGCCCTCAATACCTTCCCAAGCCCCGCCTGACTGCCTGTTGTCATGGCAATCTGTAAATTGTTTCCCTCTTTGCCCTTGGCTGCCTGAGGAGGCTGGTGGTATGTCATCTGGAGCTCTTCTAGGAACTTCACCATTGGTGGATAGCTTGAATAAAAAATTATCATTATACATTTGTAATATATATCTTTTATTGACTCAATAACCATGACATGTAAATGACATATTAGTCACTACAGTGTACAAAAAACTACAAACTACATACTGTAACTAGATATAATTAACTCCATGGACAGACTGATGGACTGATGAATGGAGGGCTTCACTATATCCCTACCAAACTTCATCCCTTAGGGTTATAATGATCCTTTATTATTACTTTGTGTTTTATTTGGAAGGTTAAAGATGCAAGCGCCAGCCATGCCACCACATTCTCGTAAAGAAGGGCTGAGTTCATTCATGGCCTTTCTCTTGAAAGCCCATGGTTCATTATACATTGTTATGATGTTTATACTCAATCTTATCATCAAATTAACTTCAAGTTAATGCAGGGGTTTCATTTATAGCAACAGGCAACAGGCGATTTTCACCAGTTGCTTTCACAAAATCGTTTGTTGTTTTTAGGAACTTTACAATTTTTCCATGTTATATTTATGATTTCCATTAATTTATTATGATAAGATCCATTATGATCTAAATTTTGCTTATTCTGCCCTATGGGCTCCCCATACCTACCCATATGAGCTAGTTTCTGTCTGTGCAACTGCCATCTGAGACTGGTCCAAGTATATAGGTGTTCCATCCCTGAAAAATGAATGCATATTTTTAGAATTCAGGGGTTTAGATAGGATCTCCTTAAAATTGTTTGCCCATGCTTATGTTTTATTTCTATGGTACTTACTCAATAGAAATCTCAGAGAAAACTGCATATAGTTAAAGAGGAGGGAAAACCCCATGATTCAATTGATGACATACGATTTTCTCCTTCGCACACCTCCTTTCCCGGAAGTACATATATTTGTTTCCCCTCCATCTTGGTTTTCAAAGTTTTCAAATTGACCTAGTTTTAAACCAATCAACGATCGACTTGCTTAACCAATCAGCGACGATGTCATCTCAATACAGATTTACATTATAAGCGTATGTCATCTTTGAACCCTGGGGTTTCTCCCCCTCTTATATAGTTACATAGTTTTCAACGCAAGAAAAATCTTTGGAAAAATTATCAATAAAGGCCCCCAATAAATTAGGCACGTGCAAAATTAAATGTTTTTTTCAGAAAAAAATAATTTAAAAGGAACCTTTCTGCTAATAGATTAAAACAATTGGTGGAAGCTGAGAATGGCCACAAACAATTCACGATCCCTTGGGAGTTACCCCCATAGATGTGGGGTTATTTTGAGTTTTTTGATATTTAGGACATTTGTTAGAGAAACAAATGTCCTAAATATAAAAAAAAACTCAAAATAACCCCACATTTATGGGGGTATTGGGAGTCTTCCCTAAGGCTTGGGATCCACTGTCTGTTTTTAAATGAACAATGACTTGTGAAAACAACAGTTCAAAAACAGCCATTTGGCAACTTACTGAAGTGTGAAACTGGCATGTGAGATTGGGAGATTGACAGTCGCTGGTATTCCTTGAACCATCGAAACTGCTGGCAGTTGGTTTCCATCACCACCATCCTGCATATGTTCTACAATACATGTAATTATAAGTCAGAACAAGCAAATTAAATTAGAAAATTGCGGCTCAAAATTCAATTTTTCGCAAAATGTGACACATGTGTAACACCAATGACACTTTGGTATTCAGTAGTTCAATGCAGATATAGCCTAGATAAAATAAATAGAGGAAAAAAGTTTGATGCAATATTTAAAAAAATCGACGGTTTAAATGAAGAAATCGGATAAAGTGCAATCTTACTGTATTCTTCTATTGCGTCTGGCCGCCTAAATTTGGATTTTTCGGTGAGAAATCTAAAATAATTCACTCGGTGTTTATTGTTCTCCGACATTGCCATCTTGTTTTGTTGTTGTGGATTTGGTTTGTACCTTTGGTCTGCCATTATTGATAAGTCTGATCGCCAAATCAGCAAAAGTTACAGTTCTGATTGTTTCTGCTATTTCTTTCTTGCAAATTATCAATATTCGAATCTATATGATTCGGGTACAGATAGCAAATCTGCATTAAAATGCAGAGATTACTTATCTTGGAATTTGTTTCTAGAACGGAAGTGTTAGTTTGTTTCGTTCAGTGCTAAAGGCCCCATACCCTAAACACTATTATATACTATTAATTTCAAATATTTGATAGGTAATACAGTATTATTCAGCCCAGGAATATATATTTCTTCAATAAATTTATATTTTTATCTGCTAAACTCTTTATCTATTGGGTTGATTAGGTCAGTGTCAAGCTTTAGGGTTTTGTTAAAGGTTGTAGAAGAGGTCTTCAAATTAAAATGGCGCAAATTTTAACAAATGTTTCCATTGCTTCTTTGGCGCTTACAGCAATATATCTGCTATTTAGCTTGGTCCTTTCGAAATATCTTGGTAGGCAATCATCAAAAGCAGATAAATGGGTGCTCGTCTGGCTGATATTTGATGTTTTAATCCACTTTTCTCTGGTAAGTTCGAAAATGTTCATAATTTTTAAAAATCATGATTTCTCAGTATCTGATTCAGATTCAGTGAATCTCAATTTGTAAATTAACCAAAGATCTAGACAGTGAATTTATGATTAAAAATCTATTTGCTTGAATTTTCATAAATTCACAGAGTAGAAAGCATTTTACCTTGTACTTACAACTTTCCAAATGAGGACCAAGAACTTTGTCGTTTGTCAAACTTGACACTCAGATAAGCTATGTTATTTTAGGAAGGTGTGTTCGTATTCCACTCATTGACAGGAACAGTTGATGACTCTAAACATTGGACGTCTTTAGTCTGTAAGTATTGCTTCTTTTATCCATCTCATCTCATCGGAATGTTGATAAATGACATCAGTGTGGCAAATAAGAGGTCGCCAAACGCCAAAAACAGGGAGTGAAAAAAATTTGGCGATAGAAATAGCCATCTATCTCGACAATTTTGGCGATGGGTGTAATCAAGCTTCACAGGTTTTATCCCCGACATTCTCATGAAAAATGAAAAACTTCATAGTTGATCTTATTCCTATTCATAAAGCTTTTAATTTTACTTAAAACATGATCAGAATAGAAGAACATAAAGCCACCTACCTTAGAGAAGAACAATTTCAAGTAAAATAGCCAGATAATCATCAGTATTTAGAAAAAAAACACTGAAAGATCATCTCAATTTTGCCGTGAGCAAGCAGGATTGGTATTTTGTATTGATCGCACTGCCATCTTTATAACGTATGAAAAACTTTTGAAGTACAACTTCATTTATAACAAAAGACACCTGTCTAGAACTCCTTGATACATTTGAATAATATTATTGATTCCTTTATTTGTTCATCCTCATTAGACAAAAAGTTCATGATGTTCATCTTAAAGAGGTTCAATTCAAAAGATGCTCCATTTTTAAAATATTGATCTCTCCAAACTCTGAAATAAAAGCTTCTTGGATGATACATAGTCTACTCTAGCAGTAGCCTTATAACACAATCGTCTTATTCCAGTGTTATCTATATTGTTAGTACATACAACTCTAGTATAGACATTCGATCAGTATGTTCTGTCTAATTTACCCTAAAAAAAAATATGAGTAAGATTTTTAAGAAAAATAAAATATTTTTCCAACCTACCTAACCCAAATCTGAAATTTCATTGAACAGGAAACAGACATGTTTGGCCTTTCCACTTATTTTAAGCAGTTTTAATTTACCATTTGCGATTTATGCACAGTTTAAGGTGAGGGCAAAATTCATGCTGACTAAACAAAATTATGGCCAGACAAAAAATATTTTGGCGAGAGTGTTTCAAATGTCTCTGGACAAATTTGGCTATAGTGAAAAAATCCTTATTTGCCAGACTGGACATACAGTAAAACCTGTCTTAGTGAACACCACTGTCTTGGAAACACCTGTATCTAGTGAACACCTCTTCTCAATAAACTACAGTGAACACATTTTTGTGGCTCTATACATGTTCAATGTTCATTGTACACTGATTTTACTGTAGATATAACATTGATAATTGGAAGTCCTTCTCTCCATGATGTACCAAAGAAAATTCTTTGCTCAATGAGGTGAATCGCCTGCTTGCTTGAATTCTAAGAGATGTAACCTGGACTTCATGATAAGGCATTTTTAGTGATCTCTAGCTTTGAATTATCTAGTCGATGGTCCACTCACTTCAGATTAGCGATACTTACAGGTCCCCCAATTTCACAGTTTTTAACAAATCTTTCAAGTTTGTACAAAGTATTTATAACTCTAAACATACCAAATTCCATGTCTAAAAAATGAAAATATTACATTTTGTTATCCACATTTTGATTTTGTTAAGGTCCTTGATGAGTACCAATAATGTCACTAAAGAAAAAAGACAATATTTTATTTTAAGCACTCTAGATCCATGCGCTGGTATTACATGTATTATTTTGGTATACTGTATTCACTCCCATCAAATAGGACTAGAAAATGAAAAACTGTAGAAATGTATTGAATGGTTGAAGTTAGAATTTTGATCCCACTTGAGATAAAAGGAGGACACTGACCATCTCAATATATTTCCAGGGAAAGAGTATGCTAATGCTGACAAGCGTTGGGGCGTATCTGATCCTACAATCGTATCTCTGGAGATTCTTACAGTCGTAGTCGATGGTCTCCTAGCTCTGTGGCTCATCTACGCTATTGTAAATGACAAGCTTTATCGTCATTTTCTTCAAATAACTCTGTGTGTCTGTGAACTCTATGGAGGTAAGGGGGGGGGGGGGGCGTTTCGATTTTAAAAGATCAATGTCGAAAAATTAACTGTATTTGTACAGCAAAGGTTGAGGGGGTCATTACATATACATGTATTACTGTATTTCATATTCAATTAGATATAGTGTGACTTAATGCAATGACACATATCAACATTTCTCAAATACAGTTGTGAGGGGGAGGGGGATGTGATTATTTATATTCCTCATTCTATGATGACAAGATGTAATGTGTGTTTAGTTCTTTAGATCAACCCCCCCCTCAAAAAAATGTGTGTCGTAACTTTGACACTTTAAAATTACAATTTGCCAGCTGAAGCAACAAGTATACAATATTGAATATACATATTAAGTTTAAAATATGTAATATCTTTAGATCTTGAGATCTGAAGTGTTAAAATTGTACATTTCTTCCAGGTTGGATGACGTATGCGCCCGAGTGGTTGACAGGATGTAAGAACCTCAATACAAGTAATGCCCTCTATCTTTGGGTTTACCATGTGTTTTTCAATGGACTCTGGGTTTTAATCCCTTTTATTTTGATGGTCCAATCATGGTTTGGTATTCAGGATGTCACGGCAAATTCATCGCTACAGAAGGCGGATGAGGAATATGTGCATCAACAAGCGCGATATAATCTTCGCTCGAGAAAGATGAAATAAGTTATCCCACCTAATTGTATGAATCATTGAGGAGAAAAAATCACATGACATATCAGAATATGATTTGAAAGATGGAGGAAAATCTCGGAAATATAGAAACATGTAGCAGTGATCTCCCCAGCATTAAAGCAAGACGATGCAGCACCTACTTGAGATTTTAAAAACAGGCTTGCACCCACCTGAAGTTCCATTTGCACCCACTTGAAAATGAGAAAAATCTTGAAAAATAGGCATATTTTAACTGTGAATTCTGAAAATGAAAATTTAGCACCCACTTAAGAAAAAATCCTTTGGAGAACCCTGTGTAGGATACATGTAGTTATTAATAGCAAACAACATCTATCTGTATATAGTGTAGTATAGACATTACAGACCTTCAACTGAATCTGACATTTTAGTTCAAACTTACATTTTTTGTACATACAGTAAAAACTGCATATAGTGAACAATAATGGAGCCTCAAAAAGTGTTCATTATATGAAGGTTTTGACTACAGAGAGGGGATTTTATTTAGGGAGTCAATATAAAATGAGTCTTGGAGTGGTGTTCACTAAACACAGGTGTTCACTTTAGAGAGGTGTTCACTTAGACAGGTTTTACTGTAGTTTTTAATTGTTTTAATATTGCAGACACCTTATACGGTGATTGTCAATTCTGTATATGTTTTTACACTGTTATAGATGCTGGTACTTCAAGGGGTTTTTGTTTTCACAAAAATCCTTCAAACTAAACTCATGTTTTGTTGCCAATATCCTGAAAGTAGTACAAGTACCAATGTAGTGCCAAAGAAAATCAAATTAAGATATACTTAACACACTCTAATGGAATCCACACACTTTATTAAAGACTTTCTCATGTATGGTATTTCTGTACATGTATTTGACTCCAGTTATTGAATAATAAATTGTTATGTACCAAAAATGTTGCATGGTATATATTATATCACAGTGTTTTAAAGAAAAGAAATATGATCTCCATATATTGTAATTAGAATACATTATTTTTGTTACCACCTAATTTGTATTTTATTTGTTTACTTTTTATGTCACCGCCAGAAGTGCTTACATATTTAAAAAACATAAAGTCTTCAACTTTTTTGTGGCTGATGTTCGGTGGTCGGCGTCTGTAACAATTGGTAGGTGGTGACATTTTGCATGTTAATGCCTTGTGTTTCCTTGGCAACATAACTTGTAAAATATTGCATGACTCTCCACACAATGGCTTTAAATGGAGAAAATAAAGTCTTACGAAAATCTCCTACTGGAAGGCATGCCATCCTGACCCAATCATACTTCATCGTTTTACCCCAGTGAAATTTGTCAGAAAAACATTGAATATAGCATATACTTTAAAAGACTTGATTTACTCGTTTTATCTTATGGATACTTTCTCATTCTTCTGATCTTTCGGAAGATCCATTTAGTGGTATACAAATAAGCCAATTACACGTTTACATGCACAAGCGTTGTGTGTTCAAAAGGATTTCTTCTGGAGATCCAGAAATCGTTTCTTCTTTTTTTACCAAGTGTTTTATTATATCTGTCGAAAACTAAGAAAATGAATGGATGAGACATGTATTCCAGAGTGATTCAGTCTTTAAAAACAAAATGAATTGAAATATTTTTTCTCATTTTTTTTATATTTACTATCTTCAAAGGATTCTCCAAACTCACAGGAATGTATCAATGTCATATATCCAGCGGTTTCGTAACAAACCACGTCACTCCTTGATAATGTTTATTATAGCCTTTTCTTGGCTTGCCCTTTCAGAGCCATTGCACTTGGCATGTTTTTACATAAATTGTTCGTATGTTTTTACCAATAGTTCTTAGTCTAATCTCCAACCGGTGCCATTCCACATGACCCATTACGTGGGTCGGTTGTTGAGCAAATACCTTCACCAATTCTGGTGCGAGTGACTGCACTGGAGCATGAAACTCTACCGTCTCTATCGTTAAGGCGTTGTGAAGTTCGTTGTACGTTTACTCGTGGTTGACAATTGGCGGGTTCATTGCGACTGTTTGAATTGTCATCGACTGCACGAATATTTTGCTCAATAGTCTGTCTTGCAGTATCGTCATCTGGTCGTACGTTCGTAAGACCTATGTGGGTCCCACGTGGATTAACATTTTGTTGTGATTCTGTGAATTGGTTACCCAAAGACCTGCGACTCTGTGTTGTGCCATTAACACCAGTCACATTTTTGTCATCGAGCCATAGCCTTGTAGCAGCCATACGGGCCTCCTGTGGGCTGAGTGATCCTATGATAGGTTGGTTTCCCAAGGACCTAGGGCTCTGAGCTGTGACATTAGAACCAGTCGCATTTTTGTCATCTAGCCATAGCCGTGTAGCAGCCATACGGGCCTCCCGTGGACTGACTTCGTATAGTGATCCTACGATGGATTGATTACCCAAGGACCTAGGGCTCTGAGCTGTGCCATTAACAACAGTCGCATTTCTGTCATCTCGCCATAGACTTGTAGCAGCCATACGGGCCTCTTGTGGGCTGAGTGATCCTACGATGGATTGGTTTCCCAAGGACCTAGGGCTCTGAGCTGTGACATTAGCACCAGTCGCACATTTGTCATCTAGCCATAGACGTGTAGCGGCCATACGGGCCTCCCGCGGACTGAGTTCATACAGTGATCCTACTATGGATTGGTTTCCCAAGGACCTTGGGCTCTGACCTGTGACATAAGCGCCAGTCGCAGTTCTGTCATCTTGCCATAAACCTGCAGCAGCCATACGGGCCTCGCGCGGACTAAGTGATCCTACGATAGATTGGTTACCTAAGGACCATGGGCTGTGAGTTCCAATTTCATTAGTATCATGCTTGTCCTCTTTCCCTAGACGTATTACAGCCGTTTGCCCCTCACGCGGACTATCCTCGAATAATGATCCCACGATCGATTGATTGTCGTTGGATCTAGGGCTATGGTTCAGACCAATAGTGTTGTCATCTCGACATCGAGTCGTAGCAGGTATGTTACGTTCACGCGGACTGGGACACGCTGAGGTTTTTGGTCGATTTCTGGAGCGTTCATCTCTCGCTTTCGATTCCCCTAATATGGACGCCACTTCTGAGGTCATCGAATGATTTGAGGACTCTACCGGACGTGGTCTTTGTTGGCCAAGAGGAGCAAATTCTAAAACAGGTGCAGTCTCTTGTGTCTCGGGAGTCATACACGGTGTATACGGCAGTGATATTATCGATAGACCATCATCAGTCAACGTGTCACCACCGTCGTCACTCGGTATGGTAATCTCTGACTCTGACTCAATGACGTCAGCTTCAACCTGAGGTGGTTCTACCGGCTCAACCCACGTTCCCTTTGCCTGTTGAATCGCCTTCAATTCTCCCCTCTTAGAGACTGAAATACAGTTTACGTACACATATGTAAATATGGAGGTTCTATTCAATTACTCCGAAAACTGCTTTTAAGGAGGTATAGACTAGAGATAGTATAAATCCATTTTGTTTTGAATTTTCGCAAAGACTAGTCTTTTTATCCAGGGTACTCGTTAAGTATACAAATTACACCAACGACCTCCCATTTTAAACGTTTTAAGCAATCATCAAATATTTCACATTTCAATCAGTTTACACATCTCACACAAGCAATTTTCCAAGTATCGCATGTATTCGGAAAACATTTCAGAATACATAGCATGTCCCTAAAGATTATTTATCACACAGAATAAAGCTGATGTGAAAATGAACTTTTGAAGTGTTGTGAAAATGAAGTTTTGGGCCATGTCAGATTTGCTCTTTGATTATGAAAGCGTAGTTACAATACTGTAACAGTGTTAAGTCCGATTTTGGGTCGCAGAGTCTAAGAAACTGATCGGTTATAATGGCAACATATTGTTGACAGTGCATCGACATGCAAAATGTCACCACCTGCCATTTGTTACAGACGCCGGCCGCGTCCCGCCGAACACTGCCCACAAAAATGTTGTAGATTATAACTAGTGGTGGTGACATGTACTAAATATCCATTCTATTCTATCATTCGTTTAATTTCATGACAGTAGGGAGTTTAAGCTTGCAATGTTTTTCACAACCTAAACGTGAACGAAAAATATCTAAGCGATGCATTTGTATGGATGGGCGAAACGTATTGGCATTTCGATTTTATATGCAAGCTTAAACTCCCTATTGTTGTTGACAAACCGACAAACAATAAATCTTCATATAACCTTCATATCTAACAATTGAATAGAATATAATTTAAAACTGCTTCTGTCTCGATTTATCCAAATCTCTACTGTCGGTTTTAATATTACTTACGTGTTCAATAAAAAAAAATTCAATAAATGTGACGTTTGGCAACGCGCCTGTCCGACAGATTGTCATCATTGACAGTGCACTTTGTATACAGGCAATGCACTTTGAAAATTGCCATAAAACTTTACTCTTATAAAAATGTACCTCGCCAAAAACTGCCAAGCAGCAAATGGTACGTACAGGTAAAATAAAAATGCGGTTGGGGTTTTCAATACCCCAAAATTTGCGAAGCAGAAATTTTGTAAATGGTTTTGTTCTTGTCGCTGTATAATTGTTGAAAAAACGATCGAAATATGGCAATCCTAAAACTTTAAATGATTTTATTTTACAAATATTAAAACGGATATTACGATTGAAACGGATTTCGTACTGCATGTAGTAGCAGAGGAGCTCTATTACTATTTCTTGGAGTTTATTATTAATTTTCTACATCAATTCAGTTTATGAAACAGCTATCCATCTAGTATTATTAATGTTAATTTCTAATAGATATAGCCTCTCTGCGTCTTTTGATAAGTCCTCTTTTACAATCTATAAATTTTCTGCCCGGCATTGAAAAGTTATTTCGTGCATTTTAATTGTTGATTTTTGTGACGTCCAAGTAAAGCTAATTTCTCACCAATTGTGGCTTTCATTTCAACAATATCCACCTTCAGTTGAGCAATCTCCGACCTCATCTCCTCTTGCTTTGTCCGCTCTTCTATTATCTGTTTCTTTGTCTTCACCAGGGCCTTCTGTAGGAAGGGATTATGACGCGGGTTGGTCGCTGCAAACATGTTTTCATACATTAGCAAATATTTTGGAAAATATGCACTCAGGGGCGTCGGAACATATTTGAAAAGGGAATTATGCTGCCCAATGGAGTACTCATGTATCAGTAAATGAAAACAGGGCCAATGGTATAGGACATTTTATGAACGTATTATACACAGGGGACCTTATGCTGGGTAGAGATTAAAAGGTGGATTGGATCGAGTGGATTGGATTCATGTAAAAGGTGGATTGGATTGGGAATCTTCAAAATATGGATTTTTTAGTTGATCTCCCTCTAAGCAATTTCCTCCGGCCTAAAGTATTTTGTGATTACTTTGGTCCCTTTAAGGAATTGCCAAAGCAATGACAAATACATACTTCAATTAGTTGATAGATACTCTAAAGCATTTAACTGCTCTCCCTTGTAAATCAACATTAGTAAGACATAATAAACATATAGATCGGTAGATAAAAGCTGTTATTCAAATTGACGTGTGGGTGTTCCCAAGACATTCTGCCATGTTCTGTTTGAATTTAAAACAGATGATATGGATCTTCGACTTGAAAAGTCTGCCTTATGATTTGTGAAATGTCTAAAATTACCCTTGGAATGAATAAGATTGTGTATCAGGTCACCTTTCTAGTCTACCCAAGCAAAATGATATCATCTATTATTTGACATTGTGGAAGTGAAAAGAGCATTAATCGTCTGATGGGAGATCAATATAATTTTTTTAAGGAAAATCCATATTTTGAAGAATCCCGATCCAATCCCCCTTTTACATGAATCCAATCCACTCGATCCAATCCACCTTTTAATCTTTACCTTATGCTGCGTCTGCATCAATAAATGTCCCTGTATCTAAAAATAAGAAATTGACATAGGAATGAGAATTACTATAATTTATCGGCAATCGAATGGGAGTTTACACTGGTTGTGGTGGTACCAAATATGCTCACGTACGTCCATTATGTAGGAAAATCACTCTTGTGATCGCATTTTGAACATTCCAAGTTTTTTATACTTAAAATTGTTTTTACATACATTTATTACGATTTAAAATAGTTTTTTCATACATTTATTACTATTTAAAATTGTTTTTTCATATATCGTTCCACCATGCCGACTTAACAGTATACAACAATGAAAGGATCATTTTGATTAAGTTCTTTACAATCACAGTAAAACATAAACAACGATTGTTTTATTTTAAGTTTGGCAAAATGCTATGTGTCTATTTGACCACTATAAATAAATAAAAAATATACTAACGCTAAATACTATACTAGGAAGTAGACTATTTCCATTTTGCATTTTGGAATATTACTTACTTTGATAGTCAACATCAGGGATGCTGAGATCGGTTAATATCCCGACAGATGTCGTTATAATGACGATATCTTTCTTTTTCGTGAAAAAATTCTTCAACCGTTTCCAAGCTGAACGCATTTTCTGCAAACCCATCTTCGCTGGCAGTTATATTCCGTCGTGAATCGCGCAAAATATAAGCCAAAGTGAACAAGCAAACAATCGTTTGTTGCCGTTGCTATTGACGTTATTATGGAGATGTATATGACGTTATCTTCTCTGTCTTATATGACGTCACTACTTCTTCAATAGTATAAACGTGACGTCACATTTTTGTCATGGTGAAGTTATTTATTGAATTTTAGTTTAGGTCACATCATATTGCTAATTTGCTATGTGGAGGGAGCGTTCTGAGAACTTTTCGCATGATGTTTTGCCAAAACTGTAAGAAGCTCCCCCCCCCTTGGCAAAACCGCTCCCCCGGTAAATCCTGGCTACGGGCCTGTATATTATATGGAAACCTCGATTAAGAGGGGACAGTTATCCTTTATGCAGTTATGATAGCACGCTCTCGTGTTTTCTGAAGACGTGTGACTTAAGTTTATCAGAGGAACATAGCTATGATAGTCTAAGTGTTTCTTTCAGACGAGTACTGCGTTCTCGTATATTTCAAACGTAACATATTTTACATTTAACACAAAAATTAATGTGTGCAAAATATTCTAGTTAGATTTATTTAGTACAAATGTTGTGGAAAATCTTTGATATTTTTTAAAAATATGTTATTAGAAATAAAAACCGTTCAGAGAGTTCATGGGTATATCTCCAATGGTAGCTTTCCAATGATAGCCATATTTGACGTCACCTGCTTAATGTCCCGTGCGGTCATATTAATGACTCGCTATTACAAAATGGTAAGAGTGTCAAATGTGTCAGAAAAGCAGATTTACGAAGAAGGCACTTATTAATAGGGCAGCGACAGATATCGATGAACTCATAGCCGAGCTGATGGGTCCTTTGGAACCATCTTTAATAACGATTCTCTTATTTGTGCTTGGATAGAGAGGCGAACGCTTTTTGATGTAGGCGATGAAGACATCAGTGTCCAGAATGCCTGAAAGTAGAAGGATTTTTATAAATAAGAAGTTGTCACGTTGGCGAAAGGCGACGCATTCTAGTAATCTGAAGTTGCCTGCATCGTTTCAGTTATCTCAGTGAAATAAAGGAGGTCTTTGGGGTTTCTTATATTAGTTCAGTAATCATACGCTTCAAATAGATTTTACGGCAATTTCTAAACCACAATAAATATCCAGTTTCTCACCCAAATTACGATGATCCAGTTTATTATCTCTTATAACAAAGTATCCATCACCGCCATTGGCAACATATGCTGGCATAATAACATTGTAGATTTTGTTGTCGTCAACTGGTTCCAACATAGGCTCCTTGCACTCCGTACATAGCACTTCTAAGGTCTCCACGCGACTTCCAGGGGGTTTAGAGACGTCATACACCACATGGATTCCTAAAAAATGAATAAATCACCTATACTGCTCCTGATATCCATAGCACTATACCAAGCTCATCCATATGATATACCAGTTTGAAAATACGAACTACATGTATGTGTACCGCTGAAAAATTAGTATCATCAAAAATAAGCCAATACGCGATAAATTTTTAGTTTTGTTCAGTTTAGTTACCTCACGTTTGAAGAGCTCTCATAAGAGGTACAACTTCGTCTACATCCGGGTTCTTTCCCATTGGATTACATAGGATTGCGATTTTCAATGCCGCACTACGGCTTACTCTCATAAATCTCCCTACCTGATACTTGGAGAAATTCAGTAGCAACTTCGGGATATCTCCCCACTGAGCGCTCAAACGCTTTCCTTAGGATAGCTCCTTTTAAAGCAACCATGTCAATGAGATTCCCGAACGGCATCAGCGCAAGAACGTTTTCCATTGTAACATCTGTAATAAGAAAACATTTTAAATGTAGTATGTACAATGCGTAAACCACTTGAATTGAATCATCTCAAATTTAAAAATTGATGAGGGACATTTTCCATGTGCAAATAATTAAAAAAGAAAGGAGAATATATCAATGGAAATAAACGTTTAAAATTGGCAAATCCATGTCAAAATCATAACGGCAAGGGATACAATTAAAGATATGCGGAAGATGCCATACTTTTAGTGACCATACTATTTGCCATTTTTGTGAATGGCAGATTCTCCGCGGATTGGTACATTTTACATCGAACACTGGCACACCTGCTTTTCGGTTACCAAAAATAAAGTCACTTACCCCCGGCATCAATGGAAGCTCGCATGCCACCAGTATTATGTAGAGCCAGAGATACGTTGTTGCCATTCCAGTTGAGATCTGATTCCTTTCGATCTGCTATGAAATAATCCATTAAAGAATCTGCAATTAGGTTGCCTAGGTTACACTCCCTTTTTCTGGAATCAAAATTATATTAAGCATTTATTCATAAGTACTTGATATTTCCAATAAACGTAAATCTAGACTATGAAGTCCACACTCATGATGCTGTATGTACTGTAGCAATTTCAAGAAACAGATTTTTAAGAGGTTTTTCAAAGTTAGCACTAGGTTTAACCCATTTTTGCTTGGATACCTTGATCTACTTGTATGACATTATAAATGTAGCCTATGATCCTGCTTTCTTTGACATTGCAAAAGATGGCGACTGTATTGTATTTGTCAGACAGGTTTTCCGGTGGGGATGAAAATATTTTATGTGTCATGCTGGTGGTATATTTTATTCAATAAAGTGTTGCTATAAATAGGTCATGGGTTTTCAAATATAAAATAGCATATCCACCCACTCTGTATATAAACTATGGGACCGGCCAAAAGTGTTCAGAGACTAGCAGATGTTCGCATTTCAAGGTTTTTTAACATGTAAGTCAATAGTAAATTACAAATTTGGGACGGAGAAAAGATGTTCACATTGAGAGGTTTTATTAACATGTAAGTTAATGGTAAATTACAAATTTGGGACGGAGAAAAGATGTTCACATTGAGAGGTTTTATTAACATGTAAGTCAATGGTAAATTACAAATTTGGGACGGAGAAAAGATGTTCACATTGAGAGGTTTTATTAACATGTAAGTCAATGGTATATTACAAATTTGGGACGGAGAAAAGATGTTCACAATGAGAGGTTTTATCAACATGTAAGTCAATGGTATATTACAAATTTGGGACCGAGAAAAGATGTTCACATTGAGAGGTTTTATCAACATGTAAGTCAATGGTAAATTACAAATTTGGGACCGAAAAAAGATGTTCACATTGAGAGGTGTTCGGATTAGAGAGGTGTTCCGATATACAGGTTCCACTGTAAACGGATGTGAAAACCAAGAAGGCGTCGGGTGTCAGTCGAGATTCTCACCCGCAAAGAGGCCTTTCGCCATTTAAGAATACATTGGAGTATGCGAGTTTGTTGGTCTTGATATCGTCTAGAACCCGCAGGTATTCAACCATTTCTCCTTGGATTGTCGGATCTGTAAAACAAGTAATATAATAGTCAATGAGAAAGAGAAGTGCGAGTTTGATGAAGTTGAAAACTATGTTTATTGTATTTTGTTCTGAATGAAAGCTCAGAATTGAGCGTAATTTTCTGTAAAATGTCATCATTTCACAATGTTTGTGCTCAAAATAATTCATTTCATGTCTTTTTTATACAAACCTCAACCATGTCAACATTCACTTTCGGGAAACGTAAAATGAAAGTAACCTCTTGCAATTGATCCATTCAGCAAAATTGGGTTTCCACTGTATGACGTCACAATTCCCTCATCATTAAACTCAAGATTAAGATACCCAAGGTATTTTCCATAGAAATAATCCTGGACTACGACGACCTGATTTCCGGATGCTTGCGTAACTACTGTCGGGTAAGGGCCCTCAATTACTTCCGGTCCACTAGTCAACAATGGCCCTGTAATTTATAATTCATCCCAAGGTACAGGGTGAGACAAAACATGAAAACTCAATTTTTGTAATCATGAATTTCAAAAGCTGTTTGGCATGCTCAAAGTACTGGGCTAACAGGATATCTTTATTTATACTCCGTTGGTCATTTATCAGTTTGAATATTTTCCAAGTTAGCGTTATTTTCGTCAAAAGTTAAATGAAGTATTTTCAAACGCAACAAAATATGTGAGCTGCAGAGTGGAAAATTACCATTAAATAAGAAATTATTTGTGTGCCCTCCAATCACCAAATCGACACCAGTAACTTGCTTGGCTATCTCTTTATCTGTTTTATATCCAGAATGACCGAGTGCTATAATCTTGTTGATTCCCTGAGCTGTCAGTCTGTCGACCTCTGCCTGAATTGTCGACACTTCATCCAAGAATTTCAGCTTTCCTAAAATAAAGCACGGAACTTGAAATGATCAAAAAGTTTACATTACAACAGTCACATTTGCTTCGGCAACCGTACGGCAATTTTTGAATTTGTGAAGACAGATAACCCAAGGTTTTTGACAAAAAACTAAGGAATACGCAAGGCGATCACAAGTGACGGGGGCGTGCGTTGACCAAGCGTTGACTGTGAGGCGAAAAAGGTATATGGTGACCCTACAGCAACCGCTTCTAAATAGGTATTTCTCGATTTCGGGTGACTACAGTCGCTGTATAGTCGCCGTAGAGCAAATGTGATCGAGGCAGAAATTTATTTCGGAAAATATGGGGCCTTCATTTTTTTACAGCAGTTTCGAATATACTAACCAAACCGTTGAGACAGTGCAGGCATCTCAGATGTCAGATACCCTACTACTCCTATCTTCTCTCCAGCCACCGTCAAGACTGTGGACTTCTCCACGAGACCTTGGAATGTCGGTTCATCAGAGGCGTCAATGTTAGCAGCGAGGATGGGGAATGTGACGTTATTGATGAATGGGATCAAGCCTTCAAGATGGTTGTCAAATTCATGGTTCCCTAAAGCCTGGAATGGGATAATAGATTTCAGAAAAAGATGCAAAATTTAGAGACATCTATGCCATGTTGAGCAAAGCATTTCACAGTCGAATAAATTTGCCATGTTGGGAGAAAACTACGATATTTTGGAAGGCGATAGTAAAATAAAACCACAAGGAGAATGTCATGTAATATTTTAGAAAAAAATGTCACATTAAGACTATCATTAGGAGAGAAAACTACAACGTTATACTAAGAGACACTTGTTATTTTGTTGACATTTGTTATATACTCCGACCAAGGGCGTTACAATACCCGGGAATTTATCGGTTCGTGCAGTACTTGTTTGTGATAGCGCCCTCTGTAGGTCACTGTGCTTATAGCCAATTATATTGGATAATCACATTTATGCGTGCGCGCGCAGCTCATCCACTGAACGAAAAGCCACTTCCCGCTGAAATCACCGGGTATTGATCTTTCCCTTGCTCCGACCGCATAACACAGAACACCAACCACCGAACACGTTTATACCAAAACGCCGAGACTAGAACAATATGTCGCCTCTTTTGGTTGTGGTGAAAGAAAAACGAAGCAACAATCAAAAACATTGAGAGATAAATATGTCACATTGAGATATGACTGTCATAACCATAGTGATAAGAGAAAACTCATGGAAACTATGCGATATTGGGAGAAAATATATGCCAAATTAGGAGAGGAGGTCAAGGTCATAGAACTATAATTTACTGAGAGAAAATACCTATATTGGTTAAACTATGTAATGGAAAAGCATAAAAAAATAAACATAGGCCTATGCAAAATAGCAAACATTAAATTGCGAACAAAATTAGCATTGGAATATTGCTTTGTGTAGCTCTCGTGGTATGATATTTACCAACAATAGGATGTTTCAGTTGCCAAATTATTTTATAATCGGAGGATGGTTTCATGTCATATTTTGGGATCTATGTACACCACACGCTGATATTCGGTCGGATTAACATTTCCCTAACTATTATTATCACTTTGGATTTTAAATTTTGGACGAGATATCCATTTGCTGAGCGATGCACAGGATATTAGTAGAGCAGTGAACTGTTATCTTAAGTACTTGCCAAATTCACCCAGATTAATGGCGCACATAAAAATCCAATATACATGATTTTCCAGACATTTTAGATTTTAACATATTTTTTATACATGTAGAGCCCCAGTTCTGAGTCCCAACTAGATAGCGTGCCACGTACGATTGACAAACTTTTGGTTGGAATGGGAATCGTTGAGGATCCTGGCTTTATATCAGTCCTTTAGTACTTTCTTTGCAAGGTCTGAACATGGGAGGTTCCGTCGATTGTGGTATTACGTAAACTTCGTAGCTTAAGGTAGTTTCGTATGTTCAGAAATATTAATGGCTTCCATTGGAGTCCCATTTTATTTTAGGGTACATGTAAATAATTCCATCATGGTCCTACTTACATCTTTCAATTTTATATAAGGAGTGCATGAATATATCTAACTCATCAATTAAGCATTGATGAGTATTCTAGAAAAGGAAAAATTACCTTTTCATTCGTTTGACTTCGCTTCTAGTGGAGAGCTTCGTCTTCGTACTTTATATTTATTTATTTATTTTATTAAAGTGCCATGAGTTATAAAACATATAAAATACAATTAAAACACCCCAGGCCGACAACGACCTATAGGACACTATAAATACATGTAAACCATTTATATAGAAAATTTTCACGAAGTTTCAGCATTTGGCCACAGGCCTTTGTAACATATAGGTAAATACTAATATTGCTCATTAAGTTAAAAAATAACACAGAACTCAAATTAGGTCGGAAGCCAACATGAACTTACCGAGAACCACCTTAAAAGCTTTCCTTCGATAATTCCTGTAAACGTGACATTTATGGTCGTTTCTACAACTTGTAGATTGAATCTTTAAATGCACTCACCATTAGTATGTATCCAACAGACTGACTAGAAGTCAGTCTGTTATGATGTACTACTTTCCTGTGGAAATTGCAGTGAATTTTTTTGCACAAAATTATCAATTAGAGGAACCATTTCTTCAATAAAATAAACATTACAAAATTTCAATTAAATAGTAAGGTACAATTAAATGCAATAAAAAGTAACACAGCATATTGTCAAGTGGAAATAAAGCTAGTTGAAGTAACAAATGAGCAAATTAATTTTACCAATCGGCCATTTTGAATAGCACTTCCTATGTAAACAAATATTTCATATTACCAAACTTTAACATAGGTGCCTTATAGTCTGAATATAATTCAGACTAAATAGGATCATATAGTCTACACTCACCATGGCGTCATATCGCATTTCATTCATAAACCTCGATGTTGCACGGCCCTCAAAAGTAGAAAACCAGATTGTCCCTTGAAACTGATCACCGGCGTCAAGAAATATAACATTGTCATGTTTATCTCGAATGTCTTTTACTGCTGTAAAACGGCGAGCAACGCCTCCAAAACATTTATCTTCATCTTTGTCCCCCTGCGAGCATGGCCCGCCATATTTGTTCGACTCGTCTATTCTGGCATGAACGTCATTTGTATGAATTACTGTTATGTTAAAACCTGATGCTACACTACAAAACGTAAGCACAGTGGTGAGAAAGATATGGCTAAGCATCTTATCCTCCTAAAGCAATACAAGGGCGTCCTGCCTCAAAAATGGTTAATTTGGTTGCGTTATAAAAGATAAGCCTACACACTTCGCTGACCGTAAAAAGCCCCCGGCCAGTAACTGTTTTTACAAACTCATCAAACTAGGATCTCCCCAACATGTTCACTTTGGACTGAACACTGCGCTCACCATGCGTCCACCTAAGTCAATTGCTGGAGTGGAATATTACACATGGCGTTTTACAAAAGCTTCTTCGGTTTTAACCAGGTTTAAGAATTAGGTGTAATCACGATTGCGGTTTTATAAAAGCGCTTTTTTAAAACTCCAAATACCCTTGTCACTAGTTGCTGGAATTACAGCACAAAATCCGCTAAAACGTTTTAGTGGAAGGCGCTTTACAAAATCGCCATTCTGATTACACCAACATTTCTAAAGCGTCTTAGGAATTATATTTTGTAAACTTTTAGACTTTCAAATCAACAAAATCCCATAAAATGAGCAATAACCTGCCATCTATACGAGTTCAGGACAAGCCAATGACAACCCAGATGCGAGTAGTTAGTTACCCGTTTTACCACCAGGTGGCTAATTCGGTTCGTCAGATAGCGTGTCAGGTATAGTAGACAGTTCCCTTTAACTTGAATATTCATCAGTTTTTAGTGGTTCAATTTTCACCCTTGTGTATCTAATAGTTTTGCAGTTTGAAATATGTCCCGTAAAAGTAAATATTATCTGTCCAATACAAGATATTCACTTTTTGTGATTTTATTACATGGGGTGTAAGTTGATAAACAATTTTTGGATTTAAAATTTTAACAATTTAAAATGTTGCGTGTTGACACATTTTAAAAGCAGTCTATATAAAATTCAATATGAATTAAAATGTATTTAATACTTTCCTATATTATGCAAATATACAGAATAAATATTCATTGTGTCTAAAATAGGTAACTATTCAGTTTTTTTGTATGAAAAAATGTTCTTTTCAATTGATAAGAAACTGTTTCTATCCTTTAACATTGTATATATTCTTTTCAAAAAATATGTGTTCACTAAGGTTAATTTTTACTTCAAATAAAATAGAGTTTAGGGGCCAGAGCAAAATTCTTAATTAATACATGATGATATTTTCACTTAGAGGCGAAACTTTCAATCAATAAGTAGTTTTACAGAGAGGTACAAAATTTTCTCCGGGAAAAATCCGGTTCGGCGCTCTATAAACATATCTATCACCTAGAATGACCAGTTTTTTAAACCCAACAGAACTTGTGAATAATTTATAAATAAATGTGAATTGTATTATTTACTCCCAAAACGTGACAATTGTGTTAAAGTTAGCTGATCTGGGGTGTATCACAAATATGTTTCCAGTTTAAATGATGCTTAAGAAAGGACCACGTAGTGTATCGCAAACAGTTTTGGACAGTTCTATTTTTGACTGGGAATATTCACGTTAGGACTGAAGCACAAAAATTTGGATTAAACCGAAATATAATCGATTAAAAGTCCGTCTCCTTGGACTTTCAAAAATGTTTTCCTCATTTAAAAAAGATATCGTTTTTCTCGTTTTACCATATGAAAAGTTTCTCCTGCCAGTAATCACTGAAAGGGAGCAATGCGATTAAGTTGAAAACGATATCAGGACATATCTCACATCTTTGGTCGAAGGGTATTTCACTTCTTTCCATAATTGAGTAATAAAGGAAGTCCTTTGAATAAAGGATGATAACAGGGACATACAACTTATTGATCCTTCCGCCAGAGTGGCATTTCATGCAAGAAAATTAGTCCTATCATTGTAATTATAAGCATCACCATTGGTTGGATTTTGGTAAGTACATGAATGAAAAGGTGTATGTATGTAGATGTGTGTAGATGTCATGAATCCCCCTTTAATACAAATCATATTCTCGAAAAGGGTGGTCTTAATATTGGTTTCCCTTTAAGCAAATTCTTGCGTTTCTATAAGCTGGTTAGCTTAACCTCTGCCAGTATTGTCTGAATCTAAGTATCTAGAATGATCAAAATCATTGCAAAAGTATTGGCCCTTAGCACAGAACAGCTATGCTTAGTGGATTATATATTATGTACAACCCCCTCAATAAGTATAGCAAGTTAGCAACCGGAAGTATCCTTCTGCGTGCTAAGCCTGATTTGGTGAACATTTCATCTTTGTCTCAATATACATTTCTGACACTGTCGTAATAAATTAACGTAATATGTTAATTAGTGTTAAAAACAAAACAAAATGTTGAGATTTACAAATTTTCGATGTATCCATACATTTTCATCAGGTAAATGATGGTAATGATAATGTAATGGTTTACCTGATGAAGATGTATGAATACATCGAATTGTAAATCTCAACATTTTGTTTTGTAATAAAGTAACAATATAAGTATTCAAACATTATGCTTTATCAAACGCAACATATGAAGCCAAACTTATGAGGGGCGATGTATTAGAAAAGGCCACTGGATTTTGAGGGGGCTCGGAGGTATACATGTTATTTTGAAATATGTTGTATAGATAACCATGAGGAGGCCCAGAGGCTATGTTTTGCTTCTGTCACATTTGATCTATGGCAACCGTACGACGGCCGTAGCTTCTAAAAATCGAGAGAAACATGCACCATAACATGTAAGCTACGGCCGCCGTAGAGCAAATGTGATTGAGGCTACAGTAATAACTACTTATTTTAGAAGATTGACCCGTTCTTTTCCGATATGGTTAAAAGTTGCTGAAAGGTGTTAACACTTTTAAATGTTACCCCTTTGCTTCTGACGAGCAGTAAATCGTACAATCTAGTACAAATTCCAAGTTTGTACATTCTAAAAATTTAACTCTATCTGAAATGATGAAACGACCCCTTTTCTAATACTACAGTACATCGCACGCGATTTGATCTGAACTCGGTTATTTTATAAGATTCGGCCTGGATCGCATTTACTTTTTTCTTAAAGGCTCATTCTAGCTAACCACATTTACTAATTATCATGACATTAATTCATCCAAATAAATATATGTTAATCCTGTAAAAAACTAAATTGCTCATTGCAGACTGCACGTAACGATAATCTGACTTTTGTATTTCGGTATTAAATTATGTGCCAACAATCGCAACACTGTTGAAACACGGAGGCTTTAAAGACGAACGGACATACATTTTGCAGATTGAAGTAGGACGCCAGCGTTTTTCTCAGGAAAGCCATGCATGCTTATATTATGTATTTGCCGCTTGTGATTGCGCTTACGCTTTGTGCCGTATCACTGGGCTTCAACGTAACAGTAATACATACAAATGACTGTCACGCTAGAATTGAAGAATCCGACAGATTGGGTGGACCATGCCCTCAGAAAGAAAAGGATGCGAATAAATGTTTTGGTGGCGTAGCTCGCCGATTTACAGCAGTTAAAGACATTCGTGAAAATCACGAGAATGTTATATTTTTGGACGCAGGAGATCAGTTCCAGGGAACAATTTGGTTTTATGCGTTTGAGGGACGTGCAACTTCGCAGTTTATGAACGAAATGGGATATGATGCCATGGTAAGTGAATACTTATTCTGCGGAGGAATATCACAGAAGCACATGAATTAGAAGTCCCCATTAAATTGCACAGCATCCCAGTCCTATATTTAGATTTGTTATCTATCCAGAGTATGAAAACTGAAAATATCAAGTTTAATATCAAGTTTTAAGGCCCCCTCACATATGAACGAATCCACCAAACGCAGCCTGACGCATGTGGTAAATTAGTCATTTCTGGCGAATATTGAGCGAAAATGTTTACAAATATGTTATATAATAGAAAACATAACGGATAGTAATGTAAGGTAACTATTTGTTGCGAATGTTTTACGAAGTGTGACGAATTACTACTTTTCTTTGCTAAGATGCGTTGCGTCTCGCAAACAACCTTTGACATCCCGTTCAGCGAGTAATAAAGCATACATGCGAAATAAAGCGTAATTATGCGCATTCTTCCGAATCTGAACAAAGCCTTACGAAAAGCAGGAGGCGTCAGCGATTCCCGTCAGCGATTAACAACGCATACATGCGAACCAAAGCGCAATTGTGCGCATGCTTCCGAATCTAAACGAACCTTTGCAAAAAGTGTAAGGGTCAATTTACTTGACAAAACCACACTATCATATATAAATCAAGCAGATTTTTGGCAATATGTTCTGTTGCCGTGCCAATATACAGGGTGACACAAAAAATGCCACCCACTTATTCTGGAATAACTTTGTCAATAACGACGGAATCTTCGTATTTTTTTTATCAAAGATTGATGTACTTGAATTGCATCAAATACAATTTTCTGAAATTGAGATTTCTTTCTTAGCCATTATTTGTGTCATTTCTGTATTGCTTTCACATATTTTATCATTTAAATGTCATAATTACCCATTTTCCTTCATAATTTGTGCTATATTTGAGGAACTGACTCACTTTTTAAGTAAATTTAAAAAAAGAAAGATTTCTAAATTACATTTTCGAACGATTTTGTGTCAGAGCATGCCTCCGCGGAAAATCTGATATCTCTTTATTCTTAGTTATTGATGCAATGCAAGCATACCAATCTTTCTTCCATTGAACACTCTATCTACACATAAAAGAAAGTCATTCTGAAATAAGTGGGTGGCATTTTTGGTGTCACTCTGTATTTAATATGGCTCTTCTGACATTTCTAACATAGTCTACCTTAATTAAGAGGTCGTACGCGTAGTCAACACAGATTTGAAATTCATACAGTGATCATCCTTTGGGAATGTTATTAACACGTACAATTGGTTACCATGCCAAGCAATTATTGTAATTACTTCAGTTTGAATGAAATATCCCTATGTTTTATGGTTTTGGGTCGTAATATTTGATATTAGAATGGAAGGGGAGGGGTGTTGGACACTGTTCCTGTTGACGCTTGAATTTCATTTGGGATAGTTGGGGTTTGTTTTTAATGACAATATTCGCTTAACGATTTTGTTTCTCTTGTGTTTTCTGATCATGTTTAGTATTTTCCCTTTGAGATTATATCAATACATTTCTTATTATTAGACTCGTAAAACAAAAATACGTTTAAACTAGTTTTTACAATTTATGTCAGGCAAATTACACTTAATTTCAAGTTGACACAGTGCTTTAGATTATTTCTCAAAGTCCAACCTTTAATTTGGCACGATCCTGTCTTGCCATGGTACACTTCCTGCTCGAGAGTTGACCCAGTGCTTCAGAGTATTTCTCACAATCTTCCCCTTTTTGTTTGCTGTGTTGTGGCCTCTGATATTGACAGCCCTGACATCTTCCAAGTTGCGATCTCTCCTCCATTCCCCAGGAACCATGTCGCCTCTTCTGTCCTCTTGGTCAATCAGTGCATTTTGCATTGTAGGGTACCTCATTCTCATCAAGTTGTGGAGAATGCAGCATGTCTTGACTATCAGCCTCGCTGTGGATGGCTTATGGTTCATCGTTGAGAGGAGTACCTGAAATGTTATTATGCGTTAAATTGAATTAATTTGAAAATACGGATTAATAGTTAAACTGTTATAGGTCGAATGTGGAACTCGGTTGGTTCCAATTTATTTTATACGCATCTTTCTAATCATTTATCAAACAAAACATACTATTTTCATGTCTCAATTAGCGGAAGTTCGAATGAAGTCTCATTTACTCGAAGTCGAATAAACGTATCTAGATAGTCCCAGGAACTTGGAGTTTAACTGTTTGTTTCGCAGACAAATATTATAAATTACAATGTACCTGGAATCGGTTGGCCAAAATTCCAAAGGCGTTTTCTGAAACTGCTCCTAGCCCTCGATAACCGGTAGTTTAGAATTATTTCCTCTCTAGTGAGGGTTCTATGTCCATAGGGCTTCTGCATGTGATCACTGAGGCTGAATGCGTTATCCCCTACCAAGAAAATATGGTGTAAATTCTGTGTCAAAAGTTTACAGACATAATTTCGCAATTTAGGTGCACGAAAATGTACGATTTCGTGTGCTCTTTATTCCAGACGCTCTAAAAGCGAACGCTCTCCATTCCTGACGCTAATGTTCTATTCCAGACGCTATTTACCTATTCCCGACGCTATCTATTCTGGACGCTCTGAAACCGAACGCTATCTATTCAGGACGCTCCATTCTGGACGCTCACTATTAAACCGGACGCTATCGATTCCAGACGCTCTATTCCAGACGCTCCATTCTGGACGCTCACTATTAAACCGGACGCTATCGATTCCAGACGCTCTATTCCAGACGCTCCATTCTGGACGCTCTATTCTGGACGCTATTTAACCGGTCGCTTTCAGCAATCAGGACGCTCTATTCTGGACGCTATTTAACCGATCGGTTTCTGCAATCAGGACGCTCTATTCTGAACGCTACTATTTAACCCGACGCTTGTATTCAGGACGCTCCATTCTGGACGCTCGATGACATTAACCAAAAGCTCTCCACTCTTATTCTGATTGATATATTATGAACGTATTGCATTAACCCCGACCTCAACATATTACATCAAGGGCAATACAATATTAAACACGCGCTTCTATCATATCGTAGTAAAGTTTCGAACATTTTCAAAAGATGGGGCGTATATTAGCACTTTTGATATTAAGTTTACGAATTTAATTTATAGATCATGAACGTAAATTGCATTAACACTGTCTACAACATCTCACATCAAGAGCAATGAAGTATTTAACGAGCACATCTTACATATCATATCATTTGTTGCGGTAGACCTTCGGATTTGTTTTGTTTAGTAACCATTACATAATTGGATTAGCTCAATATATGTAAGCTAGGGGTGGTAGCATATATTTTAAAATGGCTATGGCAATCATTGGTAAAAAATCTTAGGAAATATATGCCATTTTCCTGGGGCTAGTTTACCCACAAACGATTTATTTTGAGCAATTTAAATGCATACTCAACTATTCGACAGATATGCTACTTTGAAATTAAGAACATAAATAAACATACTTTTGCTTTTTAGTCATTTATTCATGGAACAAATCTCACGTTACTGCCAACTCGAAAAGCTAGTTTCGCATTCGTCAGGTCTAAGGTGGATAAATGGGTTTTTGGTGGTTCAGGTGATTTGTTTAATGTTTCAGCTTTCCTGGTAGGTATATGTATTCTGTTGGTAGTATATCTTGTTGTTGAGATATTAACTTAAATGTTCCATTTAGTGGTCCGTATTTCAAATATTTCGATTTTATTGTATTTGGTTTTTATCAAATGGGTGTATTGGTTATTGTATTGGGGTATGGACAGTTCGGTGTTGGTTCGGTTGTTTTGTTCATTGCGCTTCATTGTCATGTGTATTTTGTGTTGATATCGTGTGTGTTCGAAGAGGCATTAACTTGTTCGTGTATGGTTGTATTTTTTATTTTTCCGCATTTTGCGATATTTTCGATTTGTTAAGTTGGTGTGAGTTTGACGGTGTCTCGGGTAGGTCTATTGTGTGTAAATTGCATTTTGGTGGTTCAGGAAATCTGCTTGATGTTTTAGCTTTCAGTTGGTATATGTATTATGTTGTTAGCATATCTTGTTGTTGAGATATTAACTTGAGTGTGGGGCATGATGGTCCGCTTTTCAAATATTTCGATTTTCTATATTCGGTTTTTATCGAATGGGTGTAATGCGTATTGGTTAATTGCATCAGGGTATGGTCAGTTCAATGTTGAGATTTAATTTGGTTGTTTTGTTCATTGTTTTAGCTTCATGGTCAGGTATATTTTATGTTCATATTGTGCGTATAAGAATAGTTGTTAACTTGTTCGTGTTTGGTCGTGTTTTTGGTGTTTTCCGCGTTTGCGGTATTTTCGATTTGTTAAGCTGGTGTGAGTTTGGTGGTGTCTAGGGTGGGTCTATGGTGGGTGAATTGTTTTTTTATTGGTTCAAGTGGCTTGTTTAATACTTTAGCTTTCTGTTGGTGTGTGTATTATGTTGGTGGCATATCTTGTTGTTGAGATATTAACTTGAATGTAGGGTTTAATAGTCAGAATTTCAAATATTTTGATTTTCCCATGTTTGTGTTTTATCGGAAGGGTGTATGCGTATTGGTTAATTGTGTCTGGCTGTGGTTGGTTTATTGTTTAAGTTTGGTTTTGTTGTATTGTTTTTCTTAAGCCTCTATTGTGAGGTATTTTTTGTGTTGATAGTGTGTGTGTTGAGGGAGTTATCAACTTGTTTGTGCATAACCCTTTTTTGGTTTGATCTGAGTTTTGTGGTGTTTTGGTTTGTGTATGTGGTGTTGGTTTGGTGGTGTGTGTAGTACGCATGTGGTGGGCTAATTTATTTTTCGATGGTTTGGTTGTTTTACGATTTGATTTGGCTTCGTGTTGCTGTGTGTGTTGTGTTGGTGGCATGTCTCGTTGTTAAGATATTAACTTGATTTTGGGTGCCGTCTTCCCGTTTATGGATATTCTTGTTTTCCGTGTGTTGCGGAATTGTTGTCGGTTTTATAGAAAGATGTCGCTCTTGGTTACAAGGGGCGATATTTTTTAAGATTGGTAGTAAGGTTGCTTTCGGTGAGTTCGAAGTGTACACGCATTGTTCATGCAGTCTGTGAACAAGTGGTGAGGGGTCTCTGAATGGGGACCTGGAAGACATAATCTAGTCGCCTTAGTTTCCCTAAACTATCGCATGTCTAATATGTGACAAGAGTAGTATATGTCAGTAAATAAGGCGTAAGATACTAGTATTGTTCGTATACCCTAGAGATAATATTGTTTTTGTTTTGGGGGTATGGTTGCCAAACTTCCCCTAACCACCGTTAGTACTCATGTGACGGGTAGTGTATATTTGGTAGATCCTAGCTATAGTGTAATGACGTTGGTGTGTTATTTTCTATCTTAATGATCATTTACGTAGGAGAGACAATCTGAACCCGGGATTTCGAACATGAGAATATGAGATGGAACTGTCTGAATGGAATACATAGGCCTGACAAATCAGATCAGAGGGGCAACCCCCCCCCTGGAGTTGACTTTTTGTTGATATGAAAAATGCATTTGTATTAACAGGGTACCTACTCACTCATCAACTTCATGTTAAGGCTCCTTTTTAATATGGCACATACCTCATCAACCCCCTACGTAGGCTTTACTTTTAATAGGGTACCTACCCCCACAAAATTATAGATAAATCCATGGGCTTTCAACTCTCTTGAAAGCCCATGATAAATCTAATTTTAAAGTTATTCAATTCATGAAAGCGTCTGGTCTGGACAAGAAATCTCAATGACTAAGATAAACAAATCGAGTTCAATGCACGAGAGGTTTATCCTTACAGGAAATAAACAAATGGCGTGTTTTGATAACTTATTAAGAATAAACCCCGGGAATAAACAGTGTATCTGATTGCTAAAAACTTGGTAAATGAATCAGTCCATGTACGTTTTACCTAAATATAATTAACTAGATACAAACTATTTCATTAAAAGTAAATAATTAAAACATAAGACGGGATCATATCAGAATTTCACTCAGGGAAATAAGAAATGTTTTCTTTTGGCAAATTATTGGGGATTATGAAATTGTCTCTCCAAATAGCTAAATATCTGCAACTTTGTCTCATTTGCTTGTTTTCCTCTTTTATGAAACAGCATCGTGTGTTAATTTATTATAGCTCACCACACATCTATAAAAGTTTTTTTATTTTGGCAAATCAATTTCACATTTATGGGTGAAGTTTCGAGATCTTCCATTTGTGTACGAGAGGAAAACTTAACATCCAAATTCCCAGTAAATACCCCCATAACGTATTAGGATACAGCTTGGCATATGAAATATTCTCCAAATGAAACAAAGCAGTTCTAAGAAGGACTTACATGTATGTTGGCCGTTGTACATGTATTCTTTGAACAATCACTCTCTCAATAATGTTTTCAGAATCATTATAACGGATTACTTTATCTCCAAGACAATTTCAACAAACTGGAATTTACAAAACTTCCCTTATTTCTTAAAAATGGACTGGTCCAGTTGACTCACCTGGAGCCGCTATATTGTTAGCTCACATGGTGAGCTATTGCAATCATTCGCTTGTCCGTTCGTCCGTCTGTCTGTCCGTCTGTCCGTCTGTCTGTCCGTCTGTCTGTCCGTCTGTCCGTGGACAAAATTTCCGGTTTAGTTTTGGGAGTGATGACTTAGACCCTGTCTTGAGACATCACCCGTTGTGAACACGCATCAAGTCATGCAATCTGTGTCAAATGGTGAGCGGTCTCATTTAGGGGACCTGGGAGACATACCTGTAGTCTAGTGTCTAAGCTTCCCCGAACCACCGTCAATGATTATGTGACAGGTAGAGTATATTAAGTTGATCCTAGGATGGTGACATTGGTAGTGTCACTCCTATTGCCATTTTTTGTAGAGAAAGGCCGGACATACCGATCTTTTTTTTCTTTTTTTATTGGATCTTACACATACATCACACATGATATACACACATGTTCACATAATTCTTTTACATTTTACAAATAGGTACTGTTTTAACAGCTCATCACCATGTATGAGGATTTCCTAACAATATGGTTTACAAATGTTTACAGCATAATGTACAATGGTCTTCAAAAACATATAGATTACCACAGTTTTATAATATATAACTCCATACCTTAAATATAATACATACCGTAGTTATTGGCTTAATATGTTCAATAAACGATCTCCAAGTATTGAAGGTTTCTTGCATACCATTTGAATTTGCAATTCAATGTTCTGTTCATCTTTGATTCTATATTTTATGATTTCCTTTGTTTGGATAAAGGTGATTTTAGTTTTAGTCAGTCTCGATTTATGTATTAATTTTTTTATATACATACATACTGGACATCTCCCTTACTTGTGAGTCACAGTAAGGGCCCAAGATGTTTCGAACTCATGGTTGGTGGTCCATGATATGTTCTTCATCAGCAGCCTAATGAGGGGGAGGGGGAGAGGGGATGGGTTGTCCCCGATTTGGTTTTGTTTTGGGATTGTCTCCAGTTGGAGACAGTTAGTTGGGTAGTAAATTGGTATCATGGTTTGGGTTGTGTTTGCAGATTGTGCCTGATTGTATTTTAATTGATTCAGTATTGGGTTGTGACTGACTCCGTTAACTTGGTTGGTGTCAGGTTGTGTTGTGATGATTCAACAATGGGTTAATTTGAGTTTTGTCTCGTTGGCTATGTTGTGTTGTGTTGGTTTGTTGTTTGGTTGCTCGATTGTGTTAGTTTGATAGTCGATTGTGTTTTGGTGGTTGTTTGTCTGGTTGAGCCTGGATGTGTTGTGTAAGTTTGGTATCGAGTTGTGTCTCATTAAGTTATGTCAATTTCAAAATGGTTGTGTTATGTTGTAATTACTCAGAAGCGAGTAGCTAGTTACCAGTTTCGCCACCAGGTGGCTGATTCGGGGGAAATAACATGGCAGGGTATTACAAAGTTCCCTTAAATTTGAATTTACATCAATTTTAGTGGTTTACAAAATTATATTACCCTTGTGTATGTTATATTTATACAAATTAAAATATTTCCAGTGAAGGAAAATATTATCTGCCCAACACAAGAAAATATATTTCACTTTTTGTGATTTTACAACATGGGGTCTATGGATAATCTTCCCGACCTAGAAGTCACAAGAAATTTAAATTTTATAGTTGATATACTTTTTTCAAAACCCAATTCTAGATGTATTTTTTATGTAGATTCCAAATATGACATCAGATTGACTGAGTTTTGAATTTTCGTTGACAAAAATCAAGATTTTTCCTACTCGCATCTAGTCTTTATTGTGTTGTGCTGGTCGGGTAGCGGGTTGTGCCCAGTAGGATGAAGTATCGGGTTGTGTCCGATTGTGTTGCGTGATTGGTGTTGTTTTCAGAGAGTGTTGGTTGGGTGTTTTGGTATTCCAGTTTGGTTGTGCTTGGTTGTGTTTTGATTGTTTTGTGTAAAATTGTGTTGTGCTACATCAACAATGGGTTGTGTTTTGGTTTTGTTGTTTTATTATTTGGTTGTGCCAAATTGTGTTGCGTATATTTGACAATTGGTTGTGTTTTCGGATTTTAAAATAAGGTTGTAGTATTTGGGTTGTGCCGTATTGTGTTGTTGGATTGTAGTTGGATTGTGTTGTGTGGTTGGTTGTGCCTGATCGTTGAATGATGGGTGGTGGCGAGTTGTGCCCGATTATGTTATGATAGGTGGTCGGTTGTGCCTAGTCGGGTGAGGTATTAGGTTGTGTTCGGCTGTGTTGTGTGATTGTTGCAATCTCTAGTTCGAGAAAGCTGGTTGTGTGTGTTGGGGTTTTTAGTTTGGTTGTTCCTGATTGTGTTTTTATAGTTTAGTTTTGTTGTGTGGTTTTGCCAAATTGTGTTGTGCTAATTTGACAGTGGGTTGTGTTCTTGGTAATTGTGAGTTAAGTTGCGTTCTCATTCTTCTGACACTGGTCGTGTTGCGTTGTTGGTGATCTTATGGGTTGTGCTTAGTTGTAATGGTTGGTTGTGATAGGTTATGTATTAAGTAGCAGGTTATGCCGAATTGTATTTTGGTGTATCGTGGAGTTTAGATACAAGTAGGGGTATTATGGTGTAGGTATATTCGTTAATTCTTGGTAGAGTCAATAGTATAAATGTATTTGTGTACATTATTAGTATATGCAATAGGTTTGGTACACTGTACCTATTCATACACAGTGAGATCTCGTGTAAGAAGTACACATGGTATGATGGGCGTTAGCGTTGCGTTGTTCTTTGGTTCTGAAGAGATAGTTTCTCGTTGTTCATTGAATCTCAAAATCTCAGAATGTGGCAGTTTAGTTCGGCGCTCCTCTAGTATATTATATTGCGCGGACGTTAGAGAACAAGCTTCCGGTTTTTGGGAATGCCTGTAAAGTGAATGGTTTGCTCGGAAATTTGTGTTTCTTGCCTGTTTTGTATATTTTATAGTTTCTGTTGTGGTGAGTCAGTTCAGATGAAGTTTGTTACATCTTATTAGTTAGGCTTAAAACTCAAACAATAAACCAACCACACCCAGACACAATTAACCAATACGCATACACCCTCCCGATAAAACACAAATATGGGAAAATCAAAATATTTGAAATTCGGACCATTAAACCCTACATTCAAGTTAATATCTCAACAACAAGATATGCCACCAACATAATACACACACCAACAGAAAGCTAAAGTATTAAACAAGCTACTTGAAACAACATAAAAAAACAATTCACCCACCATAGACCCATCCTAGACACCACCAAACTCACACCAGCTAAACAAATCGAAAAAACCGCAAAATGCGGAAAACACCAAAAACACGAACAAGTAAACAACTCTTCTCATACACACAATATGAACATAAAATATACCTGACCATGAAGCTAAAACAATGAACAAAACAACCAAATTAAATCTCAACATTGAACTGACCATACCCCAATACAATTAACCAATACGCATTACACCCATTCGATAAAAACCAAATACAAGAAAATCGAAATATTTTAAATACGGACCACTAAACGGTACATTGAAGTTAATATCTCAACAACAGGATATACTACCAACATAATATATATACCAACGGAAAGCTGAAACATTAAACAAATCACCTGAACCACCAAAAAGCAATTTACCCACCTTAGACCTACCATAGACACCGCCAAACGCACACCAACTCAACAAATTGAAAATACCGCAAAATGCCACAAAATACTACGGAACACGAACAAGCCAACAACCCTTTAAATACACACAATATCAACACATAACACACATGACCATATGGCTTAACCAAAAACCAAACCAAACTTTAACAATAAACTGACCACGCCCTTATGCAATAACCCAATACGCCTAAACACCCCCCCCCCCGCCAAAAACGAATAGGGAAATAGGGAAATTACAACTGAATGATAGATCTAAAACAGCATCCATTATTCACAATCAAATCACAAATAACATTCTTTCGGCCGCTGAGGAAGAACACTCATGGGATACCCCCATGAATTCGAAACATCTTGGGCCCTTATAATGACCAACATATAAGGGAGAAGATCCGCTATGGATCAGGATATCCGGCCTCTCTCTACAATGAAGACAGGGAATAACACACCAATGTCATTACCCTAGGATCTACCAAATATACACTACCTGTGACATGAGTACTGACGGTGGTTAGGAGAAGCTTAGCTACCAGACTTTGTCTCCCAGCCCCCCCCCCCCCGAACGAGACCTCTCACCATTAATACAGATAGCATGACATATATGCGTATTTACTACAGGTGATGTCTCAGGACATTGTCTAAGTCACCACTCCCAAAAACTAGGCTACAATTCACAAATGGGCCGGGTTATAATAACTAAGATTGGTAAAAAGTGCTTTCATTCTACAATATGCCCATGATCAATGGATACGACTCGGCAGTCCTAATTTTCATCAGTTGAGAGGATAAGATTCACATTTTGGACGACGAAAAGCTAAACCTGAACGCAGAAGAAGTGAGTAGCTCCCATGATGGCATCTCATTTCTTCTCAGCCCTGAGATATTTCAAGTGAAACAGAAAGATGCTATGAGTATCAGAATGGGATTCCCCTTAGCCATCCTATATGGCCATACAAGCCTCATATGGATCTATCACTTGATATTCAAAATAGCGGACAACGGTCAGTTTGATTCCTAGTATATGGTCATGTAAGCCGAATCGAATACGAAGGCTGAACTTCGGGAGATCTCCCCCCTGACCTGAACGTAAAGTGCGATGCGCGCGCAACAAATTATGTAAACTCTTTAAGTTCGACTCAGGGGGGGGGGGAGATTTCCCAAAGATGACCTATCATATTAGCACGTTCGAAAACAAATTTTATAAACAGGCCTCAATTTGACATTGAAATGGATCTCTAAATGTTTAATGTAGTTTTATGACTATTCTCTACAAGTATGGATCGAGTAACTTCAATAGTATTACCGAAGGTTTGAAATGATGATGTTGACGCCATTCCCACGATTTCAAATTTAAATTTGCGCATGCGCAGCACTGAGAGAGCACTTGCTCATGATTGTTCACGTGATCGAATCCTGCAATTTGATTGGAGATGATGCAAGAGATGATGTAATGGGGAATCCCCGAATACGATAGAATATGAAAGAATTATGGGGGCTACTCACTCCTCCTGAGTTCGACTTGTTTTATAATCCCATCGACGTGTAGATTCAATGTAATTTCAATTGGGTTAGTTGGGTTTTAGTCTTGCGATGAACCTGTAACACGAGGGATTGTGAGTAAGGTTGAGATAACATATAACTTTCTAGTACTTATTTCACGGTCTCAATCATTTTATACGGCCATTGAGATGCGAAACTCTAGCTAGCAAAAGTATGTTTATATATGTTCTTAATTTGAAAGTAGCATAGCTGTCGAATAGTTGAGTATGCATCTAAATTGCTCAAAATAAATCGTTTGTGGGTAAACTAGCCCCAGGAAAATGGCATATATTTCCTGAGATGATTACCATAGCCATTTTCAAATATATGCTAGCACCCCTAGTTTACATATATTGAGCTAATCCAATTATGTGATGTTACTAAACAGAACAAATCAGAAGGTCTACCGCAGCAAACGATATGATATGTTAGATGACCTTGTTAAATACGTTATTGCTCTTGATGTGAGATGTTGAGGACGGTGTTAATGCAATACCTGTACGTCATGATCTATAAATTAAATTCGTTAACTTAATATCAAAACTGCTTATATACGCCATGTTTTGAAAATGTTCGAAACTTTACTACGATATGATAGAAGCGCGTGATTAATATTGTATTGCCCTTGTGATATGTTGAGGTCGGTGTTAATGCAATTCGTTCATGGTATATCAATCAGAATAAGAATGGAGAGCTTTAAATAAAGGTTAATGTCATCGAGCGTCCGGAATGGAGCTTCCTGAATACAAGCGTCGGGTTAAATAGCGTCCAGAATAGAGCGTCCCGATTGCAGAAAGCGACCGCTTAAATAGCGTCCAGAATAGAGCGTCCAGAATGGAGCGTCTGGAATAGAGCGTCTGGAATCGATAGCGTCCGGTTTAATAGTGAGCGTCCAGAATGGAGCGTCCGGAATAGAGCGTCTGGAATCGATAGCGTCCGGTTTAATAGTGGGCGTCTAGAATGGAGCGTCCTGAATAGATAACGTTCGGTTTCAGAGCGTCCAGAATAGATAGCGTCGGGAATAGGTAAATAGCGTCTGGAATAGAACATTAGCGTCAGGAATGGAGAGCGTTCGCTTTTAGAGCGTCTGGAATAAAGAGCACACGAAATCGTACATTTTCGTGCACCTAAATAGCGAAATTATGTCTGTAAACTTTTGACACAGAATTTACACCATAAGAAAAAAGGCATATCAACGGTGTCGTTAGGAAATGGCTGTTGGTGTGGAAATGCGATCGAACCATCCTGCACCATCTCCAAGAATTCCGATGCATTATAGATCCTGGCATCTCCACTTGAACCATATCCTGAGATTATACAAGAGTAAGAGGATAAAATATTGTCAGTATACATTGCAAATATAGCTATAATTGTATTAAATCTATATAATTACAAAATTAATGCAGTAACGTATGTAGAGTTTACTCACCACCCAGATCACACCACACGAACTTGTAGTCTGAGTCGACAATTCCCAGTAAGATGATGCTGTTGAAACCCTTATAATTATAATATAAGGAACCAGAGCTATTAGGCTTTCTGATGGCTATGTGTTTGCCATCAATTGCACCAACGCAATTTGGAAAGTTCCACTTCTCGAGGAAACCATCAGCCAATTGTTTCCATTCTTCAGGTGTGGAGGGGGCAGTCATGACTTCATCAACATATTCGTCACATATAGCTTGACAGACTTCTCTTACCACTACAGAGAGGGTATTCTCGGCAACCCGCCAGGAGTACTGCATGTCAGAGTACTTGGCACCAGAAACCAGGTGGCGAATAGTGGCAGCTAGTTTGAGGCCTGGACCTAAAGGCTCTCTGTACCAGCTATGTTGTTTCCATAGCCGAGGACGGACCCTCTCAAAGATTTCGTCATCCATTTCTGTTGGCATACAGAGGAACTTTTTGAATGTTCTGGGGTCCTCTCTTCTCAGCTCCACCATGAGCTGATCATAAATGCCGAATTGGCGCCGTCTCTCTGGATTCAACCATTGTCTCCTCCAGATGCCACGTCCTCTGGCTCCCCTTCTCCGCCTAAAACGGCCTCTGATGAACTCATGAATGTTAAGTTGCTGCGTTAAAACTTCTTGCTGGGCCATAGCAGCCACATACTGCAGCCTCAGTCGATCTGTGTCTTCCATGACAAAAGAATTATTTGATTTAATTTGGTATTCTCTCAATTATTCAGCTTAACGTAGATCCAATTCGAAAGTATTCGTTCCACTGCGTACAAGGTTGCAAACTGCCGCAATGGTTCGTAATGGTTCGTAATGGGATCGTCGTCAGTCGCTTGATATGCAAATTATGGGGATACGACCTTATCCCCAGCGACCTGTAACGTCACTTGATGAAGCCAATGCGAAGGTTAACCGATCGTTAACGCATTGAAACGAATTTCAACGAATGACACGAAACTTTTATTCGCTGCAATTTTTTGAACATGTTGAAAATTTTCCGACGAAAAAGACTAATTTCAACCGAGGTAAACGCTGACAAACGCATCTATACGAACACTGCGACGTACTGTCACGAACTCGTACTAATGAGAACGAATTTGACTAATTTCCTATTCGCCACTATTAGTCAGAAACCCATGCCTCTCTATCGTTTCAAAAAATTTACCCAACGTATCGGTCTCTGTTAATTTATGGCATCCATACTTTTTTGAAAGGTAACATTTTGAGGTTCAATTTTCTGCCGGATGCCCTTGCAAACTCTCATTGGTTGCTCTGTATTGTAGCATTCCGTTACCATGGTTACGCATCTATAGACATCTTACCTTGGAATCTTAAATCATTTGTAGCTTTGTCATTATTTTGTCTACAGAAATGATATTGGTATCAAATTAAACCTAAATAAATTTCCCATATAATTATAATATTCAATTATGCAAATTAGCTCATTTGCATAAATTGTGACATCATGAATCTATTTTTGGTTCAGAATTTTCAAGTATAGCAATGTATCTTTAAGAACTGAAGCCGTACGGTAGAATTTCTTCAATGTTATGACTTTTATTCTATGAGCAGAAGGTTTAAGCAACATAAAAGTGAAAACAGATTCAAAATTGAATCAGAACTAACAAAGTTATTAAGCTTTCTAGGCAGCTACCATGAACGTTATCACTGAACAATTAACTTTAAACATCTTACCAAAGAATTGATATGTTTGGTAGCTTTGTCATTATTTGGTCTATTAAAAGGAGATCTTGGTATCGAATTGATCATAATTGAATAATCGGTATGGAAACGATATTCAATTATGTAAATTAGCTAATTTGCATAAATTATGATGTCATCAACCTATTTTTGGTTCAGAACTTCCAAGTATAGCAACATATTTATTAGATCCAAGGTTGTATGCCATAGTTTCTGCATAGTTTGTCATTTATTCTATGAGTGGAAGAGGTATGAGCAACATAAAAATGATTCAAAATTGAATTAGTATTAGCTAAGTAATTCAGCTTTTGAGGCAGCTTCTATGAATGTTACTATTTGACAATCAAAAATAAAACACTGAAATAACAAAAATGAAACAAAGCTGATTCAAGCTTATCGAGTGAAATCTATATATTTTCCATGTCATTGAATTAGTTGGTGTATAGAAATGATACAAGTATTTATAATTTTGACTATCATTGACAGGGGTCAAAACAGTTTTTTTTGATTTTGTAACATGATTTATTGTTTGTGAGAAAGTTATGGATTAATAAGTTAGTGAATGGGTGAATGGTATTGTAAAATCTGTTATGTAATCTATACATTTTTAAACTGATTTGCTTCATAGGCGTCAATCTATTTAAAGAGATGAAACATTATGCCTGGTCAAACATCAATATTTGTTCTGCTATTCAAGCAGTGGACATCTACATGAATTTTTAAACATTATATTATATTATTATAGATTATATCATTGCTGTTTTTCATGTCATCACCAAAAGCGGTGACATATTGTTATGACGATGACTGCTGATGACGTTGCGCCATTCTTACACCTAATACCTAACTGATTTTACCATACTATATGCTTTTTGACGAAATAAATCTTATTTGTTGAATTCTCTTGCAGAAATCGCCTCCCCTTCACTCATTTTGTCATATTACTGGCAGTGACATTAAAGATACAATTTTTATTTTCTAGGGTGTCTCAAAAATGTACCCAAAGGTATATCAACAGCAAAGATAAATCAATCAATATTTTCAGATATTTTTTGCATGGTCATTTAGGAAAAGCATGTAAGTTTTCTCTCCAATACTAAATTTTTAGTTCAGTCTTGCCTTTTTGATGCTTTTTAGCCCTTTTTTATACCATGTGTTTAATTTAACCTCCTTACATTTTGATAAGAGCCTGCATCCTTACTGCTACATTGTTTATCATATATGATAATGTTTCTGGTGGAATGTTTTGAATTTCCTTTCACATGTTGATCTCAAGTTGTTCTATGTCTCTAGGCTTGGGATAAGCATAAACATGGTTCTTGAAGTCATCCCAGAGAAAATGTTTGGGGTGTCAAATCTATATGAATAGGGAGGCCCTCACAATGTCTATATGCAGAGAAAGAAACTCCTTTCATGTGAATTTTTGTGTGGCCATTGCTGTACATGGAGGGGCTGAAACTGTCTGGAACCACAGTGTTCTCATTTGGATATAATTCAGTCTCCGTAATTCTGGCAGACCTGGTTCTCTGTGATTGTTCTGCCATCTTCAACCTTGGAACTTCTTTCTTTAGGGCTATTTGAAGGAACATGTTAAGCTAATCCCAACCCAAAAGACCTAGAACAACATAAGGCCAACAACCAAAGAAAATTTCAAAACATTCCACCTGAAACATTATCAAATGTGATGAACAATGTAGCACAAGGATACAGGCATTGAAGTAAAAAGGGTTAAATCATCAAAAAGGCAAGACTTAGTATCAGGAAGGAAACATACATGCTTCAGCAACATGACCATGCAAAAATGTCTGAAAATATTGATTAGTTTAACTGTGCCGTTTATATACTTTTAGGTACATTTTTTGAGACACCTTGTATTATTTATCATACCAACCTATCATAGTTCATAGATAGTAGATACCATTGCATTTTTATATTAAGTGTTAATGAAGCGTAGAAATGAATAGAGAGGGCTTTAACCCGAGAGTTTCTACATCCATATGACACTGATTTAATGTCATCAGTGTGACATTGATATCCGCGTTAAAATCACTTATATGGCATTCATTCATGTTATAACCATCTACATGTACATGTATATGTAACATTGATATGGCACCCATATGGCAGTGGTTGAATTGTTCTTATGTATCTATTTCAGTGGTGACTTTTATCGACAGGGATGCTTTTTATTCTCAATGTTTCCATGATCTTTGTCACATCTCCATGAGTCCATGTTCACCTCACCAGTGTGATTTGACTCCCAAATATGTGTGTGACATTAATCTCCTTGTAAACATCATCTATAGATGTGACTTTGATTCAGCTCCTCTCAGCACATCTTATTGTGATGACTTTTGGATAACTGCCCCAACATTCAGGCCTACATGTACATCTATGACTTTTTGATATAATCTGTTATATTGATCAGATCTTCAGAAACCCTTGTCTGAAAATAATTTAAATCCTTACAATGAAATAATATCTTGTACTGGTCTTCGTTCAGAATTCCAATCTATGCTCCCTAAACTACATACTGTATGCTATTTTCATTCCATATTAAAGCTTCTAAGCTATAAAAAGTGTATATTAAAATAGTTTATTCAACCTCTGTCAATCATACTACGTGATTAACTCCTTTATTTTGCGCTAAAATCTCCTGTTGTTACTGTTCTCAGTTTTGAATGGTATCCATACTCTTTGGGATATACCTGAAATCCATCCATTTGAGACTCATATTTTTTCATAGATTTTTACATATTTCATATTTTGGAAACCCTTTAAAACAAGTTCAGATTATAAGTCCTATACCACACATACTTCCATAAGATTTAGATGTAGGAAACCTATATGTAGATGTAGGAAGGGTTAGTTAAAGTCCTTCAAAAATCACTTCTTTCAAAAATATTTTAAAGGGCATTTTTCTTTGTGGCTATTTCTATCAATACACTTTAATTTCAGGATTACTAGTACTACTACTGAGCTCTTTGTATGGATTTTGTCATCATTTTTCATTGCATATCAAAGAGGTAATACTATGTAAAATTAAACTTTTCATTTTGCTTCCCGAAGTACCTACTTTCTGCTTATAGTCCATTTTCAGAAAAGCTATAACATAAACCATTCTAAGGTTGAATCACCAAGGATTTTGAAGGTTAAAAAATTCCTTTAAGTAGTTGGCACATTAGCTGTGTGGGCTCACCATTTGCCACTGGATGACTTATTTAGGGCATTGTTTTTTATAATTAATTTACTTTTTATTTGATGTGATTGGGATATCTTTCTGTAAAACTATTTGTTTTGCCCACCCTGTATTCATGATGTACCCTGCCCTCTGTGGGAAAGTATTTACATGGTGGCGAATGATGAGCTACAAGGCCTAAGTGTGACAGCTCCATCAAAGGAATGCATCCTGGAGGGTGTGATGTGACTCCCTCAATAATTGACACATTGGGACATGAGATGGAAATGTTAATATCTAAGTTCTAAAGTTGACACTCTATCTGTATTTTGAATATAAAATGGTAATTAAGATTTATTTAGCTTATGTCCAAATATCAACAAAATTTTTGTTTTCAGCTTTATCGCGTGTTAGAAATCTAATGAAACCAGGAATACTCCTCCATATAAATTTTGTAAATATTGATATGTATATTTGTCAACATATGTCAAAAAAGCATAATTAAAGGATCATATGGATCATTGACAGTATATGGTGAATTATAAAATTGGATTTTGAAATACAGGATCAAGATCACACGATTTTGACCCCTGTGAATGATAGTCAAAATACATATAACATATCCACATACTTACATGTTCAGTTCAATGGAAAAATATGAACAAGTCATGTACATTTTTACTCAATAAGATTGAAACAACTATGTTTGTTTCTTTTTTTCGTTATTGTAATATTTTTTATAATTGTAAAACAATGACGTTCACAGTAGCTGCCCAAAAAGCTGAATAACTTTGCTAATTCTGATCCAATTCTGAATCTGTTGTCTCTTGAATGTTGCCTATATCTTCCACTCATCAAATAAAGGTCAAAACTATGCACACATTCTGTCATACAGCCTAAGTTCTAATATATATGTTGCTAAACTGGGATATTCTGAACAAAAATTGATTGATGACATCACAATTTATGCAAATTAGCTAATTTGCATAATTGAATATTGTAATCATACAGGAAATAAGGTTTAATTTGATACCAATATCATTTCTATAGACCAAATAATGACAAAGCTACAAACATTTTAAACATCCATGGTAAGATGTCTGAATATAATTGTCAAATAATGACATTCACAGTAGCTGCCTCGAAAGTTTAATAGCTTTGGTAATACTGATCCAATTTTGAATCTGTTTTCACTTTTATGTTGCTTATACCTTCTTCTTATAGTCTAAAGGACCAAACTTTGCAGAAATTCTGACATACGGCCTCAGTTCTAATAGATACGTTGCTATACTTGAAAATTCTGAATCAAAAATTGATTGATGACGTCACAATTTATGCAAATGAGCTAATTTGCATAATTGAATATCATTATCTTATGGGAAATTTAAGTAGGTTTAATTTGATACCAATATCATCTCTATAGACCAAATAATGACAAAGTTACAAATGATTTAAGATTCCAAGGTAAGATGTCAATAGAAGCGTAACCATGGTAACGGAATGCTACAATACAGAGCAACCAATGAGAGTTTGCGAGGGCATCCGGCAAAAAATTGAGCCTCAAAGTGTTACCTTTCAAAAAAGTATAGATGCCATAAATTAACAGAGACCGATACGTTGGGTAAATTTTTTGAAACGATAGAGAGGCATGGGTTTCTGACTATATACGCAAGTTGACGTAAAGGGGTTTTCGTTCATATGTGAGGGGGGCTTTAAATCAAGTTTAATGATTAAAAATAGGACCATTGGTACTGGGCTTACATGGGAAGGTTTCAATATTGTTTTTATTATTTACCATTAGGAGCTAAAATCATTATTTTTTGCTTATCAAAGGCTGATATAGTTATTTTGTTCCGGCACCTGGTAAGCTAAAATTGAAAACATAATACCATTTTCCAAAATGAAGTTGGAGCAGAGGAATTCCACAAGAACACTAATAAGTAAATGTATGTATGTTGTGTATTTTTTACAATAAACGTAGTGGCCATTTTGAATCTTTGCAAAATATTTTGTGAAAACCATTTATTCTACCTAGGGGTGTTCAAGTTAGAGGAGGGGCGGGGCTTAAAAAGCAACCGCTCCAATGATCACTCACTGTTTCTGGGTCTCGTTATTTGAAAATCTGAGCTATAAAGTACCATATTTGAATCTATTCTCAAATAACGAGACTCACAGAGACAGTTTGTGATACATTTTCCTTTAAAGTGGGAGGGTTGTTCCCTGTCTCAATGTTAAAATTATTTTATCACCTCTAGCAGTGCCTTTCCTGGAGGTAATACATTGGTCTAAGATATGCACCTGTTTAAATCCTTAGAGAATAGCCAAAATCCAACACATGACTGTCCGAAATATGTTGCGATACTTTCCATAGGCGTAGCCAGGAGGGGGTGCGATGGTGCGATCGCCCCCCCCCCGCCATAACCAATAAAAAATATAATCATAAGATAGGGGAAGAAAAAAGCTTCAAAATGCTTTTATTTGAAGCTTCAAGCTCAATTTTGAACGAAGTTGCATCAATTTTTTGTAAAATTCAAAACAAATTTGAATCTTTTTTTTTGCAACGATCACACCACCCCTGACTGAAAACCGAAATCTTTTTGGCGATCGCACCCCCCCCCCCCCCTGACTGAAAGCTGGCTACGCCCCTGCTTTCCCTCCTCCTTTGTGGGTATCATTATGATTCTGATACCATAGTTTGCAGTAACATGCAAACAAACTCAGAGATATTCATTAAGTAGTTTTTGAAAAAAAAAAGTTTGCCTCTCACATTCGTGAAGAGAACCTGATTCACGAATATTTGGCGATTAACTGTATTTTATCTTTGAAAATTCATAAGATAGTCAAGCAGTCATAGTGGCTTGATTTTCATGAATTGAAGATCATTGGAGAGAGGAACCCCTAAATGATTATCTATCAAACAGAGCAAAATGACCACTGTATCTTTTACAGTATGAGAAACAAGGTAACTATATCAATATTTCACGAGTTCACTTTTATTGGCATCAACTTCCGACTATCATAACATTGCCCGTCTGCCCCTATCACCTTAATCTTAAAGCCAAAAAGTTTCATTTTCAAAAATTTCCAGGGGGTTGAAATTTGACAATTTTGGCCCAGATATGGCTAAAATCACTGGAGAAGTGCTCAAAATGGTGAAAAACTGCATGATTTTGAAAGAATTTTTGGCCAGGGGGGGGGAGGGGTTCGCCCAAGCCTGCGAACCCTCCACCCACCCCTGGCTATGGGCCTGTTGGGTTAACTTCGTTAAAGGCCCCATGTAAAATTTAAACCACTTTGGCTTATATTGTAGTCTTACCCAATGTTATCAAAGTGTGATATGTGAAACTTTTTTTTTTAATTTCAAAAAGTGGTTTTTGATAGACTTTTTGTTCCAAAATTTGTGAAATTATTTAAAACCAACTTTTAGAGGTCACTCATATCTTCTAATTAGCCACAATTCATACCAATGCATAGCATACATCCTCCCATGTTTTTTGCCGAAAAAATTAAGAAAATCGGTTGATAAACAAGCGAGAAATGAACTTATCAGTGCATGAAAATGGTTCTGAGAAAATGCATTTCAAAATTTTAGTTCTCATAGAAACCAATGGTACAATGATATCTAAAACATAATTTATTCTTCCTTTTAACCTGTTAGACAATCAACATTGGTTTCTTATGAAAGTCTAGCATATTTAGAAAAGATTGACATCGAAAAAAAAAATTCAATTTTTTTCAAAACGTTTTTGTTACCTTAGTGACATCACTAATGTTTCAAAATATTTTTGATAAACTAAAACATTGAAGTGGCCCATTAAATATGACATTTTATTATTGAAATAGTGTGTCTTTTGTTCAATCTTTGCATTGGTGTTGAAAATATAATCTTTTTTGAAATGCATTAAGAAATATTTGATGATTAAGAAATTTCAACTTTTTTTGAAAAATGGCGGGAAATTTGAATATTTGAGAAATGAAATGCTCACAACTTTTTTTTCAAAAAAAATTTTTTGTTCAAAAATCTCTAAAATCACTTTTTAAGTCCTGACAAATAGTAAATGAATGATAAAAAAATATTTTCAAACTTTAGACGGGGACTTTAATATACACTTGCAATGAGAGACTCTCCAAATTGCCCTTTCTTGTCTGACAAGAATAAATAATTGCATCATTGACCTCTTTTTAAGAGGCAAATTCCGAGTTTAAGATTCTCGAACAAGATACAAGGGGTTGTGTCAAAGGTGTCAAGGATTTTATTAGAGTCATGAGTTATTATGAATTCCGATTGGATTCTTCACATGCTGCCCGTAATGTAATAACCAGATTTATTTCTACACCGTTGCTCATATATCTAGAATTGTTTGGTTGTGTCAAGGATTTATGAAGAGTGATGGAATTATGAATTCCGATAATTCCGAATTCCTATAATAGAGAGTTTAAGCTTGCGATATTTTTCACAACGTAACCGTGAACGCAAAGCCGCCAATGTATATATCGCGCATACAAAACAAGTGCTACTTAGTCTACTTTAGGTCCCCGATCAGCTTCAGAGCTGTGTTCAGAACGAGAGATTTGCAATTTCACGTTGGTGTCAATGGGAATCATTATACCCATGTCTGTTGAATACTATGCCGGCAATTTTGATTTCGATGCACAGTATAATGCTTTCTGAAAAAAAGATGTATGTCATACATGTTTTAGCTCCAAATATCTTACGAAATGAGCTTGTTTAAAATATGTTTCATAGAAAACTAGCTATATAACTATCAATGGCATATTAAACGATGATGTGTAGTCTATGTAAACACTGTAACTGAACGATTATTTATGTGAGAAAACTACATGCATTTGTTGGCAACTTTTGCGTACAGGTTGACGTTTCGATTTTATACGTATTGCTTAAAGTCCCCATTGTTTATTTATAGAGTAAAGATATAATTACATTTTGTGTTATATTGACTTGGTTGGTTTTATTCATTAAAGTGGCAAAGATTACTCCATCAATGACATTGTTTACTCCATAAATGGGATTGTTTACTCCACATATGACATTGTTTACTCCATATATGACATTGTTTTCTCCATATATGGCATTGTTTACTCCACATATGGCATTGTTTACTTTACACATGGCATAATTCACTCCACATATGACATTGTTTACTCCACACATGGCATAATTCACTCCACATATGACATTGTTTACTCCACACATGACATTGTTTACTCCACATATGGCATTGCTCACTCCACATATGACATTGTTTACTCCATGTATGGCATTGTTTACTCCACATATGGCATTGTTTACTTAACACTTGGCATAATTCACTCCACATATGGCATTGTTTACTCCACATATGACACAGCTCTCACTCTCGATATATGGCGTAGATGCTTAAGCTTCTCGTTCAATTTTGTTCCTCTGTGTATTCCAGGCTTTAGGAAACCATGAATTTGACAACCATCTGGAAGGCTTGATCCCATTCATCAATAACGTCACATTCCCCATCCTCGCTGCTAACATTGACGCCTCTGATGAACCGACATTCCAAGGTCTCGTGAAGAAGTACACAGTCTTGACGGTGGCTGGAGAGAAGATAGGAGTAGTAGGGTATCTGACTTCACAAATGCCTGCACTGTCTCAAAGATTTGGTAAGTTATAAAATATTAGAGATCTCCCATAATTTGAATAGGTGACGGTGAACGTAATGCAGTCGGGCACACACTGGAAGGGGCTGGAGCTTCTACTGGGGGGTCATACACTAATTGGCTGTTCAATCTTCCCTGTTAGTTCCACCACAGTGCTATTTCACGATAGACCCCTGCTATAATATCCCATCTTCCATGGATCGTCTCATTCTGCACATACTGCTGTGCTTATTTCAACGGATTCGACTCTACCATGCTCTTATAACATTGATTTTCTAGCATTTCTTCGGCATAACAATGACAATTTTCTTGTATTTTTTGAGGAAAAGAAAAAAATCCATGCTGTAAACGGGCAATTTACATGCAGTGGCCTTACTGATTAAACGCTCTTCATCCAAGCTAAACAAACATAAAAATAGAAACACTTAGATGGTGCCTACATTTTTTGAGATGTTCAATTTTTTTGAGCGTCCCTTGTATTCTTGTAGCCATTTTAGAAGTTTTCTTTTTCCAAAAACCTTGTCGTCTGGATTCAATGAAAAACGCATGTCAAATTTTCTTTTAACCCGTACGTAAACAGAGGCTATGGTGATCTAGAGCTTCTTAACTTTTGGACGGCCATCTTAGATGTTGTCATCGCCATATCAGAAACCGCCGCTCGTCGGATCCGGATTTTCTTAAAATTCGTACACATCTTGAACGTTGGATACTTGATTTTGTAAAACTCCAGCAGGCTTCTACGTCTAAGTCAAACAATGGTTACGTGACTTTAATATACCTCACGTTAGCATCTCCGCTCAAAGTGGATTGGATCTTTCTTCACATTTGAAGGCTAAACATTGATAACTAACAGGCGAGCTGATAGACGCTTATTTTAGGAGATAATCGAATCGACATAAATTTTACTGTATATCATAAGTGCGAATATGTCTGATTACATGACCTGTCAACGCAAAAATCGAAATGGCGGATTTAAATAGAGAAAACAATTATTTTATTACCGGAAGGCAGGCCATCGATGCATCTTGTTGGGCATACAAAGTGGCGGTATAACACGTTGAGCCCCAGTGAACGGGGAATTAAGAATGGAACGACATTAATGACTGCACTTCTAAAGTAGCATGCGCGAGTTCAACTGCCGGCCGTCAGTTGACGGTTTGATTACTTTTTCATTGTCAACCAATATAGATATGAATAGTACCACTACCTGCTACAATTCATATTAAAATGAGTTGGCCATAAAATATCGGTCAAATCGTCAGCCGAAAGCCGGCGGTTGAGTTCGCGAATGCTAGCTGAGGCATAAACTGATATATTCACATCTTAAATGTTCTTAAGTCCCGTAGTTATGTTACCAATAACATATAGCCATCTTTCATGTTTATCAAATTAGTATAGCTTTGACAATTGTATATATAACTCTCAAACGCGCTAGATTTAACGCCTTATAAATTTTATTTGATTAAAAAATAAAAATGTATCCCTTGTACATTCTTTAATTAAGGTAAGCTTAAATTCCTGGACGAAATCGAGACAATCCAAGCAGAGGTCGACAAATTGACAGCTCAGGGAATCAACAAGATTATAGCACTCGGTCATTCTGGATATAAAACAGATAAAGAGATAGCCAAGCAGGTTACTGGTGTCGATTTGGTAATAGGAGGGCACACGAATAATTTCCTATTTAACGGTAATTTTCTTCTCTTCATATTACATTTTTTTGCATTTCAAATCGATTCTACATAAATATTATACTGGTTCTTATGGTCGTAGAATAATACGTTCCACGGTTCAAATATTGCTATACCGTGTTTCCTACATAGGCTACTAGATATAGTATATTGACACAATCATATGATAAATTATCAATGGGAATTCTTATCTCTCACCATGGGCTTTCAACAGACTAAGATATGGAGCCTATATCGTATAACTCATACGATATATTCACTGATATTGATATGATTATTTTACAAGAAAAATAAGTTTTAACCGACTATTATTTTGACTGTTCAAACACTTTTGCTCGGGAAAGACGAAGAGAAATTGGCGCCAAAATTATTTTAAATTCGGCCAATTACGGTCGTTGCCGAACTTTGACGATCGACTCAGTGATGAAATCTGGGGAAAATTCATTTGCAGGGCCATTGTTAACTGATGGACCAGAAGTTATTGAGGACCCTTACCCAGTCGTAATTACCCAGGCATCTGGTAAAGAGGTGCTAGTCGTCCAGGATTATTTCTATGGAAAATACCTCGGGTATCTTAATCTTGAGTTTAATGATGAAGGTATTGTGACGTCATACAATGGAAATCCGATTTTGCTGAATGGATCAATTGCAAAAGGTTAGTGCGTTCATTTTATTTTTTGATAAATATTCTGGACAAGTGGTCTACTCCATCATCTTTAGAATTAGAATTCTTGCCAATTAAAATTGTTCTAATCAGCTTTACTGAGTCTCTAGCCGATACTTGGCTAGAGGGGATTTCATCTGGAATACGTGAACTCTATTTGAAAAAAGCTGGCCGGGGTGTCATAAATTAATTGAATATTTTAAAAATCGCCAGATAAATAAATCATTAATCAAACCGGACCCAGCCCGGCTCCTTGATGAGATATGACATGATTTCGACAGGATTTCGTCTAAAATTAAAACAAAATGGCTCCAAGCAGTCTGCAAGAAAAATGGCGATGTTCGAAAACTGGACGAAATGTCGTTAACGTCTGACATTAATTAGTAACTGGCTGGAAATTCTAAGTCAGCGATCCAGAAGATGTGAACTAATACACTGATCACTTTATGTGTGTTTTGGATTTTTTGGTGAGGTAATAAGACCAAAACTCGCAATTCAAATTGTGATGTGGAAAAATGGCGGACATGTGATTTCAAATTTTATGATTACGACATGACCAGTTGTTCATGCAGGAATATATCTGTACTGGAAGGCCACGATACAGTGGCCTTAGAAGAAGGTAAAATCAGCTAATTTAAATTTACCTTCTTCTAAGGCCACTGTATCGTGGCCTTCCAGTACAGATATATTCCCGCATGAACAACTGGTCATGTCGTAATCATAAAATTTGAAATCATATGTCCGCCATTTTTCTACATCACAATTTGAATTGCGAGTTTTGGTCTTTTTACCTAACCAAAAATTCCAAAACACACATAAAGTGATCAGTGTATTAGTTCACATCTTCTGGATCGCTAACTTAGAATTTACAGCCAGTTACTAATGTCAGACGTTAACGACATTTCGTCCAGTTTTCGAACATCGCCATTTTTCTTGGAGCCATTTTGTTTTAATTTTAGACGAAATCCTGATGAAATCATGTATTATCTCAATAAGGAGCCGAGCTGGGTCCGGTTTGATTAATGATTTATTTTTCTGGCGATTTTTAAAATATTCAATAAATTTATGACACCCCGGCCAGCTTTTTTTCAAATAGAGTTCACAGTATTCCAGATGAAATCCCCTCTAGCCAAGTATTGGCTAGAGACTCGAGTAAATTTAAATCATTATTGATTTAACTCTTATACTTACTTCCATAAGTATTTCTGATTTTTTGAAAGATATAAAATACCATATTATGTTTTATGTTTGAATTTCAAAGATCCAGGTGTACAGGGAGAAATGGAGGGATTCATGCAGATTCTTGACAGTATCAAGACCAACAAACTAGCATATTCCAATGTCTTCCTTAATGGCGAAAAGCCACTCTGCAGGTAAAAATCTAGCGTATAAGTCATGTTGTGGAATTATCATTTGGCAAAAAGTTAGACAAGCTAGCTTTTAGAAATCCTCTCGGTTTGGAATTTGATTTTTAAACAAAGCTGTGATCCATGCATTTAGACCATCGCTTTTGTTACATTGACGTAAGTCGTCAAAGTGGACTTTCGTCAATGTTACAAAAGCGAGGGGCTAAATATATGAATTGCAACTTCATTCACAAAACAAATTCCAAATCGAAGTAACTTATTAAAACCAGATTATATTTTCTAGCTTTGTGTCAAATTATAATCTGCAACTTGACTTATAAGCAGGTTTAAATCGAGAAAATAAAAAACTCGTAACCAGGAAGTTCATTCATTTTGTTACATTGACGTTCCGTCAAAGTAACTACCTAGTTGTGGAACAGTGCTATTGATAAGTAGGAATATGTATGTGATAATGATGACATTAGACCTGGTTTGACCGTCAATTTTCGTAAAATGAAAACTGCCATTCATTTTCATGGGGTCTACGAGGGTTGTCCCATAAGTCTTGAAATTTTTATTCTAATTCAAAAAGATTTTAATTAATTTGGCTGAAAATTGGTATGTATTGGTATCAATCACTTATCTTCAACATGTGATAGTTTAATAACAAAATTAAGAACTTGAGTAACTATTACGGTTGCTATGGTAACCGGGGGAGTTGGGGGGGGGGGGTGGGGCAGTAATGAAATATAGTAAAAATGTAAAATGGAGCCATGGGAGTATTATGGATTTTGAAGAATGGTATGCATCTTAAATTGTGAATCACCTGTCAAGATTGACAAAAACACTGTATTCTTAGTAAAATCTTATGAAATACCTCTGTGATGTCAAAATAAACTAGCACAATTGCTCAATTTTGGTACAGAGCCACAGCATTTTGAAAATCAAAATGGCAGCGATTTTGTCACCAGATGTTAAATCTTTGCGTACAGTTGTGCAATACCACGCCTCCTTAGGGCATACACCTACACAGACAAGAACAGCCATGGAAAAAGTATAACGACAGTAAACTCTGAGTACCCCTACAATATGGAGGTGGCAGAAGAAGTTAAAAACTGGAGATACCAGCCTCGAGGATGCTCCTAGAAGTGGAAGGTCAAAATCCAATGTAGGAATATCGCCCGATATCGAGAACTGCTCACAGGGTGATTAAGAAAGACCTTGGGATGTCAAAGGTAGCCCCTAGATTCGTTCCACATATTCTGACAGAGGAGCAGAAAAGGCAACGTGTTGAGCTGAGCCAGGGGTTCCCAAATCCTTAATGTTAACGTCATATTTGTATTTTTTATCCTGTTTTCTGCCCCGGGTACCGGCCCAACATTCCATTTTAAACCATCTGTCACATTGCCAAATGATCTTATTATGTTTATGAAACTTACAGAGATAGTAGAAATATATCTACGTTTTTATCATTGTATCTCAAATATTCGTTCTATGAATTAGAATAAAACTTTCAAGACTTATGGGACAACTCTCGTATGTTGGTAATGATGTACACCATTGTCTCGATTTTTGAAAAAAACGAAACTTCACCATGTGAACCCATCGAGTGATCATTCGTATTATTACATCATAGTTTTTTTTCACAACGATGACGAGCATCAACTTCTCCATAGTGGAACACCTTTATACCAGGGACGGTCTTGGAAATCAAAAGGAAATGGGCCTAGAAATTTCTGAAATTTTCTTAAAAGTTAGGCCCAAAGTTTTAACATAATAATAATGCCCAGCAATGGTTAAATTGTTATCTCAATATATTGCCCAGTTTAGGTGCATGTTAAGAGGAGCCCCCCCCCTTCCCCGTGTACGCCACTGCTTATGTTCATACTATTTAATTTCTTTTCAGGATAAGAGAATGTAACCTAGGCAACCTGTTTGCCGATTCGTTAGTGGATTACTTCATTGCAGAACGAAAGCCAACGGATCTCAACTGGAATGGCAACAACGTATCTCTGGCTTTCCACAATTCTGGGGGTCTCAGGTCTTCTATAAATGCCGGTGGTGCGTTTTAATTTACATGGTGATATACCACGGCCACTGGTCAGTATCAAGCGAAGGTAACAGCCGTCACCTTCGCAACAAAGATGGCGGACGGAAAGTGTCGGTCTCGATATTTTTAGTTTTCATCGAATTAAACTACTTTATAATTTGACGTAATGCTTTGGTATTTGAACTAAACCCGACATGGAAACTCTGGGGTATGATCATTTGCCCAAATATCATACGTGGGCGCGCGCCACGGTTTATCGATATCTTCCACACATTAACGAAAGGTAGCAGATGGTTGTCAGCAAGTCCATTATGGTCTAGTGGTTAGGATTCCTGGCTTTCACCCAGGCGGCCCGGGTTCGATTCCCGGTAATGGAACGCTATTTTTATTTCGATATTTATTATTTTACACTTACACAATGTCAGAATATCGGCATTACTATGAAATAAAAATGTGGACTTAGTAAATTAAATTACTTTTTTTCTTATCTTGTTATCTTAACTTGGAAACCACGTGTTTCCGAAAAATTATTGTTTTTTCTCTAATGACGTAAATACCCATGGATACATGTCCTAAATCATTTCAAATGTGAAAAAATACTATCAAGGACCTTGATACTATTAACCTCTTTTTGCAGACGTCACAATGGAGAATGTCCTCGCTGTGATGCCATTTCAGAATCTCATCGACATGGTTGCTTTGAAAGGGAATATCCTGAGACAAGCGTTTGAACACTCAGTGGGGAGGTACCCGGAGTTTGCTGCTGAATTTTTACAAGTCTCGGGTAGGTTTTTTCGACATATTAAACATGTCTCGAAAATATTAAACAAAAAGTACGAGGGGTAAACCAGAAAGCGATGCATACTGGTTATCAGATATTCAGAATGTCCAAACCATTACTAGTTTACAGTGTGCTCTGTATATACACTCTACTATACCTAATCCCTAGAAATGCATAAGATACTCCGTTTGTCTAATTGCATTGTTTAGTATATTGAAAGTACCTTATTAACATCTAACTTTCAACCAATAAACCATTAATAAGAACCAGACAAATAAAAAAATAACATAATTATTACTAATAAGCCAAATGGGTTGCTCATGAACACCAAATGAAGGTATAGTAGAGTGGTATACCATATCTACTTGTTTCAGGGTTTCACGTTGTATATGACGTCTCTAAACCCCCTGGGAGTCGCGTGGAGACCTTAGAAGTGCTATGTACGGAGTGTAGGGAGCCCATGTTGGAACCAGTTGACGACAACAAAATCTACAATGTTATTATGCCAGCATATGTTGCCAATGGCGGTGATGGATACTTTGTTATAAGAGATAATAAACTGGATCATCGTAACTTAGGTGAGAAAACAACGTTATGTAGTTGTTTCATCGGTTAGTTTAAATTATGATCTATGGTGTACCAAAATTTAAACAACCCACTATGTACTCACTTTACTTTGACACAACCCTTGTTTTAAATTTTAGATTTGAAAGCATTCCCCACTAGATGCTAAAATTACTAAACGTGTTTATTTTGCGAACATTTCGAAATTAAAAACGTGCGAATTTAATTTAATTTCAGGTATTCTGGATTCAGATGTCTTCATCACGTACATCAAGAAGCTATCGCCTCTGTACCCAAATTCGCATAAGCGTATTGTCGTAAATGACGGTCCCAGTGGACAGTGTACGAGTTCAGCTATGAATCGCTCAATCTCAATTTTTCCATTTTTGTTGAGTTTGATATTGAGTTTGACCTGATACTGGAGTGTGGGTGTGATATATAGAGGTTATTTGATGGGAAGTTTTTGATACAGGGTATATCCGAGGGAAATACATAGAGATTATCCTATATGAGGTTCAGGATATTGGGATTATCCCGAGGCTAATATAATATATTTGCCCGAGGGCCGCAGGTCCCGAGGGAAAATATATTATATTGGCCAAGGGATAATCCCAATATCCTGAACCGACTATAGGATATTATCGGTGAGTGGATATCGCTCATCTCCACGAGTGAGCGCAGCGAATGAGTGGAGATCGGCGATATCCAAGAGTGGATAAAAATGATAGCCGAGAAAATCATAGGATTTTTTTAAATTTTTTTTATTCCTATTATAATTTTATTTTCAATTTTTTCCGAATTAATTTTCAATTTTTTTTTCAATTTAAAAAAAAAAATTTTTTTAATTTTTCAAAACATTTTTTTCAATTTTTTCAAAACTTTTTTTTCAAAATTTCAATTTTTGCGCTTTCGTGGTTACACAATTTTTACTTCCGTGGAATATTTCCCGTATCACATGCTGAAACGTGTAATAACTGATAATATAACACTACTAAGTACGGGATAAAGTGAGATGAATTCTTCTTGGTTCCCCGTACAATGTATAACAGCTAAAAATCTCCCGATGTCACATTATGCTTGTGTTCACATTGATCTAAAGTTTAGATATAAATATAGAGGTCAAACTATACGTTTTTATAGAAATTATACGTGGACGTGTAATATTATAACCACCGGGATGACTTTCCTACGTTTTTGCTGAGTTTGTGTTTCAGTTCAAGTACTAGTTAGCTATGGATTTCTAGTTATGTGGTATCAATAGTAACAATCTATCGTATCTCACATATGATGCTAATCTCGTCAGTTTTATCAATCGCTTTTTATGGGGATTTTAAGTATTTTACTATCTAATCTGATATATACGTATCTATGCACAAATCTTAATACTCTTGAGCTTATTCACTCTGAGCTTATGTACTGTACATGTAAATATTTCAGGGAGTACAGAAATATATTTAGTAGTTTATACCTTCATAATATAATTGTTATCTTCTAAACGGGTATCTCCATATGGTGGCGTCAACCACGTCGGTGTAAAAGGTATCAATTTATGATCCTACTCTCCATTGATTTATATGGTGACCTCAATACATTTCTTTCCCTCATTATCTTATACGCAATCAGGTCCAGTAAGGGCCGTTATGAAAGGGGACCATAATCCCTGGGCTTGTTTCTAGTGCACCTCAGGAGTTCGATTGCAATAAACCGTGATGTCTTTCAAAATTGTGTGAGTGTTAGTGCGCTCGGGTGAGTTTTGTTGTTGAAAACATGCGACCATGTAATTTGCGCTACAGGGCTTTTTGTTCTTTTTCTTGATACCTGGTGGGAAATCTCATTACCTGTTACGCAATGCACCACCACCGCGGGCATTCAAAAATGCGGTTTATGAGTCTGGTTGTAGTTTACACAGACCCCAATAGTAAGTGCTAACACTACCTGGTCGTTACATGCAGTGCACTGAAGCTGAACTTATTCACAGTACCTCCAATTGCACCGGTAGTATCCAAAGCCCCGCTATGATTTCAAAGTCGCGAGCAAGTTCCCGCTGAAATCGCGAGGAATAAAAAAGTGGGTTGTCTTTTGTTTACTTGAATTGTATGATGTACAAAACGTTTTCTTTTTAATTTTCCGCAATGAGATTACATGGTATTGAGACTAAAAAGGCAACTGATGGAAAAAAGTATCACGAGCGGCCGTTCTATGGTTCTTTATTTGACAATTGAAGAGAGAAAAGTATCATCTTGAATCTTTATCTATATATATTGTATACGTTATAGGTGAAGAACGACGTTGTCCTGTGGTTGAAATAATGGTAGTGATTTGAAATAAAAATGTACTGAGTTTCACTTCCTAAAGCTTTACAGAACACTTTATATTTCAATTTTATCATATCTCTCAAGGCCCAGCTTCTAGCGGAGCAAAAAAACAAAGACCCCGCTGAAATCATGAGGAGGCCCCGCTGAAAACATGAGGAGGTCCCGCTGAAAACAGGAGCAAGTGTCTCTCAAAAATGGAATAAATCCTGATTATACCGTGAAAATCTCCCACTATCGTACCCAGCTTGATCCACTATTGTACCCAGTTTCATGAATACATCATTTGTTGATACAATTCTCAAAAACAGCAAATACTGTATTGATATAGTACATATTATGATACGTTGTAATGGAAAAACTGCAGTATGATATTCGATGCCATTTTCCAGAATGAGATAGGTCATCTGAAAAATGTGATGAGAATTAGATCGGATAAAATGTTAAAAGTTTAACCTCATTTTCATAATTACAATGTGAACATAAATGTTGTTGATTTTACGCATCAAATCTAATCAATTCAACTGTTTGAAAAGTAAGTAGAATTCCATCATATATGAATACAAGTCGATATTTGGTAAGATTCATGCGTAAGCTAAAACGATTAAGTCAGAAAAATGTTCAGTTATACTATTTTTTGTCTCAATCTCCTGTTGCCAGCTTAGATACTCACTCACTCACTCAACCGCCCACTAACTCACACACTTTTTCCCTCCCTTTTCAGAAATGAACGAACGCACGAACAAATGCAAAAAGTATTTACCAACATATAACGAACGAACCCTCGCACGGACGCACGCACGAACGAACGCATGCACGTTTAAATGCACACATGAATGAACGGTCGGACGAACGTACGTAACGTCTGAACGCACAAACCGACAGCTAGACAAACGCGCGCAAAAACGACCAGACAAACGCACGCATGAACGGACGGTCGAAAGAACGCACGCACGGACGAAAGGACGTTTAGATAGACGCACTCATGAATGAATGGACAGTCGGACGAAAACAAGCACGAACGGACGATTGGACGAACGCATGCACGCACGAACGAACGGTCGAACGAATGCATGAACGAACGGCCGGTAGAACAAACGCACGCACGAACGAACGAACGGTCGGACGAACGCACACTCGAACGAATGGATGGTCGGACGAACGCACGCACGCGCTAACGATCGGACGGACGAACACCCGAACTGACGGTGGGACAAACAAACGCACGGATGGACGGTTGGATGGGCGCTGTCACGAACAGACGATTTGACGATAGCACGAATGGACGATTTGACTATCGCACGAATGCACGAACGAACGAACGAATAAACGGTCAGACGAACGCATGCCTGAGCGAACGAATTTCGAACGAACGCACACACGAACGTACGGTCGGACGAACGCATGCACGAACGAACGAACGGTCAGACGAACGCACCCAAGAATGGACGGTCAGAAGAACAAACAAGCCGATGTCATGTATGTGTCCTCAGAAATTCCTTGGAACATAGAATTATATAGAATTTACATTTAACTGTACAAAAGTACAAAGTCTGTTTACACATTTAAGAATTTTATTTTATGACGACGCTGACAGATGGATCAAACTGCCTTAAGTTGCAGAAGAAATAGTTGCGATGTTGCCATTGATATGTTATAATGGTATTAATACGTTATTGGCACGTTCTTGTACGTTCATATAAAGAAACTCAATATCTTCGTGGAATAATAATGAAGCTTTTCTCGCGATCGAAGCGGGACCTCCTCATGTTTTCAGCGGGGCCAATGAAACACCTTTAATGATGTATTTTGACCCCCATGGCAGACGTAATTTCACAGTTACTGATCAATACAGAAAATATTGATCCAATATGTATTATGGAGTATGTAAATCGTATGTATTGCCTTTGTTTTAACGATAAAAGTAATATATGAACAGTAAATTATGCAAACGTGCATGTTGACGCCCCTCTTTTCAATGCCAGTGAAGAAGAATCATTTTTATGTCATTGTTTGTCAAATGTATCTGTTTTTAAAGTATTGTTGGAGTATGGAAGAACAGTAATAAGTATTTTCACCCTTTTGGTCCATTTTCCAAAGTGATGCAAATAAACAGGACTATGCTCGCGATTTCAGCGGGAACTTGCTCGCGACTTTGAAATCATAGCGGGGCTTTGGATACTACCCGTGAATTGAATTGTCAATACAAAAGCAATCAAATTTGCCAGATTGGACCATGGACCATTTTTCTTTCATAAGAGTGTGTGGGGTTTAAGTTAGATATTTGCATTCTTATTGGTTTTTAGGATAAATAATAGCCACGGGCCTATATAAATTACTATTTTATCATAAAAGCTAATACTCAAATTTTATCCCTAACTTTTAAGATAATTGTAAAAATGATTGTCGAAAGTAACTCCCAAAATTATTTGACCCCGACGTGATTCGAACACGCAACCTTCTGATCTGGAGTCAGACGCGCTACCGTTGCGCCACGGAGTCAATTGATGATGCACGATCGTCAGATATCATGTTATAACAGGAAGCGGTACCATATGTTAGATTCACAGCACATTTCTTGTTGACGAAAACTTTGTCACCATCATTGATATGTTACAGGCCCGAGTCACCATCATTGATATGTTACTGGCTCGAGTCACCATTATTGATATGTTACAGGCCCGAATCACCATCATTGATATGTTACGGGTCCGAGTCACCATCATTGATATGTTACAGACCCGAGTCACCATCATTGATATGTTACAGGCCCGAGTCAACATCATTGATATGTTACAGGTCCGAGTCGTCACCATCATTGATATGTTACAGGCCCGAGTCACCATCATTGATATGTTACAAGCCCGAGTCACCATCATTGATATGTTACAGGTCCGAGTCATCACCATCATTGATATGTTACAGGTCCGAGTCGTCACCATCATTGATATGTAACAGGTCCGATAACCTGTTCAAAAGGAAACATTAAACATTCACTCATGATCAACTCGTTTTTCACAAATTAAATCTTTCCTCTTGAGGGACGAACGTCCGCCATGTTAGTAAGATCATGGGCTTTCAAGAGATCGTTGAAAGCCCATGGTAAGATTGTTGGTTACTTTTAACATCTTACGATAGTTACGCGCCGGACAAAGAACAAGTGTGCTCACATTGTCTACTGTTGATACGGTTTGTCAATTCGTCCCTCAATCCACCAAAAGGAAATTTGTATCGATAACGCAATACTAAAATAATTTGACCACGACGTGATTTGAACACGCAACCTTCTGATCTGGAGTCAGACGCGCTACCGTTGCGCCACGGAGTCAATTGTATCACTAGATGAAACGTCAGATATCACATTATGACAGGCAGTGGTATTTACCCTGGTGTTTAGATAAACATTATTTTTGATCAACAGCACAATTCTTGTAGACCATTTGTCGCTCCTATGCATCCCATAGGGAACCTATGAATTGTTAAAAACACGATGTTTTTTGGTTAATTTATGACGATAAGGGTTTCCTGAAGAGATTTAGCTGGGTTGGACAAAAAGTTAGTTTGGGGAGTGTAACATGTATTCAGCATCAAGAGTCAAAGATTCTACAAAATTCAAAATCTATGATTGCTATAACATTCAGAGCCTGGGATGGGTAGTGGGTACAGTCTCTATGAGTCTAAGATGGTACAGTCTCCAGACCCTTAGATGATACAGCCTCTAGATATAACATGGGATCTGTCTCCAGAGATGGTAGAGCCTTCAGAGGCTGATTGCTATAGCATTCAGAGCCTAAGATGGGTACAGTCTTCACGAGTCTCAGATGGTGCAGCATCCATATATAACATGGGATCAGTTTCCAGAGTCTAAGATGGTACAACCTTCAGACCCTGAGAAGGTTCAGCCTCCAGAGATGAGAAAACGGTTTATTAGTCTATGAGTATAACAATTAGTCTAATATGGCTTCAGCCACAAGAGTCTAATGGGTACATCTTCTTCTATGATGGGTAGAACCTCCATTTCCAAGAGTTTAAGATGGTCCAGCCTCTATCATCAAAAATTGACACAGCCTAGTGTCTACTGTCTAATATGGTACAACCTCCAGAGTATAATATGAATTCATCCTCCAGAGACTAATATGGTGAAGCATCAGAGTACAATATGGATTCAGCCTCTAGAGTCAAAGATGGTACAGCCACCAGTCTATGATTTGTATGAAAATCAGAGTATAAGATGGGTAAAGACTCCAAGAGTCTTTCAATAGTAAAGCCTGCAAATATCTGAGATGGTATAGCCTCCAGAGCCTTTGAGAAGTTCTGGGAACAGCCTTCAAGAGAAGTTGGTACACTTTCCAGATGCAGTGTCTATGATGGGTAAAGCCTCCAAGAGTCTAAAATAGTACAGCCTCTCCAGAGTCTATGATGGGTATAGTCTCCCAGAGTCTAAGATGGTACAGCCTCTAGAGGCTTAGAGGGGTTAGCCTTAAGTGTTTAATGGGTACATCCTCAATAGTCTACAATGGGTACAGCATCCATAATCTAAGATTCATACTGCCTACAAAGTCTAAGTTGGTACATATTCTAGAGTCTAAGATGTCAAAAATCGACATTTTGTCACATATAACACCAATCTGTGGTTAATAAATGGGTCTAATATGGTACAGCCTCTACAGTCTCAGAGGGTTAAGCCTCTAATTTTTAATCGTACATCCTCCAGAGTCTACAATGGGTATGTTATCCATAGTCTACATAGTCTAAGTTTGTACATCTTCTAGATGTCAGGAATCATCATTTAGTCACATATAACATCCATCTCTGTGATTAATAAATGGGTCTAAGATGACACAGCCTCTAGAGTCTTAGAGGGTTTAGCCCTTAATGTTTAATGGGTACATTCTCCAGAGTCTACAATGGGTACAGCATCCATAATCTAAGATCAATACGTTACGATGTAACTTTGTACCAGCCATAGCAGTACGTTCCCGTTACCGACCGTGGATAGTACAATAACGTTATTACTATTATTACCACCGTTAATGCCCAGGGCTGAAATAGCAAATTTGAAATAGAAAATCTTACGCACTGAACGATATCACTTTTCCCGGGAAACATAGCCGGGCGGATAATGTCATTATTGCCCGACTAAAGTCATTAATGCCCGACACAATATCGCTCACGTCAATATAGCAATTTAAATGCCTTCTCAACTAGTACTAAAACCCCTAGAACAGGCCCTGCAAGGTGGTCATAATACGGTTTATCAATTCGTCAAAAGCTTCGAATTCAATACCCTTCAATACATCAAAAAGAGATTTGTATTTATAACGTAATACTAAAATGTGTTGACCCCGACGTGATTTGAACACGCAACCTTCTGATCTGGAGTCAGACGCGCTACCGTTGCGCCACGGAGCCAATTGTATACGTAAGCACGTCAGATATTATATTATGACAGGCAGCGGTACCATATGTTAGATTCACAGCACATTCCTTGTTGGCGAAAACTTTGTCACCATCATTGATATGTTACAGGTCCGAGTCGTCACCATCATTGATATGTAACAGGCCCGATATAACCTGTTCAAAAGGAAACATTACACTCATGATCAACTCGTTTTCCTCAATTTAAATGTTTCCTCTTGAGGGACGAACTCTCCGTCCGCCATGTTAATAAGATCATGGGTTTTCAAGAGATCGTTGAAAGCCCATGGTAAGATTGTTGGTTACTTTTAACATCTTCCGATAGTTACGCGCCGGATAAAGAAACAGTGTGCTCCCGTTTTCTGTTTTATACGGTTTGTCAATTCGTCCCTCTATCGACCAAAAGGAAATTTGTATTTATAACGTAATACTAAAATATCTTGACCCCGACGTGATTTGAACACGCAACCTTCTGATCTGGAGTCAGACGCGTTACCGTTGCGCCACGGAGTCAATTGTATCACAAGGGGAAACATCAGATATCAGATTATGACACCTAGGCAGTGGTATTTACCCTGGTGTTTAGATAAACATTATTTTTGATCAACAGCATAATCCTTGTAGTCCATTTGTCACTCCTATGCATCCCATAGGGAACCTATGAATTGTTAAAAACACGATGTTTTTTGGTTAATTTATGACGATAAGGGTTTCCTGAAGAGATTTAGCTGGGTTGGACAAAAAGTTAGTTTGGGGACAAAATAATATAGGCTAATTAGCGAGGTTATTATTGAAATATTGATTGTTTTCTATATCTTGAAATGTAGAAATGATAGCAGCATAATTAGTTTGTCTGAACTCGTGTTTTGAGGGTGACTGAATAAGATATTGTTAAAATATACAAGAATAGCTTATTAAATAGAGTGCATAATTGCAACTTAGTATATTTTATGATTGAAATATCGCATTTATTCAGATATAAAGCTTGTAAGCTTTTGTTCAATGAATATTGCTGTCTAATTAACTAAATTAAGTTTTTTTATATTGATTTAATTTGGTTGCCAAAAATAACTAATTTCGGGGATAATTATATATTGCAAATAAGAGCAGCCATTATTGAAAAATAAGCAAGCAAAGGACCACGTGCAGCGCAAAATATGAAAATAATCATGAGGAGTTTGAGAGTTTGATCGCGTTTTCACAGAATCGGATCTATGGGGAGTGAGATTATTTGAGCCAACGTTTAGAATTGACATACCAATCTATTCCTTGGCATCTCAAATACAATATCCCCCAAAAGATTTCTTACAAACTGCTGGTGAAAGTGCAAAAATGGGGGAAAGGTGTTAAAATTCTCTCAAATTATAAAGTAAAAATGGTAACCATAAAATAGAAAAATAATACCTTATTGTAAAAATCTTTCGTTTTCCTGGATTACAGTATGCACGTCGGCGAGGATTTTTTGAAAAATAGACATGACAAGGAATGATATGCATCAAAAATTTGCTACAATGGTATTCAGAAAGTAACTACTTACACCATTTTTTCACCCTGACGTGATTTGAACGCACAATCTGGAGTTGTTACTTGTTTCATCAAATGAAAGTTGTGCACTTTAGCAAAACATTGATTCCGGGAATCGAAACCAGGCGACGGTGGTGATAGCGCTGGATCCTAATATTCGTTCGTCTTTACTTCTTAAAAGAGAGCTTCGTCTTATACTGTACACAGGGTTTAACCACTAGACCATATGGTATACTGCTGTAGGTACGATATGGCATATCAATTTTTCAGAAAAAATTACATGGTGAAAGACGTTTTAGCAAAACAGCAGTTCCCACACCGGGAATCGAACCCGTACGATATGGCATATCAATTTTTTCAGAAAAAATTACATGGTGAAAGACGTTTTAGCAAAACAGCAGTTCCCTCACCGGGGATCGAACCCGGGCCACGGCGGTGAGAGCGCCGGATCCTAACCACTAGACCATATGGGAGTTGGCTACGCCGCCTCATATCGCATATCTATTCCTACAATATCAGTCAAAACAAAACCGGAATGAAAGATTAACGTTTTAGCAAAATAGCAGTTCCCACACCGGGAATCGAACCCGGGCCACGGCGGTGAGAGCGCCGGATCCTAACCACTAGACCATATGGGAGTTGGCTATGCCGCCTCATATCGCATATCTATTCGTACAGATCAGCCAAAACAAAACCGGAATGAAAGATTAACGTTTTAGCAAAATAGCAGTTCCCACACCGGGAATCGAACCCGGGCCACGGCGGTGAGAGCGCCGGATCCTAACCACTAGACCATATGGGAGTTGGCTATGCCGCCTCATATCGCATATCTATTCGTACAGATCAGCCAAAACAAAACCGGAATGAAAGATTAACGTTTTAGCAAAAGAGCAGTTCCCACACCGGGAATCGAACCCGGGCCACGGCGGTGAGAGCGCCGTATCCTAACCACTAAACCATATGGGAGTTGGCTATACTTCCTCATATCGCATATCTATTCGTAACAGATCAGCCAAAACAAAACTGGAATGAAAGATTAACGTTTTAGCAAAATAGCAGTTCCCACACCGGGAATCGAACCCGGGCCACGGCGGTGAGAGCGCCGGATCCTAACCACTAGACCATATGGGAGTTGGCTAAGCCGCTTCATATCGCATATCTATTCGTACAGATCAGTCAAAACAAAACCGAAATGAAAGATTAGCATTTTAGCAAAATAGCATTTCCCACACCGGGAATCGAACCCGGACCATGGCAAAACAAAAATTTCAATTATGATGGTCTACGAGTACAAACATGATACGTAAAGCCATCGCGGTAATTTAGCAATAATTGGGAAAGATTGGGGAAACCAGTGGCAGAAAAGCTTAGAGCGCATGCGCACGTACTTAGGATGGATTACATTTTGGAGGAAGGTACAAGGGTTAATGACTGACACTAAGATAGCTCATATCAGTAATTTGAAGTATGAATAGTTGCAAACTGAGGTAATTGGCGTATTATTATGATGGAATATTTTAATCGGTCATTCAAGAAGATATTCCCTCTTTGGTGAACGTATGATGTCAAATGATTACGATAGTAATGTTTAAGTAAGGAAGGGAGGTCGAGAAAGCGTTCAGGAATACAAGTGCGTAGTAAAATAGCATACCCACCATGTTTGAAACCAGTGTTATGTAGATAATTGTGTATTGGGCCTAGCTAGTCTAATAGAATCTGTATGTATTAATATATTTTATTTATTGTACCAATAATCCCTTTAAGGGCAAATGTACAAAAGAAGAGAAAAAAACTTACATAGACATAGTAACGTACAAGTAGAAAAGTACATAAATACAGATGAATATATATATATATGTAACTGGACCACGTCGTTACTGGGTGAGTCTGTCTGAAATCTACCTACTGAGCAAAGTACTCCTTATAGAGAATAATCCATTTACCATGTTAGAAAAGATGCTGCAATATTGCTCCTCAGCATTAAATAAGAAAGCTAGTAAATCCATATCTGATAGCGAGCCGATATTAGGACATTTGGTATAAAGCAAGTCTAAATATATATTTGTGATATGTTTGAGCTCATAACACTTGAGCAAAAAATGTTCTTCGGTCTCCTGTGCCTTTTTACATAGTTTACAAATTCTGAGTTCGGGTGGAAGTTCGGGAGTTCGGGTGGTCTTTTATATCTACCCACCTCGACTTCAAGCTTGTGACTGCTAATTCTAAGCGATGTTAAATTGCGGCGGGCATCTTTATTCTTAATATGGTCAAGATAATTTTCATAATGAAATGAAAATTTAATTTGTTTATAAAACCTTAATTTGCCATTAGTATGTGACATAGTCATTTTGTATTCATTCCAATTGTCATTCATTTAGTGCTCCTCCTCATCTAAGTTGATTTCGCGAATGCCACCTTACTTTTGTTTCGTCTTGTCAAAATGTTTCCCCTCTTCCATTGATTTTGCTTATATGTTCACCATTTTTTGTTTAAACATGTTTTTAGTCTTTTCCTGCTGTCTAAGCTTGTATTCTGCAACTTTCAGCTGACGGCTACAAGATTATCTGCTTTTTGTGACCAACTCATTTAGATATTAATGGAATAGTGGCAGGTACTATTTATATTTCAATGAGTTGACCATAAAAAGTAGGTTAATTTGGTAGCCGATAGCCGTTAGTTGCAATTGCCAATACAAGTGTTCTTATATATCTATTGATTCCAAATATAATGTAAACTCACTTTGTAACCAATCATGTAGATGAGGTATCACTCGCGAATCCAATCGCCAGCTAATTAACGGTTTAATTCCTACTTTTTATGGCTAATTCATTTAAATATGAATGGAATACCGGCAGGTACTATTCATATTTAAATGAGTTGACCATAAATAAGCAGATCAGTATGTCAGCCGACAACCGGCGGTTGAATTCGAGAGTCTGAGTGTTGGTTATTCATTGCACAATCAATTAGTTGAGAAAAGTTAGGAAAACTATCAATTACCGAGTTAAGTGAATTGTCAATTTCTGAAATGGATTATTTCAATAGTTTTTATTCAACTTGAAATATTATAAAGCGATGCAAAAGTGGCGGATGTGTTATGACAACATTCGCTGTAAAATAAACATTTACAAGAACTGTTGAAATAGCACCAGAAAAATAAACAATTTAAGCAAAGATTTGAACATACAAATTTCACAATGTGTAGCTGAGAGAAAAAGTTAACAATTGAACAGTAGTAGGATCGATTGCTCCCGAAAGAACCTTAAGCTTAAAATCAGAAATTCATATGCATTTAACTGTATCGGATTTTAATCACAAAAGCACATACATACAGGAACAAGACGCTATTTTCACTAATAGTAGTAGGCATACCGCTACCAGTTCGCTGTGCCAACACATTCCTTGAGACTGCTGTATATAGGATAGATAATTGCTCCTTCACAGTTGAAGTTCTTTTTTAAAGCGAAATCAAACTGAAAAAATTTTATTTCGTAGGTTCACGTTGAATCAAACCATGCTGACCTTGTATCTTTTGATATGTCTATGTATATGCACGTGTACGGTAGGATTCGAACTGACAATTTTGCATACAAATGACTGTCACGCTCATATCGAAGAATTCAACAAATATGGAGGAATATGTTCAGACTCGGATAAAGAGGCGAATAAATGCTTCGGGGGTGTGGCCAGAAGAGCCACAGCCGTTGCGGAGATACGTGATCGTCATGACAACGTGTTGCTGCTTGACGCGGGTGATCAGTTCCAGGGTACTGTGTGGTTTTACGCCTTCGAGGGTCTTGCAACAGCACAGTTCATGAATGATATGCAATATGATGCAATGGTATGTCTATTGTTACCGTCAAAGTAAAAATTACCTTGATATTAAGTAAGGGTATTGATATTAATTCAATTAGTTCAAATGGTATTTTATTGATAATGAGATGTTATAAGGGTATTGTGCGTATACTGACTCTATGAGTTAATTCAAAAGCCATTACATTGATATTAAATTTTAGTAATTGAAATGATATTGTATAGATATCAAATTAAAGAGAATTTTTCCCTTTCTGCCTGCTTTACAATTTCACGATATATATTTTATGCTCATGTTTCAAATGTTAGTAAATAGCCAACTGCAAACTTTCATTTTTTATTTATAACGTCCGTGTGTAAATTGAACAATATTAAGTAAATGTATGACAAATTCTAAAACTGATGTATTTGTCACTTTGGACATTCATAAGTGCTAGGTTAAATGGTTGTTTTGGTTAATATTTGAAAAGTACTCAAAAGTTTATTAAACATGGAAATGTCTTTCAGTATATTTAACATTAACCTGTGAAGGGCATTTTTATATACTACAATGTCAAAATAAACAGGACTTTGGGTTAATGTTTATTTTGGTGTGTTGATTGTGTCGAGTTAGAATTATTTATCCATTAACTGGAAGTTGATAAAGGTGAAGGTGTTCTTTGAAAAACTCTCAATTTGAGATAATTTTCATAAATTTAGGTCCATTTTTGAACTAGTTATTAACCCACCTTGGGGTAGGGGGTGAGTGAGAGGCCCCCTCCGCAAAATCAATCATCTGCGTATGTCGCCTCTTGACAAAATTTAACCTTCAAAAAGGCAGAATTGTTAATCAGTTTTCGAGATATTTGCATTGTGTATTCCTTTACAAAATAAACGGAAGAAAAAATTGAGTAAAATTAGAAGCAATCGTTCCATACCAATGATTCCGTAAGAATCCTTATTTTCTGAAAATAGAATTAAAACATCTGATCGGACGATGAATCGAAGTTTAAGTTTTACGAGTCATATTTTCAGGCGCGGTGGTGCCCCCTGGACTTTAACTCAAGGGGTGTCATCAAGGTTCAACATGATTCTCGAAATATAAAACGTACAGTTCGTATTTTCCCCAGATGATGCCAAAATCGTTTAAGTTTCTCAATCGTTGCTGAAGATTCCCCTTACAAATGTACAGACTCGTTTTGGGTTTATTTGGATTATTTGTTCTGGAAATTAGAATTAGCAGATCAGTATTAGTCTATAAATAAATACCACATTCTATAGCCCAAACGTATCTTTATGTCATTCATGCTACATTTAGTATCCTTGCAGAAAGATACTGCCTGTTTTTTACAACGTGGGCCAAAAAAGTCCACCTTTTTTATTTCGATATAACCTTTTTGAAAATGTATGGATTCTATTAAATTTTGACAGGATATAAAGTGGGATTAATAAAAACAATGGAATTTTGAATAATGAAGGTATTCCGTAAAGAGACATCAGGGGTCTATTTGAAAAACTATACAGATTTAAAAATTAAATTCAAAGCGACAATTTACAATTTTACAATAATAATACTCATGCCTCAAATAACATTTCCAGATAGACATTTGGCCAGAGAGACATGCTATGTATTATGTATACACTAAATAAATAAATTAAATTAAAAAAATTGTAAATAATATTTCCAATAGAAATTAAAGCATTTGGACCGTAATTATGTCAATCTGGTATTATGCTTTGAGGCATGTCTAATATCAGCGTAAAAGTACTGCCTCAAATAACATTATGAAATCTGTAATTTTACAAATAGACCCCTTGTGTTTGTTAAACCCTTTTAATTAAAAAATGAATATTTATTTATCCGACTTTCGGAACAATTGTAGAATCGATTTCTTTATACCCTGCAAAAATTTCATTAAAATACATTCATTTTCAAAAAAGTTATATATCAAAATGAAAAAGTGGACGTTTTTGACCCACTCTGTATTTGTATCTTTAATTATATTTTCAATGAGTTAAAAGTTATTATCATTTAAAGATTGTATTATACGCTTTATATATCCAGTATGTTTATAGCAGAGATTCGGTTGATAATTGCGTGTACTGTGTTATAATTACATGTCTAAATACGTTTACATAGCAAATAAAGAAACACTAATTACATGTCCGTCTTTTTATATAGCTTAGGGAGCATCTCAAAAGTTCAATATTGGAACTGTATTTGAACAGTTAATCTGTGATCCCACTCCATACCACTCATAACTGTGTTTGAGAAATGTTGAAATGCGTTATTTCATTGGTCACACTATATTTAACATAATATACGTATAATGCAGTCAATTTTTGTAATGTCGGAAAGCTAACTTTTAAGGTTGATGATCCCCCCTCCCCCTAACTGTTCAAATACAGTAGTTTTCTGACATTGATCTTTTAAAATGCTCCCTCAGTACATAATACTAATGTTTTGGTCAAATCAGCTCTTTCCTTCTACTTTCTTTAGATCATTTTTGATATTATATTTATTTTCCATTGACCCGTTGCGCTTACAACAGGCTTTAGGGAATCACGAATTTGACAACCACCTTGAAGGTTTGATCCCATTCATCAATAACGTCACATTCCCTATCCTCGCTGCTAACATAGACGCCTCTGATGAACCGACATTCCAAGGTCTCGTGAAGAAGTCCACAGTCTTGACGGTGGCTGGAGAAAAGATAGGAGTAGTAGGGTATCTGACATCTGAGATGCCTGCACTGTCTCAAAGATTTGGTGAGAACTACACCCCCTCCGTTAGTATAATCCCCCGTAAAATCCCCTTCTCCATTACATGGCCCCATGACAAAATCTATTCTAAGTAATAGAACTCTATTCTCTGTATTTTCATCGTTGCAATGTTACAATGTTTTAACCTTTCAAATTTTAGAATACCGCTGGCTATGTACTATTCATGAAAAATACAAAGAAGATGTTTTGTATTTTGAAGAATATCCTTAAGTTTATTCAAAATGAAACTAAAACTCTAGATCGGAATTCAAGATCTACTATTGAAGAATACCTCTACCCCTGCGTGAAGTCATATTCAAATTGCAACTATAAGTGTGGGATGAATTTTCAGACTTGGTCGTTGTTGATAACTTTTTGATTGATTGATAGTGACGTATAGCATAAATGGCTGAGACATCTGCATGAGTTTGATGGTGAGCGTATGAAACGCCCTGAACACCACCCTCCAAAAGTTTGGAAAAATAAACTCTCCTAACGGACAACAAAGCTGTTTATATTCATAGCGATTTTATGATTGAATCAAAGTCATAATTTTCGCAATTTTGGATATTCCATTGAAATCACAGAAAAAAGGTTCAGATCGCAACCAATGATATATCATTGTATATTTTAAGCATAGGATGTGTTTATTTTCCGGGAAATCTAAGCATCTGATAAGAGATAACCACATTTCAAACAACAAAATTGATTCAATAAACGTTAGTAATGGTGTCCAATTATCCACAACAGATGTGGAATTCGAAGAACGAAGTTAATTTCGTTAAGGGGAGGAGGATATACATGATGTACGATGATTTGATTCCGGAAGATAGTTGATAATTTGAATATTAGTATACGATAGACGATTTAAAATTTTAAATTTCGTAACATGAGAGAAGGGGTCAAACTGTAACGAAATTAACCTTGATTCTCAATATTAACACAACTATTGGTAATTAACATCGTATATTACAACAAAACGTTGTCAATTACCAGAAATACTCAGAAAATAATTAAGTACAGAGTACAGACCCTCCCCCCGATCCTACATAATCCACTTGGATTAATTCCGAAGATAAAGTCGTTCATCTATCAATCATTTTAATGTACATTTTATCAATTATACTCGTATATTCCCCATCTTCGATTTCCAAGGTGTTATAACACACCATTGCAAGTTCTAATACAGAGATAAGTTCATATAGAGATAAAAAATGATATGAATAGATTTATTCGGGTATTCCGTCTGCAACACTTTGAGTGCACAACTTAATCACATGTCGATAAACTTCAATTCTACGAGGGTTGTAAAAAACTTGGAAACGCGTAAATCATGTTTCTGAAAATATCAAGTTTAAAAATTGCGTTCCAAGTAAGCAGCATGACTTTTGAATTGAATTTACTAAAGATTCAATTATAAAAGACACTTCATTCACTTTCAGCAACAGCAATATTCGCGAATGCAACTTTCGGCTGTCGGCTATCGGATTAACTTACTATTTCATGGGTAACTCATTTAAATATGAAAAGTACCTGCCACTATTCCATTCATATTTAAATGGGTTGGTCATAAAATTGTGTGTTTATCCGGTAGCCGATAGCCGAAGGTTGCATTCGTGAATAGAAGCTTAGTTGCACGTCTGTTATAACATGCAAGAGCAATGACAAAACATTGATATTAGATTTTGGACATATGCTGGGCAATTTATATTTTACAAGGTACCATTTTAAGTGCGATATATCACAATTTATGTTGTTTAGTTATTCCAGCGAACAAGTCACATTACTTTTTTTAATTTAGGAAAGCTGAAATTCTTGGATGAAGTGTCGACAATTCAGGCAGAGGTGGACAGATTGACAGCTCAGGGAATCAACAAGATTATAGCACTCGGTCATTCTGGATATAAAACAGACAAGGAGATAGCCAAGCAGGTTACCGGTGTCGATTTGGTAATTGGAGGGCACACGAATAATTTCCTATATAATGGTATGTTTTTTTTCAATTTTAACCCAATAATGATATTGAATAAGCTAGAACAATCTAGTGGATTGTGCCACCTATCGGCTAAATACACATATGTTACTTTTGTCCTATGTATGAATTAATGAATTTGAAAAATATTCAAACATGGCTACCTACTGATATCACGATAGATCCACACTTTCAATTTATATTTTCTAGGTCCTTTATTGACTGAGGGTCCTGAAAAAATAGAAGACACTTATCCCGTAGTTGTAACTCAGGACTCGGGATCACAGGCCTTAGTAGTCCAGGACTATTATTACGGGAAATATCTGGGATATTTAAACCTGGTGTTTGATGACAACGGAGTTGTGACATCATACAATGGGAACCCCATTCTCCTTAATGGGTCAATAGCAAGGGGTTTGTATGATTATATTTAGAAAATACGCAAGATTTGAGCTAAAGTCCACAATACAGGGTAAAAATTGTACTGAACGAAAACAAACTATACTATACCCGTAAGTTGTTTTTCCACAGATGTATTTTTTGTGTATAGCTTTTTCCCATTCATCTCATATTTGAATGTGTCGATCACTAAATGTATTGGAAGAATCAAAGTTCATAGTTTTTTAATTATCTTGTGTTTGGACGAGTAAATTCTGAGTTGGCGAGCATAATCGATGGTAGTCACACTAAGTGTCTCAAATGTTCTCTTGCAGACCCTCAGATGCAAGAAGAGATGCTTGGATATTTAAACAATCTAGCTTCTCTGAGGAACGACACAATTACATACTCGAACGTCTTCTTAAATGGAGAGAAACCAACATGCAGGTATTACTCGTAATTATCATAATGTGTGTAAACTTGTAATTATCATAATGTGTGTCAACTCGTAATTATCACAATGTGTGTCAACTCGTAATAATCATAATGTGTATAAACTCGTAATTATCTGTGTATAAACTCGTAATTATCATAATGTGTGCAAACTCGTAATTATCACAATGTGTGTAAACTCGTAATTATCATAATGTGTGTAAACTCGTAATTATCACAATGTGTGTAAACTCGTAATTATCACAATGTGTGTAAATTCGTAATAATCATAATCTGTGTAAACAAGAGCGTAAAAAACGATAAAGACCAAAAATATTACAAAATGTGAGCGAATGAAAAAACTGGTTCAGAACAAATGAGTGGTGGTCGTGTACACTTCCCTCTCATAGAAATTCCCTTTCGGAATACGTGCAAGAGCTTGTTTATGTTTCGGAATGTTATCTTAAAAATCAAGCAACAAAATAAGAATGAAACATAAACAGACTTCAACCTATACAATGGATTCTCTCGTCTGTCAAACTCATGGAGCGGTTTGTAAACAAAATAATATATTTCAGGTATCATGAATGTAACCTTGGTAACCTCATAGCGGATGCTTATCTAGATTATTTCATCTCGAAGCAAACGTCCTCGGAAACCAGTTGGAATGGAAACGATGTTGCTCTGTGTATACACAATGCAGGAGGAATACGCTCTTCTATAGCTGCTGGAGGTTTGTTTATTTTTGATTGTTTAATTGTTAACTTTCTTGTTGAAATGCTAACAACGTCAATGATTGGGAATGCACCATTCTGGAGAGATGTGTGTTCTTTATTGAGTCTGCTGGAGATTGTTTTTATGCGCCGATTGCTTTTTGTCTGTCGACAGACTAAGTCACAATGAATAAATATTTACCAATAATTTTTTGTAAGAAAATACGTAATAAAACACATGGAGAGCCCAGAGCCTAGCCTAACGTAACGTAGATAGCAGCTAGTAATGTGAATAACAACGCATTTGTTTAGCATAGACAATGTACAGGCTCGTAGCCAAGTGGACGGAGCTGGGGTAGAAGTTTTTTTACCATTCTGTTCTGAGCACTTTTCACATACAGATTAAAACTGTCAAAAAGCCCACCCCCCCCCCCCCTGGTAAAATCGTATTTTACAAGTTGTTTGTTAAATTCAATTTTAGATGTAACAATGGAGCATATACTCACCGTGATGCCATTCCAGAACCTTATAGACATGGTGGCCCTCACCGGGGACATATTGCGTCAAACCTTCGAGCATTCCGCTAGCCGCCTTACCGAGAGTAGTGGTACTGGTAGATTTCTACAACTCTCAGGTGAGTGACGGGGAGTATACAAGAGGAGGAAATACCCCAGAGTCCAAAGATGAACCTTTCCATGTAAACCCATGAATCATGAGAAACTGTACCTGGAAGTAGGTTCGTCTATGAATTCTGGGATGTTCCCACCTCTGGATTGAATAACGAATTATAATCACAGGTTACTTTTAGGCCAATATAAAGGTGGCAGCAGTGATAGAATTTTATAGTAATTCAGTCTCTTCAGATTGCATGCAGTAGTGCCATCTTTTTTAAATATTTCAATCGCCCTTCAGCCAATGAAAATTATCGAATCAACTAGTCACGCCACTAGTTGACAGACCGATGGGGCATGCTAGGAAACAACATATTCTTTTAATAGTATTGTGTGACCAATACTCCCTCTGTGGTCATAGCTACTTTCGATAACCTCTATAAATGCATGGACCATGATAAATGTTACATTCATTTTGATCAAAATCATAAATTAAAAAGTAACGAAATTTTTAATTCAGGTTTTCACGTCGTGTATGATATCACTAAGCCTATTGGAAGCCGCGTAGAGAAACTGGAGGTTCTTTGTTCAGATTGCCTGGATCCCGTCCTTTTACCCATAGATCCAGTTAAAGTGTACAACGTCATCATGCCGTCGTACATTGCCAATGGGGGCGATGGATACTTCATTATACGAGATAACAAGCTAGATCATCGGAATTTAGGTTTGTTTTTTGGCTAGTGCATGTCATATCAAACTAGATCATCAAGAGTCACTATTTGTTTGTTGAAAATGTCATGGTCAAAACTACAGAACTCGCATATTTTCAGCACGTGTCTTCCAAACTTGTAGAAAAAACATTAAGAGTGAAACGTTTCAACGTCTTCTCTAGGTCACCATAGCAACCAATTTGCTCACTTGACCAACAATAACAAACATATCAGTATATGTGTACTCAAAACGTGTAATATGTATGCTCAATACGGACAAAAAATCGATGTTTTTCAAAATAACTAAAATAATGCACACTAATTTGTTCCAGGGTTACTAGACACCGACGTTTTCCTGCAGTATCTAAAGAAAACAAACAACCTCTACCCGTCAACCCAGAAACGTATCATAACAAGAGACGCCTCTGACGTCACAACAGACTTTCCACAATCACATATGACGTCACAATTACCTTGTGTCAATGACGCTTCGTCAATTAATCGCGTTTCACTTATGTGCCTACTAACAATAGTGATGTATTTTACTTGATGATTGTGTATACTATCTGTCACGCCTAACCATCGACAAGGTACAGTGACAAAATATACCGTAGTACACTTTAGATGTGCGATGTCACTATTTAACCGATTTAAAGCAAAGACAATGATGTAGGTTTGATGTAGGTTTTAAAAAAATAATCTGAGGAAAACATTAGGGATTTCTCGATTGATTTTTTGTGTCTTCGTTTTGGAAGACATTTAACTTTCTAATTAAGCCTACGTTAAAAGATTTTCGAACAGTGCTCGATTTTTTTCGTAGTCAGTATTCCTCAGATTATTTTTAAGACCTACATCAAACCTACATCATTGTCTTTGCTTCAAATCAGTTAAATAGTGACATCGTACATCTAGAGTGTACTACGGTATATTTTGTCACTGTGCCTTGTCGATGGTTAGGCGTTTCTGTACAAAATATTTGAATCCCCTAATCATCATGATAAATAAATCATTAATTAAGTCTGGATATAAAAATAAGCGAGGCAAATAGTTGATAAGCCGAGGCAAACATCTAGTTAAAAAGCAATAGGCCTACTATGAATGAGGCTCAAGTTTGCCTGCCTCAAACTTGACTATGTCAACCACGCCCGCGAAAAAGGCTATTTACCTCACAGTAAGAAAGGTCCTTACCTATTAGGGCCTGCCTTTGGACCTCGTCTCATTGTGAACACCGGGGTGAACACATTTACCCTTACAGTTAGGCCTGGATAGACCTACATATACTATACCCAGTTGGCTAGATTCCAAGATTAGCTATTCAAGGAAAATGAACATCAAACAATAGCCTACTATTATCTGTTTAAATTATTATTATTTATAGGCGGTTATCAACATAATAAAATTGTACAAATTGTAATTACTTGCAGTGTAATACATACTCTTTATATACAAGAGATGTACATATACAATGAAATAAACTATATTTTGAAAAATAGAATTTAGATCTTAACCCTCCAATTACCAGGGAGCACAACCGAAGCATAACATAGTAAGACTTGGGTAAAGAGTTCTGGTTTTGTAGTGATTTCACATTACAATGTGCCTTCATATACATGCCACATCCTGAAAATACACCTTGTCTGAAAATACAAGAGACACATAATAAAAGACACATCCTGAAAATAAACAGTGTCTTACGTGAACGTATATATCGAAGTTTATGAAATGTTAAATTTATATCAGAAACCCATCAATGAGCGTCCGCCATCATTTACAATGACTTCACCATTCATCATAGCCTACACGACGCGTCTGACGTCAAGAACGTAATCATCTTTGCACAATCGTCGACTGTTCCAAGCCTTTTTAGGGGAACGCCCTTTGAACCTCGCTCATAGAACGCTGATTTGTCATCCCCCGGTTTTATAAGCCCCGAGCGTTCGTGTATCATAGTCGGTACGATATGTGGCGCCAGCGCGTTGACTCTCACGCCCTTCGGTCCCATCTCTAGCGCCGCGCATTGCGTGAACATATTCAACGCCGCCTTTGCAATAGCGTAAAATGGAAGCCGCGGTGATGGTCTCACCCCTGATACTGCAGAAATGTTTAAAATGTTCCCATGTGCCTTTTGAAGCTCTGGAAAGCATAACTGAGACAGCCTCACGGGTGCCCTTAACGAGAGATCCATTTGTTCATCATACGATTCCATTCCCGATCCAGTAATTGTCGCTCCAACTGTCCCACCTCCTGCGTTATTAACAAGCACGTCGATCTTCCCGAATTCTGCCATTGCTGTATCTACGACAGTCTTCAATGTTCCCTCATCCGTAATATCCCCATATACACTTGGAAACTTAGCAATTTTGTCACATGCGGCGTCTTTACACATCTGAACCGTATTTTGGATCGCTTCTTCATCACGTCCATGGATTAATACGCTCGCCCCGCATTTGGCGAACTCTATAGCTGCTCCCCTACCGATACCGTTACTCGATCCCGTGATTATTACACATCTGTTATTAAAATTCTGAGGCATTTTTAGACGAAATCTTCGTTTAATGATGATAACTTTGTGTAGTGCACTTCGGTGTTCTAAAACTAAGTAATCTCGTTTTATCGACGTATGCTATTTATAGTTTTTTAGTATTTTCCATTTTATATAAGCCTTTATTGGGGCTCCCACGTTTTAGACAAATTCAGCGACAATCAGGGATTTATTTTTCGACTATTTATAAAACAAGGCATTGTCATGAAAAAATGTCACAACCTAGATGCTCACAATATTATTAGTCCAATCCTAAGTCAGATTTGAATTTCGGAAAACTTTTTGATGATTTTTCAAACCAATTGGTCAATTTGAGGCAAGTTTAAAAAATACCGTTTTGAACTTTTTTACCTCGAGAAGGTCATTGACGCTCAAGTCTTAAAAGCTAAAAATCAGATTTGAATTTCTGAGAACGTGTAGATGATTTTGAAAAAAAATCTGGTCAATTCGAAGCAAGTTGAAAAAAGACCTCTTGGACCTTGAGAAGGTCATTGAAAGTAAAGTTTTGAGAATGAGAATCTTGAAATGAGAATGAGAAACTTCTGAGAATGTGTAGATGATTTTTTCACCTTAAGAAGGTCATTAAAGGTCAAATCTCTAATCTAAAGTCAGATTTGAAATCTTAAGTCATATTTAAACATCTGAGAGCATGTAGATGATTTTGAAAAGAAAATTGGTCAATTTGATTAATCTATAAAAATATATAAAATAAAACGCTTTGATATTAACATGTGACAGTTAAAAATAAAGAAAACATGTATGGGTCAAAAACACTGGTTTCTTTCTTCACTCAACAAAGATTGTTGGAACTTTCCACACACCTCTTGGGGAGCCCCTTCATAGCTCTATGTTGGTATAAGTGAGGTATTCGTCGAAAAAATAAAATGGTGGAATAGGACGTGGCATCATTCCGAAAAAACAAGCACTTGAACAATATTTGCATTGCGCAAAATTGTGAAAGATGATATACTGTATACTTCTATGTTGAAACTTTCCCCGAAAAGAACATCCCCCCATGTGGACAGCTGATTACGACATTGAAGTAATTAAAAATTCTGGTAAAACATAAAAACATATGTTTTTAATTCAGATGTAATACTCATAACAGCTGCTATTACAGTATTAGCTGTAGTGGCTGTCCCTTATGACTCAGGGTAGAGCTTCGGATTCTGGAGCGGATTCCCGCGAGGGGCATCAATTTACAACACCCCGTTTCATGTCCAGTAACCGGTTTGTTAGACTATAGTTCCCCAGCACAAATATCATGGAAAAAAGGAAAGGGGAAAAAATGATACCGTTTGATGTATGATAGAGAATACGGGTCTTAATCACCTCTTAAAAGGAACAAGGAACTAAAGTAGCTGGAATCGTGCCGATTGGCTGACTTGTAAAAATAGACAAGAGAAACAAAATAGCAAATATGTTTCCCGTGTATTGCACCATGGACTTTCAACTTGAAAGCCCATGATTGGACGTATCAAAATTAACGTATTAATATCCGGTTCACATATTGACAATGACGTTAATTTGTTTTATCTGTTAAGGACCACAATGTTTACCTTTGATCTCGAAAAAAATAACATATCTGTTTTTGTCAATATGAAATCCAAAATGCATCGACACTGCTGACGTATGTAATTAGCTACACGCCTCTGTGACCCCGGGGTCCGGGGGTCAAGTAGAAGGGGGGGGGGGGCTCTACTTGATAACATACCTTTTCACACTTGTTTTTGTGGCGGGGGTCACAGGGACCTGTAGTTGGACGTAGATAAATTGACCCTTTGTCTGCATACGACAAGACAGTTTTCCCATTTTGAGAAAGAATTTTTCTCTGGACACGTAGTCATATGTATAACTTATCCAAAATCATTTTTTATACACTGTCTAAACTAATGTGGTTAATAAATCTAAAGTTGTCAATTGCTGGCCACAAGGATGAAGTATTCATTGATTATTAGAAATAAACTTGGAAATGTAATGAAATCATCTTATCATGGTTTGGCTTGGTAGTTTATCATAAACGTATCACAACTGACAACGATATACTTATCTTGAATCCTGATTCTTTTTTAAGAAATATCATTTCCGTGTTTATGTTTATATTTGTTTAGCTCAATGTACTCAATGTGTTGGGGTCCGTATTAAACAATATGAAATGTTATTTTATGAAGTCGTATATTGCCTATATTGAACCATGGTCTTTCAAGAGAAAGTTGTTGAAAGCCCATGATTGAACCAAATATTCATTTTGTCTCGATTTGTCATGCAGCATTCAAAATTTTGATATATACCAGTATGCAACTATTTGAAATTTATCCTGTGTCATCTCAATGTTTGTACAAAAATAAATAATTCCATTTTTTCATGCTGCGCCTGACCTTCTTAATCAATGAAGACCAATGGTATTAAACAAATACTGGATGATCAGGAGCTGGATATGGCAGAATACCTATTCGAGAAAAAATATTGGGCGAGGCGGTAGCCGAGCCCAATATTTTTTCGAGGATAGGTATTCTGGCCATATCCAGCTCCTGATCATCCAGTATTTGTTTTATTATGCACCTCCCAATCAAAGTTAAGTGGAGTACTTACTGGAGTACAGGCTTAACTGTCGTTTAGTTGACATTATTTTGACATTTATGGTATGAGGTTCCATATCCATCCGCCAAAAGGTATGACCCCTATATAGTCCATTTAAAAACTCGTGGTATTGTTCTAAATAACGCCATAGTTTGCTTCTAGGGTACCTAGTATGCCACTATTTGGTATCAAAATAAAGAGGAGGAGTTCAACTTTCATTTGAATTACGAAAATAGCGATGTAGGTCAAAAATAGTTCCGACGTGAAGGTGTTTACTACGCGTTTGCCCGTCATATCAGAATTGAGGAAGTGGTAGCAAACGCGAGTCACAATAAATGGACGCTGATATCTCAAAAAGTAACCTGACTCCCTATAATTTGATGTAGATCAATCAAACCCCTATATGAACAGGTACATTTTGATATATAACACTATGGGGGGTAAGCGTTTTATAGTTGGTCACGAACGCCATATGTGCAAAGTATTGTTATGAATTTTCGAATTTGGTGTTGGATTACGGTACTCATACCTTAATATGAGGCCTAAAATTGTCTGCTAGTTGGCCAGAGACCAATATTCTAGCAGAATTTGAGAACAGAATCGATTTTTTCGTTCTGCGTAGGGCAAACAATGATTTGAAATCACTTTCAACCATTCTGTGAGTATAAGAATGGTCATAAGAGGCCCGTGGAGGGTCATGGATGAAAGAGAGCCCTCTGAAATTCCGTCAAAATTTGCAGGTTATTTCTTCATTTTTTGCTAAAATTACATGATTTTCAGGGCCCATATCTCAGTGAAATTGCTACAATGTAGCGATTTTTCATTTTTACAGGCTAGATACACGTGTCAGGTCGACAGAAACAGTAATCATGTGTGATTTTTAAATTGCTACATTGTAGCAATATTTATTTCAAAATACAGGTGTGAGGGAAACTGCAATTTAGTTAGATTTGGGCGAAAATGGCCAAATTTCAGTCAAAATCCTCGGGACACAGGGCCTTTGTCTTAGATTTAGTCAATGAAGCAACTCTTAGTAGAAGGTGTGCCATATAGGGAATGAAAGCTGTTTGTCAGACGTATCATTTTCTTCAATAAACTCAGAAATAGTCAGGTTAGATTTGTGACGTCACAGTGGCAAAGTTAGACTAGCATATTTAGACGTATTTGGGGTAGGGCAAATTAACCCTTTCTAGCCTAAATGGATAAATTTTTCACATATTCAGCCAGTTCCGACGTTTTTATGCATTTTTGAACTAAAAATGATATTTTCTGCCAAAAAAAGTTGCAGAGACAAAAATCAGTGTGATGTCATAACACATTAATATGAGGCCTAAAATTGTCTGCTAGTTGGCCAGAGACCAATATTCTAGCAGAATTTGAGAACAGAATCGATTTTTTCGTTCTGCGTAGGGCAAACAATGATTTGAAATCACTTTCAACCATTCTGTGAGTATAAGAATGGTCATAAGAGGCCCGTGGAGGGTCATGGATGAAAGAGAGCCCTCTGAAATTCCGTCAAAATTTGCAGGTTATTTCTTCATTTTTTGCTAAAATTACATGATTTTCAGGGCCCATATCTCAGTGAAATTGCTACGATGTAGCGATTTTTCATTTTTACAGGCTAGATACACGTGTCAGGTCGACAGAAACAGTAATCATGTGTGATTTTTAAATTGCTACATTGTAGCAATATTTATTTCAAAATACAGGTGTGAGGGAAACTGCAATTTAGTTAGATTTGGGCGAAAATGGCCAAATTTCAGTCAAAATCCTCGGGACACAGGGCCTTTGTCTTAGATTTAGTCAATGAAGCAACTCTTAGTAGAAGCTGTGCCATATAGGGAATGAAAGCTGTTTGTCAGACGTATCATTTTCTTCAATAAACTCAGAAATAGTCAGGTTAGATTTGTGACGTCACAGTGGCAAAGTTAGACTAACATATTTAGACGTATTTGGGGTAGGGCAAATTAACCCTTTCTAGCCTAAATGGATAAATTTTTCACATATTCAGCCAGTTCCGACGTTTTTATGCATTTTTGAACTAAAAATGATATTTTCTGCCAAAAAAAGTTGCAGAGACAAAAATCAGTGTGATGTCATAACACATTAAGGTATGAGGTTCCATATCCATCCGCCAAAAGGTATGACCCCTATATAGTCCATTTAAAAACTCGTGGTATTGTTCTAAATAACGCCATAGTTTGCTTCTAGGGTACCTAGTATGCCACTATTTGGTATCAAAATAAAGAGGAGGAGTTCAACTTTCATTTGAATTACGAAAATAGCGATGTAGGTCAAAAATAGTTCCGACGTGAAGGTGTTTACTACGCGTTTGCCCGTCATATCAGAATTGAGGAAGTGGTAGCAAACGCGAGTCACAATAAATGGACGCTGATATCTCAAAAAGTAACCTGACTCCCTATAATTTGATGTAGATCAATCAAACCCCTATATGAACAGGTACATTTTGATATATAACACTATGGGGGGTAAGCGTTTTATAGTTGGTCACGAACGCCATATGTGCAAAGTATTGTTATGAATTTTCGAATTTGGTGTTGGATTACGGTACTCATACCTTATTTATTTTTTCTTTCAAAACTCAGACGACTTCCGGCCAGTTTATTCGCTACGCTGGACGAAAATATTTGCCCCGGGAATTTAATTTTTAGTTATTCGAGACGTTCTTGCAGAATTATATGTAACTTTTGAATGATAAGGGTAATTTTGATTGATTAAGTACATTTTTTCTTCTATTTTCCGCCAGTTTCAGATGTAAGCTTTAAGTAGTACTCCAGTTATTAGGAAATAAAACTTGGCTCTGAAGTGGGAATGTTGCAAAAACATTGAAAAAAATATCCGACCCTTTTTCTCGAAAGGGTCAGATATTAAAAAAATATCCGGCAGTTTTCAGAAAAGAGCAGAGTATTGCCAAATTACAAGCAACTAAGAACCAATCAGATTTGAGTATTTTAATGAGGTGCATAATCAATTTATTATACCACTGTCACATTCCTCACTCTCTGATTGGTCCATGTCCTACAGGTGACTAAAAAATAACACATGTGACTTCCGGTAAATATCAAATGATATTTACCAGTCCGACTAAGTTCAGTGTAATTTTTTAATTTTATAATACCCGGGGGTACATTGTTATGATTAATTAGACATCAATAGTTTGTTATTACATTAATGTGAGTGAGGAATATTCTATAGGCTAACAGTGAATAATAATTATATTTTCGGTGAATACCTGTGACACTTTCACAAGATGATATTCCACTAGCCCTTCGGGCTTCGTGGAATATCACTTGTGAAAGATGCACAGGTATTCACCTCTGTAAATAGAATTAAATATTTGCATAATATTGTAATATTGTAATTATAATATGAGTTTGATGATGATGTAATAGTTTGATGATACGCTTCAATTTTAAAATAAGTATTTAAGAATTAGTCAGGTTTTTATATTGCGTGAAATGAATGTCAAGACCGGGATGTAGTCCATTTGTCACCCCTATACATCCAATAGTGAACCTAGAAATTGTTAAAAGTACGATGATTTATGGTCGATTTATGATAATAAGGGTTTTCTGAAGTGATTTAACTGGGTTGCCCAAAAGGTTTGTTTGGGGAAAAAATGATATAGGCTGATTAGGGAGGGGTGCAATCGCTTAACATGGCGTTGACTATTGACTTAGCGTTTGGATACCACCATATACCTGGTATGTTACCATGGTAATAGATACAAAAATTTTCCCCAAAGTTATTTTTTGGCAACCCAGCTGAATCACTCCAATAATCCCTAATGATAGTATTTACACAGAAAAACATCATACTTTTGAATATTTATACGTTCAGAAAATGACAAATGGACTAATGTGGCATTAGAGGTCGCAACGGTACTGAAAACCAGTACCGGTAACCGTCACGCTAATAACCGTACCGTTACCGAACTACCGGTAAAATATATGTAAGATAAAATGCCAATGCGCTGCCACCACCACTTTGTTCCTAACTCTCTCCGTAGCTCCGTATGCATACGTTATAGCAACCCTCCTACATCCGACTTACTAAAAGATGATAAGGACTCTAATGGCCAACGTATGTTAATATATATTTCGTTTATATTTAAATTTAAAAATTAAAACTTACGAAAGGCACGGGAGTTCAGATTCTTTTATTTATTTGTTTGCTAAAACACTTTAGCAGAGAGCTTGCACTTTATTTTGTTCACAATTAAAAGTTCAGATACTATCACAAAATATTAAAGTGACAAATATAATACGAAATGCTATTCCTGCGTCATCCGTGTCAAGTGAACGCCAATACACTAGATGCGAGTAGAAATAATCTAGATTTACGTCATTATATATTCAAAATTCATTCAAAGTGATGTCATATTTGAAATCTGCATGTAAAAGTACATATAGAAATATGGTTTCGAAAACTGTCTATCAACTTTGAAAATTTAATTTTTTTTGAAAATGGGACTTCTTGTTCGGGTTGATTCCCCATAGACTCCATGTTACAAAATCACAAAAAGTGAATTACCTTATCTTGTATTGGGCAAATAACAGTTTCTTTTACTGGACATATTTTAATTTGCATAACTATTAGATACATAAGGGTTATATGAAAATTGAACCACGCAAATAGATGTAATTTAAGTTTTCTTAATTTAACTTTCTACTATACTCGCCATGCTATCTGACCCGAATGAGCCACCCGGTGGTGAATCTGGTAACTACCTACTCGCATCTGCAGCTGGCACCATCACTTCCAAACGGGCACGACTTCAACCTGAGGTTGTCAATGCCTTGTTGTTCGTAAATAATCCAGTTTCTGGATCTGACGTTGACACTACAACTACACCGGAACTGCCAAACATAACTACAACCAAATCTGAGCATGAAGATACTACACCCGAACTGCCAAACATGGACATCACACCTGAACTGCCAAACATGGAAATCACACCTGAACTGCCAAACATGGACATCTAAATGTCTATGTAAATGTACGCATCGTGAAAGTGGAAATTAAACGAAATAATTAAAAAAACGACGTGTCTTTTATTTCCCCGGGGATTATCGTCGGTTAACCGGTTAATAATTTCAATACCGGTAAATGCTTAATTCCGTACCGAAACCATATAACCGGAATTACCGTCAGCCTCTATGTGGCATGGGCTTCTTTCAAAAGAAGGGTACTTCCCATATTCCATACATAATCATTTCCTCATCGTCGCTTTCCACTGGGTCTAGAGAGGTATATATAGGAACAATCGAAACCTTAGGAATCAAGATGCATTTACTTGGGTTTTTAAGGTTTTTCAAGGGTTTTCCTGTACACATTCCAAGAAAAATCTTATTTTGTATTTTTCATGTATGTTTTAAAGAAAAAATATGATTATCTGCAAACATATTCAAAATTGATTTTTCTTCAAGGTAACACTCAAACATATACTATGTAAAAACTCTTTAAAATATTATCAAAAAGGGAAGCACGACACTGCTCATTTTGAAGTTATCATGTTAATAACACAGAGTAGCATATCTTTCTCTTGAAAGTCCATGAATATGATTTCAATGAAATTATAATCCTACATATCTTTACAGGTCCTTGTCTGAGTTCCCATTAGGTTAGGAACCTACACTCCCAAAATAGAAAACACCGACTGTGAACTAGCTATCTTAGTAAGCACATATTGTGTGAATTCTTTTTGGGTGCCCTGCCTAAGAAATTTCTTAAAATTCATTTTCCACACAATCATTTTCGCATGATCAATAATAATGAATCGTGTTTTTTTGTTAAATAAAAACATAGAAGATGACATGCCAACTTGCGAAATATTGCTATGTTTTCGAGACGCTTATTTAAGAATTGTGTGATTAAACATGAACGCAAACACCTCCTTTCGACAAACGCCAAAAACTTTACAGAAAAACGAAATTTTTGATATAAACCATGATATAGAAGTCTCATAACAGTGTTGCCTTTAACTGAATTCTTCCCGGGGAATTCTTGCATTGCCTATATTTTGCCTTTAAACGACGAACTCACAATAAGCCAATTTGCACGTTTGCGCGAGCTGGGTTGTTGTTTTATCAAAATTCAATAGGGATCAACCGATGGCACGTGACTAGAGTATTTTAAAGTAGTCTATGTGAAAATCCAAATGGATCAAAATAATGTTATTTATGTTTTTCTAAGAAACATTTTGTATTTAGAAAAGATCAATACTTCTTGTCACATATTCCTGCATTTCGAAGAATGCATTTCCGGAATTCCAAACAATAATTTGACTTCTAGCACTCACAAAGTTTACTTTGACTTATCTTCAATGATGGTTGTGAAAAGGACCGTTAAAAGTAAAGACATTCAAAACAGCTTTCTGTCAAGCATCCAAAACAGAATTAAATCAGATAAAAGTATATGGAATTAGAGGATTATGAAGACTCCCATACGTGCCCATTATTGTCGGTTTCATCATGTTTCACCTCTTTCTTAAGCTTTTCAAGTGGAAGTTCTTCTGGTTTCACGTACGTAGTTCGTGATAATTGTCAGGTACGCATATACCATTAATTTACAACCATAAATTTACACAAGGCATTAACATGACAAAATGTCACCACTTAGTTGAAGCAAGATAAAAATACCTTTTTGACCTTGAAGAGGTCATTAAAGGTCAAATCTATTTTGACCTTGAGAATGTCATTGAAGGTCAAATCTATGGTCAGATATGAACTGTTGAGAACTTGTCTGATGATTTTGAAAAAATGGTCAATTTGAAGCAAGTTGAAAAAAGAGCTTTTTGACCTTTTTTGACCTTGAGTAGGTCACTGAAGGTCCAATCTCAAATCTAAAGTCAAATTTGAAATCTTAAGTCAGATTTCAACTTCTGAGAACTTGTAGATGATTTTGAAAAAAATTGGTCAATTTGAAGCAAGTTGGTCTTTTTGAGCTTTTTTGACCTTAAGAAGGTCATTGAAGGTCAAATCTCAAATCTTAAGTCAGATTAGAACTTCTGATAACTTATAGACTGAGAGATGATTTTGAAAAAATGGTCAATTTGAAGCAAGTTGAAAAAAGACCTTTTTTGATCGTGAAAAGGTGATCAAAGGTCAAATCTTAAATATAAAGTCAGATTAGAACTTCGGAAAACATGTAGATGATTTTGAAAACAAATTGATATACGGTGACACTACGGTTCCCAACGGCTTTTCCTCTTCATCTTGATTGACCTTACGTTTTACATTTTTCATTGTTGAGGAAACGGACCATTGGGGATATCCGAAACGTCCTGTTTAGTAAAATAAAGGTTGTGAAAAGAAGAAAAAATTTTTTTGTGATTTGATTACCCAACCTGAAGAACATGTTTAAGAGTGTTGCCTTTAACTGAATCTTTCCCGGGGAATTCTTGCATTGCCTATATTTTGCCTTTATACGAGGAACTCACAATTAGCCAATTTGCACGTTTGCGTTTGCTGGTTGTTGTTTTCGTTAGTTAATTGTTATTCGAATACAAAATACAAGTAATTGAGAAAATGGGATTAGTATAGCCATGTTCATGTTTATTCAAGCAAAATATTAGAACAACTATTACTTTTTGAGCAGTTTTGACACCTCAGCAGGGTAGCCTCGTGGCGTAGAAACTACTGTGTGGGTCGAACGTCCGATGGGATACGGAGGTCCCGCGTTCGAGCCCCGGGTACGGAGTTGTTGATCATTTCACTACAGGACACCCGGTCCGAAGGTCCAACCGTTTACCGGCCCTTGACATGGGCCGGTTCTCTGGCCGCTCTTGCCAGAGACAGATTGTGAGACTGTGGTTGGTTCCTCCACTGACGTGCTTTAGTAAACTCCGGGAGGCATACAGTATGGTAGCGAGCCCCCACCAAGGGCAGTAGTGGAACGACACGAATCGGTCCCAGTATGGTTGCCTTGCAACTGAAGAGACTCGAGGAAATCATGCCATTCGCAGTGACCCAGAAAATACTTTTTGCTCCTTGATGCAACCATCACTTAGGCCTATAATATATTTATTTCTTGTAAACAAATAAACGTTATGTTTCATATAAATTATGAGATAGACCAGTCTCACAAACAACAAATGCATAAACTAATTGTATTCAAATTTAAAAACATTTATATTTTCCCAACAAGGTTTACAATACAATAAAAAATTAAATGTAATATTCAGTGACTGAAATTAAACGTGCGACATCTTTATAAGCACAGCAAAGCTAATTTTCTTTAGGCTGTTAGCCTTTTAACCATCAAAGGAAGGAGTAGGGTTGGTCACCGTCCAATACACATGCTCCAATAATTCATAGTCGTGAACTACAAAGTCTGTCGTCAGTCGTGAGTAGTCACAGATAATTCATATTTTCTTGAGTGAATGCTTGTTTTAATTCATCGAAAAACGACAATATTGTAACCTACCGTACATGTACAGTCCAATTCAAAATTCTACTTAGTACTTTGAATTAAAAAAATAAGCAATCAAATGACAATATTGCAACAGTTTATGAACAAGGCACAGACATGAACAATATCGTACCTAAAACACAGCATTGTGGTCTTGTTGACCAAGAAAGCAAGATGGCCGCAGAAAAGTTAATCAGCTCTAGAACTTATCACTGTGTAACATATGTAAAAATTTGAACGGTTTGGCTGGAAACCTGTAGACAAGTCTTGAAAGTGAAGATTTTAGGACGGAAAATTCAAAATGGCCACCTTAAGATCTACCCAGAATGCTCAAAAACTAATCAGTTCTTGACGTTGATATGTAGAAACATCCCTGAAAATTTCAGATGAATCCCTCAAATGGTTTGGCTGGAAACCTGTAGACAAGTCTTGAAAGTGAAGATTTTAGGACGGAAAATCCAAAATGGTCACCTTAAAATTTACCCAGAATGCCCAAAAACTAATCAGTTCTTGGCGTTGATATGTAGAAACATCCCTGAAAATTTCAGATGAATCCCTCAAATGGTTTGGCTGGAAACCTGTAGACACTTGAAAGTGAAGATTTTAGGACGGATAATCCAAAATGGCCACCTTAAGATTTACCCAGAATGCCCAAAAACTAATCAGTTCTTGACGTTGATATGTAGAAACATCCCTGAAAATTTCAGATGAATCCCTCAAATGGTTTGGCTGGAAACCTGTAGACAAATCTTGAAAGTGAAGATTTTAGGACGGAAAATCCAAAATGGCCACCTTAAGATTTACCCAGAATGCCCAAAAACTAATCAGTTCTTGACGTTGATATGTAGAAACATCCCTGTAAATTTCAGATGAATCCCTCAAATGGTTTGGCTGGAAACCTGTAGACAAGCTGAAAAGTGAGATGCCGCCCGCCCGCCTGCCCGCCCACCCGCCCGTCAAGCTGACTACAATATCGTATCCTTTGTTAGGTAGATAAAAAATAGAAACATATGTACGGTACAAGACCCAACTTTTGCATATTTCAGATAGTCAGGTACAGAGGTATAATGTGCAGTAGAGCGGTGGCCTTTTGTAATTTAGGGAGTTTCAGCCATGTTAATTTTTCCGAAAATAACATGGCAGAGAAGCATCAAAATATAAGAGGCCACACATATGATAGCCAAACTACAAAACTAACTGAAATATACAAAAGTTAGGTCTTGTACATTTGTTTACTTTTGTATATTTTTTCATACACTGTTGCAATATGGTCATTTTATTGCTTTTTTAATTCAAAGTACTAAATAGAATTTTGAATCAGACTGTACAGGTAGGTCATCTCAGTGAGAAAACCACAAAACAAGGGAACATTTTTATTAGCTAGCATTTTGCAAATTCAACTTCAGAATGACGATTTGATATGATCGTATTTTATGTCCAACTCATTAAATTATGAGGTACTACATGTACTTTATATTTAAATGAGTTGGCCATAAAACAGCAATGAAACCGTCAGCCGATAGTTGAATTTGTGAATGCTACCTTAGATTTATGGGGCAGAGAACATGATATCAGAATAAATTCTGTAACAAGCATTACAAAATACAGTAATTTCTAAAAACCTCATTTATTTTACTACATGCACTATTCCGAATATAACATTTAATTGTAAAAATATATAAAATGTAAAAATATATTTGCGTGTATGTTTTGTGCAAACATGCAGTCAGTCTATACATGTGCCATGTAATAGTTATTTCCCCCTAAAACTTTCATGCTAAATATTTTAATTTAATATCAATTAATGAGTACAGTTAATTATAAAATAATTAATAATGGAAACTTAAATTGTTGATATGGCACAGAATTAGTATATTGCGATTTCAGTCAACTGCAAGTTAAACAGTTAAGCCAGTATTCACATCTTTAAAAAATAAACACAAAAATTGACCATGTATGAAAACAGACATGGCAAGGAATGGTAAGACCAATTGTCGCAAATATTTTGAAATCGCATAATTTTGGAAAATATATTTTCTATCTACACACAATATTTAAGTCAATCTTGTAGTATATCATTTTTCTAGTGTCATTGGATTAAGTACCTTGTGCAATATGACATCATTCCTCTTATGACATCTGATTAAGTCCATTGTGCAGTAATAGTATAAAATCATTCTTATGACACCAGATATTATTCAAAATCACTCCTGATATTATATGAGATTGAATCCATTATGCTGTAAGACATTATTCCTCTTATGACATCAAATCAGGATTCCTCTTATGACATCAAATCAGGCCCTCCAACAGACTTGTAGAGCCTAATGGCCTCCATCTTGAGATTGACTCCTGCGTAATTCAAGAGTCCCATCTGCAGTAAACCAAATAGTGACATCACTAGTCCTAATTGTAGCGCCATAACACTCATTTTGAATGGACCAACCCTGTCAAAAAGAAAGAAAACACATAAAGCACATGGAAAAATGTAACAATTCTACAATGCTAAATTCCCATTAACACAGAGTTTAACTATCATTAGAATATGTAACCACTTAATGCAATAACACTCATTTTGAATGGACCAACCCTGTCAAAAAGAAAGAAAAAACATAAAGCACATGGAAAAATGTAACAATTCTACAATGCTAAATTCCCATTAACACAGAGTTTAACTATCATTAGAATATGTAACCACTTAATGCCATAACACTCATTTTGAATGGACCAACCCTATCAAAAAGAAAAAAAACACATAAAGCACATGGAAAAATGTAACAATTCTACAATGCTAAATTCCCATTAACACAGAGTTTAACTATCATTAGAATATGTAACCACTTAATGCCATAACACTCATTTTGAATGGACCAACCCTGTCAAAAAGAAAAAAACACATAAAGCACATGGAAAAATGTAACAATTCTACAATGCTAAATTCCCATTAACACAGAGTTTAACTATCATTAGAATATGTAACCACTTAATGCCATAACACTCATTTTGAATGGACCAACCCTGTCAAAAAGAAAGAAAAAACATAAAGCACATGGAAAAATGTAACAATTCTACAATGCTAAATTCGCAGTAACACAGAGTTTAACTATCATTAGAATATGTAACCACTTAATGCCATAACACTCATTTTGAATGGACCAACCCTGTCAAAAAGAAAAAAACACATAAAGCACATGGAAAAATGTAACAATTCTACAATGCTAAATTCCCATTAACACAGAGTTTAACTATCATTAGAATATGTAACCACTTAATGCCATAACACTCATTTTGAATGGACCAACCCTGTCAAAAAGAAAGAAAAAACATAAAGCACATGGAAAAATGTAACAATTCTACAATGCTAAATTCCCATTAACACAGAGTTTAACTATCATTAGAATATGTAACCACTTAATGCCATAACACTCATTTTGAATGGACCAACCCTGTCAAAAAGAAAGAAAAAACATAAAGCACATGGAAAAATGTAACAATTCTACAATGCTAAATTCCCATTAACACAGAGTTTAACTATCATTAGAATATGTAACCACTTAATGCCATAACACTCATTTTGAATGGACCAACCCTGTCAAAAAGAAAGAAAAAACATAAAGCACATGGAAAAATGTAACAATTCTACAATGCTAAATTCCCATTAACACAGAGTTTAACTATCATTAGAATATGTAACCACTTAATGCCATAACACTCATTTTGAATGGACCAACCCTATCAAAAAGAAAGAAAAAACATAAAGCACATGGAAAAATGTAACAATTCTACAATGCTAAATTCCCATTAACACAGAGTTTAACTATCATTAGAATATGTAACCACTTAATGCCATAACACTCATTTTGAATGGACCAACCCTGTCAAAAAGAAAAAAACCACATAAAGCACATGGAAAAATGTAACAATTCTACAATGCTAAATTCCCATTAACACAGAGTTTAACTATCATTAGAATATGTAACCACTTAATGCCATAACACTCATTTTGAATGGACCAACCCTATCAAAAAGAAAGAAAAAACATAAAGCACATGGAAAAATGTAACAATTCTACAATGCTAAATTCCCATTAACATAATGTTAAAAATGTTGAAAGATTGATTAATTCTATTGAGGATCACAATATTGTAAGGTGATAAATCACAATCTGCATGTTTACAAGATCATTTAATGTGGATGCCCAAAGAATTTTACATCATCCAAACAGAAATATTTGACAATGCATTTAACGTGTCTCCTTATCTATCTATATCGCAAAGTCTCTATCGCTTTAACATGCATATAACAAAGTCTCTATCATTTTAACATGTATATAACAAAGTCTCTATTGCTTTAACATGTATATAACAAAGTCTCTATCGCTTTAACATGCATATAACAAAGTCTCTATCATTTTAACATGTATATAACAAAGTCTCTATTGCTTTAACATGTATATAACAAAGTCTCTATTGCTTTAACATGTATATAACAAAGTCTCTATTGCTTTAACATATGATCTTACCTCGATTTGGCATCTTTGATGTAACCATTGAAGTAATTCTGCCTAGCATAGATATACAGCACCCCAACTAGGGCAGCAGGAACTAAAATAGAGTAAAACTTGTCTTAGTGAACACCTCCAATAAACACTTGTTACATACCTTACTGACTTCTGCTTAAAGTCCCGCTCTGTAGTGAACACCTACCTAGTACAGTGAACATATTTTTGTGGCTCTATAGGTGATAGGTGTTTACTGCACACAGGTACACACTGTACATAGTATTTCATCTTACGATATAGAACAATTGAAATTGGTGTTACCAGAGTTGCGAATCCCCGTTCGTATGGTCGGAATTTTACGACCAATAAATTGAAAATACTTTTAACGTTCATGATAAAATGCAACTACCTCTTAGTTATTGAAAATAATAACAACAGTGAAACAATTCTTCAAACGTTAAAATGCAAACAGCTAGTCACAAAAATAGTGGGCCATTGGAATACAGTGATCTCTCTAGCATTAAAGCAAGTGAGCTTACACCCACCTGAAATTCTGAAAACAGGCTTAAACCCATTTGCACCCACTTGAAAATGAGAAAAATCAAGAGAAATCACTTTTTGGTTTTACATGAAAGGAATAAATGGCCTTTAATTAAAGACAAGTAGACCACCTTTACAATGGTGAGTGGAAACAAATTCAAGCTAATACATGTAGATAAGATACATGTGCCACCAAGGGACTTTGTTTTCTATAATTTCAGTCAAGGAGGATTGGCTTCCAGGATCGAGACTAAATATTTTCTAATAATGAAAACATTGCAATGTCTTTATTTTCTGAAATTACAGCGGACTATAAGTTCAAAATAAACAATTCAAAAGATTTGAATCAATATCTCAATCATTTCTTGTCAGTTTTGGAATTTTTCGTTTGGAAATAAGACTAAAATTCACTATTCAAATGTCGGAGTGAACAAAATGGCGGCTGTTTGATTTCAAATTTTGTAATCACGACATGCACATATATGGCAAAAATATCGATGTTGCACTCTGGGAGCCAATCCTCCTTGACTTCAGTTTAAAAAGCCTGAATGGGGAAGATATCAAGATATAGCTGTCACTCAAATCATCACAATTTACCTTGATGGAGAAAGATGGCTGATATCCACATTGTTACAATAAATATAGGGTAGAACTCAAGGCCATTCTGTCTGAAATGTAAGAAAATATAACTTAGGACCACTGAAGCTTTAAACTACTTACTGGGAATTATTTTTTGAAAAGTTACCAATTGACCAGTTTTTATTTTTCTATTTTTCTTAAATAGAAATTTTAACTAGGATAAGAGATGTGCTAATTATGGGCTTAAGCTTGTATTTGCGAATGCAACTTTCGGCTGTCTGCTACCGGATTAACCTATGAATTAACCTGTCATTTTGAAGACGATTTAAAGAACAACCTATTAGTCAGCGAACAGAGATCGCATCCTTTTTTATGTCACGGTAACAATCAATTATAATAAAGTCGCTCGGCTGAATAAGTTTTAATTGGTCAATACTTACTGAGCTCTGATTGTGCGGAGGAACTCAGGAGGCCCCTCCATAGATGGGGGATCTATTTTAAACTTCATTCGTGACATACCCATTCTCTTTGCATGAGTAGCTGGAATTATAATAAGAAATGCGTCAAAAACACTCATTTCCTGAGTGGTGAGGTGATTTTAAAATGAAAAATCATGAAATATTGATATGAAGTGATCTCCCCAGGATTTTTTCTCAGGTGGTTGCGAAATTGTTATTTTCACAATTACATGTAAGACCAAAATTGGCCGAAATATGCCAATTTTTCATGATTTTTCTCATTTTCACATGGATTTTCAGGTGGGTGCAAGCCTATTTTCAAATTCTCGGGTGTTGCACTCACTTGCTTTAATGCTGGAGAGATCACCAGATAGAGAAGCTGTTCATCTGTATATATTTAAGGTCAAGGTCACGAAGATGGCCAAATCCCCGGCCAAATCACTGCCTCAGAGTATCAAGTTCTTAAAATAGTAAGTGAGGGAATGGTCTAAAGTCTTGTGCATACACCCATAACTCCAAACATAACCCCAAAAAGACGAAAATGTTGGTAGAAAATGGAAATTTAAAAAGTTTTAAACTTTGTTTAATTTTTGAATTGAGAATAATAGGCCCTACCCTCTTTCAAAGAACTCTGTCATCTGAGAGTAAATGTTGTAATATTCTTTACATTTACAAGTAAGAAGAAGGAGTCTTCCTTTGAAACTCGATGGGGGGGGGGTTACTTCATCGTGGTGCTTTTTTACCATGGGGCTATTTTAATCTATGCAGTCCACCAGACACAATCTTAATCCAAAATGACCAAACCTGGAAATTTGAATGATCGGCCATTGTCGAAATAACCCCCATGGTCGAAGTAACATATACATCAACCAAGTGAAATAAGAACCAGAACAATGTCGACGCCAATCAAACTTTTGACTGCAATCGACAGTCAGTTACTGTGACTTGGCCCTAAAAATCTGAGTGCAAGAAAGTCACTAGAGGCAATCTGCGCGAGATTCCATTTTTTGGTTCGGTTTTTAGGGCATGCGCAATAAATCCAGCAATTTAATTGGTTAAAATTATTATCACGCATGCGCAATTAATAACTTATAGGAACATTTAATTTGAGATAGATGTCACTTACGTTCATTTTTTCACAGCAGTCCCTACCCATGATGCACCATATAGTGCGGGAATATTTTTGTTTATTGTCAAAACAAAAAGTATACACCCAAAACAAATGTAATTAGGGGTTCAGTCACTTCTGGGTTTAGTCCGGACAACCTCAAAATTATGCAATTACAGCTATTATATGCCAACTTACTATGTCATGTGTTATTATTTCAATATAGATGTACTTGTCACCTATGATTCTATGTTTATTTACTTCATTTTTTTAATTTTGGCAATTTTAAGACAGAAAAACCATCAAAATATGTAAAAATAAGCATATTTCTGCTTATTTACTCCTCCAAGATGGTGGCCAGAAATTTTGAATGTCACACCATTTTTCCAACTCAAACCCTCCATTGATTATGAAATATGAAATTCAGAAATCTTAACAACCAAGTTGTTGTATCTAATAGTTTACACTCTGGGTGTCACAAAATGATTTTATAGCTGACATCAATAGATATTCCTGATTGAAGTGAAGACACTTTGTTCTAAAAATCCTCATATTTTGGACTTATTTTCTCCCAGATGTCTGGATACTCTTGTAAAACAATGAAGATTCATTTTTGCAATAACTTTGCAACCATTAGTTCAATTTTAAATCCGCAAAGAGCACTATAATCCTGAATTTCACCTCTTCAATATTATCATTATTGCAAGTAATATAGAAGTAAACCAATGACCCGTACTCCTTAAACAAAATTAATAAATCTAAGCATATAATTTCTGCATATTTTCTTATTGTATCAGATGCTGGCACAGTTTTGCCGGAAGTTTGCAAGAAGTAACTTTTGGCAATGCAGTATGTTAGAGTAACCTAGTAGGTGTAAGAAAATATAAGGTGATGGCCTTTAAAGTGGTAAAAACAATTTTCACGGCCGAATTGGACTTTAATTCCTGCGATTTCAGGGGGTACTATAAGACTATTTCATAACATAAAGGATATAGTTGCTATTGTTCTGCTTTCTACAGCACACATTACTAGTCCAAAGATGAATAATATCCTAAAGTTATAGGCCGATATCTGTATTAGTCTCAGAAATATTGCAATTAATAGGAAAAAAATATGCAATTTTAGTCATTTTTAAGCCTCACGTATCTTATATTTGTAGCTTCCAGCAAAAGATGGCAGCTTAAATAGCTCAAAATTGTTTTCTAAAAACTAATTCAAGCTTTGTTTGATATTGTAATACAATTATAATAATGATAATGTACTATTTATGATTTTTAATATGACTTTACAGTACCCTACCCCTGGGAAGTGGGCGTGGTCAATGTTATCATTTTGCAGCATGCAATTAAAAACTTATATTGATAGAAAGCAAATCAATGCATTTTTAACATTTTCACTTGTTACTTGACATTGTAATTCATTCATTACTAAAATATAGGACTCTACATATTTTATATATACGTTTTCAATTTTGTACAATGTATCATGATGAAATCTAATAGGCTGGTTCATTTTCAGTGTTCACTAACGCATGAAATGTAAGTCACAGTGTTTCCAAATTACCTTTGCAATGAGAAAGTACCACAAAGACTACATAATATGAGCAGTTTCAAGGTCCTAATACTAATACTTACCGATCTATCGGCGTTCAAAAATAGAGAAAGCTGTCGTGAGTGCAGTTTTAACTTTTAACTAACTTTGAACTGAAACTGCTGCTTAATGAATATTTTTCTCAACATCTGTGACTTTTTTAGACCCCAAACATAAGATACCATGACATAATGCTACCAAGTTCTGATATTAGAAGTTTCAGAGCTCTAGATCAAATATTCACTTCTGCATGTACTTTTGAAAAGAGGCAAAAGGACAAAAAACCTGTCAGATATCGTGAAAAATATGACAGATGCACTATTCAGAACAATTTATCTCTTAAATGTTACTTTTATTTAATTTCTGATTCTGCCTCCAGTTAGTACCACCAATAATACATATGAGAAGACTTAACGTCATAGTAAGTGGAAGTACAGATCTATTGGCTTCTGAAAATGGGAAAAGCTGTAGCAAGTATGATTTTCACCAGTTTTTCATCTAAGACTGCAACTTTCTGAATTTTCTTTTTACAAACTGCACAGTAAGACCAAAGACATTAAAGGAAACCTGGTCATTGTACCACCAATAATAGGTAAAAATAATATTGGTAATATATACCAAGTGTTTACTTTAATTCCAAGGCATCTGAATTGATAAATAAATGAAATCAGTACTTTATTGTATCTTGGAACAAAATACACTGTTTGAATGCTTAAGCTTGACATCACAGTATCAAGTGAAAGATACGTTGTTTTATACCACTCTAAGTCCAATTACAGTTGTATAACACGGGTCTATAACAACGATATACAGTGGAGAGTGGTATATCGTCATCGTATACAACTCCTCCGTATACACTCCAGCGTATACCACTGTAGAAGTGCATTCTGGGAACTAATGAATAAAAAAAATCATGAAACTTTTCATGATTTCCTAGAATCAAGCCACATCATAAATGGTTCGAGATCAACATCAGCATTATTGAGTTGGCTATGGGATATTTTTATGTTTTTTAATTGTTATGATTGTGTTCGAATCAACTGTAATTGAATTAGAGTGGCATAATAAGATTATATAATGGTTCATTCTGCATATCGTGCATTTTATACTCTCGTGAGAATATAATATATTCACTCGTTCGCTACGCTCACTTGTGAATATATCATATACTCACTCGAGTATAAACACGATATACAGAAAGAACCATTATATAACCTCATAATATTTAGAGGTTATGTCACTATGACGTAAAATATGCCTGAGTTCTCCCAATATAGGCCGACCTTGGGAGGCTCTATATTTGGGCAAGAACGAAGGCATATTTCACGTCATAGTGACATAACTGATGTATTACATACCTTTGTTCCCATGGTTACTTTGTATCAATGACGTGACGTCATGATATTATCATGGTTATTAAAGAAATCTAATATCAAAACGAGGTAAGCGGGCTATATCGGGGTAATCGGGCAATATCGGTGGATATAGCTCGCCAACTTTCCCATTGACTTCCATACAAATGCTTCGCTAGGTATGTAATACACAGCTATATATCACTTTAACTGACTTTACTCTTCAATTTGAAATATGCCTGGCCATTCTAAGAAAAATGCGACGGAGGGCAAAGAGGGTGCATGGTATAATTGGTAATTAAGCTCTTCTAGAGTTTAAAGCTCCCACAATTTTTAAAAACGAAATGGAGAATAACATGTAAAAGTATAGGATGGACTAATTGTTCTAAGAAAGTTTTTGAAAGTAACATTGCATGAAATATTTAAGCAAGAGATATGTTCCAAAATACTTTCAGGTAGAAATAAAGCTCCGTAATGTAAAAACAATGTATTCTCAGTATTCAATAATAACATTCTTTATAGGTTTTTTGGTCTTAAGCATATCAGTGATTATCCCATGGTTGCAAGGATATAGATCGAATATCACATGAAGATACATTTGATATGTGGATCAAGTTATAATATTTTAGCAAAAAATTCACAAACCATCGAATATCACTTTTAAACTATCGAATATCACGTCTTAAAAAGTGATATTCGGTGGTTTGAAAAGTGATATTCCATGGTTTCGAATTTTTTCGAAAAAAAATTTCTTTTTACATTTTTGAATTATTTTCAAAAGTATTTTTAAAAAAATTCAACATTTTTTCACAATTTTTTTTCAAATTTTTTCTCGAGTTATATTTTTTCGCTGATGATGATTTCCCATGGGATAAATAATTTTTTTTTCAAAAATATCAATTATATCCACTCATGGATACAAATATCTTCACTCACTCGCTGCGCTCACTCATGAAAATATCAATATCCACTCATGGATATAAATGATATTTTTTCAAAACCATAGGATATTCCTATATTATATCAACCCGGATGCTGAAGTCACTTAATAAATAATAACTAGATGTAACTCCTAGTAAGCACTTCAAGTTTCAGTTCTAAATAAAATACAGTTTAGTTAAAAAATTGTTAAGAATACATACATTTTTTCACAATCACAATTTCACCATTTCTGAATGTATTTTGCATATTTTTAGGTGTCAATGGTTCAATGATTATTTGATATAACCTCCTAAAACTACTCTCATATATATTTGGTGGTACAGTGATATGGAATCCTGTTTTTTGGGGTCTCACGGAATTCTTGTTTTAGAGAAGAAAATCCTGAAAGCTGCAGTTTAATATTATGAATTATAGGTGAAAATTGCACTTGCTACACTACACTGCTTCTCCCATTTTTAGATGCTAATAAATCTGTAACTACACTTACTATGACCTTAAGTCTACTCAATGTATTATTGGTATTACTAACTAGAGGCAGAATCAGAAATTATGGTACATAAAAGTAAAATTTAAGAGATAAATTGTTCTGAATAGTGCATTTTGTCACATTTTTTCGCGATATCTGACTGCATTTTGTGTCTTTTGGGTCTTTTTAAGAGTCCATGCAGATATGAATACTTGATCTAGAGCTCTGAAATTTTCAATACCAGAATTTGGTAGCACTATGTCTTGATATCCTGTGTTTGGACTCTAACCAAATCACAGTTGTTGAGAAAAAAATTCATAAGTAGCAGTTTTAATTCAAAATTAGTTGAAACGGCACTCAAGACAGCTTTCCTCATTTTTGAAAGCCGATAGATCGGCAAGCATTTACACCATGATCTTGAATCTGGGCATACATATTCTTAATGGCACTATCTCATTGCCCAGATATTGTGGAAACATTGTGACTTATATTCCATGTGATAGTAAGCACTGAAAATGGACTTGTTGCATTGTGGCGGACCCCATACAAAACAAACATAGGGGTAGGGGGGGGGGGGGGTTTAAACGTTGATCAGTTCTGCTATTTTTTGTGGCTATTGGTCATATAGTAGATCATTTTGTCAAAAGGTAAAGGTGATCCGAGAAAAAGTTTGTAAATTGAAACAGCCTATTAGATTTCATTATGATACATTGTACAAAATTGAAATTGTATATATAAAATATGTAGAGTCCTATATTTTAATAATAAATGAATAACATTGTCAAGTAACAAGTGAAGATGTTTTATATGCATTGATTTGCTTTCAATCAATACAAGTTTTTAATTGTATGCTGCAAAATAATAACATTGACCACGCCCACTTCCCAGGGGTAGGGTACTATAAAGTCATATTAAAAATCATAAATAGTACATTATCATTATTACAATTGTATTACAATATCAAACAAAGCTTGAATTCGTTTTTAGAAAACAATTTTGAGCTATTTAAGCTGCCATCTTTTGCTGGAAGCTACAAATATAAGATATGTGAGACTTAAAAATGACTAAAATTGCATATTTTTTTCCTATTAATTGCAATATTTCTGAGACCAATACAGATATCGGCCTATAACTTTAGGATATTATTCATCTTTGGACTAGAAATGTGTGCTGTAGAAAGCAGAACAATAGCAACTATATCCTTTATGTTATGAAATAGTCTTATAGTACCCCCTGAAATCGCAGGAATTGAAGTCAAATTCGGCTGTGAAAATTGTTTTTACCACTTTAAAGGCCATCACCTTATATTTTCTTACACCTATTAGGTTACTCTAACATACTGCATTGCCAAAAGTTACTTCTTGCAAACTTCTGGCAAAACTGTGCCAGCATCTGATACATATCCAAGATGGCAGCCAGAAATTTTGCATGTCACACTAATTTTCCAACTCAAATCCTCCTTTGACTATGACATATGAAATTCAGAAACCTTAACAAGTCAACTTGTTGTATCTAATAGTTTACACTCTGGGTGTCACAAAATGATTTTATAGCTTCAAACCATAGATATTCCACACTGAAGTGAAGGCATTTTTATAGAAATTCTCAAATTTTGACTTATTCAAAGTTTACTGTCTCCCAGATGTCCGGAGATTTTCAGGAAACATCAAGATGAATTTCCACTGTAACTTCGCAACCATTAGTCCGATTTTAAATATGTAAAAATCATTGTGATCCTGAATTTTCCTTCTATATAAATTATATAGCACTATATAATGTTTTATGTGGCCTTAAAGAGTACTCATTTACTTACGATACTATTGAGATTCGTGTTCTTAAAGAGGACTGCTTGACACGTCCGACTAACACTATTTTGAGCACATTTCAGAACAGATGTATGAACCGGAAGTACTTCGCGAGACAACACGAGAGAAGACGAGAGGTATCGTTCTCCTGTCCCGCCATCTTTGATGATACACGTGAGATATCTTAAAGTGTGTTAACGTGTGTTTTACATTGAAAACCCCAAGTTGGTAAGTCACTTTACTCTCTTTTCCGTTCGACGGGTAGTTTTAGGAGCTAGTTGTCCCTTAGAGAGTAAGTAAGTACTTGTTGTGTATGAAAATTTTGCAAAAGAAAATTTCTCAACAAATTTTTCTTTTTTTCGACTTAGACTAGCCTAGTCTTTTTACACCATGACTTGAGTCTGCTCAGTTGTTCATGCACAGAAGTTAAAAGTTATTTACTAAACATGTTAATTAAGTACTTGATGTGCATGAAAATTTTGCGAAAGAAAATTTCCCAGCAAAAATTGTTTTCGACTGAGACTTGCCTAGTCTTTTTACACCATGACTTGAGTCTGCTCAGTTGTTTCATGCACAGAAGTTAAAAGTTTTACTAATACATGTTTACAAATTTATATTTCACTAACATATCAGATTGACATTTTACATAATTATATATTTTATAGAGTGTCAATATGAGGACCCCGTGTCTATTACTTGGACACAGCTTTGTTAGGTCCTTGAAGGAGTACCTGACGGAACACCCTTTACGCATTTCGGGTCAGGGACTCAAATTACATTATACGTTCAAACCGGGAAGCGATACGCTTCAGATTCATGAGATGACGAAGTTGATTCCTAAGGACAGGTACGAGGTGATATTTCTCCAGATTGGAGGCAATGATGCTTCCTCGCGTTCTCGGAACCTTCAAGCAGATTCTCATATGGTGGCCCAGGAAATAGCTGATAATATCCTTAATATTGTTCGGGATTTGAAGCCTCTGCTAAAATTGAATGGCCATATAGTAATAGGGGCGCTACTATATAGATGGATAACGCCAATGACAAAAAGGCGACGCTGGATAAAAACTGTTTCTCACGCGGAGAAATGCAATGATATCATCAGAATGGTAAACAATATTATTAAAATGGAGGTTGACAATAACACTGTTTTCTTTTGGAAAACTAAAGGTTTTGATGACAGCTTTAAAGAAAAACTAGCTGATGGTACCCACCTCACTCATTATGCAATGAAAAAATGGGTATACAAGGGTGTCATTTCTGGTATACTCACCACTTTAGGAAAGAAAAGTAAGTCTGATCATATAACAAAACAGTTTCTATAGTGTGGGACTTGTGGTACAAGCTGCATTTAGATCAATTTAGTTATAAGCATTATATTTTGACAATTGAGCTTTGCTTCTGCCTTAAATGGAGTATGTGGGCTTTTTTCATTTCTATCCAATAGGGAGGTATTTAATAGTTGCTTTGCCTCATAGTTTGCACCTATTGTTAACAAAACAAAAGTAAATTAAAAGAGGGGAGGTGTTTTAAGAAACCTCATAGTCTTACCCTCTTAAAATGATGTTGCAGTTACATTAGGGAGTTTAAATATAAGCCTTACCAGTTTCACCTACAAAATTGAGATAACAACAGTTTAAAGTTTAGATTATCTAAGTAGGAAGGCTATGTCTGTATTTATGCTCATAGTTTTCACCTGCTGTAGGTACTGTCAGTTATTATTAAAGTAGGGAGGTTCTTTTATAAAATTTAACCTCATAGTTTGCACCTACTTTAGTGAAGTTGTTTTTTAGTTATGCAGTTACTAGTTATAAATTTTGTGCTTACAGTAAGCGAGTCATACTTAAGCCTCAATAGTTTCACCTGATAGATATAGCGATAGTGCATGCATATTGACGAGTTTGCTTATATGTATGTATATAATGTGATATATGTATACGTATATGTGTGCATATGGGTGTCAAACACTGTCACTTTTATCTAATTAGGGAGGCATGTATAACACGCATTAGCGGTACACTAACATTCTAATTAATATAGCTGATTCTTTAAACCTAAGTTAGTTCTAATCACTAGGATAGCTATTTTAGCTCAGTATATATTCTTTACCATAATATTGAATGTGTTAATGCAACATGTAGGAGAGTCATAATAAAAGAAGGACTAACCCCAAAAGCTTGCTTTTGGTCTGTAAATAAGGTTTTTTTTTTTTTTTTTTTTTTTTTATGTTGGCTCTATTAGTTTTCACCTACTGTTTGCTCAATATTAATTCAGTGGGATGCCATACAAAGGCTTCACAGTTTTTTCACCACTGCTTTTGAATAAATCATTTTAATATGTTTCATAACTAATATAAATTTTGCAAATCTTTTTAAGATGCTTCATAACTAATATAAATTTCATAGTGGCACTATGAGCCACCTAAACAGTTATCGAATATGAAGATAAAAAGTAATAAATAGTCTAATAGATACATACATGTATTTCAAATAAAGTTGGCTACGAATGGCATATATACCCCAGCAGGTTAACACAGCTGTTTATTTTGACCATTGAGATCCTTCTACGGTGAAGTATTTACTTTGCCCAAGGAGTCGCTCGCTCATTATATTTTGGGAGGAAATCTTTGGTGATTTATTCGGGTTGTGTTCTTGCAGAATGGTATGGAGTCAAAAGAAGTCTCAAACAAAAGAAAAAGAAGCGCAGGAGGAAAGGTGGCAAAGCCATCAAAATCTGTAAGAGCTAAGGTGAAGTCTAAGAAAGCAATCTTGCTTGATAAACTGAAAACTAAGAACAAAAAACTGAAAAAACTGATCAAACTAAAGAAAAAACAAATCAATGCTAATGCCTCAGAGAGTAGTAAGGAAACCTTAGGCTATGCAGGGTTTGAAGATGACGAAGACAGTGCAGCAGAATACACTACACAGGATGTTAGGGAGACAAGGGCTATCAATGCTGACACACCTCAGAGGCAACAAGGACAAGCCCCGTATCTTCACCAGGTACCACAAAGTCCCCAAACACAACAATATATCCCAGGGCAATGGCCTATCTGGGGTCTAGGGAGTGACATACCGGCAACAGGTTCATTCCAAACAGGTCCCACCTTCAATCCGATGACTGGACAATATCCTCCTACTCAGACGACAACGCATCAACACAATCTACAATTTCCGCAATATCATATGGCACCACCTTCTGCCCCTCAAAGGCCGATGGACTCGAGTCCAAACAACTGGGCAATGCCCAACATCTCCTCAGGGTATTATGCTCCATTACCACAAACTAGAGGTAATGCCTATGATGTACTAAAAACAGTGGACGGGTCAGCTTCTATCACCCTGTCAATCCCAAAACATATTCAAGAAAAAATTTGGGATAATAAATTTGTCGAACTATCGAAATTACTAAAAGAGGAGGACAGTGATGATGAAGATGGCTCGTCTTCTAAAAGAGTTACCCAAATAAGGGTGAATAGCAACAAACAGCTTTATGTCCCTGAACAAAAGCCCGACAAATACCTGAAATTTCTTCAGTGGCAGAAAGCCTTTTGTATCTATATGCGTGTTTACTTGATGAAACACCCTCAGGAAGGTGGAGACCTGATTGACTACCTAGCATTTATTCTGCAAATGAGGGAAGAAGGTCGATCATGGGCGAAATACGATCGCATGTTTCGCAAACAAAGAGCCAAAACTCTTTGTTCATGGGCAATCATCGATAAAAATATGGAGCGTCAGTGTCTTAATCTTCCTAAGGGTGAATGGGCTCTAGGTAAAACCAAGGGTAGAAAAGATGATGTGACATCAAAGAGTAGCGATGGAGATAATTTCCATAAAAAAGAAAAACGCGCTCGCAAGGAAGATAAAGTGGTCCCCTTTATCCCAATGGGATACTGCTTTAAATTTCATAAGGAGGATGACTGCTCCTTGGGACAGTCGTGTAAGCTTTCCCATTCCTGCCCGGCCTGTGAAAAAGTACACCCTGCCATAAAATGTGAGAAAGCACTGAAAAATCCTTTTCGTGGAAAACAAACAAAAAAGTAATCAAAATCATGAAATTGACATTACAAAAATAAGTCATTTGAGCTGTGACAATATCAATCCAAATTTCCAAAGTATAGTGCCTGTAAAGAAAATCATTTCAAAAACTGGTCCTCCGAGGCTACATGAAAAAACAGTTGAAATTTCAGAAAAGAGTTTTTTGACAAAAAATCAAACAGATTTGTCCAGTCATGATCAAAAAGTTTTGGATCTACCTTCCAACATTAGTCCATTGTACAATTCAATTCACAATGACAATGCTTCGATTGTCAATCCAGACTTATTATTTCAGGATCAAAAAGATTTGGATCAACCCATTACTACTCCTTTGTCCGATTTAATACGCAACGATGAAGCTTCAATTGTCATTCCAGACTTGTTGGTTCATTTACAAAAAACTTTTGATCAACCTTTGAATACTGTTCCATTGTCTGATTTAAGATGTAATGATGATGCTTCCATTGTCACTCCGGTAAATATTAATGAATTGATCCCATTTCTAGAGGGATATGATCCAACAGAAAAAGAAAAATTGGAACAAGGGTTTACACATGGTTTCAGAATCCCTTTTCAAGGTACATTGAATAGAAAAATTCCCAAAAATAAATTGACCGATCAAAATCGAAAGAAATTTCTTCACCAAAAAATTTGTAAAGAACATAAATCTGGCAGATTACGGGGACCTTATATACAAAAGCCCGACAATCTAATTATCTCACCAACCGGAGTCATACCAAAAAAAGTACCTGGTGAATTTCGCAGAATACATAACTTATCAGCACCGAAGGGTCGATCAATCAACGAAGGAATCGATAAAGAATATTCAACAATTCATTATGATAAGGTAGAAGATGTTATTAATGTGATCAAGGAGTCAGGAAAGCCTCTATATATGTCCAAATTGGATGTTAAAAGTGCTTTCAATATTGTACCCATACACCCTGATGATCAATACCTCTTGGGATTCATGGTCAACGATCTTTATTTTATCGACAAAACCTTACCAATGGGTTTATCCATTTCATGTAAAATTTTTGAGTCCCTCAGTACAGCCATGAACTGGGTCGCAACAAACAAATTAAATATTTCAAATATGAAACATATTTTGGACGACTTCATTATTTTAGAACAGTCACACGAGGCATGTGTAAACAGTTTAGAAAAATTTCAATCCTTTTGTGAAAAAGTTGGGGTTCCCTTGGCTCCAGAAAAAACTGTAGGGCCATTACAAGTCATTACCTTTGCAGGCCTGGAAATTGATTCAGTCAAAAGTGAATTACGACTCCCACAAGAAAAATTACTTAAAGGCAGAAAACTCATTTTGAAATTCCAAAATAGAAATAAAGTTACAAAACGCGAACTTCTGAGTATTATCGGTTTTCTTCAATTTTGCAGTATAGTTATCCCCTTTGGTGTCACATTTCTTAGAAGGTTGATCAATTTATCCATGAAAGTGTCAGAGTTGCACCACAGAGTTCGATTGACAAAAGAAACCAAAACAGATTTACAAATATGGAACGAATTTTTGGCTCAATTTAATGGAAAAGGTTTTTTCTTAGATAGAGAATGGGAGCAGAGAGAGTCCCTGGTCCTACAAACAGATGCTTCAAAGACATGGGGGTATGGCATACTCTGTAACAATGAATATTCATTTGGGCCTTGGGAGGAAAATTGGATGTCATTAGACATTGCTATTAAAGAACTCTATGCTGCAATTGTGCCATTTTTTGTTTGGGAAGCTCAATTCCAGAATAAAGTTGTTACTATTCGATCTGACAATCAAGCTGTTTGTGATATAATAAACAAAGGCAGTGCTAAGGACGAAAATATGTTGGCCATGGTGAGAAAACTAGTTTTACAATGCTTGAATAACAACATTTACCTCAAAGCAATACACATTCAAGGTAAACTTAACACCGCTGCTGACGCTTTATCACGTAATTTAATTCAGGTGTTCAGCAATCTGGCCCCAGAGGCACATCTCATCCCCATGCCCGATCACCTAAAGCCACACAACTTTTTAACAATTTCGGACAATTTGTGAATGCTGCACATACAAACAACACCAATGATTTATATGCCAGGTCATGGAGACGTTTGGTGCAATTTGGACAATCCATCAATATTCCGATTTGGCCTCTCCATCCAGCCCATCTAGCTATGTTTATAGCTCACCTAGCAGAGGAACATTATGCCCCCAGTTCAATAAGAACTTTCATTTCCGCAATTAGTTACGTACATAAGGTGAACGGTCAACATGACCCAGCTGCTCACTTCACAATTCAGCAGGGGTTAAAAGGTCTGGCTAAACAAGTTCCTCAGGCAACTAGAAGGGAACCTCTAACTGTCAATACGTTAAATATTTTGATACAATCTTTATACAAACTGATACTTACAGAGGAAGAAGTGAGAGTTTTTCGAGTTATGTTTGTAGTAGCATTTTTTTCACTGTTAAGAATAGGCGAAATGACAGGTTATGGTGACCATAATTTACTAATTAACAGTGTACAAGAGCTTTCTAGCAAATGTTTGGTACTTCGCTTTACTTCATACAAACATAGCAAGGAAGCAGTACGTGTAAGGATAAATCCTCTCCCAAGCAATATATTCTGTCCTGTTAGAGAATTGAAAAACTATTTAAAATTCAGAGGTTGGGACGACGGCCCATTATTTAGATTAAAGCAAAAACCCATTCATCCATCGCACTTCAGAAACATATTTCAACAGGCAAAAGCACAAGCTAATCTTTCTACAACGAATATCAAACCTCACAGTTTTCGAATAGGGGGTGCAATTTACTATGCACAAAACGGTTTGTCAGTTACACAAATAAAAATGATGGGAAGATGGGAATCATTTGCTTTCCTAAAGTATCTGAGATAAGGGCAAAATACCATGTATGGTTACTTGCTATATTGCCTAACTCATGTAGTTTCAAAGGTTAAATGGTTCCATTCAAGAGTCCGGGGTTATATATTATATTTACCTACCTAACCCTTCACAATTTTTAGATTAAATACAAAATATGAGTTTAGTACTGTATGTTTACCTTCTACATATTAATATTGTGCTGATTCAATAAGTATGTGTTTATTAGTGTTATGGTTACCTGCCTCGTCATAATGCATATGATTTTTAAATACTAGATGACATTTTTATAATTGTATAGTTATAGACAAAGAACTACTTAGTTGCCAAATAGTTTTCTTTATGAAAACAAACCAAATGAGACACTTTCAAAATTGCGCTTTAGGCGCTGGTTCAACTGGACCTTAATTGAAGTTTAAGTAGACAAATAAACAAAAAGGCAGTGGTTCGACTTGTAGGGAACAGCCCTATAAGACACCTTGGCCTTGTTTGTTGGTAGTCATTTTAAGTTCATAGGGTTGACTTGTGAGGAACAGCCTCGTGAGACTCCTGTGTTTCTTATTTTGGCTATGGTAGTTCAAAGGGATTTTCTCTTGTGTAAATAGTAAAGATTTGTTAAGCAAACTTGTGAAAACTTGCTATTTTTTATAAATATATGGAAAACTACATAGTATCTTGCTATTTTATGTTCTCTTTTTATGGCGGCACTTTGCTATGCAAAGTTATGGCACGAAATTAGCCTCCAAAAAAGATATTTAGATGATAATAGGAGTAATATTACGTATAATTATGATATAAAGTGATATAATGTTATGCAATATTACGTAATATTACATAAACTATGTGTTTGAAGTAATTGAGCGACTCCTTACGGCCACACATGAAGTTAATATAAGTTAAGCAATGAAAGAACTTTTAAGGGAAAATATAAATAAATTATATAGCACTATATAATGTTTTATGTGGCCTTAAAGAGTACTCATTTACTTACGATACTATTGAGATTCGTGTTCTTAAAGAGGACTGCTTGACACGTCCGACTAACACTATTTTGAGCACATTTCAGAACAGATGTATGAACCGGAAGTACTTCGCGAGACAACACGAGAGAAGACGAGAGGTATCGTTCTCCTGTCCCGCCATCTTTGATGATACACGTGAGATATCTTAAAGTGTGTTAACGTGTGTTTTACATTGAAAACCCCAAGTTGGTAAGTCACTTTACTCTCTTTTCCGTTCGACGGGTAGTTTTAGGAGCTAGTTGTCCCTTAGAGAGTAAGTAAGTACTTGTTGTGTATGAAAATTTTGCCCACCTCCTTCCCCTATCACCTGCCTTCACGAAATTAGCCTCCAAAAAAGATATTTAGATGATAATAGGAGTAATATTACGTATAATTATGATATAAAGTGATATAATGTTATGCAATATTACGTAATATTACATAAACTATGTGTTTGAAGTAATTGAGCGACTCCTTACGGCCACACATGAAGTTAATATAAGTTAAGCAATGAAAGAACTTTTAAGGGAAAATATAAAATATTATAACTTTAACAAGAGAGTTCTATGGAAGCATCAAAATGACCTGAACCCCCTAATGTAATGACATAATATCAACCTGCCCCGGATTTGTAGACGTATGTTGTACAAACTTAAACCGAACCGATGGCAGAAAAGCACTTTGAATCATGGGAATGAAGTACTTCCTTTAATGAAAAACCGAACCAAGTAAAAACCGAATCTCGCGCAGATTGCCCGACTCAAGAAAGTAGAAACTTTCAAATTTTTTTTAAAAAAGTTCATAGTAAAGTAACCTATTCATGTACAATATTCGAAACGAAAAGCCATAACAACCGATGACATTGCAAGAAACCGTATCCATGAAGACACTCAACAAGTTTTCTAAACTCACCAAGCTGCCATGCCGAAGCTATTGTCACTAATGCAACGAAATACAAATCATCCAGAGTTATTGCAGCCATTTTGACCTCGTTTTGAAATGGGTAGCCAAAAACATTTTATAACTAGATCTAATATAAAGATCACAAGAGGCAATACTTGAAAACAAGTATTTTTGATTCTTTGGCTAGGGTGAAATGAAATCCGAATTCTAGTCTCTAAAGATGACAGATACATATATAAGTATACATCTTCATGGTATTCAGGGGTTTCATTAGCAGAAGGCAACGGGCGATTTTCACCGGTTGTTTTCACAGAATCGGCTGTTGTTTTTAGGGACTTTTTTAACTTTTCCATGTTATGATTTCCATTAATTCTGCCTGTTGTTTTCATTTATTTAGCCTGGTATTACTATCACTCACTTGGAGTAGGATATAAGATGAATACAAAATACAGGGTGGGCCAAAGAAGTGTAAATGTCTGTTTGGAATGTATTACTATACTGAAAGCCAGTGCAAATGTGAAAGGGTCATCCAAGTATCAGATGAAAGAAACAAAATTTCTTCTTCAAGAGAACTAAAATTAGGTACATTTTGTATATAAATGACAAAAATATAATTTCAGATAATATCATATTTTTTATTATTGAATGTGTATCATACAATTCATACATGAACACGTCAGGTTTACATGACAATATGTATAATAGTACTATATATAGTATTCTTTAGTTCTGTATAATATAAAATATATACTACAATAAAACTATTGAGATGATTCTGTACACATTAATCTCTCACTCATTTAATGACCCATGGGTCTTAAATTGAAAATGCTTTCAAAACAAGGCCTATCTGTTTTCATTATTATAATGAAAATCCAAAAATGCACAGTTGACCTGTTATTAAAGCTATTTTTAAAATAACCCCATGGGGCTTTATTCAGAGGCAAAACATAAAAGAAGGTACTATTCCCATTTAAAAGCTAAATCTGTTATTCTGATCCTAAATCTAAAATAACCATGGTGTGTTGATAAATTATAATGATTTGTAACTTGAAACATGAAAAAACTTTACTTTAGTAATGGTATAATTCAATGTCTTTTCTCCCATCAGAAATTAATTAATTGAGAATGAATCAAAAAAGACAACGCAGTGTGAACTTTACATATCATTATAAATTGGGGTAATTTTGGATTAGACTTACATATACTGCTTTTTAAAATGTGCCCATGGTCCACCGCCTCTTTAAATGCCCATGGTCTACTGCCATTTTAAATGCCCATATTAGATATCTAGATTTATTAGGAAAGTAACTCTTGACTTGAGGATACCCCATTACTTAAAGGTATCCGCATTCGATGATCCCAAATACAATCAACATTTTAATTTGACAATATCAAAATATACAATATAGCGAAGCCTAATCGTTAGGATACAAGTACCTTTAAACAAGGTACCGAAACTCAACAATTCCTTAATTGATTAAAGTATCAACAACTCAATTAGACAATGTAAAAAATTAACAATCTAATTTGACAATGTCAAAATATACAATTATGAAGAAACTCTCTTTGACACAATTTAAGTTGAATCTCCCTTTAAATCTGTATTCAGATTCCAAATATTAAGTGTATTACCCTCAGTAGGATAAATTTATAAGTGCATAAGTCCATTGTTATCTAGCTATAGTGTCATTATTTCCATAGTTACAACAACAGACTTATGATTTTAAACTTAAAAAACTATTGTACATAACTAGAAAAACTAAAATAAAAAAAGGAATTCACCTTCAATTTATCGATGTTGTTTCAAAACAAAACTAGTCACATTCAGATGGATCCCCCTCAAATGCTTACTATAAAGAACTAACAAAACTTAACAGGCAGTTACCCCCCCCCCCAAGAAAAACAAGAAAAAAAATCCCCTCCTCAAAATGTAATAAAATAAGTTTGTGCACAAATATCAACAATGTAATACTGACCTTATATAAATACAGGTATAACTGTAAAATTTGAATTCAAATAATCTTGCAAAAAAGTCAATGCATCCTGTTACACATATTGTAAAACAAGACATTTTGCTTGTCATTATCTCAAATAATGACAATTTGACAATACATGTGAGTCAAGCAAGTTAATCAATAAAAATATAATTCATCGCATCCTCCAAACGCAGGGATACACACATTATCCAAACTGGGAAGAAGGAAGGAACGGAGATGAGTTGATGGTGTCTGAAGCCCTGCATTCGGAGGATGAATTCACACAATGTTGCAAAAAGTCAATGTACTATCTAGTATCTTTTAACATATATTGTAAAATAACAAGAAATTTTGCTTGCTTATCTCAAAAGATGACAATTAAAAATTACCAAATCTTGAGTGTTGCCAATAGCAATGCAAAAAATAGTGGTCTATTGAAAGCCCATGGTTGAATAGACCAGTCTCTAGACCCTACCAATAAATTCTGTCCTTTTGGCCAACCCAAAGAAATTAGGGTAAATTAATTAAATGATGATGTCATACATGGCAGTAGCAATGCTTGACAAGGCTTTAACATGACAAATGTCACCACCTTGTAAGTTCTGCAAATTGTTACAGATGCCAAACTCCAAACGCAAACACCGTCCAGAAAAAAGTTGGAGACTGTAACAATGTGTCACCACTTATGGTGACATAAAAAATTGGTCAAAAGACTGCCCTAAATCTTTAAGTATGACATCAGGACAGATAGATGGTACGATTTACAAGATTGGTCTATTAAAATAAGCTGAAAATAAGTGCAAAATTTCTTGTTTTACAGTTGTACTGTAATACATACTGGCCATATTCGAGTCACAGAGAACAGATAAGTTATATGACTGTGGTCTTAAAAACATTTCTTTCACTTACAAAGTCAAAGTTTTCACAATAAGGAGATATATTATCCTTATATCAAGGATAATTATATCAATTTCTCAATAGTTATACACATTTAAAAATTATTTTTCAATCTCCCTATTATGGACCCTTTAAATGAGGGACATCCTAAATGTGTCAGATTCCCCTTTCACTAATTCACAAGAGGGCGCCACTGACAATACTGCAAATCAATGATTATTAAACAAAAATATTAAACTCATTCTACGACTTAGTAATGTAGTCAATTAAACATCATTATTCTTTGCCCACAATATTTCTCTTAGGCCCATTTTATATCTACTGTACATATAATTTAATCAATTGAAAACAAGATTTTTGTGGCGTCCGGCCTGTAGCCAGCTTTGGCTAATTTTAAAAAAAATTCCAGGGGGGCACTTTTGACAATTTTGCTTCAAAAATGACTATGGGCTCACCTCCCCAGAACCCAAGATGCCCATATGCTCATCGGCACACAATGACAGCATACAGCTATATAGCCCTTTATCAAAGTGCCATAGGACAAGGAGACAGTATTTAAGCCATTTATTTCAACAAAATAGGCAGGTTAGCACTTAAGAATAAAAATATAAAGGACAAAAGTTGTAATTTTCTGGGAGTCAAAACATTACACATTCACATTCTCCAAAAACATGTATTTCTCGAACATATACATGAAAGAAATATATTGGTAGGTAGGCCCGTAGCCAGGATTTGCCAAGGGGGTTCACTTTTTAGAAAATTCACATGGGGAGCTCAATATAGACAACTTTGGCCATAATCACTTGAAAAGTCATCATAATGGTAAAAAAGTGCATGATTTTGAAAGAATTTTTGGCCAGGGGGTTTTGCTTGACCCCAAACCCCCCCTGTCTATGGGCCTGGGTAGGAGTGATCTCAACAGCATTCAAGCGGCTGGGTCCTACAGCTTGTCAAAAATTCTTTAATTACATGCTACCATATTGAACATTTGTTTGCAACTTTGCACTCTGTCAAGATGTTGCAACATTAATTTCACCCAAAACTGGTAAAATTAAAAAAAGGGATTTAGCACATTGTTGCAAAAATGATGTGGGAAGATCACTGAACAATATGGTCAATACTTTCGATGCAAGGATTTTCCAAGATCCACTTTTCATCCACTTTAACAATTTTGTCTGTTGACTAAAAGTTGATTGAATCTTCTGAATATAGATCCCATTTTCTCTTTAAGGAGATAAATAGCATTCTCCTGATCCAGTTTTATGTCTATCAGTCACATTATCCAATTTCATTGTATTTACAATTTCTCGATCATTCCTACTTTTCAGTATGATCTTATTGAGACATTTCACAAGTGCTGCTTATATGAGGATCGATATAATATTTGACAGCTATGGTGAGGAGCTATATTTTTAAATCCTGATATTATTGGACATAACACATGATGATTTGATTTCATAAGCAAGGCAGGGACTTCATATGTGCAGAATTATAAATGCGTAAGAGTATTTGACAGTAACATTGAATTTTATTCCATTCATTCCGTTTTAATCTCTTGTTTAGTGAACTCCTTATTCACATTGCCTTGAATATTTTCCTGTTTCATGTCATCCGCATCATTAACCGTCCCTCTTGTCGGACTATCATCCTTATATGGAGAAACTGGTGGGGACCCCTGGTGGTCATTTTCAGAACTAAGCATGGAATCGTCTAAACTGTCTCTTGTATTCCAGGTTCCAGAGACGGATCCACCTTTTTCTTTTTTTTCTTTCATTCGACGATTTTGGAACCAAATTTTAATCTGAAGCTCATTGAGCCCGAGCAATAAAGCAAGTTCGTGTCTCCTCGGCCGATTTATGTAACGATTTATTAAAAATTCCTGTTCGAGTTGGTAAATTTGAGCATTACTGTAGGCTGTCCGATTGCGACTTTTGCCAATCCTCGGCAATGAATCTGGAAAATAAAATCATGCCTGCATTTTTTCAGTTATTCATTTTTTAAATTTTTTTTTTAATTTACATTTAAATTTGTTCATATTATAGGGATATCTTGTGCAGATTTCTATTTACAAGTAGTCTTAACAAAAAATGCCCTTGACACTTCAACGCATTGAATTTAAATACTAAAACAATTTATAGCCATTGCAAAGGTGTGATTAGTGACTATTTATGTCAACTTTACATCGTGATTTCACTGTTCACTGTTTCACTGTTAAGGTTTACCCCCAGATGCATAATACAGAGGTGCATATAGGAGGAAGGGCATGGCTAGGGATGCAAGATTATGAACATGGGTTGAAGGTTGTAGGATGCAAAGTTCTCGCAAGGGGGCAATGTTGTTCCTAAGGATGCAATGATGTGTTTAGGGGTACAATGATGTGCTTTAGAGTGCAACAATATACCTAGGAGTGAAATAATTGTCTAGGGGCACAATGACCTGGCTACGGCTAGGGGCACAATGAAATGGCTACGGCTAGGGGCACACTGACATGGCTACGGCTAGGGGCACAATGATGTGCTTTAGGGTGCAATGATTGTCTTGAGGTGTAATGCTGTGCAAATACAATTGCAAGCTTACACTTACCTGAGTCAGCATTGAAATTGTTAAAGTTGTTGCCACTGGCAACATTAGCACTGTTGTTGTTGCTATGGTTACCATATAAGCCATATATAGAGGGTGTCCCGGGCCAGCCAACATCTGCTGGTGGCTTATGGGTTGTCAGTCCATTGTGAAGAACAGCTCGAGTATGGGGGTAAAGTGGTCTAGGGGGTTGCGGGTCTTCCTGTGTAATATCTGGAAAATGATAGAAATTATGTAAACAGTTCAGATATCATGGATACGTGGGTTCAGTGATTCTATTTGTAGCTTGCCTGTGGCCTTTGAAATGATGATTTATGGTCAACTTACAGGCCCGCAGCCAGGATTTGCCAAGGGGGAGTTCACTTTTTAAAAATTTCAGGGGGGGTCACTTGTGACAATTTTGGTCAAAAAATGGCCAACATCAATTAAAAAAGTGCTCAGAATGGTGAAAAAACTGCATGATTTTGAAAGGCTGGGTAGGGGAGGGGTCAAACCCATCGAACCCCCCCCCCTGGCTACAGGCCTGACTTAGGAAGAATGCCATAGAGAAAATTGTGTTTAAGGGTTTAAGACTGGAAATGAACAATAAAAATACCATATTTTCTGAGAAGAACTCCAAAATAAAATGTGTCATAAAATTGCTCAGGGTTTATATTAAAGCGTGCCGATACAGTTTGTTACAGGTTGTTATACTTTAAAGTTTGAGAATTAGGGATGGAGTCTAAAATAGCAACAACAGCTCTAGAAGAATGACCCTGAAGTCCTGAGCCTGTAGTAGTAATTACTACACTCTAGCTAAGATAGGTCATTTTACAGCTGAAAAGATCTTTAACCTCTTGACTACCTGGAGTGACGAGATTTCTCGTCACCTAAGAAATGACCTTGAAACCCAGAGTGATGAGAAAATCCGTCACAAAAATTTTTCGCTAAAATTGCTCTTATTTGAGCAATTTTCATCAAATTTACACAAAATTTGTTTTAAAAGGTGTAGAAATGATCTCTGCCGTCTAATTTTACTAAGTTGAGTATCTGAAATTGTATGTATGCAGCATAATGTCAAAAGGTTGCAAAAATGAAAAAAATCTCTGGTTTCAACAGATTTTAGAGCCTGGGATTCAAGAGGTTAAATGGCTCTCGAAGTAGTTGGCCTGACTCATAAATGTTTTTGGGAATATGTAAGTGTAAGTGCCAACTGGACAGTACCAAAATGGTTACAGAACACACAGAACACAGGATGAAAAAGATCTAATAATACACCAGTCAAAATGAATACAAATCCCAAAGATTATCCCAAGAAATCATCCCATCTTCGACTTCCAGATAATGTGGGACAGAGAAAATTCAATCTCAAAGTTCATAAGCATATCAGGGGATCAATATAAATGGTATGCCTCTGATTCGGTAGCTGTATATTGACTCGAGTGACCGATCTGATTGAATAAGAGCTGATCTCTTAATCAAAGAGAGTAGATGAATCTCTCTTTTAAGGAGCAAAAGGGTATCAAATAATTAACATTATCACATCTTAACAAAAGTGGTTAAAACTGCATTTGTACTCTGATAATTGAATTCTTAGATCTCGCCATAAAATTCCAAATTTGAGTAGAAAACTTGAACTTTGCTCTCCAGGCGCTAATTACTATTTGAAATTCAAAGAATTTTGAAGTGCAAATAAGTTAATAACAATTGTAAACATCGGGAATTAACCTCAATTGTTAGATTATAATAGAACTGTATGTTAAAGGAAGATGAAATACTTTTACATTAGAGTGGTTAAGTTCTACACATAATGTAGAAATTGAACCCTTAATGATATGTGTGCATGTGTAAAGGACATTTTCTGTTGCTACATGAATATTTTGGTTTATCTTTTGGATAGTTATGTTTAAAATCAAATTTTACTTACCTTACTTATACATTACAAAGCTACAACATCTATTTAATGGATCATTAATATTAATCATCAAAATTGTATTCAGAGCCCAATTTACTAGAATCTGACACTCAGTGTGCCCAAAAATCTCCCCAGGAGTTCTCAAACTCTCAGTTTTTGAGAATCTTCCAGGAGTCCAAAATGCCCTTCTGGTATCAAAAAAGCCTTCTTGGTGTCTAAAATGCCCTCCTGGTATCATAAAGCCCCCTTGGGATCCAAAATGCCTTCCTGGTATCTAAAATGCCTCCCTGGTATTCAAAATGCCCTCCTGGTATTCAAAATGCCCTCTTGGTACCCTCAAATACCCTCCTGGTATCCAAAGGCCCAACTCACCATTAGTATGTCCACAAACACCCTCCTGGTATCCAAAATGCCTCCCTGGTATTCAAAATGCCCTCCTGGTATTCAAAATGCCCTCTTGGTATCCCAAATACCCTCCTGGTATACAAAGGCCCAACTCACCATTAGTATCATTGAAAACCTCTTCTTTAATATCATCTCTGTCGTCAACTGTAACACAGTCATCCTCGTCAACTCTGTCATTTCTCTCACTTGCCTGACGTGACCGCTTAGCACTGTATGGTGGCTCCACCTTTTCATGGGCTTCAGTTGATTTCCTTTTTAGCGTCAAATTGACAGGTTGGTCAGCTGGAAGTAGAGTAATAGAATATCAACTAGAATATTTTGTGAATTTAGAAATGGGTTTATACACATACGATGGGACTTTTGCATCTTTTTCAATTGTTCAATTTAATGTAATACTTTGATATTTCATTTTTCTCGTTTGATTTTTCTCTTTTCTTTGAAAGTTTAAGTTCAGTTTTGTAATTCTCATATAAAATGTTTTAAAAATACCTTCATTCAAATGAGCAATTTCAGTACATTTGTGAGAGCCATATTTGAACCTTTAAAACTATACAGTTATGAAACAAATCAAACTGCAAAACATGTACAATGTACAATATGATATTTGCGAATGCCAAATCAATCATGCAAGTTTGAAAATCTGACTAAGGGTCAATATTTACTAATAGTGAAACAATTCACAAGTATTGACAAAGTTATTCAAAAATTAGGTAGATAGAACATTCTAAAATGCATGAAAACAATCAATAAAACCCAAAATATGAAAATTACATTTTTGAATGTTTTGATTATCAATCACATGACATATTCATGTAGTTTTTCATGTCTTGCAGGCCCCATGACCAGCTTTTGCCAAGGGGGTAGGGTTCACTTTTCAAAACATTCTACAGGGGGTTCACATTTGACCACTTTGGTCCAAAACAACTTGAAAAATACTGAGAATGGTGGAAAACTGCATGATTTTGAAAGAATATTTGGCCAGAGAGGGTTCTCACATGAAAAATGCACATAATGGTAGAAAACTGCATGATATTGAGAAAGAATCTTTGGCCAGAGAGGGTTCGCACATGAAAAATTCTCAGAATGGTGAAAAACTGCATGATTTTGAAAGAATATTTGGCCAGGGATAGTTCTCACTTGAAAAATGCACAGAATGGTGGAAAACTGCATGATATTGAAAGAATATTTGGCCAGGGAGGGCTCAACCCCATCACCCCCCCCCCCCCTGCCTTTGTAATTCAAGATGAAATAATTAAATCAGCTTAACCTCTTATTTTGTGTATTACCAGTCTATCATTAGTGAAAGTACAATCAATAAATCCTGCTTAGAAAATGATGTAATGAGTAATTTAAGTAGCACATTCACCAAGTTGTGGCTTTTCTTATAATGGCCTTTTAAATAGGCAGTTCAGTAGCATTATATCATTAAGACCCTTGTGAATGAAAAATCTGTTTAACAGTGCTATCATGCATCTTAAATGGATTTAACTTCTAAAGTATGGCATACACAGATATCCCAAGACCCAAATCCTCCCTAGTAAGACCCTTTATCTGGTAATTTCACCTCATTTTGACATTGTATTTTACTATTAGTAACAAGGCATTAAGATGCAAAATGTCACCACATGCCATTTGTTACAGACACCCAGTGTTTGCGTTGACGCAGTTTTTTCTCGTTTTTACGGAAATTTCAAGAGGTCGGACGGAAAAATCAGAAATAACTTACGTCCTTGGGACGCAAAGATTCTACACCACCATCAGGTAACTTTTACTGCAGCGTAGAAGTGATAAAACATGATTTTCTGAAGAATTTTCAAATTGTCTACTTCCTTGATCTCGATAATGTTTATGTCGGCAAATCTGATTGGCTACCGAAGTGTCTCAGTATATTCGCAGGGTTTCTAGTCTGAAACGCAGCATTTGATTGGCTATGGTGCACTCCGAGTCATTCCGGAGTATACCAAAGCTGGATAATCTGTTGTATGCAAACATTACTTTCAAAATTGAGAATTGAGACTTGTTTTTCACGATAACCTTAATTACTTCCACAAGGAACCGTTAGATATCGATCTAATGTTATATCAATATAATTATTTAATGATAGATCAACGTTTTTCATCTAAAAGTCGTCAGAGTAAATGTACACTGGAGTAAGGAGAAATGTTATAAAAAGAAACAAAAAGTTCACGACCTTGAAGATCGCTGGTTGGTAAAATGTGAAAACAACTCTTTGAATATTTCTTTCATTCATTTCGGAGAATTTTGGTATAGCATTAGTAAAGAATTGTGTGAAAAGGACCAAATGATGGATATTTATCGGGAGAATGCATAGAATTACAATACATGTCATTTTTATCTCGTTTTAGCGGAAGCACCCTATTATCGCCCACATTACTTTCACTTTAATAACAAAATATGAGGGACGCAAAAAAAATTAGACGGGACTCACATTTTTCAAATGTGTTGCGTCCCTGGGACTCAGAAATTTAAATGGCTAGCGCAAACACTGGACACCAAATGCCAACCACCAATAACAACCCACAAAAAGTAGGAGAATGTAACAATACTTCATCCCCTGGGTGGTTGATAATAAAGAAAAATGCCTCAGATCATCTAATATTTTTCAAAAACTTCCTGCTAAATTGACAATTTATGTGCATGAGCCTAAGTGGATTAAACCTCATTAAGGTAAGAGTTGCATAGCAATTTCAAGTAAGTACGGCATACAAGATTATCTTGATCAAAAAGAATTTAAGAGATTTAACTTCACCTAATGAATCATACTAAAACCTGTAATGTGCCCATCTTTTTAAGGTTGACACTTTGAAATGTAAAGATTTTTGGTCCTTATTTTTAAAGTTTTAAAGTTTTTTTTACTGTAGTCAACATAATCAAGGGAGGCTCAGGTCCTGGCACAATTTTTTTTCAAAATCATGCAGTTTTCCACAATTCTGAGCAAAGTTGTCAAATGTGAACCCCCTTGAATTTTCTGAAAAGTGAACCCCCCTTGGCAAAATCTGGCTTTTCATGTAGTCCTGCAACAGTTTGTCATGAGACGCTTTTCTAAGAAGTATTACAGTGAAATATGAGGTGAATATTGAGTTAGGTAATCATCTACTTCAAAATGCAACTTCATGTTGATAAGTACATTTTTGCTTACCAAATTGAGGGTAATTTGTCAAAATGTACCATTAGCAGTATATAGAATCCCATTATAAGCACCTTGCATTTAGCTTACACGGAAAAACAGCAAGCAGATAATTGTTTGTATCTTTCAGTCATAAAGTTTCATGAATAGTTCTCATGGTGATAGAAAATACAATTAAAAATTGACAAAAATAGAAGACATCACCTTCATAAAAAAATGATTGAAAAATTGTCGTAATTTTTGCCAGGGCACCTTAATTCTACTCAGAAAAGACAATGGCACTGGTCATGTAAAATGCCAAGACTGTTTAAAAATGAATGATCTCAGCAAGGAATAAAGCATGCAGTCAATAATCTAAATTATCCAGAAACATCAGATAATCATTTCAAAACTCAGAAATGGACTGGGGAGAAACAAATATGATCTGAAACTTTATGCAAGGGCTATTACATATTAGGTTAATGTGTTTTAGACCCATCCATAAAATGTCGAACAACAGCATGGCCTCAGCTCTAATAAAATTCAAAAAGTAATTACAGTCTAATATTTCACTTATATCAAATACCCAGATCAAAATCATAATAACAAAATATTAATATCATTTTAGGCTTTATAATATGACGAAGTGCATCTAATAATCACATGTATTATAAATATGACAAATTACCTCATGCAAAGATGGTAATGAGACACCAGGCTTGAGTCTAATTCTAAAAAGGTTTTATATTTTGTATTTTGGTAACATTTCACAAGTAATTGCTGTGTTGCCATGAAAACCAGATCAACATAAATTAAAAAAATGAGATCAGGCCAAAACGGCTTAATTTTACATACCAAAGCTCATAAAATAAAGCTCTCAATTTGACAAACTCTCACTAAATTTTAGTAGCTTCACTCAAATGACCCTCCTCTCTAATTCAATAGCTCTCTTAATCATCAGAGACCTTGACTTCCCCCCCAATAAATTCTAAAGTTTCTAAACTCTTCATTCACCAGTCGGCTCTACATGCACCAAAGTAAATGGGGGAAGGGGGAGGTAGTTCAGAGATGCAAAACTCTTTGTCAATCTTATACCCTGCGCGCAGAGTCTAGTTAAACTACACGAAGCTCTATTTTAAGAAGTGAAGTCAAACGAATGCAAAGGGTATCAATCTTACAAACTGATTAAAAAATGTGTCAGGCCCGTAACCAGGATTTGCCAAAGGGGGGGGGGGGTTCAGTTTTCAAAAATTTCCAGGGGGGTCACATTTGACAATTTTGGCTCATATATGGCTAAAATCACTTGAGAAGTGCTCAAAATGGTGAAAAACTGCATGGGGGGCTACGGGCCTGTGTGTTCAATTGAATACCATATGTTTATGAACTTACATTCTTGTTGGATGAACCATTACATTTAAATGACATTGAACATATACATTGTATGGTAGACCCCAATAATACTTGTATATATAAGTGGTAATATGCAATTATTCCTCCTAGGTTATCATGCTTTCTAAATATCTCATATTCATGGATGTATAATGGTAAAATGACATGCTTAATAAAAACATTAAATAACAATGATCTATCCTCGACCTTTTCTAGTCTTGGTGCTGAGTCCTCATATTTTGTTAGAAATATCTCAAAATTTTACATTTTCTGCAGGGTGCAGAGTTTTTTGAGAGATCCAACATTTTTTTGCTAAATTTGTAAATTTTCACATAATTTGATACAGCCCCTAATCCATCATCTTCGACTTCCAAGGAGCAACTAAAACCTTGTGAATCAAGATACCTGGAACTGATTAATTCTAGTTGTTTCAAAACTTTTCATCCAAGATCCTACCATGATCAATGGCAAAAAGGGACATTAAAAAATATATAAATTAAATTATTTATTATTTATTACAGAAACTGTTTAGGGATTTTTAAAAAAAATTGTAAATTTGTAAAATTATTTTCGCAAAATTTGATACAGCCCCTAATCTATTGCAATCAGCATTATCACCTGGCATAAACCCATCATAATTTCAGCAAGTCTTTATTATATATTACAATTTACAGGTAATAAAATCATCTGCCATACGATTCATTATCACCTTTCTACATGTGGAGTGGTCATTAGCAGAATGTATACTAATTACCTGTTGTTATCATCAAAATGACATGTCAAAATGACAACTGTACTGTAACACCAAGAGGGGGTAAATCCCAGAGTTCAAAGATGACCTAAAAATGATAACTGTACTGTAACACCAAGAGGGGGTAAATCCCAGAGTTCAAAGATGACCTCAAAATGACAACTGCACTGTTGTAACACCAAGAGGGGGTAAATCCCAGAGTTCAAAGATGACCTAAAAATGACAACTGTACTGTAAAACCAAGAGGGAGTAAATCCCAGAGTTCAAAGATGAGCTCAAATAGACAACTGTACTGTAACACCAAGAGGGGGGTAAATCCCAGAGTTCAAAGATGACCTCAAAATGACAACTGTACTGTAACACCAAGAGAGGGTAAATCCCAGAGTTCAAAGATGACCTCAAAATGACAACTGTACTGTAACACCAAGATGGGGTAAATCACAGAGTTCAAAGATGACCTCAAAATGACAACTGTACTGTAACACCAAGAGGAGGTGAATCCCAGAGTTCAAAGATGACCTCAAATAACAACTGTACTGTAACACCAAGAGGGGGTGAATCCCAGAGTTCAAAGATGACCTCAAAATGACAACTGCACTGTAACACCAAGAGGGGGTAAAACCCAGAGTTCAAAGATGACCTCAAAATGACAACTGTACTGTAACACCAAGAGGGGGTAAATCCCAGAGTTCAAAGATGACCTCAAAATGATAACTGTACTGTAACACCAAGGGGGGGGGGGTAAATCCCAGAGTTCAAGTACTGTAAATCCCAGAGTTCAAAGATGACCTCAAAATGATAACTGTACAGTGTAAAACCAGTCCAATCTGAAAGCCACTGGGCCAGGCCAATATTTCTTAATATGTGAGTCTATGAGAGATAAAAAGATTAAAATGGAAAAAGTGTTCATATTAAGATGTGTTCAGCTTAGAGAGGTGTTCTCTGTATTGTGAGAGAGCACCTGAAATCTTTCCATTTTGTAGTCTTACATCGATTCATAAACTTCCCCCCCTTGTTTACTTCCCCTTGTATGAGTTACAGAATTTCATTGATTGAAGATCCAGCAAAAAGTATGACTTTCTAGATTGAGATTTCTGGTACTACTTTTCCTTTGGCTTACATGGTAGTGACATCCTTTGTGACATCCCCATTCCCCCTTCTCCTCCCCAATACAATCCTCACCTACACAATGTCTTGCATCAAGTCTCTAGCACCCCCCCCCCCATCTATTTTACCTCCTTGAGGGATGAGGTGTTATTTGAAGAATCGCAATATCAGATTTATTAGAACTTATGTGATCTTCATTTCAGCTGAAAGTCTGGGGCACCCCCATCTGTTTATTGTTTATTTTAATAAGAAAACAAAAAAGGTATCGGCATACAAAATGTTAGCACCTGATATTTGTTACAGATATCGAACTCCAACCACCAAACACCAACCACCGAACAACATCCACAAAAGTTGGAGATTATGACAATGTGTCACTTCTGGTTAGTGTTCCAAATTGTAGTGAAAACTGGTGCCGGTATTACCGCAATTCAATACCTTACCGTCACCGAATACCGCAATTTTGGGTCTAAATTCAGAATGCCACCATAACGGTACTTCCGGCAATACCACAGATCACTACTTCTGGTGACTACTTCTGGTAACAGTCAGAGGAATGTTAGAGAACTATGATTTATATGGGTTGATGGTATTACCTTACCTTGTTTAACCTCCTGTGTTGATTCTTGTGTTGCATTATGGGCAAGAGCTGCTTGCTGCGCTAATAACTGATGTGCAGAAATGTGCTGAAATGGGGACATTAACGGTTGCGTCTTAAGCCATGTCATTGCAGAACTGTACATATCTTCTGGGGATTTGGCTAACTGGCAATTTGATTCAATATTGTTCATAAAATCCTGACTAGCACGGTCCATACTTTGCTGTTTTAGCTTTTCCGCCAGCACATTTTGGATATTTGACACTGTTGCCTCTGCCGACTTTTCCAATGTTTTATGCATTTTGATGACGATGTCTCGCTCGTTTATAGGCGAGACGCATATAATACCATCTATTTCAACCATGGTGGATGAATGCACATGTTGCATGCAGAGTTTTTGAACCGCATCCTGAATCAGCTTTGTGAGTAATGCTGTATCTGTCGCCATGGCAACTGTTTCTAAGCAGAGTACATCAGTTCACTGGAAATATAATAAAATACTAGATAAGGCTAAGATACAAAAATAGCTAGAAATTAAAGCATAGTTAATGATTCAACTCATTGTTGAAAGAGGTCAGGTTCCCAGAAATTAAGTTGTTATTAAGGAGCTGGGTGTACTGAATTATTCAAATTTTAGAATATGTTGCCAAGGTAACTGTTGCTTAGTTTACCAAATATTATCTATTTTAGAAATGTTATCACAGTAACTGTTTAGAGTTATTTATTTTACGAAGATTAAAATTGACAAAATATAAGGTAACTGAAGACATTCCTATCCTTGTTCTATCCATTATACCCCTCCCCCTGTAAATGTTCTAATCCTTTGAGCTCACTCCTTCCAAACTGTAGCGATATTCCAAATTTATTAAAGTATCCATTATCATTCATTGCGCATACTCACATTTAAGATCCTTGACAAATGTCATTAAACTTCCAATATTGAAAAATACAACAGGAAACAATGCAATCATTGGCTTAAAATCTCCTATTTTGTGGTTTCATTCCTTTGAGTGTCTTAACATGTAAGCAAGTTGGCTTCACAATGAGTTGGCATAGGCTCAGTATACTTGTATAGAGCAGTATCTATTAAGTATTAACCCCCTATTACCAGTCCAGCTCATGCATAATTGCTATTCTGTATGTAATTTAACATAATTAACCCTACAATTTACCCCATTAGGGGTGCAATTAGGCCTGGCTGATGTATTAATGCAGGTAATATTTCATAAACCTGCAGAGGCTTATGGTAAAGCTGAGCCATATGCAATTTCTTTCTCAATCATATTACACTGGTTTATATGCCAATTGGTTTTACTATAATCACTTACAACTTAATACATGTATTGGAGACATGTACTAATATTAAACCATTATTTTATTTTTGAACTGGAATTGTTAATAAGATCTCTATGTTGATTTCGGTTGTTAAGGCAAGGGTTCGGCAATCAGGTTTTGTTAAAAACCTCATTAGTAAATTCAGATTAGAATTTTTATTAATTAATCAATAATGTTCATCATTATTAGTGTGTATCATTAGTCATCATAATTATCATTAAGTAGGGTTTATAATTGAAGCATCCCAGGAGGGGATAAAGGGTATGAGGTATCAAAGGACCAATGCAAAGGTATTGACATCATTTGCTGATTGAATGGCTTGATGGGAGATACCCTGAGAAGCTAGTTAAAACTTTAAACTCTAAACAGTTGAGACACTTTTACACTTTGGCGTGAGTCAAACAAAAGTGAACGGCATCCTTAGTCAAAGGGTATTTCAATTCTTTCGAACTACCCTCTGCCTTAAGTATAGACTATATCACAGTTTAGTTAGCCTCGCCGCCACGACCTGTGCCCATGTCAGCCCAGGTCATAAATCATTTCAAACCTAACTCTGAATGGCTTGATGAGTTCATAGATCTATTGTACTGAAAGAGTGAAACGAAGCTCTCTTTTAAGAAGAGAAGTCGAATGAATGCAAAAAGGTAAGCTGCTACCTTCTTAATCATCCCATCCAAGATCAGGTGGTTTGTGTGGTATAATGGTTGCCATGGCAACTAACGATGTCAGGGCAATTAACGTAATTTCTCTTAACAATGTTCTTCTTTTATATTCATCATTATAGCATGTGAGTTATGAGACAATGATCGATTAAAGCAATCAAGATATCCATATATGCGTTAAATGTGGTATGCATTAAATATGATATGTGGTGTTTATATGTTAAAAGTGTTATGTGGTATGTGTGAAATAAGTTTTATGTGTTAAAAGTGTTATGTGGTACATGTGAAATAAGTTTTATGTGTTAAAAGTGTTATGTGGTACGTGTGAAATAAGTTTTATGTGTTAAAGGTGTTATGTGGTATGTGTGAAATAAGTTTTATGTGTTAAAGGTGTTATGTGGTCTGTGTTAAAAGTGTTATTTGGGATGTGTTAAAAGTGTTATGTGTTAAATTGTTATGTAAAAACTCTTGTTCAAAGACTGTAGATGAAGCTCTCTTTTAAAGACCTGAAACCAAACTAAGTTACTATTTCAAAATGGTAAAAATATGTTGTGGTGGTAACACAATGCCATATAGAATGGTTGGACCTTGAGAGATATAATGCATAGTAACCCTCTATAAAGATATGACATCAAATTACTGAAAAGGGTAAATAACACCCCATATCATAACACAAGACAAAATGGAGTACCCTAAGATCCAATGCAACGTGGTACTACTACCCTCTTGAAAGATATGACATCAAATTGTTGAAAAAGGTAATATAGTAGGCTGTTTTGTTCAAGTTCCTTCACAAGACATACTGTTAAACCAGCATATTCCTTCAGGCATACATATGTAATACCTTGAAACCAAGATGTCACAACATGCATTGCATAAATGACTCATAATACATAATAAACACATATTAAATCCAAAGCATTTTGTAATGAGAGCTGTATGCTATTACTTATATAGTAATGTACTAGAAGGCTAAGGTATATAAATTTTGTGCCTTATTTTACAATGAGTGTTGTTAGAGCTCAGAAAATGTAGAGAAATCTCCCTTTTCAAGATGCAAAAAGGACTTTTGGATTTAGGATAGTCAGTTATCCAACTTTGGTTTACAACACATGGTGATCTTGAGTTAAACATTCTCTCGTGCCTTTTTTACCCCGAGAGTTAAAGCCCAGTAAATGCAGACCGAACTCTTCTTAAATAAAATAAAAAAAAGAGACTTCATGTATTGGAATGGGTACCCATATTTCCTTTTAGATTCTGATTCTGACTTCATCTTTGTTGGCAAAATATGTGTATGTCACTACCTGCCATTTGTTACAGATGCCGACCGCCAAACACTGTCTACAACAAAGTTGGAGACCATAACAAGATGTCACTTCTTCTGGTGGTGACATCAATTTTGTTAATAGACTAAATCTAGAAAAAGGAAATATAATTCAAATGTAGAATTAAATTTCTTTAGCCTTTCTGAAAATCCCATAAAGTGTAAATTATTCTACTTTGGCATAATCATTGAGATTATTACCTCCAACTAGTGATAAGTACCATCATCCAATCAAACTATTTTCTCGCAATATTGTCTATTTCACGACATTTCTCTTTAAAATTTGAATAAAGTATGCGTGTTTCTAGCATTTTGTACAATTTAGAGTGTTGGCTACAAGTGTGTATATTTAATTTCTTACCGATTTCACACTTTTCCACTCTATTTTACATTTCAAAACATGACCTGCGTGGCTTTTTCTGCCAGGTCTTATGCAGACAAATAATCATCATCATTAGCATCAAACCCTTACATAATTTTCACCATACCAAACAGAAGATAATAGAATATCTTATTTGAAAAAAGACTTGTATTAAAGCTTGTCACAATCCCATAAAAGTTTGTGTTCATGGTTAACCAAGTTAGTATTTTTATGAGGTCTCAATTCAGGTGAACCGAATATAGCATAGCATCTGTCCCTGGATCCATCCCTTCTGACTTTTGACTGATCAGAGATTCCCTCTTTATCGAATGCTTTAGAGTATTGCAAAAAACAACATACAGTCTGTGAATCGCACAATGGCCTTCCCCCATTTATTTCAATGCTTGAATGTCAGTGCTTAGTAAATTAGATGATTTGACTTCAAGCTATAGCCAAAGGGTAGGCGGGGGGGGGGGTGTGCAAAGGGATCACATTTGGTTGAAGCAAGACTTATTTATCTCCCAAATAAACTGTGCAATTTTTATTTTGGGCCTATTTTAAGAAGTTGGGACCGTTGAAATTGGGGCCCCAAAATATTTTTCCCTCCCTCTCTTGATTTTCAGGTCTGCCCCCACCCCTCCCCAGGGGTCTGCCACTGATTCTAATTTTGCATTCTGATACTCATCGCATCTTGCTGTTTCAGACAAATGCTGAGAAGAAATAAGATGTCATGGTTTATCATAATGATTCTAATGCACAGCCATCTCCCTTATAAAGTATCACCAGAAAGCAGAAAGACATTCTGATACTCATTGCATATCTCTCTGTTGCATCGCAGAAGGATAGAGATGGAGAGGGTGTGGCTTACCACGATGCCAGAAGAGACCAATAGACTCAATAGAAAGCAACGGTCTCTCACAATGCCATACATGGACTTGATCACATTTTAAGCACACTTACCATAGCCTAGTTTAACCCAAATTGAATCCATTAACATGTATTGAACTGTTGGGACATTCTGACATCCATAAAGTGATAAAGATAATCAAATAACTGTAATTGGCCACTTAGCCTTTAAAGTGGGGTAGATAATGCACATAGACCTCTAACATTAAGAATAAGGCCAAGAAAGGTTCAACCAAGATGGAGAATCGATCAATTGATCAATTTACATATCCAGTCCATAAACAGCTAACTTCAGGTTTTTGAATTGATTTTTACAAAAATCTGTCAAATAAACTACATACGTATGTACATGCCAATACTTTAATCGTTTCAATTTGATGATTAGATAATTCAAACTGATAACATTTTTTGAAATGAAATCGAAGGTAAAAGTTGAATTACTTGAAAGCTAGACTGTGCATGCTGGGTAATTTAATCAAATCATACAAAGTGAAATATCTTTTTTGTACCCTTTAAATTCGTTCGACTTCGCTTCTTAAGAGAGATCTTCGTCTTCACCCTTTCAGTGTTTACAAAAAATCTCTGAACTCATCAAGCCATTCAAAGTTCGTCGTAGAAATATGGAAAACTCTATATATACAGTAATTTCCTTGGACGTCTTCGCATAGTTAATGAACACACATTTAGCATGTGTTGCACACCGTTGATTGGTTGAGAAAAGATCAGCGAAGTAGGTTTGAATTGATTAATTACCCGGGCTGTCACAGATTAAAGGGGCAGGGCTACTAAACCGTAATAAAGTCTTTACTAGGTAGAGGGTAGTTTATAACTAGACTCTGCATCCAGAGTAATGTACATCACAATGTACATCAAGAAATACAAGTTCATCATAAAAGCCAAACGTCATGATTTCGCGAACAAAGTAGCACTACTGGTTATGGTGTGCAAAAATCTATTAATCACGACAATACTAATGTAACGTCGGGGAGCTGTAGTGTACCGAGCCAGATACTAGACTCGAAAGAGAATGTGCTAAATTCAACGTCCCATACGGGAGTGGAACCCAGGACCTCCCGCTCTAGAGTCAGATGCTCTACCCCTGAGCCATAAGGGGTAGCCACTACAGCTGAGACTGTAGTAGCGACTTGCTATCGAAGGTCATTACACTAACATTCATGGAGACTGGTTCCTTTATATCATCAGCAGCAGCAAATGGCATCCGAACCTAAACAGAGACATCCTGACAATTAAATAATAGAATATCCTGAAAAGAAATTGCCCCCAACACTATGTATAAAGGTAAATAATAAAACCCGGGATAAAAACATCCTATAATGAAATTACCCTCCAACACTATGTATCAAGTAAATAATAAAACCTGGGATAAAAACATCCCATAATGAAATTGCCCCCAAACACTCTATGCACCAAGTTAACAATATTAGAGTATGGAGGCTAATTTCAAAGATGTCTCTATCTGTTCCGATGCCTGCGATCATCAGGTTACATGATACAATCATTTACCATGATGTTTACTGATTTATACTAATCGCAGCACCGTAATAAAAGCTCACATTGCTTATCCAACTCAGACCATGCTCCATGCTGAAACTGAGAGTAAGACTATATAGCTTACTCACTTCGAGAGCCATGTTAGATTTTGAAACTTATGGCTCTCAAACGGGGAAGTGGACAGCTGATTAATAGTGACCTTTGAAATCGAATTAAGTCGATCAGCGGCCTACTTTTGTTCTCTAACTATGTTATACATCATTACCATCCTTCCGTGCAAGTATTGGAGCGCTGAAGTACTTCCTTTTCGATCAAGACTTGTAATTGTTAGTCGAGTGAATGTTTTTACTGCAAAATCCAATATGGTGTTTTCTGCTTGGACATTTTCGTAAATCTCCGGAGGTTGTCCGAACATAACTCATTCTCAAAATTCATTTCGTTCGTTGCGTATCTCGCTCCTAGCAAACCGCCATATTGGAATTAGGTCTAAAAAACATTAACTCGATGAACAATTTACAACTCTTGATCGAAAAAGAAGTATTTCAGCACTCCAATACTTACACGGATTGATGATACTGATGTAAGACACAGTTAGAGACCAAAAGTAAGCCGCTGAAATCTTTATTCACGTTTTAAAGGTCACTATCATTCAGCTGTCCAAATGCGCCGTGGGAAAGCTATTATATCAAAATCCAAATAGCTTTCGCAGAAAGTAAAGACTAGCCTGTAGCCTTAGAGTACGAAACGAGAAACAGACAGACTCTAATTATTTTGAGAGGACAGAACAGGATCTGTAAAATGCCCTGAAAATTGAAGCCACATTTTATAAAATAGCATGCCTAAATGTAACAAAATTTCATATATCGTATTTCAGTTACCACTAGGAGATAACTATAACATCATCATAGTGTAAGATAACTGCATATTTACCTCTAAATCAGTCAAAATATTCCGAGGGTATTTTCTTTTATTGCCTAATTTTCTCCCCTCTATTTTGGAGAGCTCTGTAATTTATAATGTTTTTTCAGTAGACACGTTTCAGCTTTGAAATTCAAGACTATATAGGTCTATATCGTTTTAATACGTTAATTTGATTACAAGTACATCAATAGAGATAATACGAGACATGAGGTTTGAGGTTATTGCTGGAAAAATAACTTTTCAGGATGACAGGTCCCTGGATAGAGTTTAGTCTAGATCTTTGCTCGGCAGATGTCGCATCTGTAAAAGTGATACGGCGGGAAATTTGAAAGTTCAGAACTTTGAAAGAATGAACAGACCATTGCCAATTGGTGCAGTGATCTCCTCAGGATTTTTTCTCAGGTGGGTGCAAAATAGTCATTTTCACAATTCAGACCAAAATTGGTCAAAATATGCCAACTTTCATGATTTTTCTCACTTTCAAATGGGTGGGAATCGATTTTCAGGTGGGTGCAATTGCAAGCCTGTTTTCAAAATCTCAGCTGGGTGCTGCGCCCACTTGCTTTAATGATGGGGAGATCACAGTGGTGATTTCAATACTTCTCTAAAAGTTTTTGAGAATCACTAAAATTGCAATACTACTGCTTCCATTACAATGTCTTATATTGATGAATACTCCAGAGAGGCAGAATAGTATTTGATGTTATTGAGGGGTGACCTAGAGGTGGGTGGGTTCTAACAAGGGTATGCTTATGAATCAGCTTACACTTTTCAAGTCAAACATCTTCTGAAGGAACGCCTAACTCTAGGAACTCCTATGTACACTTTTTTGGAGGACGTCGAAAGTCAAATGGTGCTATATACCTGTATACCAGTCATAGGCATTAGTTAACATAAAGATGGCAGTTGTGGTCTGTCTATATCTTCTATACTGCCATCTTTCTTTCAATCTTTTCAATCTTACAAAGTTTACAAGGGCTGAGCCAAAAACTCATTGGCAATTTTGTCTGTTTCATAAGCTATACTAACGTTGACATGGTGAAGTAATTTGAAACTGCTTCTAGTTTTACATTGAGCCCCGTGACAGAATTGCCTTCAAGTCCCTTGACCCACCCCCAACTAGTTCATAGGTACATAGCATACAAGACCTTGTGTGTGTGACATGGGGGGGGGGGGTCAAGAAGGCTTGTACTGTGACCCCCTCTAATCATATTTCCTCAACATTGAAGATAGACTCTTGACGGGAGGGGAGGGGGGTGGGGGCAGTTGACCAGAGACATGATTTTGGACAATACACATGAACAACAAAATAAGACACAATTAATATATTAATGAAGTTTATTTACAATAATTGTGTATGGCAATCTGCATACAAATATTTACATAACTTTTCCTGACATGGGATATTATGTTTTACATTCTGTGAAGATAACAGAGATTCAATGACTGTTCTCTTTTCCTTTGATTCTGAATTAAAAACCTCAACTTTTTTTTCAATTCATAAATTAATCTGTTACTTCAGGGTTGCACTGTTCACACAATTAATAGACTGCTCAGCTACGAAGAAACTACCAACTATTAGGCCTATATCTTTAGCTCTGTATAATTTATCTCAGATAAATCCCAACATAGATTTAACCAATTTACACTGTTGTCATGGATACAACATTCTCCATGTAATATTCTTGGATACATAATTGTGTTACTATGACAACATTGTGCTCCCAGATGGTCATTTCAGATGGCACATTGTGCTCCCATGTAGTCATTTCAGATGGCACATTGTGCTCTCAGGTAGTCATTTCAGATGGCACATTATGCTCCCAGGTAGTTATTTTAGATGGCACATTGTGCTCCCAGGTAGTCATTTCAGATGGCACATTGTGCTCCCAGGTAGTCATTTCAGATGGCACATTGTGCTCCCAGGTAGTCATTTCAGATGGCACATTGTGCTCCCAGGTAGTCATTTCAGATGGCACATCAATATGACACAAAAGAGGTTACATTATATACTCAGTACTTTCTATCATCATTTCTATGATCTATGATCATTTCTGTTAGTTCAAAGTAATTTTCAGTTTTTAAAACTGAGCTGTGACCAAAGACCAAATATGCCCTTTGGCAATGACCAATATTTCCATCTGAACATAAAGCATCATGGCTAAAGTCTTCTCATTTGTTAACCCTAAATAATTGTGACACAACATTGGAACTGAATCCAAGTGATACTGTTAATTTTTATGTTAATAATACCACCTACTGATTCTGAATAAATAAAAATTCATGTCAGAAATTGTTTTGTGTTAGCATCTGCAAAATATCAGGTCTCAATTCTGATATTTTTGCTCCTATAGAACAGAAAGGAGGGGGTGAACGAACCTGTCCGTTGTACTATATATCATCAATGTCACCCGCAACCATTGGCACCTAATAACAGCTTTTTTAGTGTGCCAAAATAAGACGAGATTAATCGGAAAGGACTACCATTTATTTTGTTCCAAAATTCCCAGTGTTTCAATATCCAATGGTGGAGGTTCTACGTGTGACGTTTCAGTCACTTTTATCTATATACACCTTAGTTCTGTGTCTGATACAGACAAGGTTCTGGGTAAGAGCAAGCACTGTCCTTGTGTGAATATTTTTGATATGGACCAGTTGATTATTACATCATACTATATTCCCTATTAATAAGACCAATTCATTATATGGCCCATGGGTCTCTTATTGAGAGTACCACAGGGTTTTATTTTGAGGAAAATTATTAATTTTTATGTCAAGTATTTTCTACAAGACATTTTGTCAAAATCTGGACTCATTAAATGTTGGCTTAAATAATTTAGGCTTCACTTTCATTTAAGAGCCCAGGGCCTTATTATGAGAGAATGCAGTATATGTTATATTGTTACTGGTCAGTTGGTCTCTTAGTCTAGATCTTTAGATAGAGATGTCAAAGAGTCTATTGTCGCTGCTCTGTGAGTAGTCTCTCTAATCCATCAAGGAAGATGTGGATATGTTTTGGCTGTGCAATCAGACTGGGCCTGAAACGGAGGCTAGTGGGGCCACAATGTCCAATTTGAATACCTGGAAAATAAAAAATGTGTTGTGTTTAATTTTTACTCTGAAATATTTTTGGTAGAATCTACAATCCCCTTCAAAAGTTGATTGTTTAAGATGTTTAAGCCTGTTTATGGTTGAAGTTGTTGTTTCCCAACTTTTAGAGGAGAGCGTAATAAAAGCAACAATTTCAAGTTGGTCTGCTCCAAGCAAATCTTTTTTGTCAATTCATTTTATTTTTTAGGGAAAGTGTCAGTTTATTGACAGATATATGATTACAGTTATTGTTGTACTCCCCCTCCCTCATAGTATAAAATAAAATACTGATTTACAATAAAAACACTGAATTTTTCAATATTGAATCATTTGACATTATTTATTGAATGAAAAAAATGAACAAATCTGGCACATATACCTCTGTTTCTAAGCTCCCTAATTGTTCCATCTCTGGTTTCTGTGTCTTTCATATCAGCTGCTGCGAATGTTGCGAGACCTCTTGCATTGCATATCTGCCCTGGGAATCGTTTCTGAAATCGTACACAACATATTTTGATTGACAGGAGAATTGTTCCTGAAATTGAACACAATACTTGAAATTACACGGAACATATTCTGATTACTTAGTTAGCAAACACAACATAATTTCATTGAGCAGAGAATACATTTTCATTTTCAATTTTTGAACATCAAAATGTAGTCATTTAAGAACTTTTAATGTAAACACTTTACACGTGAACATTTTGAGCTTGCGCTAGTACTGGATGAGATCACTTTAGATCAGTTGCCATGGTTTTGCTCATAGAAACATTAAAACAATAAACTTTTGTGTAGAAAATTTAATTGGAAATCTAAACTGGCAGATACAGTAGATAAAAAATATTAATGAAATCAATGAAAATCTTAAAATATTGAAAAATAACATAATGAATAACTTACTAGACTGAAAAATTATTGTTTCAGCACATTTTTTTTCATTTTTGATACATACCTCGAGATCTTTGATTCCTTCCTGAAGGACTTCCCCAGTATTTCTGCAGTGTTCAATAAGATTCTGTTCTTGGATGACTTTAACAACTGTCTCTAGGAGCAATACCTTAGCAGGGTCTCCTACCCATGTGTTGAAGATTCGGCCCGCCTGAAAACATGAAAAATATAAAAGAACATCATAAAGGGATGTCGAAGTCTGTATATTCTATGTATTATTACTGTATGAAAAATAAAATAAAATAACTTTGAAATTGAATTAAATTGCCATTGTCTTTTAATGGAGAGACTCTGCTTATGAGGAGTTGATGATCTTTCTATGTTTCATTCTGTATAAGATGACTTTTTGGCCTTAAGCCCCAATACTATCCAAAAAACCTCATTGGTCAAACTTTTTCAGGATTTTTTAAATCTGAAAAGGCAATTTTGTAATTTTAACATAAGTTAAGCCTACCCTTCCAAAAGGGTTTTGCCAAACAATTACCCTTTACTGTAACTTTCTGTAAGGGCTAAATCTTACCTCTTTGATTCTCAGTTTATCTTTGTAGAAGAAACCTCCAAGTCCCATTTTCTTGCCAAATGAGACCACATCAGGAGGGGTTGGTAAGTCCCAGTGTTCGTGACACCATAGTTTCCCAGTGGCCCCTAGTCCAGTCTGTACTTCATCCACCATAAATGCCATTCCATACTGAAATCATAAGATTATATTAATGCCATGTAATTCCCAGTAATCATGACACCATAGTTGTTAAATCCTAGATTATATTAATGCCATTCCATACTGAAATGATAAGAGTACTGTATATGTATGCCATGAAAGTCCCAGTTATTGTGACTCCATAGTTGTTAAATCCCAAGGTTATATTTTACATCACATTGGGACCACATCTGACAATGCAAGCTCTCAAGCATATTCACATAACAGTTTGGTCATTTGTGATATCATACCAAAATGGAAAAGCTTTTCTAAAGACAGCTCGATTTATAAAATTCAGACCTACTATCCCAACCCCTTCTAAGCAATTTGGAAGATTCAATCAGATTTCCTATTAATTTTATTTTACAACCAAACAGGTTACAGATGCTTTAATCTATTTTGGATATTAGCATTTCTGTTATTTGTTATTAGCTTTTCTATTATTTGTTATTACCTTTTCTTCTATTTGCTACTACCCTTTCTATTATTTGTTATTACCTTTTCTGTTATTTGTTATTATCTTTTATGTTATTTGTTATTACCTTTTCTGTTATTTATTATTACCTTTTCAGTTATTTGTTATTACCTTTTCAGTTATTTGTTATTACCTTTTCTGTTATTTGTTATAACCCTTTCAATTATTTGTTATTACATTTTCTGTTATTTGTTATTACCTTTTCAGTTATTTGTTATTACATTTTCTGTTATTTGTTATTACCTTTTCAGTTATTTGTTATTACCTTTTCAGTTATTTATTACCTTTTCTGTTATTTGCTGTAGCCCTCTGAAGAATGCTGGAGAGGCATGATGGTCTCCTCCCTCTGCTTGGACTGGTTCTACTAAGATAGCTGCGACATTACGCCCAGACTTTGTGTGGTCAGCGATCAACTCTTCAACCTTAATATAAATGAATTACGTTAAACGAAATTTTTTTAAAATATTTAAATAGGGCTAGGAGAAGCTTTGTAAATACTTATTTGACATCTTTCCCATTATATTAAGGAGTCCAGTGCTGATTTCAAAACAAGATTTACCATAAAATTTATTAATAAGTCTCTTATTGGTAAAAGAGGAACCATTTTTTGGACCCAATGATCATGACAAAATCACATTTCTTCAAAACAAAGCAAACACAGGAGCCAGAACCATTAATGTAAATTACCAGCCTGGAACCTAAGAAAATTGATATGACCCAAATCCATTAAGCAAGGGGCCAGGGGGGTTCAGGCAAGGCAAAAAGTTCTTCCAAAATCATGAAGTTTTAACCATTCCGAGCACCTTTCCAGTGATTTTAGGCTAAGATTGTCAATTGTGAAGCCCACTATAATTTTCGAAAAGTGAACCCAAACAGACAAAAGCTGGCTACAAGCCTGTGACCATTGGTTCAGATGACTCCAAAGTCCATAAGCTCACCATACAAGCCAAAAATGATAACTGAACTCACTGTTGCAAGACAGGCTTCCTCTTCAGCTTGATTTTCTGCCACAAACTCCTCTAATGGATACTTCAGTTCTGGCCACTTAGCTATGGGCCAGTCAAGACCTGGGTTGTCCAACTTGACCTGCCATCGGGAATGAGTGCAATTCATGGCAGCTGAAATATAAACAAAATTCTAAAACACATGATATAGATTTAACTTCAGTATTACTTAACTCATCTTCTGGTCTAGAATTGGGTTGTCAAAGCTGGAATTTGTTACTTGCAGCATCTTTAAAGTTTGATTGCTCCTTTTACCTATCCATTGACTTGTACGTCCATACATAGAGCCCTTATATATAAGATATAAGACTACCTACCCATTGTACGTCCATGCATGGAGCCTTTGAAGGAGAGAACAGAGAGAGGTGGACTTCCAGGTGCCTGGTTGTTAATGCAAGATTCTAACTCCTGTACAGTGGGTGGATTTCCATGTCTTTTTACTGACTGAAATACAAAAAAAATATATAAGGAACTGTTTTAAGGATTTCACAAAAACACGTCATGGTTGGTTACATCCTCCGCCTGCAGGGCCGTAGACATCATCCACTACCTTCCTCCCTTCTTCCAAGAAGAAGGAGTTCTGGAGATCGGTGTTCAGAGGATGGGTTGGTTATTTAGGCCATATTTCTGACCAAACAAATCTCATGGGCCAGTAATGTTTTAACCTGAGAAAAATACTTGAGTAAAGAGTAATTTGCCATTCTAAATAAAAAAAGTTGTATTGCTCAACCTCCTAGAACCATCACACCCAAAATTAATCAAAATGTGTTTTACAATTTCAAATTAAAACATTTCAGATTTTTCCCCGATTCTGAAATTCTCCAACAATTTTCGAGGAAATCCTAATTTCTCTCCAACTTTAAAGGCCAGGGAAGTCATATAATATGACTTTTCCCTGGTAAGACAACAATGAAAAAAGCATTTTCTTGCCCTTTAAGCCATCCTTCATTCAAAAGGGCTTCATTTATTCTTCAATGGAGAGGAGTGAAATACCCTTGGACCAAGGATGCCTCCAAGTGTTATATAAATGTTATTTTCGGTGTTCACTTACCATATACCAGGCCCAGATCAATTTGAATGCAAACTCGTTGCCACAGCTACCGCATCCCATTGTGTACACCTGTGTCATCTCTTGGGGGGCAATCTGAAAATAATAAACAGAAACAGATAACATGGGTTTCATTAGCAGCAAGCAATATATAGGCAATTTTCACTGGCTGTTTTCACAAAATCGCCTGTTGTTTTTAAGGCCTTTTTAACTTTTCCATTTTAAATTCATGATTTCCATTGATTTTGTCTATTGTTTTCATTTATTTAGTCTGTTGTGAGAAATTCATGTGAAACCCCTGGATAATCAACTCATGACGTCATCATTAAATTAGTCTACAAGGAAACAACTCTAGGAGATCATGCATCTCAAATTCATGACCTCATGGTTATGGCAACAGCACCTAGTTTAGCATGTTCACTTTTGGCCAACTTGATAACCCCAAAAAAGGTCTCAATCTGACTATAAAGGGAACACATGTTAAATGTTCAAACACACTCAAAGGTAACATTCATTCACTTAAATTAGCTTGACAGCCCTTAACACTACAAGATAGCTTACAAATCGCATTGATGTGTGGACTAACCAACTCGTAAAATAAATAACTGATAAAAACAATTCTCCTCACGAATAAAAAATGTGTAGAGTGCACTGGATTTCAAGATCGATCATGTCATTTTTTCTGTCTTATCATGCAATGTGCACATTTCAAACCAGTTTGACCTTGAAGTTAGTTTCATGATTTTCATTCATGATTTTCCAGGCATCAACTCTTTATATTCACATGATAAAATCAAATACCAGATCAAACCAGTTTTTGCACACAATGCACCCATTGATCGCATCTCAAGCTTGTTACAAATGAAGTAAATTGAGTCACAATGACATGTTTATCGAATATTTTCTAAGTGCTGTCTATGGGTAAATTCATGTTTTTTTAATGTTGCATTTGTGTTTTTTTTAGTCCTATTGAGAGTATGTCAACAAAATTTCCTGTCTTCACTTCAAAAACAGGAGCTGTTCAAACCAAACAAAGGTTCAAAACAAACAAAGCTTACAAATCACATTAACCATGTGGACAACCAACTAAAACATTATACTGTAAATGAAAAGTTTAGCCTAGGATTCAATATAACATGTTTGTCAGAAAATGTTGTTTTTGAGCTAGCATATCCTTTATTCGACAAATACAAGTTGACAAGACAAATTGTCGCTAATGCGTTTTATAAAATGGTAATCTGTTGTATATATATTTTTGTTAATTTATGGAATAAATTCTTTTATAAAAAATTGACAAAGTCTATGGAAATTGTATCATGGAGGGCCTAAAATACAATGTCTTGTATTGTGGAAGGACATAAAATACAATATACTGTTTTTGAGGGTTTTAAAATACAATACATTGTGTATTGTGTAGACCCCAAAATAGATAACAATAGATGGCCTAAAATACAATGTCTTGTATTTTGGAGGGTTTCAATAGGTTGCAATATCTTGAATTGTAGAGGGCCTAAAATACAATATACTGTTTTTGGAGGGTTTCAAAAATACAATGTGTTGTAATGTGGAGGGCCTATAGGCTAAGAACAAATAGACTTACTGATAGTAAAGCTTGTCTAAGCCGCTGTGGGTAATCCCCTGGTGGAAACATTCCAAGGGCAGGACGGTTAACAAATACTTCCTGAAAAAACATATACATGTAATTATTAAATTGCTTCTGTGATATGCAATACAGACGGAAAATGATTTAATTTTTTTACAGATAATCAATAAGGGATAAATGTCATCATTACAATAAATTAGTCTACAAAATAGCTTGCAAATTGCCTTAATATCAACAAGAACTCAATCTCCCCCTATAGATAGACTGATATTATACCCAACAAAATATTTTTATTTGTTATTACTGTGATAACATATTTATATTTAGATAACTTATTTTATTTTTCAACAATTACTTTCCTTTTTGGCTGTATATTGGTTCCCATGCAAATATAGTCAGAGCAATGAACTTTAAAGAGAAAGCCCATTTGGTCCCAATAATACTGATGGCATATCTCAGTAGCAAGCAAGGATGAGATTTTTGAGTTAACTTCTCTGAAGGTTTGGAGCATAAATAGTGTACAAAAAATAGAAAGTAATGAAAACACAGAATGAAATCCTGAGCTGAAGTGAAAAAGTCAGTCCACCCCAGTGGGCAAAGCCAACGAACCCACAAACCTTGATAAATTCAATAGAGAATTAAGTTAATACTCCAATCTTTAAGCTAACAAATGAAAATAAATCAAACTCCTGCTATAGGAAGCTGCCAACTGAACTTTGGATAACATTCCATGTTCCAACAAAGTAATTGTAGCTATAATAGTAAAAGTCAACATCAGGTTTTCAGGTCAGCTATTATGAGGTCAACATACCATATTTACCTAAGTTTAAGTTAAGGTGAACAGAAACATAACAAACTGATCTACATATAGTACTAACTTACTACTGCTACTATAGTCTATAAATAAAATGTATATTAAACCAATGTTTATGAACACCTCTCCAGTGAAAGCATCTCTCTAAACTGAACACTTCTCCAAAGTTTACATCCCTCTAAGTGCACACTTCTCTAAACTGAACATCTCTCACAAGTGAACATCCCTATAAGTGAACACTTCTCTAAATTGAACATCTCTCACAAGTGAACATCCCTCTAAGTGAACACTTCTCTAAATTGAACATCTCTCACAAGTGAACATCCCTCTAAGTGCTCTCACAAGTTAACATCCCTCTAAGTGAACACTTCGCTAAACTGAACATCTCTCACAAGTGAACATCCCTCTAAGTGAACACTTCCCCACATTGTCTACATCTTCCAAGTTTTCACTAAGAGTGCACTTATGTGCCTAGAAAAGCCTTGAAAAAAAAAATTCTGAATTTTCTTGTTTTTTATATAGCCTACTTTATCAAAACATTCTTCTCACAAGTCTTTTCTAGGCACATAAGTGCACTCTTTGTGCAAACTGGAAGATATAGACAATGAAGGGAAGGAGTGATTCTTGTTTGAAGAATAACATGTGACTCAATTGAGGAATGCAGAAAATTTCCCATCATGCACCCCAGGGCTCTCACCAGGCTTTTAGACTGTGGCGCAGCACCACACTCTATTTAGCTCCCTCCACACCCTATTGGCAAATCATGACTGTTTCCACAGTCTAAAATTGACTGAATATACAATAATAGCATGTAAAAAGGATAAAACATTACATAAATATGATTTATCATGATTGAACGGTTATTCTGAAGATGTTAGCACCACACCCTAAATATTTCCTGGTGAGAACCATGCACCCTGACCTTATCACAGGCCTGTCAACTGTCCCGCAATTTGCGTATTTGTCACGCATTTGCTGAAGAATTTGAAGTCACGCCAGTTTTTTTTGCGTGACAGAAAATGTCACGCAAAATACGCATTTTACCTGGTAATTGTCAAGCAAAAATATTTCTGTAGAAATTTTTTCGAAATATGTTTACGATACGGTAAAAATACGAACGCCGGAAAAAACCGAACGCAATTTGTTCGGATTTGTCACGCGAATCCCGTATGTGTCACGCATGTCCATTGGAAATTTTTCGTACCTCCCCCCCCCCCCCCCCCCCGTTGACGACATCGCGAGCGTAGCGAGCGCGAAAAATTTGAGGTGTTCAAAGTTTGGCAAAGGTGCACAAACTTTGGCCAAAGGTGTTTAAAAGTTGGCCAAAGGTGTTCAAAATTTGGACAAAAGTGTTCAGATTTGGACTTAGGTGTCCAACATTTTGAAGTCACTCATATTAGGTGGTCCCAAGTTGACAGCCCTGTTATCAGATCTAACCCATGTCCAACTAATATTGGTATGGTTTTTTCTAAACATTTTTGAATGCTTAAATAAATTAAAATAAATATGCCCTAGATACAGAACTGTTGAACTCATGAAGTAAATAAAACATTCTCAGGCAACAATCCAGATGAATAAGGGTTAACCATGGCATGAGTTAAGTAAGTCAGGTGAAAGGTCACATCAGGACATAACAAATGTAAATACAAAAGCTATTAAGCTTCCCATGATCAATATATAATAACTTTCATTATATTAAAAGGGTAATCTATTGTATGAAGAATTATGAAACTTTTTAAGTATTGAGTCCTTTTTGATCAAAATAATTAGGCTGAAATTGTGTCTTTTGAAATAGGCTATGGTTAAATGCTCCTTCTGAAGGTGGATGGTTAATGAAACCTCATATTTTTGTAAGGTTTAAGAAATATATAATTCTCAAATGCTCACGTGGCAAAAAAGCAAGTTTCTCAAATAGAAGTTGGAGCAGGGCCAAATGTGTAAAATTAACCAGCAAGAATATATCTAAATTGGATGAGCATTGGTCCAGAGGAATACTGAATAGTGACTTCCATATCTCATAAAATTGATGATAGATACCTTGAGCCCAAAAATTTACATCATTTCCAACTTATGGGCCATCGTGTTTATGAAACACACAACTGTGAATACAAATCATGGGATATATTAGTATCTTAAACCTGGAACCAATTACAAAACTGTCATATTGAAATCCTGTTGAAATGTCAATTCAACAGGATTATTACAAATAAATCCCTGTTTAGCCACATACACTTTCATCCTAAAATTGACATAGAATCAAACATTTTCATTGTCCCTTTTTTGGAATTATGACATGCATTCCTGCAATTTTATTGAATTACAAGAAAACCTAGTCACTTGGTTATTTGCTCAAATTAGATTTAGCTGAACATACATTTTACTAGTAGGGGCCTTAAATATGTATTGTTTACAAAGTATAAGTATCAACTTACCGCATTCTCTTTGTTTCTCAGAACTTCAAGGAGTGCAGGATGGTTATATCCTGAAATAAAAAAAACAAATAAGCTGACAAATAATTACTTTAAGCAATAAAGCCTACATTCTAGGATATAAGGTACAATACATAACATTGGTGGATCTTGGGGGCTATTTTTTAATTTGAGGCCAAATTTTGAAGAAAATGGGCTTTAAAATTTCAAAATTTGGGCCCACTTTTTGGTAAGGGGCTTTTTTCAGATCTGAAATTCGAGCCCCTCTCCCTTTTTTGGTTCCCAGATCCGCCCCTGCATAACTGGTAACTTCATCTATGAGGTCTAGTTAAGTTATAGCAGTTACACATACCCCATTATAGAACAGTGAATCAATAGTGCTAGTCATTTTGACATTACAATATTAGAATTTTTTACTTCCAACAAAATACAATAGCCATCATTCACCAAATCAGGTCTTAGGCACTCTATTTTCCAATATTCCTCATGTTGTTTAAGAGTAAGGAATACAGGATACTAGCTAAAATCTAATATCAAATGGGATGAAATGTATCCGTAGCTTTGGAAACAACATGAACAAAATTTCTGCAGTGAATGTTGAGTCCAATTGGGGTCAGGGGTCAACATGCAATAGAACTTGCAAGGAATTAACATACAAAATGTCACTACAAATGCCAAGTGCCAAACACCTCAACAAAGTGTCACAACTTGTGGTGGTGGTGGCATAAAAACAAGGCACAGTAACATGTCACAAAATGCACCTGCCAGTTTAACAGAATTCTTACCTAGTGATATTGAAGCTATCTGCATAAAGAAATCCAGAATGATATTCCCGTCAACATCCACGATGTAGTTCCCCTTACTAAGTTTATAGTCACCAAAGAAGTTAACAGATCCACAATTCTACAAAGGAAAAATAAACTTTAAAAAATCCCTCAACTAGAATTCCCTTCCCTGGTTTCTGTAGGGGATCCCAAATCCTTTAACTGTTATAAGTAAGGTTTGGGTTGTGGAATTCACAGAAAAACAAGGATTAGTCAATTAGCGTGTCAAAGCGCACAGGGTTAAATCGAATATGTCATTAACAGAAATGTTAGGTTGGCCGTATGTCAAAAACACAGAATCTATATCATAATGAATAATGCATCCATCATTAATTGTAATTCTAGTGTCTCGTTTTTCATGCTGGCATTTTTTAATATCTGTGAAGTGTATGTATTCCCAAACCACGCTATGTAATTATAGATTTTTGCTTCCGATGTTATAAACACAAATCAGACAGACAGTATACCTACCATAGGTATACCTACCAACTGTATAATACCAATTCGGCCACTCCATTAGTTTTTTTTCATTAATGCAACATTTATATTAATACATGTTTACATTTTAATATGCACCTTGTTTTTGACAAAAATGCATTTAGTTTTTTGGCTAAAATGCATTTCGTTTTTGACAAATATGCATGTGATGAAATTGCTATGGATAGTATCGAAATGTCAAAAAATCAGACATTTTAACTCATTGAGATGGCCAAATAAAAATTGCTAGCAAATAAAGCTGTACCATTTTCCTAAAGCAGCCAAAAAGCAGGTGCATTATAAAATGCAATAACACAAGAAATATGTGAATACATGTAAAAGTTAAACGTTTGTTGCAAATCGGAGATGTCTTTCGGGTGAACTACACTCCATTGCTATGTCAGTTGCCATGGTAACAGCTCAGTTGCTATGGAAACAGGTGCTTCGGAGAGAATTGACAAGGTTAGAAAAGTCAGGAAGAAGGAATCGCCTCTAGTTTGGTAACCATCAACCATTCAAGAGCCTCGGCCAATATCCTGAAAGATAAAAACTAGATTAATGGGGGAAAAAAGAACCCATTGAAATATCACGATGTGACCCATTAAAGTGTTATTAAAAGTGTTATTTATTGATCAGTTTTCCCCACAATCTTTTCAAAATGAGTGGTAGGAAATGTTGATCAAAATATGTGATTAGTGCTAGTCTCGAGATCAAAGAAAAAACACCCATTTACCACATTAATGATTCAAAGTGGCTAGTTGTGCAAATCTTTTCTTGGTGGTGCAACTTATGTCGGAGTGGTGATTTCATTTATACTTTGACACTTTTGACCAATGGAAATGTTTTCAATTGATTGTAATTAGTAGTCCACAAATGTTTTGCGATTGGATATTTACAACATTTTGTTTGTGGAACTCTATCTGACCCCCCTCGATATTGAACTTAAACTCTGTCTTACAAATTGAATAGCATGGAGAGAAAATTGGGACCGCTCTATATTCATTGATCATTTTTGAAATATGCTGCCAGCAGGGAACCGAAACTACTGTATTTTATAATTAACAATCTGTGACCCTATGACCTAAATAAAAAATAATAAAAACAAAAAACAACAGATGGATTATAATACAAAAAATAATTCTAATTCTACATAACACCCAAGCAAATAAGACCTTCCATAATCTTAATTACTATAAATCAAAATAAAGAAAATACCTCATGTAGGCCTCATCTTAAAATCAAGACAAGGCCTCATAAAGGACAGCCTAATACCCATACTCTACTCACCTGAATATCGGATAGCTCGAGGAAAAGTTGTCGAGATCTGGGGCCTGGGACTTCTGTGAGCATCTTGGGCATTGTGTATTCCCCTTCTAAGTCAATGGAAGATGTAGAGTCCATGGTTTTGGCCGATGGTGACGCTACAGAACTGAGATTCCGGATCCATCTTGACAAACCTGAAAGAATATATGTACCTATGAGGGGCCAAAAATTCAATTGTGGATATCCCTTACTAAAACTTTTAAAATATCCTTAAACTGAATTGATATTTCACACATGTGTATTGTATTGATTCTTCTCCTATATTGGCACCAAGTGCAAATACGCATTTTACCTGGTAATTGTCACGCAAATATGTTTCTGTAAAAAATTTTTCAAAATATGTTTATGATACGGTAAAAATACGAACGTCGGAAAAAAACGAACGCAATTTGTTCGGATTTGTCACGCGAATCCCTTATATGTCACGCATGTTCATTGGAAATTTTCGTACCTACCCCCCCAATCCTTAAAATGATTATATCTTCAAGTGTGTACTGAGGTGGTGATTATTGTAAACATAGCCTGAAGTTGCACTTTTACAAATATAGACATATCATGTCATATACAGTTAATTTATTAGTTTATTTTGTGATAATAATCACGACTCTTTTTAAATCAATTATAATAGATTTAAAGGAACATTCCTGGCCAATCCTTTTCTATCCTGATGTGATAGCTATAATCATATATATACTTTCCATATTTAGCAAAACATGGGGAAATGTTTTAATATAGTCAATATTGATAATTTAAAAATGTAGTGCTCATTTCCAGTAAGCTGCCATCTGTTAAGATTTTACTCAGGAAGTGATGTCATCGACTCTCAACTTTCATGACCTTGCATATAGCAGTATAGGAAAATAGCGCAATATCACTAGACGAGTGATCCTTACTTTATGCGCAAAAATATGTTCAGAGCTTGTCAGCTTAGAATGAAAGAAGAGACTTTTAGAAGGATTAAATCATAGACAAAATTGAAAAAGGAATATTCAGCTGGTTTTGTAATTCTTGATAGCTCCTTATAGTGTTATATGCAAAGTTGAGAGTCGATGACATCACTTCCTGAGTGAAATATTAAAAGATGGCAGCCTACTGGAATTCGGCACTACATTTTCAAGTGATCAATATTGACCATATCAAAACATTTTTCCCCGTTTTGCTGAATATGGAAAGTATATATATGGTTATAGCTACCATATTAGGAGAGAAATGGTCTGGCCAGGAATATTCCTTTAAAGTTAAAATAGCTGTTTTTCTAGTTTGTTTATCATAGCTAAATCGTAACAAAAATTAAGATTCTATGATTTAAAATATATAATATATGATTAATGGTTTTTGTGATCACTGTTAAAAGAGAGAATCTGTGAAGCAATTAGGGTCTTTGGCAACATGTTGAATAAAATCCTAGGGTCTTTGGCAACATGTTGATTGTTGAATAAAATCCTAGTGAGCTCTAGTGGATATGAGTGGTTATAACTTATTATAAGGAGTCTAGGTTAAAAGTTCAAATCTGATAAACCAGAAAAGGATCTATTTTCATTTGTTTGTCTGTAATCAATTTAGCAGGCATCATAGTGAGTCACTCCCATTTTCCTCTAGGTTCTTTTATATTTTTCCCTAAATGGTATAATTTTAATTGATTGTCAATGGTTAAAACACATGCTTTCACTTACATAAATGACCCTAATAACATAGAAAAAACTACATCTGCTGTCAAATACCTGGCTTGATATATACTGGGCATTATTTAACTAATTAATAATTTCTCATAAGTCAATGATGAAACCAGTGTGATACAATTCATTAACAGTAATTTGGAAAATTATCTGCCCCCTCCAGCTGTAATGAACTTATATAGGGAGACAAGGGAGTTCACTTTCCAAAACATTACAGGGGGTTCACAGTTGACAACTTTGGCCCAAAACCACTTGAAAATATATTCGAGTGAGAGAAAAACTGAACAATCTGCATGATTTTGAAAAAAAATTATGGCTCTCTGCAGCAATAGTATAAAATTTGGTATAGATTGGAATTACCTTTGTTTGTACTTTTCAGAGTCCCAATACAAGACCAAATGGCAAATTGTTGAATAAACATTGAAATGTGGAACACCTCCTAAGTCACTAAGTGGAATATTTTAGAGGTACATGTACCAAAGGACAGTTCCACTCAGATAAGTTTTACTGTATCTATGATAGAAGCAGCAGATGAACAGCCTCTAGTAATATAAGGACTACACATTCAGACATATAGACAAAGGCTCTGGCATTAGGTATTGAGGACAGTTCCATTCAGATAGGTTTTACTGTATCTATGATGGAAGCATGAGCCTCTTGTAATATATGGACTACATATTTAGATCTCACATTAGATATTGAGATCAACTCCGAGTTAAAATGACTTTATTGATTCGTTGCAATTTCCTATTCCTTCATCCTATCTAATGAAAATGCCAGCTGGTCCTAATCTAATCTAACGGGTTCAATAATGAGTGATTTCCTTGAAGATATGTTTTGCAGATAACACCATCAAAGGAGATGAGATTTCAATTTGCTCTGAAAACATGAAGGCCAATGTCTATGCCTTATATGATCTACCATTGGATTGGTTGTTTAAATCCCATGTTTTAACATTAGATTTATGTGTTTTTAACATTAGATAAAAATAAACAAGGATGTCCAGGCTACCTCTTAGATGTCCTTGGAATAAATTATATTTGTGAATGGTATGATCTATTAGATCCCTGTAGCCAAGGGGCTAAAGTAACTACCAGACGAAAGTCTCTTCAGTTTCTTGTTTAAGAAATCAGGCTATTGAAAAGGACAATCAGATGAAGTCGTACACTTTGTAAAATGTTGTCTTCCTGACATTTCCCTAATAGTGTACTACAGGAAAAGTAAGAGCAATGAACTCAATATATGAAAATAGCAACTTAGTAATGTGATATTTGTTTTGATGGTTAAGGTATTACGACACTCAAAACACTTATTTATGATTTTGAAGGTTACGCAAACTTTCAAAGGTGTGTCTCTCATCCACTTTTAGAAGTGTAAATCACTCAAACTGATTCATATCTTATCAGTGTAACAGTTGTAGGTAAATATTTGTAAAGGTTACATGATCAAAACATGCTATAACTGGTTTTGTAAACAAACATCAGCTGATTTTTAAATGCTTACATTAATAGCTTGTTTTGAAATCTATACTTTCATAACAGGTCATGTTAAGGCAAAGTTAAATACTGAACAATGATAAAAATGTTACTTTTTAAGTATTTTTGATATTCGCATATAACCTATCAAAATCTCAATCTTAAATAATTTGAGGAACATATCACTGGCTTGGGTATTTCAAAAAACATATTCCCTCAAAATGAGCAATACTAGGGTGTTGTATTGAAAAAAACGTATATATTCCTTTTATAGATGTTTGTTGTTCTGGATAGAATTTCATGAAAAAATGTACCTGGGGACTCCTGATGATAAAAACATGTTGTTGCTATATCAACAGAATAATAGGTGTTTTTTCACTAGCAATATCAATACTGCAAATCTTTTCATGAATTCTGAATAAGTATTTTGCATTGTGATGAATCTCTATATAAGTCCAGGGTAGCATTGAATCAATTATTTACAATACAGTACTAGAACATTTATTATTGACCGATTCAAGGCTGGCCATTTAAGCTGGCCATTTTTTCTTAAATGTTATACCAGTACTCAATCTTGAACATGCATCATGGTCTATTTTTGCTATTTTTGCCCATACATGTAAATTATACTGTTTCACTTAACTCATTGATTTTTATTTATCTAGTCTGGTCATTTTTTCTTAAATATACCAGTACTCATTCTTGAACATGCATCATGATCTATTTTTTACCATTTTTGCCCATATGTGTAAATTATACTGTTTCACTTAACTCATTGATTTTTATTTATCTAGTCTTCCAATTTTTGTAAAATATAGCTTGTTTTATTGACATGATCAAGGGCCAGAGCCTTACATGTAAGTGAGATAAATCTCTCTTTACAAGAAACAAAGGTTTACATCAAATATCACATATCTGTTATTCAAAACACGAACAGGATCTTAGTAAATTACTCTTGTTTTACACAATGAATCATTCAATGGCAGAGTATGAGACATATTTGCCGCAATCTGCAATTCAGATGTATAATCTTGAACTTGAACAGAAGCATCTAAAAGTATTATATAATTTATGTAGGCATGGGGAGTAAGTCACCGCTCCCACTTATTGTAGGTTGCCCACTGTTCACGTCTCCCTCTTATATTCTAAGCTGGCCATTCACGCCATCCCCTCCCTATATTCTACGCGTACCCTAAATGATGTAGAAGTACCCCATTATACATTCTGATATCGCTTAGAATGCACCATTTATTAAGGTCTAAAATCAAAAATATTCCGAGGGGGATGTCCCCGCAACCCCTAGTTTTGCTCGGCCTTTGGCCTCGCGTACCTGCTATCAAAATCCTGGTTACGCCACTGAAATCAGTCGCATGATAGCCAATGTAGCCAATAAATGAATTTATGTTATCATGTTATAGGCCTAACACTAGATCTAGCACAACGGAATGTCATATTGATATCATATCACTGGCTGTTATTGTACAAGTAAGGTGTGTGCCAAGCTGTAGATGTGTCTCCAAAAATATACTCACCAGCTCCATTCGCCGTTTTAGCCACCCTAGCAAGGTGCTTGGCCATTTCTTCAATCTGTTATCGTTGATATTCACTCGTCTAATAGGCCTATCGAAAGTGCAGACGATATCGATTCAATGACGACAAAGAAAATTAAATTACGACGTTGTTTTCTTTGCCTATTTTCTTCTCAACTATCGGATAAATGAATGATTTTATCGCTCAGCTGCTTTTTAAACTTCGCTCCAATATTTGCCCTTGAGTACAAACTTAAATTGTGACTACTGAGGTTCAGTATATGAATGTAAACTCAGTTTCCAGTTCGAACGAGTTTTATCTGGAAAATTTAATATTGATTTGCACCGGAAATAAACAACATCACGTGACCAATTACAGTCACGTGACATTGAAAGAGGTGTGTATGTTAGCCCCGCGAAATTCAAATTATGATCTGAGGATTTATCCCGTGCGTGGACAGTATTGTCACAGAAGGGCATCAGTACCAATAAATTCCTATTATATATATTCAAAGCAATGATATGCTTGTTTGGTTCAAGGAAATATTGCAAAACATTTGATGATGCAACTTATTTTTTGCTGCAATTCTCCGGCTTTACTGCCATCTTTCTATTGGCATCAAGACAAGAAACGGTGATAAATTATTCTTTAGTGAAGGATGGACCTAGCAGAGGCGGATCTGGGAACCAAAAGGGGGGGGCAAATTTCAGGTCAGCGAAATAAACTTCCGAAATTTGAGGCCTATTTTCGTCAAAATTTGGCCTGAAATTAAAAAATAAGGCCTTAAAAGGCCCAGTAATGACCAAAATGACCCACTTTTTGGGGCCTTTAAGCCTTTTTCGCACAATTTTTTTTTGGGTCCACCCAAAAGCCTGATTCCCCCAGATCCGCCACTGCCTAGTATCAACAAGCTAGTATAACTTATAATTTTCCTTTAATAGCTGCAGAAGTTACCCTTTTTAAACTTTGAATTTGCATCCTAAAAGCTGAGGCAGTTCCATTTTCTAGACTCTTTGAATAAAAGCCATCCATATAGAAAATCCTATCTTCGACTTCTAAGGGGTTATGACACACCTTGGAAGCAAATGCTTATTTTTCTGTTCTGTTACTTTGTGGTGTGTCATGGCTGTGAAGATCATCACAAAACCAATCAAAAGTGTCCAAATATTTGTTTCACCAGCAGTCACACTTATAAATTCTCTATTGGCCATATGGGATTTCAATTGAAAGATCCCTCGAACTGAAGTTCATCTTGCATAATCAATACAAAGTTTTCTGACATAGTATGGTCACAAGTTATTGTTTGTTATTAAATAGACAACGCTTTTCTCAGTAAGTTTCAATCGTACTAAAATCAAACCCCTCTAAGATGAACTTCGTACACAACATGCACATAATAACTCAACATTTATTTTTATTTTTGATATTTTAATCTTTATTTTGATTTTGTAAACATTTGGAAGATTATTGTAAATGTTTATATAAGCAAAAGCAGGTTGGAAGTTCAATTTGTGAAATAAATGAAAGTTATTTGCATTAAACACCTGGATATCTCAATTTCCCCTCTTAATTAAATCTATAAATATACAATTTATGATGTTACATATGATAAGCTCAATCGCAGGCTTTCAAGGGAATGCTCACGGCTTAATAAACAAAATTCACTATTTGCATTCTAAAACATTATTTGTTGTATGACATTGAAGAGTACTTTTAGTGGGAATAATGTGACAAGTTGTGACTTTGGGTATTAAAAATGTTAAAACCCCTACAAATCAACTGAAAATTTTAGTGTTAAGTGAAGTGAACCTGGTCATCCAAAAACCTTCAATGTCAAAACATTTCAATTTTCTTTCAAAATTTGACATCTATTTTTGCAATAGATGTATCTTATATAGAAATTTAATAAAGTAAAAATGAGAGGGCCATTAACAGAAAGTTTATAAAACTAAGAATTCCCGGATTGATTGTTGCCTAGTAACCAAAGCTATTATGATGTGGACAATGAGAAATTCCTAACTTTACATAGTTTCTGTTAATGACCACACGGCTAACTGGTCTTATCTGAAAATATTTTCACTAAACACTCAACAATCAATCTGTAGGATCTTGATTTTGGAAGAATTGAAACAAGGCATTAACATGACAAAATGTCACCACCTAAAACAATTTGGTCAATTTAAAGCAAGTTGGAAAATACCTTTTGACCTTAAAAAGAACTTCTGAGAACATGTAGATGATTTTGAAAAAAAATTAGTCAATTTGAAGCAAGTTGAAAAAAGACCTTTTTGACCTTGAGAAGGTCATTGAAGGTCAAAGGTCAAATCTAAAGTCAGATTTGAACTTCTGAGAACTTGTAAAGTCAAATTTGAACTTCTGAAAAGATGTAGATGATTTTGAAAAAAAAATTTGGTCAATTTGAAGCAAGTTGAAAACAGACCTTTTTGACCTTTTTTGACCTTGAGAAGGTCATTAAAGGTCAAATCTAAAGTCAGATTTGAATTTCTGAGAACATGTAGATGATTTTGAAAAAAAAATTAGTCAATTTGAAGCAAGTTGAAAAAAGACCTTTTTGACCTTTTTTGACCTTGAGAAGGTCAAATGTCAAATCTAAAGTCAAATCTAAAGTCATATTTAAATTTCTGAGAACATGTAGATGATTTTGAAAAAAAAATTTAGTCAATTTGAAGCAAGATGAAAAAATACCTTTTTGACCTTTTTTGACATTGAGAAGGTCATTGAAGGTCAAATGTCAAATCTAAATTCAGATTTGAATTTCTGAGAACATGTAGATGATTTTGAAAAAAAAATTTAGTCAATTTGAAGCAAGTTGAAAAAAGACCTTTTTGACCTTTTTTGACTTTGAGAAGGTCATTGAAGGTCAAATGTCAAATCTTAAGTCAAATCTTAAGTCAGATTTGAATTTCTGAGAACACGTAGATGATTTTGAAAAAAAAATTAGTCAATTTGAAGCAAGATGAAAAAATACCTTTTTGACCTTTTTTGACATTGAGAAGGTCATTGAAGGTCAAATGTTAAATCTAAAGTCAGATTTGAATTTCTGAGACATGTAGATGATTCTGAAAAAAAAATTTAGTCAATTTGAAGCAAGTTGAAAAAAGACCTTTTTGACCTTTTTTGACTAGATGATTTTGAAAAAAAAATTTAGTCAATTTGAAGCAAGTTGAAAAAAGACCTTTTTGACCTTTTTTGACTTTGAGAAGGTCATTGAAGGTCAAATGTCAAATCTTAAGTCAAATCTAAAGTCAGATTTGAATTTCTGAGAACACGTAGATGATTTTGAAAATTTTTTTTAGTCAATTTAAAGCAAGTTGAAAACAGACCTTTTTGACCTTTTTTGACCTTGAGAAGATCAGATTTGAAGGTCAAATGTCAAATCTTAAGTCAGATTTGAATTTCTGAGAACACGTAGATGATTTTGAAAAAAAAATTTAGTCAATTTGAAGCAAGTTGAAAACAGACCTTTTTGACCTTTTTTGACCTTGAGAAGGTCATTGAAGGTCAAATGTCAAATCTAAAGTCAGATTTGAAGGTCAAATGTCAAATCTAAAGTCAGATTTGAATTTCTGAGAACATGTAGATGATTTTGAAAAAAAATTTAGTCAATGTGAAGCAAGTTGAAAAAAGACCTTTTTGACCTTGAGAAGGTCATTGAAGGTCAAATGTCAAATCTAATAAAGATTTGAAGGTCAAATGTCAAATCTAAAGTCAGATTTGAATTTCTGAGAACATGTAGATGATTTTGAAAAAAAATTTAGTCAATGTGAAGCAAGTTGAAAAAAGACCTTTTTGACCTTGAGAAGGTCATTGAAGGTCAAATGTCAAATCTAAAGTCAGATTTGAACTTCTGAGAAGATGTAGATGATTTAGAAAAAAATTGAAGTCAGTCTAAACAGTATTTGTTAAGTTATAGGAAGTTGTAAGAAATTGTTACAGACGCCGGACGCCGGACGCCAACCACCAACCGCCGTCGCAAAAAAAACGGAGACCATAACAATATGTCACCACTTTTTGGTGGTGACATAAAAATGTAAAAGACATTATGAACCTGTCCTGTAATGTACCGTTAAATAACATTTCCCATCAGTAAAATATCAAAACTTGATTTAGTATATAATAGTGTACAATATCAAAATACATTCAAATTTTAATGCTTACATTACATGCATTCTGTTTTACATGAAACGAAGTGAGATTTTATTTTCATGTTATATTTCATTTTACTGCAGATACAGGGTGACACAAAAAGCAGCAATGCCAAAGCAAGAGGGGTACTTTTGGGGCCACCCTGTATATAGACTAGTGACAATTTTAGGAAAAACATATTTGGACTCAGTATCATATATTTAATTCAATTTCTGCATAAAAAACAAAATCAACTCATAATAACTTTAAACTTTATCTTTAACAAATAACTTATTGCAAATATCCATCAATAGATGTCTCTAGTGTAAAGTACATCACATTTTTGTACAAAAAACTTAACTTTTTATATTTTACATTTTTTGAATATCACTGGAAGACAATAATATACAAAATCATTAAATTGACAATGAAATCTAAATCTATAAACATGATAAACATAAACATGTTATTTCTGAACAAATAATCTTACGTTTACATGTGATTTTATATTAACATGTGTGCAACTTTCCTTTAACATGTAATTTTGTTTACATGTAATCTTTTATACTTAATAACACAATTATTTAATTTGAACCTTTGTTTAATTATAATTCATTCTGCATTGACTCTTCTTCACACATAAAAGGTTTTAACTTTTCCAGATTATACTATAGCCTTATGTGCACCCGGGCACCCATCTCTTTACCTTTAGTGTCATGTATTAAAGTTTGTTTTTTAAGTTCACAATTTGAACAAATTCAACAAAATGTCATATTCCTATCTTCCAAGGAACAAACATACATAAACTGACTTTAATATGCATTTCAACAGGAACTTTCAATTACCGTATTTATGGAGGGGGGTGTATCTCACTGCTCAAAGTGAGTAGAAATATTATAACTCATGTTAACTTTAGTTTAATATTTGCACATTGCTATCTTTTAGTATATATTATATGTTACTGTTATGTACAATAGCCAGTCCCAGCTGGCATGATTGTCCAACTACATCACTACTCAAACCATGACTATGTCATGATAGTCATATAGTATATAATCATATAGTCATACATCAAAGCGTGAACTATGTAAGGAATCGAGAACACAGGCATGACGTTAAAACATTCAATTGTACAAAAATGCTAAAAATTAGTTTTTTCTAAATTTTAAACAGGAATTTAGTGACATGTGACAAGATACATCTTATACTTTATTTATTTATTATTTGAATTGTTGCTTAGTAACACAATGGGTAATAAATACACATTTATTTCACTGAACTTCATGGTAACATAGGGATTTATCATTTTCAATGTGACATCTTGTTCCTTCTATAAAATACTGCACTACAAAGTCACAAAATGATCGATCCATGTGTTACCAAATGGTTTCTAAGCAAAACCAATAAGATATACCCATATAGATGGCAGTTCACAAATTGCCACCAGTGGGTTGTCACTGTACAGAAATTAATAACCCCAAAACATGCAGAAGTACAGAACAGTACAGTAAAGTACAGTACAGTATAGTACACTACACTACACTACACTACAGTGCAGTGCAATTTACAGTACAGTTGCAAAGTGAGGACAATAGAAAAGGAGCTTAGCTTTACAGGCCCACTAGCCTTACACTTATTACCATGGCAACATTGAATTGCTAGGATCCAGTTTAGTTACACCTTTGTGACATCATCAATACAAAGCTACCATGGTAATAAAGGTGTTTAAGACATCACCTGTGTGTCTATATGACATTTAGAGATCAATAACAGACCCCAGCTATTCTCCCTAAGCTTGTATTTATTAGTAGAGCCTTGCTATAATACAACCTAAAACAGGATTTTACATATCACAAGTCTATAAAGAAAGCGCATTTTGATTTTTTGAAATCACAGAATCAGAGAGAACTGAAAATATAAAGAGCCTTTATAGATACCAATTCTTGGTCAACCATCATCATTCTGGATGCTCTACTTCGAGTCATATTGAAGAATGAAGAGCTCAAAAATATGGAGATATACTACATATTAATATTTACAATAAGACATCAACATATAAAAGGGACAATCAATTCAAGTATGAGTCAAATTTAATGTCATAATGACAGTCACACTTTAACAAAAGTCACACTTACATGCACCTCTTTTGTCACACTATTGTCGCCTCATATGAAATGATAGTGACACTAATGCTGCACCATATACACTTACAGTGCCTCATATGTAACACCAATGTTGCCTCATATGTAACACCAATGCTGCCTCATATGTAACACCAATGTTGCCTCATATGTAACACCAATGTTGCCTCATTTGTAACACCAATGTTGCCTCATTTGTAACACCAGTTGCCTCATATGTAACACCAATGTTGCCTCATATGTAACACCAATGCTGCCTCATATGTAACACCAATGTTGCCTCATATGTAACACCAATGTTGCCTCATTTGTAACACCAATGTTGCCTCATTTGTCACACCAATGTTGCCTCATATGTTACACCAATGTTGCCTCATATGTCACACCAATGCTGCCTCATATGTAACACCAATGTTGCCTCATATGTAACACCAATGTTGCCTCATTTGTAACACCAGTTGCCTCATATGTAACAACAATGTTGCCTCATATGTAACACCAATGTTGCCTCATATGTAACACCAATGTTGCCTCATTTGTAACACCAACGTTGCCTCATATGTAACACCAATGTTGCCTCATTTGTAACACCAATGTCGCCTCATATGTAACACAATGTTGTTTCATATTATGTAACACCAATGTTGCCTAATATGTAACACGATTGTTACATCATTTGTAACGCTAATGTCGCCTCATATGTAACGATAGGTGATCTGAGCGGGAGAAAGCACGATTGCATTTTAAACATTTGAATGGCTTGTCTCCAGTGTGTTTTCTGTAATGACGTGTAAGTTCGTCTGATCGTGCAAACTTCCAAGTGCAATCCTTCCATGAGCATTCATATGGTTTCTCTCCTGAAAGAAATGAGCATTTATTTAATTAATGTGCATTTATTTAATTACTGTTAAATGCTGTGTTCATAATTTTGCACTTTTACAGTATATAACTGCCTATTAGGCAATTGGTAGTAGATAGCATGTATTCTGGTTATTAATGAAAATAAGAACTTCGCTAAAAAAATTGTACTTCCGTACCACATTAATAGACAAGACAATAATATGCAAAATGTCACCACCTGCCACTTGTTACAGATGCTGAGCATGGATCGTCAACAAAATGTGAGTGAACAATTGAAATCTTTAATTTAACTTTTTTCCTACTCTTTTCTGACACATATGGTCTATAAATTAAGAAACAAAAAATATGGGCCTCTTAAAGCACTAAGACATGACCCACCCACTTACCTGTATGTGTCCTCCTATGAGCCTTTAAATGAGAACTTTTTGTGTAAACTTTATTGCAGTTCATGAAATCACATTTGTGAATCCGCCTCCCTGTATTTGACACTTGATTGGTGGGATTCCAAACCACTTGGTCATCATGGGATACATGGGTGTTAACCTCCTGTGGCTGGGAATTGTGGGACATCACCTCATGTGAATTATGAAACATGGGATCTTGTATCAGCATGTTGCTATGGTGAGTGGTGGGACTATCGGTGTCTCGATTACGGGTTGTCCTTTTTTGTTGGAATTGACTGAAAGAATTGTGTATATAAATCAGCAATGGTAAATTAAAAGATTAAAGGGTGTGGGTTGATAATTTCATTTCTTCATGTATATTTTATATTGTTCCAAGTTTGTATTTAGCCAATTGTTACAGTCTGTTGCACTGCTTCAAAGGCAAGCAGTTAAACCTGAAAAATAAGAAATCTATAGACCATTGTGCCATAATATATAGAAAAATATATTCATATTGCACATGAATGACATTTGTATATTTCAGATTATTTAGTGTTTAGTGCAATTAGCCTCTGCCCTCTTGTAATTTGAGGTCTGTCCACCAAGAAACCCAACATATACAAATGTCATTAGTGTGCAATATGAATATATTTTTCTATATATGATTGCACAATATTATTTAGATTTCTTATATTTCAGGTTTAACTGCTTGCCTTTGAAGCAGTGTAACAGACTGTAGTTCAGGTTTATGTTTGATAAAGTCTGACTGCAGCACATATATGGAGATAAACTGATACATTTAGCAGAAATTGTTACTTTCCAACAAGCTGTATAAATTAATTCATTAAATTCATTGAGAAGAATTTCACATTAGTCTTTCACATAACTTATTGTCAAGATATATGGTGCTGACATCTATCGATACATTTAGCAGATATTGTTACATTCCAACAAGCTGTATAAATTAATTCATTAAATTCATTGACAGAGATGAATTTCACATTAGTCTTTCACACAACTTATTTTCAAGATGTACAGTGCTGACATCTATCCTACCTTATTCTCTGTAAAGACAGTAAGTTTCTGGAGTTCCTGGGACTTGGTGAGCCTAAAAATCAAAACATATTGTTATTCAGTTTCCAGATTTTTCCCCATTTCAAGCGTAAAACATCCTCATCAAATTATTGGTTCTATTGGTAAAAAATCAAGTTAAACAACAAATTAAACGTCTACTGACTGGATTTATTGTATATTTTCAGTTTGTGGTCCAATTTTCAACTTTTCACAGAACTCCACTAAATTAGATTCCCTGGTTTTTGCCTGAAATTGGTCACGGCAAAATTCTAAAATTTCCGAACTAATCTAGACATTTTTTGAGAAAAGTAAAAATTTCTCAAAAATTGTTGCTTATGTACATGTATATTGTTTTGCTGTTTATGTTGTTCACATGAACTCCCCTGCAAGTGGGTGACAAGGTTGTTATAAAGTTACGTACCATTCTGTCGACTACCCTGGGGAGAGGTGTGACCCGTAGTAGAAGATAAGTCAATAGGCTCTGACTGCACAAACTGAAACAATAGAATAATTCTTGACAAGGGTAAAATTGGAGAATAACATTTTTCTATTTTCAGTCCTTCCTTCCTTGTTTTTAAGTTTCTTATTTGAAATTTTAAAACTCCAGCATTTTCTTTGAAGAACATTTTTAATATATAATAGTGGATAAAAATGATATCCCTCGTGAATAAAATAGAGTTATTCAAGGTAATGCTATTAAAATTGCAATTATAAATCATATTTTTCAAGATCATTTTTTCAAATGTAACAGAAAATATATATCTGTTTGATTTATTCTACTCTACATGGATTTAATTTCAAATTCATTTGAAAAAGTAATGAGCCAAAAAGATATTTGAACCAGGGGACAAAACAATATCCTCTATAACATCATAGGATATGATAAATATTCACCTGTTCCTGATTGACAGGTCTGATAATTTGCTTTCCTCCACACTCACTTACAATAAATGCTTGTTCATTCTGGAAAACACAGAAAAAATATATTTTGAGAGCCCCTTTTCGCAATTGATATATGGGATTTTCAAATCAAGAGTACCATTCGAAAGCTTGTTTAGAGGACTCTGAGTAACAACCTTGTTGAGAATGTTTTAAATGAGGTCAAAACTAGGTAGTTCAGTAGGGATTTCCGTAGTTGATATTTTTTTTAATTTTGGAGGTTTTTAGAGACCAAAATCTGAATTTCCCAATAACCTTAAATAAATGTTCTAGTGTTCACCTCAAAGAGAGACATTAAACATGTACATATTCTACTGTAACCTCGAAATAATAAAAATCATAATTTATTCAGTCAACCATGCGTCGAAGGTTACTTTAAAATCGGTACACATTTGGGAGATATTGTCAACTTCATATATCTATCTTGTCAAGCATATCAGTATTATATCCCATCAAACGATTTTTCAAAAAGGTTTAATGTGACTTCTTAAAACTTCTCATCCACCTAGCAAACTGATCATTATTTAACAGCCAAGGGTGAGATGGGAAGATAACTACTTACCCAGGCTGTATTTGTCTCATGCTGTACATTTGGGGTGGGGGAAGACTGACAATGCGTACACAATGCCGATGGACTTGCACTGCTTTCTCTGTCGGAGGCTGTCAGAAACGCTCCACATTTCTCACACTGAAAAATTGCACATAGCAGTTAAATTAAACTTGAGAAGATTATACAGTAGAAACTGCAAAGAGGAACACCTCTGTAAGTAGAATACCTCACAAGTGGAACAAGTTTTTAAAGTTCTGGTCCCTATTGACTCCATGAATCTCTGTAAGTGGAACACTTTTTGTGGTCCCAAAGGCGTTCCACTTACACATTTTGAGATTCGCCAGAGAATATTCATTATAAAATCACTTATTCATTTCACTTTATTCATTTTTTGAGAACATCTATTTTAGATGGAAAATAATTCTGTTCTGATCCATTTTTTAAAGACATCATTCTGAAAAATAATATAAATGGTAATTAAAAAAGAATTTTTTGTCAGGAAGCAACTGAGTCAAAAATTGCAAGAGATAGTTTAATGTGATGCATACATTGCTTAGGGGCAATCGCCATAAATAGATTTTCAACATGTATCTCGGTTTGGCATATTTTTAAAGGAAATGAAAAAATCTGACTTTTTTCCTTTAATTGACTAAAACACAATTACAATCCAAGATGCCAAAACAAATTAGATACAAATATGTTTATTTTATGAATACTGCACTTTTTAAATTTGATAAAAATACCTTTAGACTACTTACCTCTTTTGCATTATAAGTTGCAAATTGACTGGGACTAACTGTCGAGGGGTACCCTGTTCCATTTTCACCGTCATCTTCAAACTTTATCCTTTTTCTGTCTGGGGAATATTCCTCAGAATCACTTGGTGACCTCCTTGGGTCTTTTAATCCTGTGTATACATGACAACGAGACCCTGGGGAGTCCCTCCCAGTATTGTGCGTGTTGTGTATCCGAGGTACGACAACGCCTCCTGGTAGGGAATACGTTTCTGCGGGGTAATCTCTCCCTGGACTTGCTTTCACTGGTACAAAATATCCACTGCTCGTCACATGTGACGAGATAATCTCTGAGGTGACTGTATGTGACGGTGACACGCTATATGGAAGACTAGAAGAATAATCACTTTTAATGGAGTCAGTTGCATGCTGGGATATCATATATCTGTGTGGACTTTCAGCACCACCTATACCAATACTAGCGCCATCTGTAGCCATAATCGGCATTTCAGATTTATTTTTTTCTTTGTTTAGTTTAATCCTGTCAGCTATAAGGTCTATCTTTTTATGTTGTCCTTTAACCTCTTTTATCACAGTCTCTCTTGAGTTAATCCCTATAGGGCTTTGTTTTCCACCAATAGGGCTTTGTTTCCCACCAATAGGGCTTTGTTTTCCACCAATAGGACTTTGATTTCCACCAATAGGGGTTTGTTTGCCACCAATAGGACTTTGATTTCCACCAATAGGGCTTTGCTTCCCACCAATAGGGCTTTGTTTGCCACTTATAGGGCTTTGATTTCCACCTGAAAGTGTCTTGTTTGGCAAGTCTGAGGAAGAATATTCAGTTGCTATGGAAGCACTCTGGTTACTCTTAGTTACAGTATCTACTGCATGAGTTGATTCGTTGTGAGTCACTATGGTGCTGGTTGCTATAGTAGTCCTCTTGTTGCTATAGCAATCAATTTCTGTTGTACTAGTTGTATCGTTGTAATTTGTACTGTTTGGAAGATCCTGAAATTATAAAAATGTAACCTTTGTAGCATCTCAGTTGAAATATCATAATATTTTGAACATGTATATCAGTTAACATCTTGAATTAAGTCTATATCGGATGAAACTTCAGCAATATACATGGAAATGTCACTCGTACTCAATGTATTTCATTCCACTCAACTAAATAGATAAATTCAGACCGTACTGAATATCAAAAATTACATATGTACATTCATACTGGGTCCAAAGTCTAGTCATGCAGAATTTGGTAATTTTTTAATCTTAAAATTGGCAAGCTGTTTTGTTGGCCATTTATTAGGTCAATATGAAATGTTAATAAAAAACCTCGTCATATATTTGGCAGTTGTATTTGTTCAAATTGCCATTTTCTGCAAATGTAATATAATCTGATTGCCATTTTTGAATTTTAAAATGGTTCATCAGATCGGCAAAAATTAAAAAACTAACGACAATTGGGATTTACGACCTGAATTACAAACTTCATACATTAATTATGCACTTCAGAAAAAACTGTAAAAGTAATTTGAGGAAATATCATTTCAACATAATTTCAACAAAATTCTTTAATTTCGAACAATGTATTATGTATTAATATCTAAATGTCCGAATAAAAAATCGACATGCAAAATCAAATGTCACCACCTGCCATTTGTTACAGACACCAAATCCGAACGCTAAATGCCAACCGCAGCCACAAAAAAGTTAAAGACTATACATCACCACTTGTCATAAAAATATTACCTATATCGTTAAGTATAGGTAATTCAAAATCATGAAAATTACATAAAATACCCATTATGTAGTATTTCCTCAGCCTATCCCAACTAAACTCACATTTAGGTTAAAAGCCCAAATGGCCCCCATTAGTGAAAGTACTTAAGCTCCAGTATATGTAGGTGTATGTTTTAGCCGACTAATAGGTGTATATGGGCTTATGATTAAACCAAAACAAATTTTCACTGAGTGCAAAGTACAGGAATGGTTTTCACATGGATTCATGATATCTCAGACAGGCTTTACTTGTGTGTTTTGGGATTTGTTAAAAATCCAGTATCTTAACTTTTAACTTGGTTGAAATATTTGAATAACATTTTCCATAATTCTGAATTTAGAACACTAATTGTAATTAGGAAAAGGAACTGGATAAAATACTTTGCTCAAGCACGATCCAGTGATATTATAAAATAGAATTGTAAATAAAGCGTAAAAACAGCAAAAATTGCCTTGTTTATTGCTTTGTGCTATATACCTGTGCTTACACAGTTGTTCGCTCTAGTACTAACATGAGGTTATATGTTGATTAAACTAGGAAGAGGGATATCTCAGATATTATTCTTAGATTTCCATATTCATTATACTGACTGATGCTGTCTTTGTTGGGGGGGGGGCTGTAGTCACTCCATCACTTGAATAAAAATCTGAATGTCAAAGAGGGTAGGGTCCTTTACACCACCTGGAGGTAAGATTATAAGAGAAGCAAGGGGTGATGGGCTTGATCTCTTCTATGGTGGACTGACTTTTTATCACACCAGCCCTTAGCAAAATTCTATTCTGTATATACGTAAAGGTCTTATTTGTTAGTTTTAGTTTCCCATTATCGTCAAAACTTGTTAGTTTTAGTTTCCCATTATCGTCAAAACTTGTTAGTTTGCATGGACTTATGCATCTTGTTTTCATAAAATTAGCAATCAAAAAACATAGAATACAGTTTATTTTGAAAAGGGTTAACTAGGACAGTATATCATTAATGATGAGTAAATATAGCTCTCGGATAGGCTTTCAATTAACAGCACACAGCAAATGACCACTCCTATATTTTCCTTTAGTGCAATCCAATTAATGCATTAATGTACTCATTAATTCAAAATTATATTTTTCTTCAGGGTATTTGGGTGTGTTCATATACTCGGAGATTGCTCAGAGGCAATGAATAATAACAGTAAAACCTGTCTAATCTGAACACCACTGGAACTGGTCAAAAGTGTTCGGATTGGCAGGTGTTCACGCTTTGAGTTTTTTTTAAATGAGATATCTCTGCCAGAATAAAGAAGGCATTAACATGCAAAATGTCACACACATTTCAAATACAGTAAAACCTGTCTTGGTGAACATATTGCTCTTGTGAACACCTGTGTCTAATGAACACATTTTATCAGCACATTGAATTCTGTATAAAATTGCCACTCTGAAGTGAACACTTTTTGTGGGTCCATAGGTATTCACAGGTTTTACTGTAGTTTGAATATGCTTTCATCAAAAATCATGGTGTTACATAATCTTTTATCATTGATTATAATTACAATAGTAAGTAATGACAAATTGTTGAAAAGTAGCAATCTATATCTGCTGGAAATATCTCGAATAGCTTATTGGGAATTTGGCCAAATTATTGTCATTCATAAAATTACAGGAAATGTTCAGACATATTTTAAGTGCTGCATACATGCAAGGAAGAGTGCACTGATGAACTTCTTTCCCCAAATCGAGACTTGTATTTTATTGAATCGGTCTAATTGAGCGTTATCCCTGCTTCAAACCAATTTGTTATTTTTACATCTTGTAGATTTAAATGTCCTCTTTTGAATATTCATAGTTTAATTTGGGTAATATTTCTGTATTTTTCATGAAGAAAATTATAAGCCCAGGAGACTGTTCTCCAAACCGAGAATTGTCCTTTTCATCTTAAATCCTCTTCAAATCATTTATTCCAGGGTTTTGAACCCCCTCCCCCATTTGACTACCAACCCCCCCCTTTTATAAACGTACCTTATGTAATATAATACTGTTAGGTGGACTGTTGGGTTGAAGACATGTTGTCATCTTAATACTGTTTTCATTGATCTCTGTGGTACTGAAAACAGAACAAGAAATTGTTAATACATACATATTACTCAAATCTCGTATATACAAGTATACTTGGAAAACTGTAACTATTATTATCCAGAATGTAACAATCGAGCGCTGAATGATAACGTCAGTATTAACATGTCACCTCTTGCCATTTGTTACAGATGCCTAATACCAACCACCAAACATTGACCCCTTTCCACAAAAAAAGTTTGGGACTGTAACAATATGTCACCACTTGTGGTAATAACATAAAAATGGTGAATATAAGAATGAGTCTATCAGTTGTGACATAATAGTTTAATACTCATTCATATCTCAAAATCACTTGCTTCAATTTTTAATTGTCAAAAAAGGAGAAGCTTCTTGCTTCTCCCAGTGTCTCCTTTGGGAGTGTACTATTCAAATTTAAACTGAACTCACAAAATGTTAACTTTGCATTTAAAACAAGGCATTAACATGCAAAATGTGACCTGCCATTTGTTACAGACACTAACTGCCGAACACCAACCACCAAACACCATTTACAAAAAGTTAGAAATCATAACATATCCATGTATGTCACTATGTTTGGTGGTGATATAAAAATAGCCACTTTATCTTACATCTTACTGTTAGCATTAGAGTCCTAGAATTTAACCAATTTCCCAGTTTTGCTAAGATATTGTACTCTGTATTGTATATCTCTTTTCTCAGCATCTTGAGTTGAAACTCAACAGAGTTCAAGGCTGTCTATTTGTCTACATAAGAATGATAATAGCCAGGATTGCAAATGTAAATTATTATTCTTGGGTTCATTGTTGGTACCATCGCTCGTAACTTAAGATTCCGAGGAAACCCATTGTCTACTTTTTGATGAACAATGACTTGCGACCAAAATCTCACGTACAAAAAGTTACATATTTTCCAAAAAACATACCCCTCATGCCCTGGCTCCTTCAAAAATTCTTGCTAAAATGCATTTGATTTCCTGATTTGTAGATGTTAAGATTTTCACAGATTCAAAATGTTAAGTCATATTTGCATTCACCTTTTAACTACTGGTTAAATGTTATATCTTGCTTTGGTAACTCATGCTTTGAACATGAACTATCTTTGTTCCAATTCTGTTAAATATTTTGGCAAATTGCTAGATTCTCTTAAATATGTGTTAAGTTATTTAACAGTGCCTGGAAATACCTTCCCTTTGACAAAACATAACTTCACTTCCGCTCTTAAGATGAGTGATAATTTAACCTCTACCTTGATTTAACCTATCATGAGTACATTCATTTCACAAAGCCACAAAATAGTCTTGCTTCAAATCTCTTAATCCTTCCATTTTAACACTAACAACCTTGTGGGGAGATTTGTAGTAGGAGGGGGGGGGGGCTCTCGAGGGCTTTGGCTAGACTGAAAGTGAATTTCAAGATTCTTATGGTTTGATCACTGTTAAAACTATGAAATCTTAGTGTGGCTGACTGATGACAGATCCAGGGTACTTTTTTGTCTTTCAACTGCAGTAGTTACATTTATGCTATCTGAGTGAAATGAGGACACAAAATTAATTTCTTTCAAACATTTCTTTTTTGAGATAGGATATTTATTTCTTATGAATGTATTTTACATAAATCTACTGCTCACTTTTGCATTAGAAAATAGAGGAAATTTTTGACTTTCATGCAAACTTTGACTGTTTTATAATCTATTTTTGTAAGGTTATTTGAGTTAAAACACACCCTGCCACTCCTTGAATATACTGGCTTGGCAAGTATAAGTTAGGCCCTTACAAATATGATGTCAGTTTTACATCTTCCCAAATAACCTCACTGGTCAAACTTAGTATTACTTCTTACATGTTAAGCCATTTCTCTCACTTTGACAAGTCATCTTGCAATTTAGAGTAAGATAAATAAAGAAAGATTGGTCATCTGTATCGTTTTTTTCCAGAATATGTCCCACTAAACAGAAGATTAATTTGTTAAGGGAGTTATCATTTGTCAAAGTCATGTTATATAAAAGTAGAAAGATTCTTTTTCTCTCCCACTGATAAACTATGTACAGGGTGGGCCAAAAAAAACGCCACTTTTTTTCAAAATGCTATAACTTTTTTAATTTTTGGTATAAAATCATAATGTGCATACCAAATGAAACTTGAAGTTGTTATCTAGCCATGGATCATGAACTGTACACTTTTACTTGAATAAAATATGTCACCACTGTCTCACTTAAACATGTGGTGTGCCATGAGAAATAGGCATAATTTGCAAAATGTTCCTGAACTGATATGGCCTGATGACCGCCACGCTAATAGCCCTGATGCAAACCCCAGTGAGTATAGGGTGTGGGAAGGTTCCCAGGAGATTGTATGAAGGCACTCAATCTAAAACATTGCTCAACTAAAGCTGACAATTAACACATGTTGAAAAAATTGAGCTAACACTCCATTGATACTGCCATATCAGCAAAGCGACTAAAACTAAAATCTATCACCAAATAGGGTGGCGGACCAATTGAACTTCTCTTTTAGATCAAATATTATCCAAGTTAATGGCCTTGTTACATTATATTATATTATTACTAAGAACCCCTGGCCCTATATAACTGCAAAGTTTGGGGTATGTAGGTTGGAAAATAAAAAAGTTATAGTGTCTTGAAAAAAAGTGGCTTTTTTTGGCCCACCCTGTATATTATCCTGAACAAACAGATCCCTACTCTGTTCATGTACCAATGTACTAAATGAACAAAAATTGAACATATACAATCTGTTTCAACATTCTAATAACTGTCTGGACAATTAAAATATATAACTTACAAATCAGCAAATACCATGAATCCACTAAAACCAAAAAATAAAAAAATATATCACTAAATTCATTCTAATTTCCAATTTTCTCCATAAAACCATATTTTCCTGAATTTCTGTATAATGATTTTACAATAGTCCTGGATTAATTCTTCCACTCTTCAAATATTTTCAGGATATTTTCTTGTATTTTCAGTTTTCTAACATGAACATCACAACATATTCCCTTGGACTCATCGGATACAGCCTACTATTAATTTAATTACATCAATTAATGTTTCTGATTAACTCACTAATTACCTATTGTAATTTGTATTAAATCCAATTCATAATCATAATCTATTTGTGTAAACAAAAGCATAAGCTCTGAGTAATAAATATATTATCACAAGTTGGATCCACGGCTCAACACCTACCATATTAACATACTGAGTGCTCAAACACATTATCAGAACAATATAAAGGAGCCATACCATGTAACCTTTTTAAATAAAATGTATTGTAGCCAGTTGTATCCAAGACTCCAGCAAATCGAAAATCAAATACAAACTGAACTTACTGAACTTAATCACAGACTGTAAACATTTTGCATATAAATGAATAGCTTTCTGGCGATCAACATATAAAAAATTAACACACCTACTCATGTCCTTGCCGCCTACAGGCCTAGACTTTGCACTGATCATATAAATGTACAGTAAGGAGTTCCATTGGTTGTCAGGAAACAAGTCATTTTTTCCATTTTCTCAGGTGTTTTTATCAAAATCACCCTGCAGTTTTTTAATGTTTCCATCGTAAACTTATAATTTCCAATGAAATCGCCTGTTGTGTTTTCACTTGTTTTAGCTGCTGATTTCATTCATTTTGCCTATTGTCATGAATTCTAATGAAATCCTGCAAGTCCAGAGTATTTCTAGTACCAGTAACTAAACTGTTTTCAGCCAAACTGTTCCAATAAATTATAATGCAACTTCACCTTACAACATACATGTACTGTACTGTGCATATACAACTCTATTCAAACTGCATATAATTGTATGCATACAATGACAATCTACTTATATAAAACACCACCCCTTACACGCCTTTGGGACAATTGCCTACTTTACATTGATTATAGTCCGGGTATATGTAATTTCATTTGCTAACACTTTATACTAGAAAAGTTGTAGTTTTGAAAATCAGCCAGGACCTCTTCTAAAACACTATAGCCTCAGATTGATGATACCATGTGCAAACTACATACAACTGAACACATTTCTACTTTTCAGAAACCTATAGCATATGTAATTTTATCTTATATTTTTATACTTTTATACTGTTGTTTTCTGCCTCTAATATTATAAATCAGACTTGATGACATGTTGCGTGACCTGCATAAAAATGAAAATGTTTCTGGCAATGAACATATAAAATTACCACACCCACTTTTAACCTTAGGACATGCAATCTATTAAAAAAACTTACTTTACAGATAACGTGTTTCCAACCAAGCAGTAGCTCTCCAATAAAACAATGCAGACATCACTTAAATATATAAGTACAACAAACAGAATTTGCAAACTGTATATAATTGAATGCTCTTCTGGCAATGATTTAAATTGCCACACCCACTATTTGCCTTCAGGACATACAGTATTATCGCCTATTGGCGCACACTCCCCTATAAGCGCACAACGATTTTTTAATTCACCAAATTTCATTTCAGGGTAGGAAAATCCAACTTCCGGTCTACTCAAACTTTGATGCGTGGTAGTTATTATGACAATAAAATAAAAGTCAAAACTTTTACCTGATAAATATCGCAATATTTCTTTATTTTACCAATAGTTGGTCCTTTAAAAACGTAATATTATGGTAAATAAACGACACAAGACATGATTTGGCGTGAAAAAACAGTAAGTAAGATAATATTCATTTCAAACCAGGCTTCGAATTCTGATTTTCACATATTATCACCCAATCAAAATGATAACTTATATGTGCGCTTATTGCGACTTTATTGGATTGATTTCTCTCCAATTCCATGGTATTTCACCTCAATTTCACAAGCGTACTGTGCGCCAATAGGCGATAATACGGTAATTAAATATATTTTAAATGAAGGACCCACGGTCCTATGCTCACACAGTTTGGAACCTTCAGAGGAATTTATATCCTGACTTTCAAACAAAAATATTGATTATGATTTGTAGTCTCGAACTTTGAGAAACTTAGATAGCATAGTTGTGTGACCTAGTTTGATGACCTTTGGCCTTGAATCGGTAAGGTCTTTTGTGATTAAGCTGACCAAAATTTACATCCAAAAATCAATTTGAAAAATCAACTTTTTTGACCTTTCGAAGGTCACTGAAGGTCAAGTAAAGGTCAAATCCTAAAACTAATGTCAGATTTGAACTCCTGGCAACTTGTAGATGATTTTCAAAAAAAAATTGGGTCAAATTGAAGCAAGTTGAAAAATAACTTATTTTTACTGTTTTTTGACGTCAAATATCTCAAAAACGGTAAAAATTTGATGCTGACATATATTGAGAAATATGTAGGGACTGCTTAAATCTATTAATGATGTATTATTGCAGGAAATGATCAAGTATAAGGCAAACTTTAAGAATCTTGTCAATCACAAAACCTGCCATTGACTTTATACATGAGAAAGTTTCCTGAAAATGACTAAGTCCTACTTTTTTTAAATTTTATAGAGTAAACACCAAAAACTGTAATTCCAAGAGCTTTGAAATCTTCAGAGGACATAAGTTGCATATACACCAACTACTAAAAGTTATTTGAAAGTTCTACTTCAACAAAGTGTCTAGTATTTACAGAAAATTTGACTTTTTGACGTCAAAATCCGCAATTTCTCGGAAACCGGGCGAACTTGGGAAATGGCGATGAAAGGTCAAATAGGCATTATGGATATGCATAAAATGAATGTGGATATGACTCAATCCGAATAGCAGTTTTAATTTGTGCGGCCAATGTTGACGGACGGACCAACGGACGGACCAACGGACGGACGGACCAACGGAAGGACGGACGCCTGGTCAATCCCATAGGCTCACTGTGTGAGCCAAAAATTACTTATATATTCACTATAAAGATAACTTATTTCTAGCCAAAAAGCAATGCTCCAATTTAACAATTTAATAATGCATACATCAACTTGACTATAAAGTACATGTACAACTATTTCTGAATGTGTCTCTGGTGATGAATATATAAAATGACCACACCCACTCTTTAACTTGGCCTATTGACATGTCAAAAGAAACCAAACTGAAAACCTTCAATACAAAATGCAGAATCCACTCATATAACTGTATAGTGGTGCAGTAAATGTGATGTGACAACGACATAATTAAATGTATTCCTGGAAATGAAAAAATAAAACTTAGACCCTTTCCATGCCTAGATAAAGTTGGAAAGTATATTAGCAACTGCCTCTAAGTTTGAAAATTCAGCTTGACCTTAGCTGCCCTTAGATCTGGTTTTGCAACTTTGTCTACCTACGCAAAACATACCTTTGAAGTTTTGTCTATTCTCAATCTCAAGTTTTCTCTACTCTGTCTGATTCTATACATTCTTATTCAATTTAAACTGTTAGTCCATCAATTAAAATTCTCAATTCTGATTGGTCAATATGAGGTATTCAATTCGTTTGCAAAATTAGTTTTGGAAAAAAAATGTTGATTTGGTTTAGAAAATAAATGTTGCTGAGTATCCATGTATTTTTCTTAAAATTCTGTTACCAACAATAAAACAGAGGTATATAATTCATCCAGTCTACCCCTGGATCAGTCAACAAGTTTGTACAGTGGAAGCTACAAACCTAATTATTTAAACACTTACAGATTCCTTAATCCTTTCCAAACTGCACTATTTGAAACTAATTCCAACAATCATTTTCTCTCTTTTTTTAATATATGTTACTGAGATATATGTAAGTAAGTATTTATAATTTCTAAAGTCTTACTGAATATCTTTCTAGTGAAAACCTGTTTCTAGTAGACACCCATCCTTCGCATTAAGATACTATACTGACTTCTGTATCATTCCGTCCTACCAACACTATATTTTTTCTCAATAAAAAAATGTTCGATATATACAGGTTTTACTGTATATATTTTCTATTGAATAATTTTAGCAATTTCCTTCAGAATGATCTTATAATGAAGGACCCACAGTAATCTTTCAGAGTAAAAATTTGCCAAATTGAGGACGTGCCAGTAACCTGTTACTACCCTGAAGTGCAGTGATTAGGGGTAATTCCAGCCTCTGAGTAAGACAAACAAATGTATATGAATAGTTTGGATGCTGATCTCAGTTGCCAGCAATGCTGATCTGATGCTGATCTCAGTTGCAAGCAATTCTGATTCGGTAGCTTATTTTGTTTGATCCAATCTGATTGGTTAAGACAAGATCAAAGGAGTTATCTTATTCAAAGAGTGCAAATGAAGCTCTCTTTTAAAATGCAAAACCTCTTGAAAAGGGTTATTACATGTGTACATATTATCATAATTTATTAGGTTTTAGCAGAAAACTTGCCAAATTGAGGATAATCCAAGGACCATACCAAGATGACCTTGTGACAAAGCAAGGCTAGTTCAAACTAAAAATCTGTTTAGCAGTATCTAACTTGATCCCACCCCCCCCCCTCTTGACTTGATTTTATATGACTTTAGGTGATTTCATTTTTTACAAAATAGTCTTTAATTGCCTCTTGACTTTTGTGGATTTCTAGGATTTTTAAGTCATTTCTTTCTTCAATTTCTGTTGTTTGTTTAGATGCTTACTAAATGGTGACTAAACTTATAAATAATCTACCATTGAAATGAACTGTGATTCTATTAGAATTACAAATCCCAATCAACGTTTGAAAAACTCTTCATCACTCATTATCAACTATGTCATTAAGTTAATTAAAGCTTCATCAATGTTAATAATTGAATAAATTATGATTAAAATTAAAATTGATTCACAATGTAACCTCAGAAATGCGATGCTCTCCAAGTTGCACTAAGTTTTGCACTAAATTCTACATGTTAATCAGGATTTCAAATCTTAAGAACGTACTGTATTTTGGAAGATTTTTGTGAAAAAATGGAACTAAATACAATGTTTAGGTTACAAAATGGTATTTTACAATCTATGTACTAAACTAGAGTGATTCGATTGAGAAATTAACATGAAATAAAAAAAGGTCTAGTTACTGACCTTGTTTGGGATTCATTTCTTTTTCATATCTATTTATCTTTAATTTAATGTTGGCATACATCATTCAGCTGACTACATTTATATAATGATATGTCCTTTTATTTTGGTAGATACATGTATCAAAATTTAAATACCCTTATAATTCAATGACATATATGTAAAACATGTTGATTTAGCTACCTTGGAACTTTAAGGGTATGAATAACGCTCATGCATGAAACATATAACGCAGGTCATTATAACTTATAAATCTCAAAAAGCCTTCAGTGTCACTGTGTTAACATGTCACTACTTTGTACTTTGTAAAAGACAGTATTTAAAAATGAAAATCTTGAGTTTTTGTATTGATTTTGTCATATTAGTTGTGAAAGGTTCTAAAGAATGAAAACATTTTACACAAAAGATTTGAACAATTATTCAAGTTACTAAGTTTTTTATGAAATCTGTTAACCATGAATTGTATATAATTCACAAAAGCTTTTTGTGTGTTTTAAAATAACATAAAATCTAAGATTAAAATGTCTACTGCAGAGTGTAGATCCATGTAAATGTAGGTCATAGCTCATATTTAACTTTATTCCTTTCAATCGTATTTTAATATCAGTATTTCCCTTGATTATATCCCAGGTTCTTAAATGCAAGTACAGTTACCAGGGGTTTCATTAGCAGCAGGCAACAAGCGATTTCCATCGGTTGTTTTCAAAAAATCGCCTGTTGTTTATAGGAACTTTTCAACTTTTCCATGTTAAATTTATGATTTCCATTAATTTAGCCACTATCCTACAGATGTATAAGTGCTTACTAACATATTAGTTTACCTTTCTGGCTTAGGCAGAAAAAGTGAGCCTATATTTAAAGATTATTTGCCTTCATCAAGGCTATAACTGATCAATCTGATTTTGGGCGAATCCTAGATATGATAGACTTTTTCCAGCTCTGATGAGCGGTTCATAAAAATACATTTTTATGATGGATAATGAAGTACAAAACTGCTCAAGATAGCTAAACTGGCAATGAATAAGCAAAATGACCCTATTACTGCATGTTTAGCATTAAGTGAATAGAAATGATCAGGTCACCCTAACCTTTCTCTTTCATGTTAATGAAAAAATACCTGTGAATGATTTCTGCTGCATGCATTGACATTTCATACATCGGATGCTATGTGATTTACTTCGGTCCAAAGCCTTCTCTATATTCCGGCTTTGAGGAGGAATATTGAGCTGCCTTAGTATTATAAATATTGTAAATCATTGTATCACACGCACAGTAAATATGGCATAATAATATGAAATATACCTTTATGTATAGATTTGAAGAACATCAGCTCACATCCCCGTCTGAATCTATTGTTATATTTGATTTCTTTAAGCGAGAATAATTTCAAATGTTATTCACGTCCAGAACCGGAAGCCATTTTTAGCTACAGCGAGAAAATTTCACCATGTGTCAAAACTCCGAAATGAAATTTTGAAATATCTAAATCCAGACAAGCAACGCTTCATCCTAAATATGATTAATATTCTTAAAAATATTTATAAAATTTATTAAAAATGAGTTCTAGGTGCGTGTAGCACAGTACATACGAAATCAATGAAGTTTCGTCTAGCTGTAAGCTAGAGACTCGAGTAATATGTGATAAAATCAAGTTAAAATCACACTACATCACATAGCGTATTCAGAAATTATGTTCAATTCTATAACATGAAAATTACAACTTACCATTTTTCATTTTGATCGATTTCACTTTCACTTTTCGATGAAACTGGAAGCTCTGTAAATTATAATACAAAATATATTTATAAAAAATATAATAACAAGTTTTAGCTACATGTATGCACTGTTCCATGTTCCTTGAATTCTGCATGTTGTTATAGCCAGAAATATGGAAGTGTTACTGCTTTTCATTTCCTAAAATAGATTTTAGCTCTGAATTGAGGAAATGATCCAGCTGATCACATTCAAATATTACCGAAATGTCAACAAACGTAGATCAACAATCGGGTTATATTTACTATGATGAGAAAATTTGAAACTTGCCTGTATTTTGTTCAGGTTGGCCTTCGTTGGAATGTATCCCCGCAGTTCGATGAGGTGATATTCGATGAAATGCGTCTTCCTCTTTCGAACTTTGGCTCACCCCTCCGGTCGCCATTTTGAATACATGCCACACCCACATCCGGGCACTGTTTCTGACACACCCACTTCCCTCAGGGGCGAAACATTTAGACATATTTTCCTCCACTTATTTACAGTTAAAAACGGATTTGATTTAGAACAAAATACCTCCAAATTATCTCAGATTTATGTTATTTTGTTCAGCAAGTGATATCATTGTAACTATAAGTTAGATAAGCCAAAATAAACAATTTGAAAATGATCTCAAAATGATCGCTCCCACATGGAGATGGGAGAGCGTCAAAATGGCTGCCGATGATCTGAGCGAAAGTTTTGAAATTGAAAAATTAAAAGGGGAATTGGAGCAAGAGAAGCAAATGAGGTTGGTATCGATTATTGGAAATATAATTTCCTCATATAAGCGTTCGTTACATGCATTTATAATGGATTTCCTCGACTGAAGGTCCTAGAAACAGTGTTGTTGTTTCAAAACAGTTTTCAATTTTCAATTTCTATGAAAGTGCAAATACATGTAAGCCTACAGGCCTAAAGCCTCAGTCACATTTGATTTACGAGGGACGTGCAACGGCTGCGTAGCTTACATGCATTTAGAATATATTAATATAGGATATCCTATGGTTTTGAGGAATATCATTTTTATCTACGAGATATTGATATCTGCACAAGAGAGCAAAGCGAACGAGTGCATATATCAATATCACCAAGTAGATTAAAATGATACTCTGAAAAAAAATTATAGGATGTTCTTATTATCCTACACTTACAAGGAGTGTACAAAATGTATAATATCATTGCAAAATGAATTTCATGCCATTTAGAGTCAATTTGGCGGGAAATCAACAAGCGGAGTATATCGTCACAATATCCTCTGCATATTGGGTTCTCCGGAGTATATTGTCACGATATCCTCCGCCCGGAGTATATCATCATGATATCTTCCAGTTATTCATTTTGCCAATAAATATCAAATTTATTTTTTAATGTTATATATTTAGCACACTAAGTGTAGGATAATATGTGCTATTCTACTTCTAGGGAGATGTTATCACAGTCAATGACAGAGCTACAACTGACAGTAGGAGAGCTGGAGAAGAGATTTGACCAGATCGATAATGAAGGTATGTTTGTGTTCAGTTCCAAACAGGTGAAGTCTGTTTAGGGGAGGCATCAAAAGTTCTATGTCGGATCGGAAACTAAATAAATCTAGTTTTGACTCTGACCCCCCCTCCCCCCAAAAACTAAATAACATGAAAGTTGATCGCTGACTTCCGGTTTGAGAATTTGAAAAATTATTGCTAAACACAATCTAGTTCTTGTTAATTCCTATCGTAATTTGCGGCTTTTAACAACTATTGATAGAATAGAATCCATTGGAATGATCTTGGCGAAGAAAGCATCAGGTAAAATCTTTATTTTTAAACCATTCAAAGGCATTCTTAGCCGAAATTGCCAAAAATTTGAAATGTTGAAACTTGTCGGATAGCAAACTGAAATGGGTTTGAACCCCCTCCCCCCCCTAACTAGATTCATTTAGATTTCTATCCAACATCGAACTTTTGATGCCTCCCCTTAGCAGGAATAATGTTTGAAAACAATGATCCAGTGACAAGACTCCTTTTTCTCATGAATGTAAATTTAAGTATATTGATGACAAAATGAAAGAAGAAGGTTTTGCTTTGGGAGGTTGTTGGAATTATGATCCACAAATGAAATTTGTACAAGTGCTGAAGGGAAAGGACCAGATATTGTAAAGGAACCCAATGATGAAAATAAAACATCTAAGTAGGAAAACAACCTCCAACTATCCAAAACCATAATCCAACATGAAATAAACTATGTCTATTCCACACCACCACAAGTGGTGGAGAAAAGCTAGTGTTGAGAAATTATACATATATCTGAAGCTAGAATGGGTCTAATGAAGGTCACGAACTCTCGAGCAAGCTTAAACACCCAACTACACCTTTGCCATCCTGCCAACTTCTCACACTTGCCTCAAAACAATAGGTTAGTACATAAACATGTTTTTCTGATTTTTGTTTTATGATTGCCCAGTATTTGATTTCGATTTTATCTTTGTTGTTAAGGCAACGAGTGGAAAACAAGATTTGAGATGCAGTCTGAGATGAACCATCAACTAGAGAAACAAAATATCACCTTGGAGACTAAAATAGATGAAACCAAGAACAACATAGAGAACATAAAGCAAGGTAAACCTTTGAATGATTTGCTCATATTTTAATGAACATCATAGATTCATAGTACAGGGTGTCCCGAAAGTATGGGGCCCCCCTAGGCAGACATATACCAGTGTTGTCATAGTATGTGTCATATGTCATTTTAAAGCTTATCCAAAGTTACTTTGATTCGCCAAGTATCATGGTTCAACTCTCAAATGTGAAAAAATTACAGGCATTACAAAATTTAGTGTTTGGTCAAAATAAAGTTCAATTTTACACCAAAACACTAGTCAATGTGTCCTCCCGGGCCATCTTAACAGCAGCAATTCTTTCGGGTCGGATGGATATTGAGTTGGAAAAAGAGAACGGTGAGGGTAGAAACTCTAAGGAAACTCTTCTAAAGTCCCTTAACAGGTTTTAAGAGGGTTATAAAATTTCACACCCCTATTTGAAGGGCTTCCGAGGTCATATCTGAAAAGGGGGGACACATTGACTAGTAATGTGGTGTAAAATTGAACTTTATTTTGACAAAACACTAACTTTTAAAGATCTAATAGCAAAGGTTTTGCAAAAATAAATCAATGTAGTATAAAACAAATGTATGTATAATGAAGAAATAAATATATAATGAAAAAAATAGATATCTGTTTGTAATATTGGTATAAACTTAAGATTAAAAAGTGTCACTATCTCTTTCACTTTTCAACAAATATAGGCTCACGTGACATGTGACGCGGGGCAGGCAATTTTGATCTATCGTAGACCATATCAGTATCAAATTGCTGATATTTCAACCTCGTCTTGCGAGGCCATTTTGATTTGAAACATCTTGAATTTGGTGTCAAAATGAAGCTGGTCACGCCCACTTTCAGAGTTATCAATGAATCATTTACTACGACTACTATATTCATTTAGGACGCGTGTAAAGTTAACCAATCAGAAAGACAATTGTTCCATATATGGCAGTTCATTAACATATTCAGTGTTTACTACTGCTTTTCGCGTCATGACAACATGAGTAGTAACCAATCAAGATGCAGTATTTTATCACGTGAGTTCAGAGTGAGTTCAGAGTGACACGCACGCGACATGTTGTCTGACTCTGAGGTGATCGCGATGTTGAACAATTTCTTCTCGGAATTTGTCCAGAGAAATCAGCGATTCTAAATTAGGTAGGATCTGCCATTTATTCCTGTACAAGTTATAACTTATCTCTATCGAATCCTAAAGTTTTGGAAGAAGATATGAAGCGTAGGTTTAAAACCGAAGCGATTAATTTGACGATCTGATTTTGCAATTTGCAATGGCCAATTTACTGCAAGTCCAGTGCATGTATTTGACAAGAGATAGCGCCAAGTCTTGTATCTAAATGCTTGTTAAGTCACTCAAAAACAAGATACATATTTTCTAAATTTGATAACTTTGCAGAAAACCTGTTTTCATAATCTGTTTTCCGCGTCTAGATTCAAACTGAGTATGATAATAGGATCGCTGGAATCTTCAGTCAATGGCAACGGGTCTTCATTCCAGAACTCACATTTTTAGTTGATTCTCCGTCATAGTTCTTGTCTAAAGTCCCCATATCTGCTCTCTTACTGCCATACTTGCACACATTCCCCCTCCTTAAATTGTCTTCATTCAAATTACACCCTCTCGCCGATTTATATAGCCATTTCCCAGAACCCGGGAATCAGAATTGCTGATGTTTGTCATATTGAACATATTATATGTACTGTAATATCTGTACATTGCCTGCTACGCGTAATGGTCACGTGACTAGCGCGATACAGGAAAAATGGGGAATTTCGAAACAACAATTTTTGGGCACTTTTATTGCAAATTTCAGGTATTTATAAAGTGTTTGTGGTATAAAATATAATCCACAGATATAAATGAACATCCAAACTACATATTTCATTAAGTTTTGGAGCCTTTTTTGCTCTTAAATTAACATCTTTAAAATTACTGTAACTTTTTCTCATTTGGGAGTTAAACCATGTTACTTGGCAAATCAATGTAACTTTGGATAAGCTTTAAGATGATATATGACACATACTATGAGGACACTGGTATATGTCTGCCTAGGGGGGCCCCCATATTTCGGGACACCCTGTATAGGGACTTTATATTATATTTTTGCATTTACATAATATAAGCTAATCAGGTAGTGAAGTTATATTTCTTTAAAAAGTTGTTGAATTTCAGATACTGAGATATAATACGAGATATAGCGTCCCCGCCCTAGGCCCTCGCTATGCAGGCCTGTCAACTGTCCAGCAATTTGCGTATTTGTCACGCATTTGCTGAAGAATTTGAAGTCACGCCTGTTATTTTTGCGTGACAGAAAATGTTCGTACCTGGTCAGTGCAGGAGAGGTCTTTTCAAGTGTCCCGATAAGACAAATAGAGTAAAAGCCAAGCTTTAAGTGCTTATTCTCAAAGATAATCTATATTCTCGAACATAATTTATTGAGCCATTTTTGGCTCACACGGTGAGCCTATGGGATCGACCAGGCATCCATCCGTCCATCCATCCGTTGGTCCGTCCATCCGTCAACATTGGCTGCACATATTAAAACTGCTATTCGGATTGAGTCATATCCACATTCATTTTATGCATATCCATAATGCCTGTTTGACCTATCATCGCCATTCCTCAAGTTCGCCCAGTTTCCGAGAAATTGCTGATTTTGACGTCAAAAAGTCAAATTTTCTGTAAATATCAGACACTTTGTTGAAGTAGAACTTTCAAATAAGTGGTAGTTGTTGCTGTATGTGCAACATATGTCCTCTGATGATTTCAAAGCTCTGGGAATTACAGTTTTTGGTGTTTACTCTATAAAATTTGACAAAAAGCAGGGCTAAAGGGAGTCATTTTCAGGGAACTTTCTCATATATATTGTCAATGGCAGGTTTTGTGATTGACAAATTTCTCAAAGTTTGTCCCTATACTTGTTCATTACTTGCAATGAATTACATCATTACTAGATTTAAGCATTCCCTAGATATTGCTTAATATATGTCAGCATCAAATTTTTACTGTTTTTGAGATATTTGACGTCAAAAACCAGTAAAAATAAGTTATTTTTCAACTTGCTTCAATTTGACCAAATTTTTGGGGGAAAATCGTTTACAAGTTGCCAGGAGTTCAAATCTGGCCTTAGTTTTGAGATTTGACTTTCGAAAGGTCAAAAAAGGTCAAAAAAGATAAACATTCCTCTGAAGGTTCTACACTGTGTGAGCACAGGACCGTGGGTCCTTTGTTAAATTTGCATAATTTTTGTATATTTTCAGTAAATAAGAGTCCCCGTGATGTATCTAAAATTGATGATGACCATGTGACACTTCAGATGGTTAAGAACCTAGAAAAACAGCGAAACGATCTAGCCAATCAGCTGAGAGATTTGGAATGGAGGCTTGACCAGGAATCAAAAGTATGTAACAAATGTTACCATAGTAACTGTAACACACGGCAATGATCTCCCCAGCATTGGAGCAAGTGGGTGCCGCACCAACTTGAGATATTGTAAATAAGCTTGAAACACATTAGCACCCACTTGAAAATGAGAAAATTAGAAAAATAATGAAAATTTGATATATTTTGACCAATTTTGGTGTTTATATAAAGGAGAATTTTCCAAACACTTGAGAAAAAAATCCTGGGAAGATTGCACACTGGCTGTAATACTAGAAGCATATGTAGTGCATGTCAAAGACAGTATTTTTAATTTAATATCTCATTTGAGAGCCGAGGCCATATTTACTGTCAAAGATATGCGTCTTTCTATGCATGTAATAGGAAGCAATGAACTAGCCACTGATTTTTTGGTTTTAGAAAATAAAAGTCTGCTGATTAGATGACCCACTTGCTTTCAGAACAACAAAATAAGATTACCATATTTATTATAACAATGAATCCTATGAATGGATTGGATATAAATTTTCCAGGCGTACCATAAAGCCCACGATGAGCGGAAACAATACCAAGTTGAAATCTACAGTGCAAAGCAAGCAATCGACAAACTACAGCAAAGACAGAGGGCAGCACTAGCAACATCGCAACGTGAACTTGATACCAAGTCTAAAACACCAAGGTATAAATCATTCAGTTTAGTTTTGGACACAGATGGGTCATCTATTATTGTTGTGCTATGTCAGGTATATCTGTTTACCAGTCACATCATTGAAAAAGGAAAGGAGGTTGTTAATTAATTTACCCCATTTAGTTTGAAGTTTGAAAATATGATGTGATTTGCACAATTCCTATATTTGTGAATTGTATTCACAAACCCCTCCCACAGTGACTGTACACAGTCTCAATTTATAAACAAAAAATTAATTCAAATGTACTTTTATCTTTTATTGCAGATTAAGTTTTTCACAACATTTTGAAAAAATGTGAAATAAAATTATCTGATTTATTTTTCCTGCATAATACACCATTGTAAGGTTTCTGTGAAAGTCTCCCACGCAATTAAGTGTTAGGGGTCTCAAAAATATAAATTGGCCGATCCAGAGAGAATCTACATTCTTGAGTCAATTTCGCCACCCTTTGAGTCATAATATGTGGTCAAAGATATCAAAATTCCTATTACTGGTAACATGCATTTCAAAAGTCCATACTCTAAGGATAAAGTATGAAATCCCACCCTTGGGACAATCAAACTCCATGCCAGATTCCCCACCCTCTCCACATTTTGGCCATTTTGGAGGTCTCATGCAAACCTTTTAATGGTGAATAAAACTGAAATTGATTTCTAGCAAGTGTGATTTTATGATTCCAGGAACATCCCAGCAGATCAGAGGATAATTGATCCTAAGAAGGGTCCAATAAACAAAACAGCAGCTATGAAAGTTCTACCAAAGATAGACTCTGACAACAGCCCCCCTTATAGGTGAAAAACCATGGCAGGAGAGGCAATTCAAATTTTACAGAAAAAAATATTTTTTGGCGAATTCAATATTCTCTTGGGGTTAAATTTTGCCTCATATATTTAGATTTGCCTCACCTATTTTTGGATTGTGGATCTCTGATTGGTCATCAGAAAAATAAAATTCCTGCGGAGTTCTTCCAAGGGTAGATTTGAAAAGTCCTCAAAGTATAGACTTGGAAATATGACGGAAAATCCACAAGGGAAATCAAGACAGTCTGTCATGTCATTTGTCAAGACTAATAACACACACAATATCGAAATAAAGGTATGAACAAAATCTGCAATCAAGACATTTTTAGGAAATACAATTGGGTATTTTGGCAAAAAATCGTCAAAAATAAACTCCGATAGTGATACTGTAAGTTTGACAACCGCCAAATTAAGTCCCCGCCAATTTTTTTTAATAAATCCCCGGAAGTTCCTGGGTGAAGGATAACCTTGCTGGATAAAATTAATATTTGAAAAACCTCCACCTAAATGTCAATATTGAACTGTTTTGTAAGATCTACAGATCACTGGTTCAGATAGAAAAACTCTGATTCCAAGCGGTTTCCATACTGGACACCATACCTCAGTGTTCACTCAGGATCCTGGGCCCAGGATGTTCCTCCCAAAAGATACAATTATGTACGAGTATGTAGTGACATCTATAAATGTATAAATAAATAATATATTCATTTAATATTTAACCAGTTGATCAAGTTGTAGGTCACAGAATGTTTGTCTTTTTGTACCTCCCCCCCCCCCACCTCAACACACTCACCTAACAGATAAGGGAAATGGGTAATGGAGGGATGGGGGGGGGCAAGATGAACAGAATGTCAATTTCAGAAATTGTATCGCAATATTGATGTTCATTGATCAATCAAATTCAGTGTCTACGCAGTGAACATTTGTATAGAATTGATGACAAATTCTAGTGATTTGTATTGTAAAATGTGCAATACTATTTTTCTAGATGTATTTTATATATTGATATCATGCAGATATTTATTTACTATATATTATATTAATCATAGCAATATTTTGTGATCTAGTTTTAAAAAGATAGCAGTGTAGAAAATTGTAAAATTGATCATATGAGATGTAAAATAATAATAAATATAAATAAAGAAGAGTATTAAATATTTATGCATTTTTTGTTATTTTTTCATATTTTGGCGTATTTTAGACCTTGAGCTTAGTTCAGTAAGATCTTCACTTAATAATTATGTACGAGGGTTGTCCCATAAGTAATGCACTATATGCTCTAACTTTATCAATGATTGATATTTTTCCATGAATTTTCAGTAAATGTTTCTTAGAGACATTTTGATTATTCTACATTTTTTCATGTTGATTGATAAAACTATATTGATGTTATAATAAAATCAAGTTGGTGAGTTTAGGTAGGGTGGGGCAGGTTATACAGTCACATCAAAAGGAATAAAAAATGTAAATATGAAATAATTAATCAACAAATACCATTTTGTGTAGCTGTAAGAACTATGCTAAAAAATATAGTTTGAGATACTAAATTACGATGGGGACCTCTTCTAGATTTAATGAAAGTATATTATATATTGCACATGTTCCATTTCACATTTTCTCAAAATATTGCCCTTTTCATGTTATGTACTTTTGATGCCTGTCAAGTCAAACACTCTCGGCAATTTCTTCCAATGTGATTTATCAGGAGGAGTGAGTAGCTCCCATAATTCTTTCATATTCTATCATATTCGGGGATTCCCCATTACATCATCTCTTGCATCATCTCCAATCAAATTGCAGGATTCGATCACGTGAACAATCATGAGCACGTGCTCTCTCAGTGCTGTGCATGCGCAGAGTTAAATTTGAAATCAAAAAGACTTGCATACACATTTGAACATTTAATGGAGTTGATATAACGTTTGATTGATAATTTCCCTCCGATTATCTCAACCATGGTGGTATCCTGTGTGAGTGGAACACCTTTGGTATGGCTAAAAAGTGTTCCACTTGGGAGATGTTCCACTTACAGAGGTAATAAGTCAATAGGCTGCAGGACTTTGAAGTGTTCTACTAATGAAGGTGTTCCACTTACAGAGGATGTGTTCCACTTTACAGGTTTCACTGTATTTTGAAAGAAATTTGCAGAAATAAGTAATGAACTTTAGGGATTTTGGGATAAAGCAATGCAATACAGAAATAAAATAACAAGGCATTAACATGACAAAATGTCACCACCTAGTTGAAGCAAGATGAAAAAAGACCTTTTTGACCTTGCAGAGGTCGTTCAAGGTCAAATCTATTTTGACCTTGAGAATGTCATTGAAGGTCAAATCTATAGTCAGATTAGAACTGTTGAGAACTTGTAGATGATTTTGGAAATAAAAAATTGGTCAATTTGAAGCAAGTTGAAAAAAATACATTTTTGATCATTTTTGACCTTAAGAAGGTCATTGAAGATCAAATCTCAAATCTTAAGTCAGATCTGAACATCCGATAACTTAAAGATAATTTTGAAAAAAATTGGTCAATTTGAAGCAAGTTGAAAAAACAACTTTTTAACCTTTTTTTTACCTTGAAAAGGTCATTGAAGGTCAAATCTTAAATATAAAGTCAGATTTGAACTTCTGAAAACATGTAGATGATTTTGAAAACAATTAAAGTCAGTCTATACAGTAATTGTTTAACTATTGGAAGTTGTAAGAATTTGTTACAGATGCCCACCGCCAACCGCCATGAAAAAAAGGTAGACCATAACAGTATGTCACCACTTTTTGGTGGTGGCATAACTAGAAGACTCAAACTGGACTTGGTGATCAATCGAAAGACAGAACATCAATTTAAGTTTTAACAAAGCTCATATTCTACATATTTATTGTATACCAATGACAGATACTGCTTGGGCAAGCAATCAATTTTCACAATAAACATATGTTGCTATGGATACAAGAGTGTAAACATTTCAACTTTTGCACAAAAGTAGGTAGCAACAACACCAATCCAAAGTAGTTCAAAAATTCTGATATCTTGGCATTTGTTTCAGTTAATTTGCAATTACATGGATACTCCTACGTTTACTACAAAACCATCAATCTAATCTACTCATCACTCATAGATATATATTTTAAATGTTTAAATTTCAAATTCTTCTAAATAAAAATCAGTCCAATTATACATCTGCAATATTTTGTTAAAACATCTTTGAAACTTTGAAATCGAAGTGTTCATGGTTCCAATTTTTCCATCATTTAACATCAAATTATGGTATTTTTGATTTTAAATAGTTTTTTGGCATCTATGTACAAATTCCCTAAGCATGGTTCAGTGTTCACCGAATCGGGGTCCATGGCTCTAGAACCTCTTTGAAGTAAACTTTAATATCTGAAAATACACAAAGAAATTCATTATTTTAACATTTTATTTATATCGGCAAGACAGATCTACTGCACATGCATGTCATAGTGAAGTGAAATCAAAGATATTTTGACCCATAAGACGGGTATCATAAGCAGCAGGCAACAGGCAATTTTCACCGGTTGTTCTCACAAAATTGCCTGTTGTTTCTAGGGACTTTTCAACTCTTCCATGTGAAATTTGTGATTTCTATTAATTTTGCCTGTTGTTTTCACCTATTTAGCCTGTTGTGAGAAATTCTAGTGAAACCCTGTAAGAAATGTGAAAAGGATAACTTTACATGACAATCTGGGGCAATGTAGCTAGCTTTTGTAGAAGAGGGATTCACTTTTCAAAAAGTCCAGGAGGAGGGGGTTTACATTAGACAACTTGGCCAAAAATCCCTTGAAAAAAACTGCATTATTTTGTTTTGGTCATACTGGCATGATGACTGCAAAGATTTTCCAGCAGTAGTAGATTTTGTTAAAGCTGGTAAAAGTGTTAAATTTCCTGTTGTGTCCGTAGCCCCCTTGCTTTAAAAGGTTTGAAAGGGAGTATCAAACAATGGTTCTCCATTTTAATTGCTCTCATCTTGGGCTACACTGATGCAAAAATAAAAACAGTTGTCCTCCAATCTTTCTAATTTTACATGGTGAGAAACATGAAATGAAGTGTCCATTACCCTGTAGTGTCCGTAACCTAGTTGAACTAAATCACACATTATTTACAAGTGTTTGCCTGTTTGTTACATGTTCCTGTTATGAACATACAAAACAGACACTTGCTCATTAATATCCTTATTTGGCAGTGTAGGAGTATATTTGCTAGCAAGGGCTACGGACAGTGACACTACGCAACACATTTGCGCACAATAGCGTGAAACAGCCATTTGGGATTTATAATTTTTTACATGTACAGATTACAGAACTCAGGGTACTGAACACTGAGAACTTTGTTAGCTTATTATCTATGATGCAACCCCTTCCATTTTCTTTAAACAAAACTCAATCTTGACACGTTTGATAATTATGCTTATGGTGCTATGGAAGTTAACAGGAAATGACAAAACAAAAAATGTCAAAACCATGCTGGATTTTGAAAAAATTTTGAACCAAGATAACAGAGTTCTCTTTGGACCTTCAGTCAGTTTAACTAGTTCCACATATCATTTACATGACTGGGAACACAATGGAAATGGTCAGAATGACCATAAACATGATGAAATAACCTTTTCAGCCCTCTGAAAATGTGACTGAAAAATAGCTATGAGTAAAGTCCATTTCACTGCTTCATTTCGTCAGTAGAATGGCAAAAATAAGAAATTGGGAGACCATTGTGCAATAATATATGGAAAAGTATATTCATAATGTACATGAATGACATTTGTATATTTCAGATTTTTTAGTTTTTCGTGCAATAAGCCTGCGCCGTCTTGTAAATTGAAGAATTTCAGCCATGTTAATCTTATTGAAAATAACATGGCAGAGAAACATCCAAACATAAGAGGCCACACACTTTATAAGCTAAACTAGAAGCAATCCAAGATATACAAATGTCATTCATGTACATTATGAATATACTTTTCCATATATTATTCCACAATGGTCTCCCAATTTCTTATTTTTGCCGTTCTACTGACGAAATGAAGCAGTGAAATGGACTCTAGGTGCTCAGGAAAGGTCACTGAACAGAATCTTTTGACTTTTTCTGACTTTTTCATTTTTTGTTTTGTCATTTCCTGTTAACTTCCATAGCACTTTATCAAGGAATAAATAAATTGAATATCTATAAAAGAAAACTATTTCTGATGCATAAAATAAGAGAGCATAGAAATAAAACTGTCCAATTTTATTTTCTCAAGGGCAAGAACTGCATGTTTGGGACAAGTTTTTCAAGAAAAATACCCTGGAACTTTGATTTTTCAACTCACCTGGGAAATCTTCAGGATGTCTGCGAACGTAATCTTGTATCAACATGTCTTTCTGGAGGAGACGTTTCTTCTCAAAATTAGCCGCAACCTGGGAAACTGCATACCCTACGGTCCCTCCTATGATGTGACGTTGAATTGCTGAAAAACAAACAATAAAATTGCAGTAAATTCCTTGTTCTGAATCCAGTGATTGAAGGTGAAACTTTAACAAGAAAATGCAGCAAACTCCTCGAGTCGAGGTCTCCAAGTCAAAAAAATGCCCGACCCTCTCATATCTGTTGATTATCCCTGTTTATAACTGATTCAAGAGCGTGGCACTGAACGAACATATATGCCTATTTGTTATTTGTTTAGTTGTTGGTTGGGTAACATGTTAATGACGTCACAAATGATGCGAAGAATCTTTAAACCAATCAGTGAAGTCTATATTAATTGTTTGTTTAGTTGTTGATGTGGCAATACGTGTCTGACGTCACGGGTGATTGCATCATATTCCAGTCACGCCATTTTACGACATTGCATAATTTTAGCTGATTTTGGCTTCATTTCACTTTATTTAAAAGACTTTTAAAAATATATCAATGAGTCAGTATTTTTTCTTATAAATATTAATATTTGAATTTGAGGTCAAAGTCCGAACATTTGATCAACTGATTGAAATCACATTTTAAAGAGGTGAAGAAGTGAATAATTACAGGAGCAAACGTGATCAATGGTTCGAGGTCTCCCGCAAAGTAGTCGCTACGCTCCTACTTCGCGCTGGGTCGCGAGTAAATCTCAGGCACGACATGGAAATCTGAAATTATAGAGGGCGCAAATCCAAGTGCACTTGTACCGGAAGTCTGTCTAAATATGGCGGGACTACACAAATTCGACCTACTTTTGTACCACGTGATGTGTTTTAGCCAATAGCTGAGGGGCTGCTAGATGTCTGTCAAGTTATAGTATTTATGTCTCAAATAAAAATGCATTATATCTCATCTTATATTGGACTTTTAAGTTACATTATTGAACCCATTAACAGCACACTAAGTGATTTTTCCCGATCCAAAAATTTCTTCTGAGCCCTTGGTGTTCTTAATTCTAAGTGATTAATCTTGATCCAAGGTGATTGTTATTGATCTTAAGTGATAATGTTTTTGATCCTTAGAAATATCCTCATGATCTTGATCTTTGGTATCTGTCTTGATCCTTAGGGATTGGGTCGATCCTAAACAATTTTACAGGTGATTGTTCTTAATCTTAAGTGATTGTTTTTATTACTTTAAATTTTTCTTGACTCTTCTGGGCAATTGTTTGGTTGTGATTCTTAATATTTTGTTTTGATACTGTGATTGTACTCAATTGTTCTAATCTTAGTTGATTGTCCCTGGTTTAGGTGATTGTTCCTGATCATAAGTGATTTACCTTGATCCTTGATATTTTTTCTTTACTAAGCTCGGTCAGTACGTGGTTGATTGTTTTAGATCATATTAATTGGTCCCTATATGATTTGTAATCGTGCTGGTCAAATGTGGTTGTACAATGTACAATAGACTATTAAAGTGTGAATATCGATTGCCGAGTCGTATCCAATGATCCTGGGCCTATCGTAAAATGAAAGCTTTGAATATGTTGTTGCCTTTAAAAATGTATCTATTTTCCATGTATGCAACTCGAATTTGTGCACATACCTTATAACGATCGATAATGGCAAAGGAAAATCCTCTAATTCTTCGTCATAATTTCTCCTTCGACGTCCGCCATTTTTTATTAAACCGGAAGTTTGTTCTCTGACGTCCACGCAATGTTTTTTCACTTTTATTTCAGATTATGCTTCGGATTCAACATTTAATGCTTTCTAATATTAATTAAGTGTTTTCTATCAGAAAGATTTCATAAAAAGACTCACACTATCAGAGATTTTATCGATTCGAGCAGCCAGAAAAATTAGTTTCAATTTCACCCGCTAGGTGTTTCGACGTCGACTTGGAAAGAATTTGAAAAATCTATGAGTGGGACTCCTTGTATGGAATTGTAGATTCTAAACGATTTGCCAGTTCTACCGGTTAATGAATATTGCCATATGCATACATTTTTATAAAATAGGAATAAGGAAGAAGATGTTGGACCAAACTTCACCCCGATAGCTCAGAAAAGGTAAAATTTCTACATTTTTCTCTCCACAGACCTTAGAGCCGCTTTAAGGTTCAGCTGGAAAGTAACATTTTGGTAAAAAATTGCTATACCTCCACATGTTATTTTCTGGTACAAAATTAAGTATGAAGGCATATGTGTATTTCCTTGCTTTTTTCAGGAAAGTATCATTACACTGTTTTCTTTTAGAATATCTGGAAACAGGTCAATGGTAGCTCCTGTGTTGTCTGGAAACTTTGAAAGAAAATTTGGAAAAATAGAAAGTGTGAAATATCAGAATTTCCTGGAGTTCCCATTGAACGCCCACTAGATATTTTAAAAGAAGACAATGTAATGATACTTTCCTGAAAAAAGCAAGGAAATTGACACATGGCTTCATACTTTATTTTGTACCAGAAAATAACATGTGCAGGTATAGCAATTTTTTACCAAAATGTTACTTTCCAGCTGTACCTTAATATACTAGTATTGTCCAAAATTTCCCGGGAAATCTCATTTCATTTCGCCGTGTGTAAAATGAATATGCGCCCTCTATAATTTCAGATTTCCATGTCGTGCCTGAGATTTACTCGCGACCCTTCGCGCTGCCTTCGGCAGAGGTTACTCTACCGAGCTGACAGAAGTCAGCTCTGGGAACTTCCGTTGGCATTGCAATGAAGAGAATAAATTGAGCGCATGCGCAAAAAATTAAGAATGGTGCGCGCCGGAACAGAAATTTCTCCAATTTAACTGCAAATTACACAACAAATAGAACTTGTTGACACCACACTTCAAAAAAAGGGCAAGTAATATTCAATTATCTTCCTAAATACCGTTACTTATGCCAGCGCACCAGCTGGAAGTTGGGGAAAAACGCTTCACACGTCGGTATATTCTAACGGTGTGTCAGCTGGCTTTTGAGCCAGCTGTGTTCAGTAAGGCAGAGGAGACCTCGAAAAAATCAATTCATTTTTACTCACAAGAAAAAAAAGGTTTCGCTTGAGTTCTATTCACAACTGCTGCCAATCCAACACCAGTTGCTACGTAAAGCAATTCCTTAATTGTCGGCACACGCTGCTTTTTATTGTAATCATCATCCATGTTTGGCTAAAATGTGAACAAATACTTCTAAAAGTTTTGAACGGAAGTAAGAATAAAAATTTGACGCATGCGCAATGAAATATTTGATGTACCCGAACTATGTAAATTCACAGTAGACGTTTTAAAACGTATTCTTAACAATACTTGTAACTGATTGACAAGAAAAATCTAGCTATGTATATCTATTGGTTTATGTAAATCTTTAATTTTACCGTAATTTTATGGAAATAATCCAATAAAATAAAATTAAAATTTGAAGTTTGCTTACATATTTAGAAAAAGTCAGGGTAAGTTGATAGACTCTAGTTCTCAAACTTCCCACAACCGTGAAAATATGACCTTTTCTCTAGTTACAGGGCATATGTTGCAAAGTATTAGGTAAGAAGTAACACTTGGTACTATAGTCATAAGTTATGCGCAGAGAAATCAAGAGGAAGGGGGCCTAAAAGTTGTATTGAAAAAAATCACAGGCCTAGGCCAGGGACAAGAGTTCAAGTTCAACGCCCCCCCCCTCACTCACTGTGTAAACTTTCGTACTGGGAAACTTTACTTACTGGTGTAATGACCTTTGATAGCTAGTCGCTACAACAGTCTCAGCAGAAGTGGCTAGCCCCTTTGGCTGAATCGTTAGAGCATCTGCCTCAAGAGCAGAAGGCCTTGGGTTCGATTCCCACGGGGTCAACCCAGTTGTCCGAAACCCAATTCTCCGAAACCCAGTTTTCCGAAACCCAGTTTTCCGAAACCCAGTTGTCCGAAACCCAGTTGTCCGAAAACTAGGGAATCCTATCTAAAAGAAATACAATTTCTTAAAACGAATCTTGTCCGATCTCTGCAAATCACGACAACATAACATTGGAATCACGTTGACATCATTCAAAAATTAGGCTAAATATGCTAAGTCTATTACGTTAATTGTTTAATATGTAGCCTACGAAAGTTCATGGGTAACTTGAGAACTACAAAATACAACCAAATACTTTTCGAACGTACAATAGCAATATATTTCTCACCTAACGTCTTTATAGTTTTAGGAACGTATTTTATACTATATCTGCCTAAATGTAGTTATCTAGTGTTCACAAAGTTTTGAGACATATTTTATCTAGATCCATCAGAAATTAACTTATCCAATAAATTATTTTACTAGTTCTAGTATCTTGCATGACCGTTCATAAGAATTCTTTAATTCTACCTCGTTCCCAATAAGCCTACGTCCTCAGACAGACAAGAAATTGAAGTCACACCCGTTTCCCGTTTGTTTGCGTGACAGAATATGCCACGCAAATTTATACGTATACGCACTTTCTCTGATTATTTTCAAGCAAATACATTTCAGGAGAAGAACATAAAAAACAAATGCCGGAAACGAATGCCGAAAAATAAATCCCAAGTTTAGAATGTTTTGTTCTTTTACGATTTGATAAGAGACAGAGACCATAAGAAATTAAATCAGTGACGAAATATTTTGACAACGTAATATGTATACTGTTTTATTCTTAAAGTTCGATGCGTTAACTTATTTTATCTGATTCAAAATAGGTGTCATTTTATTTTGCCTATATAAAAGAGATTGGAGAAGATAAGATAAACTGTTCAGTAATATATATTCTGTTTTAATAACCTTATCTAGAATCACAATGTAAAATAAATCCCCCCCTGCCATTCTGGTAACGCCATGCAATGAATGGATGCAATTCAAAGTGACGGAGAGAGATCTATGAACATCAGAATGCGTTCATGCCATTAATTTGGCCAAATACATTGCATGAAACTGGCCTAAGGTTAAGAACGTCCCCCCTTTCTCTAAATTATCATTATATTTTTCGGAGTAATGGGTTTCGGACAACTGGGTTTCGAAGAACTGGGTTTCGGAAAACTGGGTTTCGGACAACTGGGTTTCGGAGAACTGGGTTTCGGACAACTGGGGTGCACCCGATTCCCACAATGGGCACTAAACTTAGCACACTCTCTTTCGGGTCTAGTATGTATTGTATTGTCCCGCAATATGGCATAGCGATTGCAGCGCCTCTAGCGGAAGAGCCTTTATGGCATGGAATTTTTACTTACTCTTTTCTAATATTTTTTACACCAAAATTTGAATTATATGTGAGGGAATGTTTTGTTTAGTCTGTAATTGCTCAGATTATATTGAAATTATTGCTAATAGCGCTAAATTGTATAGTTTCTATAGCTGAAAAAAGCTGACATAATTTTTGTCACCCTTGTCATTCTTCATTTTGCTTGGGTCAGACTGCCATAGCCATCCATGTTATCAAACTTGCAATAGTCACTTTAATTACAATTTAATGATTTATGAAAAGTAGTGGTTGAATCTGTCTGAAACTCAAATGGCATACTATGGGATGACCCTGTCAATGTACCTATTGTTTGGTTGTCAAATGAATAAAGCAAGGTTTTAAAGAATCTTAGCATTGCATCAATGGAGATTTGGCCCAAGTATTTTAAAAAGTCATGGAAAATGATTTAAATGAAATAACTGAATAATCAAAGTTATTATTGTGGAAAACTTTTCACTGAATTCAAATATTCTATTAAAAAGAAAAAAAGTTTATGTTAGAGGTTAAAAGTGCAAATCTCTTATTATCGATAATAGCAATAGTAAGTGATATTATCTGCTAATACTGATTTCAAGCGTGCCCTATTTGAAGGCCTTTATGACATGCAAATGAACATTAGTATCATCTGATAAGAAAAAAAATCCTCAGTTTTAATGTCAACCTTTTATCTGAAAAAACACACTATACATTATGTTAAAATGTTGAACACATCATTTTTATTATTGCAAACTAGTTGTTATCAGTCAAGGTTCAATTTTTATCATTTGAGAGACCTAAGTCAAAATATTTTTAAACATCATTAAAAATATTTAGCAAATATTGGAGAATGACCGGTTAGATGTGTTCAAATTTATAGATTCTTACGCTTAATTAATTATTAATTTCAATTTTATAATTTATTCACACATACATGTAGTTAGGCAAGGTATCATATGTCCCATTCCAGCCAATCAGAACACAAGGTGATAACTGGACTCACAGATTGAAATTGATGCTTGCCAACTTGACCCTTGCAAAAAGTTTCATTGAAAATATGTTCTTTTAGTGATTTTGTATGTTTTAGGTGATTTTGTAGAAAATATTTTGCAATGTGTGAAAAGAATTAAAGTCCAAGACCAGAATTAAGACTCAATGCATTGTGGCTGCTTCATTCCACTCAGGTGTTGTTTCTTTACTTTGCATTCTGGCTGCGTGGTCATGCAAAAATTTGGAAACAACATCTTCAATGGAGCACGCCAGCACCGAGTCCAGGGCGCCTTAAATCCTTAAACAAAGGCTAGCTTCCCATTGGTCTTTTACAAAAGTAATTTCACAAAAACATTTTTTGATATGATCCCTTTTTGAAGTTTCAAGTACATGCATTCTGTCTATCGAGTGATTGACCCATATTGAGTCATTGACCCATATTGAGTCATTGACCCATATTTACTAGCGAATATACATTGACCCCTCGTCTTAGAATAGAGACACTTGAACAACAGGCACAAAAACTACATGTATGTTTGTATATTTCAGGTAGACTAATGGTAGTATACTAGGAAGATGACAAGCTCAAATGCATCAAATCAAATCTCATTAGAAAGTGTAGAAACTGCGAGGAACCAGGGGATTGAACACTTTATGATAAGTTTTACAGGCAAGTGCAATTTCTATGTTCGTGTAATTATTATCCAACTGAACGAAGTTTGTGAAAATGTTCCGTTTGTCCATCTGTGAATTTATCTATGTGTAAAGATTGTATACTTCTGTTGCTCTTAAGGTAATGGTTAAGTTGATCAAAAGTACAAAAAATGGCAGACACATTTTTTTGATAAAGACACATGGTTTTAAAATATGTTTTCCTTGTATATAAGTGTATATCTTTACTAAAGAGACATGTCAAAGTGAACATCACACATAAATGTATTTTTCATAACTATGAATTGGAGGTGCATGGGTCCCTAAAGAAGGTTTCAAAACCATGTGTCTTTATCAAAAAAATATGGCTGCCATTTTTTGAACTTTTGATTTACTTAACCGTTACCTTAAACAAAACATGTCATGTAGTGCATTTATATTTTACAAGATGTCTGGGCCATAGCTCAAGTACCGGTTGACAGATTAGATTTCTAATAACATTCCTCATAAATTCATGACTTTAAAGTTGGCTGAATAGATAATATCTTTATTTGAAAAAGTGCATCTCACTCGTTACTGAATTCATTGACTTCCATATTTGTTTTATAGATATAAGAATGGGATTATAAGAGAAACATTAATAATAACTGATGTTTGAAAAGATCTGCAATTGCCAAATTGGTGTAAATATATTTATTAATTGAATAAAACCTTATGAATATTATTGTGTCTATTTTCAGACTTGTTAGGAGTCCACAGAAGCAAACTAATTCCAGTCCGGGCCCTAGACCAGCTGACAGGAGGTCAAGGTCACGATTTAGGGGTAGCACAAATTTTTGGCCTTGGACCTACATCCTCTGATATCTTTGCAAGAATAAGTGATGCTTCACAGTGTATACGGTTACCATGGGAACCATCTATTGTTTGGGCACCTGTGTAAGTCAATAATTATTGCTTGGCATGGGTGGGCGGAGTTATCATGTGACAGGCAAGGCCTAGCCTGAGCATTATTTTAATGCCCTTTTGTGTCTAATATGAGAGACTTATGTGGTCTTTGAGACTGATTCCAGAGACTTACTGTACATGCCATTGTGTTTAATTCCAGAAACTTTTATGCTCCTTCTTTAACTTGATTCGATCGAGAGACTTATATTACCTTATGTCTCATACCAGACACTTATATGCCTTTGTGTCTCAAACCAGACACTTATATGCCTTTGTGTCTCATACCAGACACTTATATGCCTTTGTGTCTCAAACCAGACAGTTATATGCCTTTGTGTCTCAAACCAGACACTTATATGCCTTTGTGTCTCAAACCAGACACTTATATGCCTTCATGTCTTATAACAGAGACTTAAATGCCTTTGTGTCTTTTAACAGAGACTTATATGCCTTTGTGTCTCAAACCAGACACTTATATACCTTTGTGTCTCAAACCAGACACTTATATGCCTTTGTGTCTCAGACCAGACACTTATATGCCTTCGTGTCTTATAACAGAGACTTATATGCCTTTGTGTCTCAAACCAGACACTTATATGCCTTTGTGTCTCAAACCAGACACTTATATGCCTTTGTGTCTCAAACCAGACACTTCTATGCCTTTGTATCTAATTCCAGAGACTTATATGCCTTTGTATCTAATTACAGAAACTTAAATGCCTTTGTGTCTTATTCAGAAGACGTATATGCCTTTGTGTCTTAATTCCAGAGACTTAAATACCTTTGAGTTTAATTCTGAACTTTTATGCCTTTGTATCAAATTCCAGAGACTTATATGTAGATGGGGAGCCCCTGAATAGATCACCTAGGTGGGCACTGAAGAACCAAGTTGCAAAAGCTAAAGAACTTGGATATGTCATGAAAAGTGGAGTGGAAGGTACGTTTATACTATAAACCTTTTTACCACCCCTTCCCTTTTTGGAATTTCCCTATTATCTCTTATTCAAAGGGTGTAGGTGAAACAAACTATTTAAAGGGATATGCTTTTATTTATTTGATAAAAAAACATGTGAAAAAAATTATATACAGTCCCCTCTAAAAGTTTGGTAACACCAGCTCCGCTATTGGACCATGTGTTAAATTTGGTTACGTTTGGCGATTTCGGAAAGTGATAAACTCCCTGTAATAACTGCCTTTTTAGGCCAAATTATCAAAATATGGACCTTCAATTTTATGAATAGGGGTCCAATTTTTGGTTTCAAGGATGGAAATTTTTGTCCTGATTTGAAATGTGGTTCCCCCTTGCTAGCTTCTGGTTCTGCCAGTTAGGATGTTGCCAAACTTTTAGATGGGATTGTATCATTTTTGTTTTTACCTATCATGCCCTGTAAGGCCTGTATCCTACGTTTTGGAATGAAAGTCTTGGTAGTCAAAAGCTTTATTTTTATTAATGAACCATGAATGTTAAGATGATTGCTATGGAGCATCAGTTTTTCTCAACCAATCAATGAACTTGAATGAACAAGTGATAAATGTGTTCTCATTAACTATGCAATTATTGTTAAGGAAATGACCATATATAGAAAGTTGTTGGTATTTCGACAATGTACTCTGATTAGCTCGGACAGTTCAGAGTTTCATTGTAAACTATATGTAGATGAAGCTTTCTTTTAAGACGCTATGGTGTAACTTTTTAAACTCAGCTTCCGACATAGACAAACAATCCCAGGATTTTTCACATGTATCTGATCATGGTTACCCTGGGCTCAACAACTGGTTCCCTACCCTCTTACAACAAATTATTTCACAATTTATTGCTCAACAGATCAGATAGCACTGCAGGGTTGCACTTAGGTTTACAATTATGTCACCACCAGAAGTGTCATCCTCCGAACGCAGGGTTCCAGACATCATCCACAAAGTTCTGAGTTACAAAGGTACGAGTTCTGGAGGCCTGTGTTCGGAAGATGCAGAAGTGTTGACATCATCTCCAACTTTTTGTGGATGTTTTTCGGTGGTTTGGTGGTCAGCATTTGTAACAAATGGCAAGTGGTGGCATTATGCCTGTTAATGTCTTATTTAACTTGACAGAAATTACCTTTGTAACTGAGTGACGACTGGTGTTGATTGGATCAGTTATCTCAAAGGATTGTCAGTGTGAGGCATTCATCATCAAACACTCTTATGAAGGGTATATTTTTCTATTTTCAGTCGAATTTATTCTCATGGAATTAGAGGGAAAGAAATGTGCTGACCAAAATTTTGTGCAAGGTTTACCCTTTCATGATGCGCAGAGGTTGTACCGAAGGAGAGAGTTCCTAACTAAGATTTTGAAATATACAGAAGAGCTTGGCTGGGAACCATATGGGGTAAGAATCCCATGATACATTTTATAATGATTTGAGACGTATCTCAATATTGAACTAATGATATGATTATGTCAATACCTGGATGCATTCTGGGATTTCTAATCCAGTAACTGTGCAATGACGCTACCATTTTTATTATGTCACCATCAAGTGGTGAGGTGACATATTGTTTCGGTCTCCAACTTTTCTGTGGACAGTGTTTGGCAGTTGATGTTTGTCATTCGGTGTCTGTAACAAGTGACAGGTGATGCCGTTTTGCATGTTAATACCTTTTATATGTATGGTTTTATGTGGGTGTTTCATTATTTGTATGGTTTTTAGAGATGGGACTTGATTTACCGCCCCCCCCCCCCCTCTAAGTTGGGACCCGAAAAAATTGAGGCCCACAGAAATACAAAATGGGCGTAGATACATACACACAGAATATGCAGCCGCATACTATTCAGAGTCAATATGGTCAATTAAACACCATGGATACTATGGTATTCAAAAAACTTCTGTTATTTCATTTTCACCTTTATATTGTTGTATTGAAGCTTGTAGCTGAGGGAAATTATGGCCAGTTTGAACTTAATTATGGATTCTATGATGCATTGACAACTGCTGATAGACACCTCTTCTTCAAGTTTATGGTAAAGGTACGTCAACATATGAAACATATTGAAACATCATCACGCTAAAGTATCTTAAACGGTGATTATCATCGTCATCTTTTAAAACGTTTCTACAACTTGTTATATCTGATTTTGTGGTTCTTATACGTTGCATCGATATATTGGTGTTGAAAGAAAGCTGCAAAATCATATGCCATTTGATTACTGTACATGAAACTTTAATGTTATTTTCCCACATGCATTCTAGACTACTTTTGAAGACAATGTAGATCTTTGATTGTATAATCTATTTATGCAATGAAAATGAGAAAAGAGAGTAGAATATAAATCTGACATTTTTTAAATCTGATTTCAGTTTTCTTATTGCTACTGTACTTCACAATTGAAACCATCTGTTATCAAGGAGGATTCGCTCCCAGAGTGCAACATCGATATTCTGTCCCACATATGGAAATGTCGTTATTCAAAATTTGAATTCAAACATCCGCCATTTTGTTCACTTCAACATTTGAATCGTGAATTTTGATCTTATTCCTCAAGGAAAAATTCCAAAACTCACAAGAAATTATCAAGATATTAGTTCGAATCTTTTGGACTGTTTATTTTGAATTTATAGCAGTAAATTTCAGAAAATAACGACATTTCGACGTTTTCGTCGTCGGAAAACATCGATAGTCGATCCTGGGAGCCAATCCTCCTTCATCTATTATATTATATCGAGGTGAAATATTATTAAAAGCTATAGCCGGTGCTTCACATTCAGGATGTCAAGCTGACCTGTCTAATCTGAACACCACTTGGATTCACCAAAAGTGTTCAGATTGACAGGTGTTCACATTTCAAGGCTAATTGCAGATTTAAAAAATGGGACCAAAAAGGTGTTCACATTCAAAGGTGTTCAGATGTGTTTTGATAATAGATGATCATGTTTTATTGTATTGTGCTTGAAAATTACTGCTAAAAAATAAAAAATGAATTTTTTAAGAATAAAATTTTTTTTTTAAATTGATAATGTCACCACCATGTGTAATGTTTGTGATTTTTTGCTTTTTCAGGAGATAGCAAGAGAATGTGGGTATAGAGCAACATTTATGCCCAGACCTCTACACACGGTATGCAGTAAGTTACTATACAGTCACGGGTCTCATAAGCAGCAAGCGACAGGCGATTTTCACCAGTTGAGCTGAAATGAGGTGGTTGGCTTGAAAAATCATGTTTTCCGCCAAATTTTGTGTGAAAAAATCAAATTCTGCAAAAATTTTGAAAACTGAAATTCTGGTGTTTTTCATTTTAAATAATGGGTGTCATACTTATGTCAATAGCAGCCAACATGCACATTGAGTGTATTTCAGATAATGGGTGTCATGCATTTCAGATAGTGGGTGTCATAGTTATGTCAATAGCACCCAACATGCATTATGAGTGTCATGCATTTCAGATAATGGGTGTCATGTGCATGTGTCTTTATGGGACTCATCAAACAAAAATCTGTTTCCAAAAGAAACTGGGCTCTCAGAGATTGCTCATCAGTTTATAGGTGGCGTTCTAAAGCATGCTCAGGCATCAATGGCATTTGTAGCACCCACTGTGAACAGTTATAAAAGGTATCAATATTCTTCAAAAAATAAGAAGTTTACCTTGCCCCTAATGGCTATACAGCATACAAGACACTTAGTTTTGGAATTGTTGCAAGATAACCTAAAGTGTTTCCTGAAATAACTACTGAACATAACATAATAGAATGACAAGAGCACTATTATTGTAAAATTGCGATAATTGTCTTGAAACTTACCGTCAACTCATCATAAAGGCCCCATGCAAAGTTTGAAAATATTTTTTATTGTTCATGTAATATTGTTCATGACTGAAAATTATTTTACAGATGGTTTTTATTTATCAAATATTCAAATTTTCCGCCAATTTTCGAATGAAAGTTGAAATTGTTCAATAATTAAAAATCACTATACAGTGCAAAAATATTATTTTGTCCCTTTAAAACAAAACCATATTACTTCCGCAATTTATTCAATTCATTGTTTATTTTTTTGCTTTTATTAGAGTGAACAGTAAAGAATGGTGTCCGTTCACAGTGTCTTACTCGGGGAACAATAGATGTCACTTGATTCGCATTCCAGACAAAGAAAGGTAAACTAGCACACTCCCCTCCATAAGTTTAGCAATTGGAAGTTTTCATTACACTCCCCTCCATAAGTTTAGCAATTGGAAGTTTTCATTACACTCCCCTCCATAAGTTTAGCAATTAGAAGTTTTCATTACACTCCCCTCCATAAGTTTAGCAATTGGAAGTTTTTATGACACTCCCCTCCATAAGTTTAGCAATTGGAAGTTTTCATTACACTCCCCTCCATAAGTTTAGCAATTGGAAGTTTTCATTACACTCCCCTCCATAAGTCTAGCAATTGGAAGTTTTCATTACACTCCCCTCCATAAGTTTAGCAATTGGAATTTTTCATTACACTCCCCTCCATAAGTTTAGCAATTGGAAGTTTTCATTACACTCCCCTCCATAAGTCTAGCAATTGGAAGTTTTCATTACACTCCCCTCCATAAGTCTAGCAATTGGAAGTTTTCATTACACTCCCCTCCATAAGTTTAGCAATTGGAATTTTTCATTACACTCCCCTCCATAAGTTTAGCAATTGGAAGTTTTCATTACACTCCCCTCCATAAGTCTAGCAATTGGAAGTTTTTTTAGTAATTGGAGATTATTACAATATTTCTGAAATTCATAACTTTGATGATTCTTTCTAAATTACCAAACACAGAGGTCTTGATAAGCGATCCTTCTTCCAAACCTACTTGAAAATGAGAAAAATCATGAAAAATAGACATATTTTGATCAATTTTGCTCTGAATTGAGAAAGTGAAAATTTTGCCCGCCTGAGAAAAAATCCTGGGGAGATCACTGAAATACATTGGAATTTTCTAAATTGAAATAACATGAATACTACTATCCCAACTATTGTTTGAAAATTTTATAATCTGGATTATTATATGGATTACTTTTTAAACTTTTCATTTTACTATATTTTTTATAGTTTTACATTGCACAACAGCATATCATGTTTTGTATTGTATTGCAATGATTTTCATGAATTGTAGGATAGAGATCCGTCACCCTGATACTTCAGCCGACCCCTACCTCTTGCAGGCTACAATACTAGCATCTGGACTTGATGGCATTAGGAATGCAATAGGTAAGTGTATGGTAGCAGTGGTCTCCCCAGCATTAAAGCAAGTGGGCACAGCACCCACCTAAGATTTTGAAAATAGGCTTGCAGTAGCACCCATCAGAAATCCATTTGCACCCACTTGAAAATGGGAAAAATCATGAAAAATTGGCACATTTTAACCAATTTTGGTCTGAATTGTGAAAATAAGAATTTTGCACCCACCTGAGATAAAATCCTGGGGAGATCACTGGGTAGTGACACTGATACATGTATATGCAAATTGGTAAGCCGAGGTGTTCACACACATTTTAAAGTAAAAATAAAAAAAATTTGAAGAGATATATATGAAACTGGGATTTGATAATGAATTGAAGATTTACTATGAATCTATAAAAATCATAAGAAATAATTTTAATGAAGTATCTGTATCACATTAGGGATATTAGCACTAAGGCCTACCCCTCCTAAGCGTCTCTTTCAGGACTTTTATCTTCAAGGCCCATATTTAACATAGAAACTGGCGCAAAATCCCTCAAAACAACTTACATACAAGCAACAAATGATTTTTAACTAGCAACAAATGATTTGTTTGACCTGTCTTGCACCTTAGGAACAAACAATCAATTTTTCATGGACTATATTTTTCAGATCCTGGGCCGCCAAGATTCGACAATCTATTTGACTCCAAAATAAAGGACCACGGCCTTCCATTATTACCAACAAATTTAAAGGAAGCTCTGACAGCTTTGAAACAGGATGTATACTTCACTGAACAATTTGGGGAACCCCTCGTTGATGCGTTTTTGGACACTAAAACCAGAGAATGGGGAGAATATAGCCAGGTGCTAACTGACTGGGAGTTAAATCATTATTTAGATTGTTAATCAATTGAGCATCTGAGCAAAAGAGGGTGCTATCAGCACAAGATACATGTATACCATGCACAAATGAAAGAATTAATTAATCGGTAATTGTATCAACCTAGATTCTTCCCATACTGTAATTAGAGGCAGTCAGTGGGGAGGGGGCAGGGGGAGGACAGTCTCGCTAGTAATACTATGTCAAGTTTTACATGTACTTGGAAATAAGATTTATGCCCTCCTCAAAATTCTTATATATTGTGGGAAAATTTCATTTTTTGTGTTTATCCTTTTTAATTTTCCCACTGGTGCAGATTATTGTTTAATTCAGTGTTTAATGGCCCATTTATGCAAGGGATGGGGAAACCCCTGCTCACAAGTGGGTATTCCAAGACAGGAAGGGGAATCCCCTCAATTGCTGCAATGCAGTGCCCCTGATTTCAAAATGTGTTCACCTGTGCCTATGACTCATGCCATCACATGACAGAGAGAACGAAGGTCGCCATCTTGAAGGAAGCAGCGTGAATCAAAGGTTGGGAGGAAATCCACATTTATCACACTTTAGAGTAGCCATCTGCCAAGGATTCGGGATTAATAACGAATGATAAAGCGGGAAGACGCACCAGGAGGTTCTTGAAGGAGAAACAACAGAGAAAACCTGAATTTTTGGCAACTTAGAGAAAGAAGCATTTATTCGGGTGAGGTTTTTCCTTTTTGTAATTTGATTTTATGGCCAGCATGCTACTAGGTGCCTCTGACTGACTATAATTTTTAATTTCATGTGTACCAGAATTTGTAACTTTATGGCCAGCATGCTACTGGGATGCCTCTGACTGACTGTAGTTATAATTCAACGGGTATTGAGATTTATCGTGCGTCGCCATTTTGTGTCCCAGACTTGCTAAGTGAGATATTTGTCAGATTTAATGTAAAGCAACACTGTGTCATTAATTGCCTAACGTGTTGTCGAGAATTCTTCACAGTTCAGTGCTGTCCTAGGGGAAGCAGCAAGGAACAACCTGCAAGCAGCCTTGCATTATCGTTAGGTGAAATTGGGAAACTTCCCAACACGGCAAATTAATTTTGTCAGTTGGTTTCACCGCTGACAGAAATAGTTCCAGAAAGACTTCCATCGCATCGGGCAGTGAGGAGCCTTCCCAGAAAACTCAAGAGCCATAGAGGCAGAGCAAGGCTAAAGAGCCAGAAGAGTCCAGTCAAGAGACAGTGTGAGCTAATTTTGTCAGTTGGTTTCACCGCTGACAGAAATAGTTCCAGGAAGACTTCCATCGCATCGGGCAGTGAGGAGCCTTCCCAGAAAACTCAAGAGCCATAGAGGCAGAGCAAGGCTAAAGAGCCAGAAGAGTCCAGTCAAGAGACAGTGTGAGCTAATTTTGTCAGTTGGTTTCACCGCTGACAGAAATAGTTCCAGGAAGACTTCCATCGCATCAGGCAGTGAGGAGCCTTCCCAGAAAACTCAAGAGCCATAGAGGCAGAGCAAGGCTAAAGAGCCAGAAGAGTCCAGTCAAGAGACAGTGTGAGCTAATTTTGTCAGTTGGTTTCACCGCTGACAGAAATAGTTCCAGGAAGACTTCCATCGCATCAGGCAGTGAGGAGCCTTCCCAGAAAACTCAAGAGCCATAGAGGCAGAGCAAGGCTAAAGAGCCAGAAGAGTCAAGTCAAGAGTCACAGTGAACTGTTTTGTCAGTTGGTTTCACCGCTGACAGAAATAGTTCCAGGAAGACTTCTAGAGCAACGAGCAGCTAGGAGCCTTCCCAGTAAGAAGAGGAACTAAGCTCAAGGGCCAGAGGAGCCAGGCTAAGGAGCCAAAGAGCTGGACGAGGAGCCAGAGGAGCCAAGTCCAGGAGCTAAAGGAGCCAAGCTTAAGGGCTAGAGGAGCCAGGCTAAAGAGCTGAACGAGGAGCCAGAGGAGCCAAGTTCAGGAGCTCAAGGAGCCAAGCTTAAGAGCCAGAGGAGCCAGGCTGAGGAGCCAAAGAGCTGGACGAGGAGCCAAGCTCAAGAGCTAGAGGAGCCAGGCTAAGGAGCCAAAGAGCTGGACGAGGAGCCAGAGGAGCCAAGTCCAGGAGCTAAAGGAGCCAAGCTCAAGAGCCAAAGGAGCCAAGCTTAAGAGCCAGAGGAGCCAGGCTGAGGAGCCAAAGAGCTGGACGAGGAGCCAGAGGAGCCAAGTTCAGGAGCTAAAGGAGCCGAGCTTAGGAGCTAGAGGAGCCAGGCTAAAGAGCTGAACGAGGAGCCAAACTCAAGAGCCAGAGGAGCCAGGCTAAGGAGCCAAAGAGCTGGACGAGGAGCCAGAGGAGCCACGTCCAGGAGCTAAAGGAGCCAAGCTTAAGAGCCAGAGGAGCCAGGCTAAAGAGCCGAACGAGGAGCCAGAGGAGCCAAGCTAAAGAGCCAAAGAGCTGGACGAAGGGCCAGAGGAGCCACGTTCAGGAGCCAGAGGAGCCAGGCTATAGAGCCCAGGGAGCCAAGCAAAGAGCTAATAACGCAGCAACCGCCGACATCCATCCTACAAAGAGAATTATAGTGACATTTTAGTTTATGAACATTAAAGTGTTATTTTCATGTATTAATAGTTGTGTTAAAAATATATGTATTAAATTGGAAGCCATTTGTGACTGTCGTTTTATCCAGTCCACCAAACCAGGACTGGGCCCACAGAGAAGTGTAAGGTGAAAAAGTTACTCATCGCTTCCAGACTACCAGCAAAAGTCTGGAACGCGACATTGGTGTCAGATGTGGGATTAGTAAAACGACAGTAACGAGCACAAGATGGCAACGTCAGACGCAGATACAAGCCGAGCTATGGAGAGCAAGCTCCAAACAGATAGAGACATGGAGATGGACCTCCAATTAGATGGTGAAAAGACGGTGTTCTTCAGAGGACAACCAGGAGGTGATGACATGGTATTGGATGACACCATTCCTGTGGAAGATATGCCGTCACCAAACAGGCCGAAGAGGGCATTTCCGCTGCAGAGTACCGGATACTGGTCAGGAACAGAGCAGCGGGTGCTACCAAACTACGCGACTCCACCAAGAGGAGCCCATGGTATTAATCAGCCAAGAACTTCTACTGAGGAGGTTCCAGTCAGCCGGATGAGTGAAGAATTGTTCACACTGCAGAGGGAGCTGGTGTCACAGCAGCTCCAAACTACTTTGCTGACGAGCAGTGTGAAAGAGCAGGGAGAATATGTACATGAACTGAGGAGGGAGCAACAGAAGTTAAGGGGAGACTTGAGCCAAGGCCTTGGCACGTTTCAACAGGATCTTTCCCTTGGGCTGAGTTCAGTTCATGGAGCCCTACAATCCATTGCTCAGACTATGGAGCAGTCAAGATCCCCACCAGAGGAGATAAAGAAGAAACATATTCGGGGGAGTAGTGTTAACCCAATGGCACAGGAGTGGCAGATCTACCAGGATCCCATCACAGAGCACCAACTTAAGTCACATTCAAGTTACAGAGGAATAAGTCCCCGTGAGTGTGGGCAAGCACAGTTAGAAGCTAACTTTCATAGAGAAGACACACCAATGATGTTTGAGCCAGTCCCCGGGGAGGCGGGAGGTTGGCTGCCTCCATATTTGGTTCATGAGAGACGGGTAAAGCAGGAACAGGAAACTGCCTGTCAGCAAGATGACCCAGTACGCTCCACTTGGGAGAATAGGACCACGTATGGAGAACCATCACTGCCTCCTCCTGGAAGGAGATTTCAAGCTCATCCGATGGAGGATAGGTCGCATCTGGAAGGGGGGAGTAATTGCTCTATAAAAGGAATGCAGAGAAATCCAGATCCCATGTTGTCATACGTTGAGGTTAGCAAAGAGTCGGGTGGTGCTGTGCCGAAACTTACTTCTTCGAGTAGAAGAGCAGAGAAAACAGAGGTGAAAGAAAGTCCTCAGCCAAGGTACAGACCTGAGTTGAAACAGGCCACAATGATGGCGAACCCACACCTGGAACTACCATCTCGCAGTTCCCATAATGAGACAGCCCGAGTTACTCCAGAAGAGACAGCAACGGGAGCCACGGGGCAAGAACAAGACTGTGAGCCTGATGTGTCTCCAGGTAAGAAGAGTCGGAATAAAGAAGCTTCAAATGCCTCTGATACTTCGGCGCTAGATTCTGTTCTGCAAATGGCTCAGAAAGCTATCGAAATTTGCGGAAAGGCAGTCGAATCGTCAAATACAGGGAGAAATACAAGGATAAAGCCTACACAAACGTTCGATGGGTCGAATCCCTGGCCAGATTACAAAGCATATTTTCAGACGTGTGTGGCAAATAATAACTGGACGGACAAAGAGAAGGCTCAGTATTTGGCCACCAACTTAAGAGGAGATGCCCAGCAGATCGTCCTGGAGTTGGAGAAGGGCTACTCTTATGAAGACCTACTGGAAGCCTTGGAGAAGAGGTTCGGCCCAGGTGGCAAGGCCGATGTGTATGAAGCTGAGCTGTGCAGTCGAAAAAGAAAGCCTCGAGAATCTTTGCAAAGTCTAGGGCAACACATACGACGACTGACCTCCATGGCATACCCGGAAATGAGCCGGGATGTTCAAGATAGGCTCGCTCGCAGGAGCTTTGAACAAGCGATCCCAGATGAGGAGCTTAGGCGGGCCATACACAGTAAGGAGCCATCCACACTAGACAAGAGCATTGAAATTGCTCTTAGAGAGGAGAGCTATCAAGAGTCTGAGAGAATAAGACAAGGGCTCAAAGGGAGGACTAAGGAGCAAAGAATCTCGACAGTGGAAGAAGACTCATCTGAATTTACCAAGCTCTTACATGGATTAAAAAGGGAATTGCTGACGGAAATAAAGAATCTTCAAAACAAGGAGGAGAGCCCCAAACCCCAGGGAAAGGCGGGAACGAGATATCCCTGCAAGAGCTGTGGGGAACGGGGACATTCAATGACCTCTTGCTCACAAACCAGGTGTTACAACTGTGATGGGCTAGGTCATATTGCTTCCTCTTGTCCCGAGCCTCGGCGACACAGTAATGATTCAAGATTCAGCAACACCAGCCCTATTAGGTTTTTGTTCAATAACAATGTTGAGTTGCAGCCTGGTAGTAAACCAGCAGTGCAGAAAATTCTTGCAGATGCAAAGTTTTGTGGAACTTCCATGCAGTTCCTCATTGATTCTGGGTCCATGCAGAACATGATCAGCATAGAAAGCTACCAGAAGATACCCCTTTGTCGACGACCCAGTTTGAAGCCTCCGTCTCAAGTATTTGTACAAGCCGATGGCTCTCCCCTTTCCACATATGGGGAGATTACTGGAAAGATAAAGATAGAAGGGAGAACAACATTGACTACAGCAGTGGTAGCTGATATTGCTCAAGCTGGTATTCTTGGAGTAGAATACATGTCCACCAGTGGAGCTGTAATAAACTTCAATAAGTTGGAGATGTCTTTTGATGACGGGGAGATGACAGAGCGACACCATGTGCAAGATGAGCAGATTCAAAGAACGAATACGACATCATCAAATGCACTGAAGAAGCAGAAACAGCCATCCTCTGACCGAGCATCATTACCACTACCCATGCAAAGATCTAAGAAAAACGAGAGGAGAGTAACATTTACCGAGGTTCTAAAGCAGAATAAGAAGGCAGCCTTTGATAAGAATGTTGATGCTGAGGATAGTGACCTGGAAGAAGAGGAAGCCGAAAAACCAAGAGTTATGGCCAGGGAACAACACAAGGAAGAGAATTCTACTGGGTCTGATCCACCATACCCATTTGCCCCTCGGGTTTGTCAACTGATGGCAGACGAGGACATTCCACCCTATTCAAGTAAGCTGTTAAAGGTCCACATTGCTCCTACAGAGGAGGCAAGTCAGATGGGGATCATCGAATCGGTGTTACCAGATGCTCTAGAATCTGATGAAGTGGAGGTGGTTACTTCCCTGACTGAGGCACGAGATGGGATTGCTCTTATCAAGCTGAGGAATTGTTCTGCGCATCCAGTTAGATTGGAGATGGGCACAATACTTGGTGTGTTTAGCTCAGTGGAGAATCTAGTGTCTCATTTAGAAGAGCCCCCAGAAGCAGTAAATCGAATCTCAGAGAAGAGAGAGCCAGTGGACAAAGAGCCGATGGCAGGACAGTTGAAAGATTGTCCACTGATAGAAGAACAAGGGGAAAGAAATCCAGCTGTGTCAACTAAGCCCAGAAAAAGGAGGGGGAAGCATTCGAGGTCACAATTCAGGCCAAGGACCTGTGAGAGAAACAAACCTGCAAACGAGTATGCCAGAAAGAGGATTCTGCACAGGGAGGGTTATCTCAGGAGCTCCTCACACCAGTGGTACTATCCAGCAAAGAGCTCCCCTTGTGAGGGGAACTATCCTTCTAAGAATTCATCGTACAAGGAGCATCCTCCAAAGAGCTCAATGCATCAGAAAACAAGTCCAATTGGTGCCCCTCCATGGAGCATACCTAAGTCAGCGAGCAAACACAGAAAGACCAAGAGCCTCTGAGAGCTGACGAGCTCTTCCTGTAAAGAAGGCACCAGGAGTCAGAGAGTGAAGACAGTTATCAGTTACAGTACATTTGTTTTGATAATTTGCAGGAATTTTGTTTTATGTGAGGGCACATAAAAGCTAGAAGGGGGGTATGTGGGAAAATTTCATTTTTTGTGTTTATCCTTTTTAATTTTCCCACTGGTGCAGATTATTGTTTAATTCAGTGTTTAATGGCCCATTTATGCAAGGGATGGGGAAACCCCTGCTCACAAGTGGGTATTCCAAGACAGGAAGGGGAATCCCCTCAATTGCTGCAATGCAGTGCCCCTGATTTCAAAATGTGTTCACCTGTGCCTATGACTCATGCCATCACATGACAGAGAGAACGAAGGTCGCCATCTTGAAGGAAGCAGCGTGAATCAAAGGTTGGGAGGAAATCCACATTTATCACACTTTAGAGTAGCCATCTGCCAAGGATTCGGGATTAATAACGAATGATAAAGCGGGAAGACGCACCAGGAGGTTCTTGAAGGAGAAACAACAGAGAAAACCTGAATTTTTGGCAACTTAGAGAAAGAAGCATTTATTCGGGTGAGGTTTTTCCTTTTTGTAATTTGATTTTATGGCCAGCATGCTACTAGGTGCCTCTGACTGACTATAATTTTTAATTTCATGTGTACCAGAATTTGTAACTTTATGGCCAGCATGCTACTGGGATGCCTCTGACTGACTGTAGTTATAATTCAACGGGTATTGAGATTTATCGTGCGTCGCCATTTTGTGTCCCAGACTTGCTAAGTGAGATATTTGTCAGATTTAATGTAAAGCAACACTGTGTCATTAATTGCCTAACGTGTTGTCGAGAATTCTTCACAGTTCAGTGCTGTCCTAGGGGAAGCAGCAAGGAACAACCTGCAAGCAGCCTTGCATTATCGTTAGGTGAAATTGGGAAACTTCCCAACACGGCAAATTAATTTTGTCAGTTGGTTTCACCGCTGACAGAAATAGTTCCAGAAAGACTTCCATCGCATCGGGCAGTGAGGAGCCTTCCCAGAAAACTCAAGAGCCATAGAGGCAGAGCAAGGCTAAAGAGCCAGAAGAGTCCAGTCAAGAGACAGTGTGAGCTAATTTTGTCAGTTGGTTTCACCGCTGACAGAAATAGTTCCAGGAAGACTTCCATCGCATCGGGCAGTGAGGAGCCTTCCCAGAAAACTCAAGAGCCATAGAGGCAGAGCAAGGCTAAAGAGCCAGAAGAGTCCAGTCAAGAGACAGTGTGAGCTAATTTTGTCAGTTGGTTTCACCGCTGACAGAAATAGTTCCAGGAAGACTTCCATCGCATCAGGCAGTGAGGAGCCTTCCCAGAAAACTCAAGAGCCATAGAGGCAGAGCAAGGCTAAAGAGCCAGAAGAGTCCAGTCAAGAGACAGTGTGAGCTAATTTTGTCAGTTGGTTTCACCGCTGACAGAAATAGTTCCAGGAAGACTTCCATCGCATCAGGCAGTGAGGAGCCTTCCCAGAAAACTCAAGAGCCATAGAGGCAGAGCAAGGCTAAAGAGCCAGAAGAGTCAAGTCAAGAGTCACAGTGAACTGTTTTGTCAGTTGGTTTCACCGCTGACAGAAATAGTTCCAGGAAGACTTCTAGAGCAACGAGCAGCTAGGAGCCTTCCCAGTAAGAAGAGGAACTAAGCTCAAGGGCCAGAGGAGCCAGGCTAAGGAGCCAAAGAGCTGGACGAGGAGCCAGAGGAGCCAAGTCCAGGAGCTAAAGGAGCCAAGCTTAAGGGCTAGAGGAGCCAGGCTAAAGAGCTGAACGAGGAGCCAGAGGAGCCAAGTTCAGGAGCTCAAGGAGCCAAGCTTAAGAGCCAGAGGAGCCAGGCTGAGGAGCCAAAGAGCTGGACGAGGAGCCAAGCTCAAGAGCTAGAGGAGCCAGGCTAAGGAGCCAAAGAGCTGGACGAGGAGCCAGAGGAGCCAAGTCCAGGAGCTAAAGGAGCCAAGCTCAAGAGCCAAAGGAGCCAAGCTTAAGAGCCAGAGGAGCCAGGCTGAGGAGCCAAAGAGCTGGACGAGGAGCCAGAGGAGCCAAGTTCAGGAGCTAAAGGAGCCGAGCTTAGGAGCTAGAGGAGCCAGGCTAAAGAGCTGAACGAGGAGCCAAACTCAAGAGCCAGAGGAGCCAGGCTAAGGAGCCAAAGAGCTGGACGAGGAGCCAGAGGAGCCACGTCCAGGAGCTAAAGGAGCCAAGCTTAAGAGCCAGAGGAGCCAGGCTAAAGAGCCGAACGAGGAGCCAGAGGAGCCAAGCTAAAGAGCCAAAGAGCTGGACGAAGGGCCAGAGGAGCCACGTTCAGGAGCCAGAGGAGCCAGGCTATAGAGCCCAGGGAGCCAAGCAAAGAGCTAATAACGCAGCAACCGCCGACATCCATCCTACAAAGAGAATTATAGTGACATTTTAGTTTATGAACATTAAAGTGTTATTTTCATGTATTAATAGTTGTGTTAAAAATATATGTATTAAATTGGAAGCCATTTGTGACTGTCGTTTTATCCAGTCCACCAAACCAGGACTGGGCCCACAGAGAAGTGTAAGGTGAAAAAGTTACTCATCGCTTCCAGACTACCAGCAAAAGTCTGGAACGCGACAATATTCAGTAGCCGTATTGTCCAGGTTTGAATTTTCAAAGTAAATTATCTCAATGACCAAATTTTTCACTGATGATTTTCATGATAAATCATTGAATGATTTATCTTATATTAAATGACCTATTGTATTTTATAATATTGCGAAGTAATTGAGCATACTACATACTACTTGGGAATACTACACTGAATAAAGTCTCAGTTTATATATCATTATTATTATTAAGGAATCATATCTGTTACTTTGTAAAATGATAAAGCCAAAAAATATCCAATTTTTATTGAGGGTCTATAATCAATTAAGTATATTTTGTATCAGCATATGTCATTATTGACTTATAAAAAGTGCAAATAAAGAGAAGAAACTGAAAAGTTTGATATAGATCATGCTTTCATTGTTGCATGCATTTTTTATCATCATAAGCAAAGTCATAGGGAATGAAACATTAGAAAAGCTTTATTATAACATACTGTACTTCAAATTCTACTGTTTAATGTTACACCATGCATCATATAATTACTATTACAATGTATAATAGACTTTGTGTTGCCATCACATTCATCGGTGATCCTTCATTATTCAGCAACCGTATCTTTAGTGTTGTCATTCTTGGGTTCAGCATCATTTTCACCTGTTGGTGATTCCTTATTCTCTTCACTATTATCTTCCTCCATCTGGTCATTCGGTTCAGTTGCTGTTTCTTCAACTATAGTTTCACTGTCTTTTACATTTGCAATGCTTTGTGTATTGTTTTCATCATTGCCAGTATTGTTTTCACTATCACCAGTATTGTCTTTCACTTCGCCCTTTTCACCTTCAACTTGACTTACAATGTTTTCAGAGTCATCACCATTGTTTTCAGTTTTTAATGAAATATTATCGGCCTCTTTTGTATCCTGATTGCTTTGCTCGGATTTGTCTTTTTCATCAATATTTGCTTCATTATCATCATCAACCTTTTGTTCTGTTGATTTGGCTTTTTCTGTATCGTCATCCTTTTCATTAAGGTTTATGTCAATGATGATATCAACTGAATCATTTTTAGTGTCACTTTTTAATTTTCCATTTCCACTAAGTACCACCCCTTCTTGACTCTCGCCACGTTTTCGTTTGCCACTTTTCAGGTTTTCATTCCTTGATTTAGATGAGCCCGCTCTACTTTCTGTTTCCTCTGTGATGTCATCTAGTGACCTATCTTTGAATTCCTTTTCTCTGCGTCCAGTTTCAGACATTTCTTCAATCGTTTCAGTCATAGCCTGTTGCGCTTCAGGAGACAGGAATTCTATGAATTTTTTCTGACGAAAATCCTGAGTTTGGCGACTGCGCACATATGCTATGTCATCTTGTGACATCATACTTAGGTTCTTCATGTTGATCGCCATTGTTGTTGTTGTAATTGTAATTGATTTGAGTTGTTCTGATGTTTTAAATGATTCGAGCGAGTTGTGCTGGAGTAGACAATCACCAGGTTTCCTGAAAATGAAACCAAAAAGTTACCCATTTAATTTTGAGCTACACAAATCAAAAAGCCTTTATCATTCAACAAAATCTATAACAAAAAAAAAATTAACAAAACTTCGAAAAACCAAATCGTTTGCTTGAATAAAGTAACTCATGCACCCGATTGCACAGCAAAACTAGGGCTAGTTTAGGACAAACTCTTAATTGATATCAAACATTTTTTCTACTTTTTGGAGATTTCAATTGGAGAGATGGACAACTTTGAACCCATTAATGTCAATGGAATTAATAAATGTGATACTACAGACATAGAGGTGTGCTCAAGTTTAGCACTAATGTAAAAGAATTATGTGCACTCCCCTACAAAAATTTGGAAACCCCAGTTCCCTAAACAGACAATGTGTGAAAGGCACTTATGTTTGGCAGGTTTAATACTAGTGGGTCATCAAAGTTTGATTTTTTCGACCTGATTGAATTGAGGAAAAATGAAATTCAAAGAAAAAGAAACTCTACACACTACATTATGGGAAATCAGGATTACCATTTTTTTGGAGCGGACTGTACACCATGTTAACCCGATGAGAATTGTCTCGATTGATTTTTTCTTTAGATCTGTAAATCTCTTGAACATTATGAGAGTACTTTGAACATTACATTGAAGTACTATTGTATAATTGTATTTCATTAACAACACGTTTCCGCGTAGCATTAATATACAGGGTAGGCCAAAAAACAATACCGAATTGATTTATATCATATCATTTTAAAGGTAATACATTTTCAAATAATTTGGTATATAACACTTTGTCATGAAATCAATATTAGATTTTAGGGAGACAATAGTAAATCTGCGGAATTATGTTAATTTTTATTTATAGAATATCATTTTGTTAGGTAAATACATGCTTGTATATTTACATACTTGTGTGACTAACTTATTGTTTATAAATGTCAGTGTTGTTTATAATCAATAAATACACAAATGGGGTCTGCTAAAAGACATTAAACGTATATGTCGTGAGAATTTTATTTTTCAACAAGACATTGCCTTGTACCATAGATCAAAGGAGACATCGGCATTCCTTTGCGAACAAGGTGTCAATTTGATTGATCTCGATGCTTGGTCACCCAACAGCCCCGATGCTAATGTGGTTGATTACCATACATGGAGCCATCTCAAGGAAAGGGTACAATCAAAAGCATCCAATAGTAGCATTGATGAGCTGAAACACAGAATCCTAATTTTTATCCTGATTTGAAGTTGGGTTTTGGTTTTTTGGCCCACCCTGTAAATATATATTTACAATAACTAATGGCACAACGAGACATAGAAACCTTTGATAAAACAAAAGATAAGTGTTTCTCTACTCATGATATCTTGTCAACTAATGGTACAAGGATACTATATCTCGTAACAAAGGCATAGATCTATATACTATTTCTTAGAACACCTTATGATATCTTGTTAGCGTGCTTAAAGATTGCACATCACTGTCCCAGCTCATGGAATAAATTGAAATGCCCTTGGACCAAGGGTGTCTTGTTAAGATCGATGTTGATAAATGTTATTCTGAAAATGAATCCATAACGTTTATGGCTTCTTTAGATAGATATGTCCAAATAAGTGGAAAAGTATATTTGTAAAACTTTCAACTTTCTTAACATATCGTCATATTGTATTATGTATCATTTCTGCTTTTATTTTTTTAATTCAGGTAAAGAAATGCTCATAAAGGCCCCTTATAAAGTTTAAAACACTTTGGTTTATATTGTAGTCATACCCAATGTTATCAAAATGTGAGACGTTTTTGTAATTTCAAAGTGATTTTTAAAGGACTTTTTGCTCGGGAAAATCGTGAATTTATTTAAAACTGGTCATTACTCCTACCTCCAAAATAACATTCAAAGAAATGAACAAAATATATGAATAAATAAAACAACAACATATTTTCCAACTTTCTTTGGGGCCTTTAAGGAATAAGTTTGCTTTATATCCTCAGATTGACACACCCTCCGTTTCAATATTGTAAAGAATTCAAATGTCAACACTTTTTCAACAAACAATATTATTACACTTTTTTTTTGCTTTCAATCAAAATAAAAAGTCTAAAAAATCAAAATGAGAAACTGATCTTTTTATTAAACATTCACTCGGGTAAAAAGATAATTGAAAATCTGAAAGCCAGGGCTTTAGAAATCTATCTCAATGACACATTTCCTAAGAAAAATACAAAAAACAAATATCACTGAATGTATCAACATATCAAAGTTAACAAACAGAATTCCAATATTCGTGAAAGGAATTTGTATTTTAAGAGGACTGCACCCTCTCAAGTATCGTGTCAACGGAGTTAACGACCTTCTTTAAATCCCCCATAAAGAGTCTAGCTACAAGCCTCTGTGACCCCCCCCCTACTCGACTAAACACCTTCTCACACAATTGTCACTCAGGCCCGTAACAAGCTCTCACCAAGGGTCGGGGGGGGGGGTCACTTTTTGAAAAATTACAGGGGGTTCACTTTTGACAATAATGATACAAACTTATATAGATATGAATAGCACCTACTTCTATTTAATTTATATATGAATAAGTTGGCCATAAAATTGTGGTTTAATCTGTCAGCCGGCAGTTGCATTCGCTAATGCTACCCGAGTTTCAAAATGGTCTCTAAGTAATAAGCCATGTTTTCCCATTATACTTGAAGCAGTTGAGCATGAACAAAGCCCAGCAAGATGTAATGTCGACGCTTAAACACAAGAACAAAGAAATCAATCAAACAAAATGTCATAGAAAATCTCCAAAGGCATTTTTACCATAACGCATCGATTTCAATCTCGACTAGCAATTTACATAGCTCAAGTTACTGTGTTTTCCAGTAACAAAAATAAATCTGGGCGTCATTTAGGATGTTAATAGAAAAGGCAATAGGCTTGTTTCCTTTGGGTGGTCCATTGATTTCTCACTGCAGAGGTTATGGTACTGTACGCCATAGATAAGATCTGAATTGATTAAATAAACTTGATTCAACTTTGTAGTACTAGTTTGACATCCCGTTGTACGGTAAGGGGGATACGATAATTTAGTCTTGCTCAAAGACTTTATCCACCCCCCCCCCCATTCACTCTCTTTACCTGGCAATATACAGAGAGAAGGATAAAGGGGGGGGTACAGGGTCTTTTAAGCAAGACTAACGATAATTAATAGATATAGCAAATTGGGAATTGGACAACATGGATATAGAATTTCAAAATTGGATGACATAAAGTATAGACTTTGACGATTTTAAAAAGGATATGCAATTTACTCCACCTTTTTTAGTAATTTTAAATGGCAAAAATCCCATGTTTAAAAAGGATATGCAATATACTCCACCTTTTTCAGAAATTTTAAAATGGCAAAAATCCCACATACTTCAAACAACAATGTTACCATTTATGGTTTAGTGAAATAAAATTGAGAGTGGTTTTGAATTTCTCCTTAGCTCAATTTGAAACTACGAAAGGTTCATCCAAGAGAAAATCATGTCATGGAAAGTTTAGTAAATGAAATCTTGTGAATAAAGTCACGTACTCCCCCCCCCCCTTCTAAGGAGACAGAAAATTATGATAGATGAGAATGTATGCTCGTTCAAGTGATATTTCAAGAGATCAAAACAAAAGTTTTGATATCTGACACAATTTGACCTTACTAAGTATATTTGAACTGTGTCCTAATATGTATTTGGGAGTGTGATATATCATGGGCATTCAACTCTAATTAAAAGCCCATAGACATATCAAAACCTGCATGTTTTTAAGTTGGATTGTACTTCTCTTATTCCATTTCAACTTTACAAACGTGATACGTTTATGAGCGTTTTGGTGTTGTTTCCACATTTATAGATATAGATCTTTGGTGAAACGTGTTATGTTTATAACTATAATTTGTTCCCAATGAAAATGTTTTGAAAAATATTTTCCATCCTATAAGATGGTATTGTAAGTTGTGTATAATGTCATAAATTGAATTGAAGGAATGCAAAAGCTACTTATATAAACGTATACGGATAAATAAAACCAAGGACACCAGTTAGCTACTTTAGCTTTCTCACTTCTTGGGTTTATTTGAATTATCGTTGTTACAGTATAACGGCCCCGGTATTATCTCTGTTTATCGAATACACTATAATATAATTAAATAAGTATTTCAAATATTAACATTTCCAAGTGAAACAATCAATAAATAACTACTTTTAAAGACAGTTCTTACGTCAAACAAAAACTTTTGATAATAGAATTCAGTCATTATGAACCCTTTGTTTTGATGTAATGCGAACGTCACACTATCTGAATATAATTTAATACATGTAATATGAAGACATAAATGAATACCCCTAGATCTAATACGAATACGAACACACTCGTATGAGTAATGAATATCTTCTACGTGCTAGGTAAAATTACAAAGATATCGGAAAGCTTTAATTTTGTTTGATTGCGCTTACGTCATGTATTTGTGGCATAATCAGACGTTCTAGTAATTAAATTTCGAGTTAAATTAACAATTAGGATCGACAACAAATTAACATTCCATGTAGGACAAATACTAATACAATTAACATGATTAACAGCTAGCACGTTTGGTAAACCGTCCCTTCAAAAGGATGGCAATTTTGGTTGAGCGTTGAAGCCTAAATTGTATTGGCGATTTTTACGAAATCAAAATTTTCGATTTCCACGGTCTAATTATTGTACAAGGAGAAAATCATATTTGAAACATAAACGTAAGTTACCTATAATGTAACAGGCTTAACAGTCTATCCATTTGCCATTTTAAGGTTGCCAGTTCTTTTGGAGGGGAGTTAGAGTGTATACGTAATATTATTAACGTATACATAATTATTAATACATTATTATAATCGCCATTTTTGACAACTTTTTTCATCATTTTAAAATACTGACGAATAGTCTCAAAAATTCATCATATGATTTTACACAAACACTTTAATAACACAAAAAGCAGATTGGATGACGACCATGAAATGAGTTCTTGTTCTTTTAAAATTTAGAATAGAAAAATAAGATTAATATTTGAAAAAACAATAACATTAAAATAATTATCATTAACTTACCATAGTAAAATGAATCCAATATGAGAGCAATCCTTGTCAAATCACACTATTCGATCCTTAGGTCCGGTTTCAGGTCCTTCAGGTACACGTATTTCTTCAACACAGTTTTTCCTCAAATCCGACAAGCCCTTTGTCCAATACAAAAAATATGTCTTAGTTATTCTATGCTACTGTAGTCTATAGAACCTCATATTTTATTAATACCACAAGGCCGATGCGTATTTACTATTTTCTAGAGATCTCCTATGTTTTGTTTAATAATACGTGATAAGTATCGTATTAGTCTACTCGTATTGTATGATTACCTTGCTCTAATCCCCGGTAAGCGAATAGGTACGACCTTCAAATGGTTGTGAGGGGAGATATTGAGGGGTGGAAGTATTTGGGGGAATATAGGGGTGGCGGGATCGTAAAAATCGATAATACGTATCAGGTCTGACTCCACACGGTATGACGGATATCAAATTGACACGAGAAATGCCGATCAACATACCCTTTGCAACCGTTCTTGTATTTTAAGAATATACAGGTATTATGTAATTTGAAACTGGCAAAAGGATACCTGAAATGCCAAAGCAAAGTAAAAATAGCACTTTTTAAATAAATCGAACCATACAAATGGGTAGCAACAAAGGGGTAAACGTTTGGTCAAAATTGTCCAAGTGGGAAATATTTCGGCAAAATTCTAAGAGGTAAATTTGAGCCTCGAGCATGTAAAACTTGATCGCTCCCTCATCCCTCCTAATTGTAAAATCTACACAGACATACCAAGCAAAGTGTATTAATGAAAAGAAACATCTTAACTTGATTACCTGTGTCATGTTTATTTTCACCCGTCCGTCACCCTAACACAATTCACAATTATTGATACAGTCGTATATTTGCCAAGCTCTTGTCTTGTGTACGGTTCCATTTTTGTATTGACACAATAGTAGTCACTTGATATTCAAATAGTGAGGTTTATATTTGAACAACCTTACTGAAACATGTAAAAAATATATTTACATAGAATCGCTAGAATGTCGCAGATTACTGGAGGTCGCTTCAAAGAATACATCCCCCCTCCCCCTCTGGGTGGGCCCAGAAAAAATTCAGGTCCCCAAATATTGTAGGACCTCGAAAAATGGGCCTTTTGGGTATAACTTGGTCCTCTGACTTGGGCCTATTTTAGGACAAATTATAACATTTTTTCCTAACTTGAAATGTCACGCTACTACTCCCTAGAAATGCATAAGATATTCTGTCTAATTGTATTGTTAAGTGTATTTTTGAAAGTACCTTATTATAACATCTAACAGTCATCCGATAAAACCATGAATAAAGAACAGATAAATAAAAATAAATAGAAACAAAAAATATACTAGTAATCATTATTAATAAACCAAATAGTTTGCTCATGAACAAATAATGATCTGAGAAGTAAGAATCCACGAAGTACAATCAATGGAAATACAGAATCGGGAGTTACAATGTGTGGAGTTAAAAGGGTTCAAAGCAAGAGCTGTTTTATAAAATAAAAAGAAAAGGAAACCTTGGAGCTGCCGGGTATCGATCCCGGTACCTCTCACATGCTAAGCGAGCGCTCTACCACTTGAGCTACAGCCCCGTCGCTGGTATTGGTAGTACAAAATTAAGCCTAGTTGTAGAACGGTGTAGTCTATTATTAACCCGACATCTTTCTAACCGCCAGATTTGTTCGCTATTCTTTGTTCGCTATTTTAATAGTATTTACTCCGCTATTTCCCTATTCTAATTCATTACACCTCTCTGTCTTCAACTGATACTGTACTAGTAGGCTATAGAGTGAAGCTAATAGAGGGCCATGATTTCTCATGATGGCTATTTTCATATTCAAGAATTGATACCCGGGGATTGAAACTCGAGTAGAAATCTCAAAGATTTCGTTTTAGGTTAAATTATATAGACTATTCTATTTTAGGCTATATCGGGATTGTGTGGATCTAAAAGAAAATAAACACATAAACATAAAAACAGTAGGGGCAGCAGGGCAAGACATCATGAAGCACTGGCCATCTGGGGGGAAGGCCTTAAGGCCCCAAACAGTGGGCCTTTTTGGTCATTACTGGGCCTTGAAGGCCTTATTTTTTATTTATTAAAACTGCTATGCGATCGCTAACTTTGATTAATCGGTAACATATAAATGACTCAATGAGGATGCAGATACTCTATAGTTTCTTGGAAATGAGGGAATGAATTAGACAAGCTCGTTTTCATCTCGACATTCTGATCATGACAGACAAATAACTTACTATGAAGAGTCTTGATGATGATATCTGGCAAAATAGTTATCATGAAATTAAGTGCCATCTCAAAAACGTAAGTAATAATTTTCATATATTTGCATAGTCACTTCATTTAATTTGACTGAATTTTTGGCATCAAACATATAATGTATACTCAAAAGGGCTAAATAAGAATATGAATGAATTTATTTTTATTCCAGTTTGATTTTTTTTGTAAGACTAAAATTTGTTATCTATAATTCAAGTATGCCATCTATTCTAATGGCGAAACTGGTAACTTTTTGGGCCCTCTGGGACATATTTGCGCTATGACGCGGAATTACAGCATATATGTTTTTTTTAAATTAGCCTAACTTATTTTATGATATGTCCCTCTTCCATTTTCAAACTTATTTTTGTGTTAGCATATGCAGATATAGTTAAGGACATACTTCATACCTCAGTAAGTTGTTCTTCACATCTGACCCATTGGTTTTTGCGTAAATTATGATGCTGTTATAAAACTTCAAATTCACTGCACATATCAAATAAATATCATATTTTCCTTCATTATTATTTACAAACATGTTTTAAGATTCAAAATCAAAGGGTTTTGGATATTTCCAATCACATTTATCTTGGGAGATTTGTGGAGCAATTTTCACATGTTAAAGTATGCTATTACACCCGCTGAATTTTTCGCTATCTATTGACAGTCTTGAAGGTCATTAATCTAAAATACTTAATATCATTATTTTTAACTATTATGGTAGCATTCTGATACAAATGGCATCTTTCTGTTACACCTGAGGGCTGAGAAGAAATGAGATGTCATATGTTTTATCATGATGCTATGGCTGCAGGAATGTCGTCCCGCTTGTCTAATTAACGCATGGAAAAATTCAAGATCAATCAAAATCTTGAACAATGCTTCTGACCCAACAATATCTCCAATAATTATGTTAACACTTTTTATCGATTAACCAATACCCTTCACAATATCTCAATTTCACCTTCACTCTACGTAAGAGCAATGCACGTTTATTCAATCCGTATGCATATAAGTATTTCTAAAATACACAAAGTTTGAAATTGGCCGAAACGTCAAAATGTAAGTTTTTTCGGGTAGTGTAACAAGCTTTATGTATTAGACCTACCAAATGAACCTCTTCAGTGAAATAAAAGTATTCCAAAGTATTTAAAAAAGACTCGAAATCGCGACGTCTAAAATTTTCTTGCATAATATTAGTTTTCACTTCATTATATGGAAAGCACATAAAACCTAGAGTCAAGGTCTTAGCAACATGATCAAAATTCAGAACTGAGTAGGATATAATAGTATAAAACTTTCATACCTTGGAAATCGAAGATGTCAAAACTTAGAACTGGGTACGTTAAAGAGACAGAGGGTAGCGTGGTTGGATTATGGCGGTTCAAGCTAAGGTTATTAACCAAATAGTGATTGAGTGAATTGCAGTATTTACATATAGGAAACAATAGATTATATAGAGAAGGCAAATGAGATCCTAAATATAAGTTTGTTATGTAATTAGGCTAAGCATCATGTATCATCTATGACCTCGCCTAATAATGAATCAAACAAAAGCCCAAAAGGCCAAAACAAACAATCAATCAAACAAATAAACAAACAACTTATATTGATTATAATTATCAAATCTTTGGGCAGGTTCCAACTTTTCTTATCATTAAAATCTCTTAAGTGTTATTTTATTTGTATTTCTTTCTTTTAAATTATCAAAATGTTTGGGAAATCATTTAGCACTGTCACAGTTCAATAGTCACAAATTAAAAACCAGTCACGGTCAAGAGATTGCAAAATGGCCTGCGTTATCATCCTTGCTGCAAGGGTATTTTTCAAGTATATAAATTGAATTTAAGCATAAACATGATAAATGAAGTCCTTTGAAGAAGGATGCTGCGGTATACAATTAGGCATCAACTTTTCAAGACATTTAGTCTTATTTGCATTAAAGATCTCGTGGAATATATCTATCCTCTGACAGCGTCTCCAACTTTAATGGTACCACACACATCGACACCACAAAATGTTCCCATCAATGGCCAGTCTGCTAAAAATTTCCGAGCGTTTGTATCTAGTGTTGCCTTAAATTCAGTGCCTGGTCGATATCTACAATGACAAAATTACAAATGCCAAAATGATATCCTTATACACATTATGTCTCTGTCATACATAATCAGGGTGATAGTTAAATTGTAGCAAATTGCCGTATCTACGGAAAAAACTATTTTAGTGGAACACTTTTGGTACCTCTAAAAAGTGTTCCACTTGGGAGGTGTTTCACTTATAGAGGTTCATTTAACACCAAGCCAGTTCGTGTCTCTGAAAAGTGTACCATTAAGAGAGGCATCCCATGTGTAGAGGTGTTCCACAAATTAAAGAAAGTGCCAGTTACCAGTTACAGATATTTTGGGTGAAAATGAATTTCACAATCACAAAAATGGTATTAGAAAATCGCGTTATTCTTTGTTTTTAGTCCCATTTTATACATACTGTTGCAACTTCTTTCTTGGTTGATAGTTCTTGTTGCGAGTTCCCGTTACTGGATTCACATTGGGTGCAATGCATCTGTAAGCAATGGCATGGAGGTGTACTACTGTATATCCATATAATATTTTCTTGATTAGTGCAAAGACTATTTTTAACTCATTTCTCTGTTCTAAATAGTTTTAAAAATGATAAATAGTCCGTTTTTGAACTTTAGACTCGAAAAAGGCCACCACAAGTAAAATGTATAGTAAAACTATGATGTACAGTATATAGAACTTGACCTTGGGCAAGCAGACCACAAATGTATCTTGGTCTGATCTCCTATGTAGAAAACATCCCAAGAGTCCTCTGTATATGGCGCACAGCCCTTCACGATTAGATTCATTCTAAAATTTGCGTCTGTTACTTTGTCCTCTTCGTCCAGCCTTGTATTCAAATCATAGACGGACTTCTCCGATATTACAGTAATAGGCGCTCCATCACTGAATGTAGTCTTAAATTATCAAGAACAAAATATAAGGTACATACTGTAATAAATTGTATATAAATTGTGATATAAAGTCCATTGGATAAATGTAACATTTTTGAACTTGTAAAATTAAACTTTACCATGTCCCATGGTTTCGTGTATTGTTCAACATAAGATTCGAACGCTATCATATCTCGTTGAAAAAACACCTGTTGTTCATAAAAGTAGATGACCCGCAAGTTGGTCTTGTTCAGATAATCATTGAACCAGTTCGCTATCGTATCTCCACAATCCATGCCTCTGTTGTTCACACAATAGTTTCTGTAAATAGTATTGCAAGGGGGGTTATCTATGGCTGATGATTTTTTCTGTCATTGTTAAAAGACCGAAATTAAATTGCAGAGGTCTTTGGCAATTGGCAGACTAAGATCTAAGGACATATATTTTCCATTAATCGTAGAATAGAGGTCTTTGTTACAAATCTAATATGATGAAATATCAGAAAAATAATTATTTGCATTTATAAGAAATGGTTTATATACAGTAACATCTACTATTAGCTCCAGATTTACTTTAGAGAAATCCAGACTTTTTCATGTATTGCCTTGTTCATGCATCCACAGCTTGCCATTATATGCGTTACTGTATTGGTATTTGAGCAATTGGTATTTGAGCAATTATTGTGTTTATATGACAGATCTAGATCCAATTACAACGTTGGTCAAAAAATGTTAACTTATTATAATCTGGCCAGTTCAGAATGGGCAACAATTTTTGACCCAGCCTGTATTTAAAACCAAATACTTGCGGTATTGTTCTGATGATACTATTTGTGCCAAGCCTTTGTTATAAAGGCAGGTTCACATCATCCATTCCCTTTACGTGGAGCCATAGCTTATCATCACGGATGCTTGGTGTTACAAGACAAAGGGTCGGTTGTTCTTTGTTTGTGACGATTCTATCATTATCGTCGACAATCATGAAACTCCTGGAAGGAGTAAAACACCCATCGTGCACCGTGTGGCAGTCTTACACTATACGTGTCACGGCGGACTCGTAATCTTGTCGCTTTTTTCTCTCATAGACTATTTCTGTAATTGTAGTGTTATAGTACGACTCTAACAACTTGAGTAACAAGGGCTTGTAAGCAAGACTATACGACTCACTGTCTATCAATGCACGCGATATCACACATTTTTGAAGCAAGGGTAATGTTTCTGAATTACAGCCCTACTTCTACAGCCAGTTTCACTGTTTTATTGCGTCAGTAAAACCAAAAATAAGAAATCAAAAGATCATTATATATATGCAATAATATATGGAAAAGTATATTCCTATTTATTGTACATAAATGACATTTGTTTATCTTGGATTGCTTCTTGGTTGGCTAATAAAGTGTGTGGCCTCTTATATTTTGATGCTTCTCTGCCATAGTATTTTCAAAAAAATTAACATGGCTGAACTTCTATAAATTACAAGAGGGCACAAAAAACCTAAATAATCTGAAATATACAAATGTCATACATGTGCAATATGAATATGCTTTTCCATAAATTATTGAAATAAGATTGTGAAATGTGCTGTATATAGTCTATCTAAGATGGTCAGGTCAAACAATATCGGGAATTATGGTATATTTTGATGCTCTGCAACCAAATATCGCGAGGTATCTTTGAATGGAAGCGAATGTGTTACAAGATTAAGAATTTAGGTGAAAAACCAAGAGACTGGTCCATAGCCAGGATTTGCCAGGGGGAGGGGGTCTTCACTTTTTAAAAAGTTCCGACCCCCTTGGCTACGGACCTGAGAGACGTTGGTAGATTTTACCTTTTTTACCATTTTATAGATAAATTAAGTTGCATATATAACCAATAAAAAGAAATATAACACTTAGATAGAGGAAGAAAGGAACTTTAAAATGCTTTTTATTTGAAGCTTCTGGCTCAATTTTTTGAAGGAAGTTGCATCCATTTTTGTAGAATTCAAAACAAATCTCGAAAACAAATGTTTTGCCTTGCTTATGCCACGATCGGATCCCCCTCAACGATTGAAAACCGAAAAAATGGCGATCGCACCCCCCCCTGACTGAAAGCTGGCTACGCCCCATTCCTAGTGTTGTTTCTAATTACTGAATATCCCGATTTTCTACCAAAGCATTGCAAAGGTCTAGGTGCCTTTTTCACCAAACTAAATCGGATGATTTGACTTTTTTTTGGGTACTAGTGATTTTATTATATCAGAACAGATAATTTGAAATTTTTTAAACAGATAATTTGATAACCTTGGCTTTGTTAAAGGTCATGTACTACGTACAGCACTGTGTTTATATGCATTTTCTTCGTCAAAGGTTAACGAACGAAGTGAGGAAGGACAGACATGACAGACGGATGGCATTTGTAGTATTTCCTTCCTATATCCTCATTTGTAGTAATTAATTCTGGTCAACCGTAATCATCTTAATAGAAATGACGACAATTCAACTCTAAAGACCTTGTAACAGATATGATATGCAACCTATGGATTCTTCAGATCATTGCCCCTTTTATGGCCATATTTGGCTCTGTTTAGATAACAGAAAATGGACTTTTGATGAGGTTGAATGACTAGAGATATGTATACAGGTTTCGAATTTTGAGTCCATTTTGAAATTCCCGCTTGATCAGAGCTTTTAGGATGAGGGCTGACATAGAAAGTCTTTTTTCTAATAAAAGGTTCATGTCTATATTTACATTTACATTCAAAGTATGTACCCATTGTATTCGTTGGACTTCGCTTTAGCTATAGACTCTGCGCGCAGGGTAAAGTACATATGAAGACGTGTGCGTATTTTCATAATAATTTTTTTGCGGAAAACATCCAAAATTGACAACCTTTCGAAAATGAAAAAAAGCATTGTACACTAGTAAACTAAATCCGACAATTGGTTGGTAATTTATCGTCCGGACAATCGAACAACAAACGGATGGACGATGGCTCCCCTTTATTTCTGTGAGATAATCAATGAAAATTGGAATCATATCATTCTATTTAAAACTAAATTTCATCTATCGGTATTAATTACAAGAGGTAATGAGTTTTAATGATAATATCTAATCCAACAAGTTCCCGGTGTAAAAGGGTAGGTGGTCCTATCAAATTTTGGTCCTACTCTCTATTGATTTATATGGTGACCTAATTACAATTATTTTCCTTATTATTTATACATAGTCAGGGCCAGTAAGGGCCGGAAGGAAAGGGGACCATAATCCCCAGGGGACCATAATTTCTTTTACACCGGTAGCAAGAATGCGTTCTGGCACCATGGCAACAGAGCATCCACATAGTTTGATTAATTGTTCGATAATTCTAGGCAAAGGCAAATAACACAAACAGTGGCATACAATGGATGAAACATGGTTGTTGACATAGAAATTAGAATAAATTAATATCAATTCAGAATTCCAATTATTACTTTATTTGCCCGTTGAATTGAATTTACACATTTGATTTATATATATTATAAGTCCCGGTAATTACTCCATCAGAAATCAATTATTTCTCATTAAGTCGCTTAGTTATCTGGCAGTTTGAGGAGATAGTTAAAGAGCTAGGTCCTTGGAATTGCAATAGTAGTAATTTGACGTTTCGATGGTAGGTCGGGGGAAACAATTAGAGTTTTGCATCACGTTTTCTGGAACGTATCCGTTTTCGTAACGTATCGATCGAAAGACAACCATCCTTTAAATGTACGAATACCCTGGGACTAAGGTACGTAATCTTCCCCGAGGCTAGAGATATATAAATGGTAGAAAAAGCTGCAGATAAGTGACTGTAAAATTCTGTGAAAATATTAGACAAACTCATATAATACAAAACATTCAAAATATAACTGCCATTATTTCATATTCAAAGTCTAATGACAGTAATTGCAGCTTCTTTTGGGTCATTTTTTGTCGTTCCTATTCAGAGAGTAGTTGGAGTTATTACTGAGAACCAGGGTACCACCATAAAAGGGGAATCGGTAAACTATTCCGAGGTTAAGAAGTATAAAACAACAGGCATTTTATTTGTCAGTTACTTCAAGATTGGATCACAAAATGAATGGAAATAATAAAAATATATGATAAAAAAAGTACAAAGAAAATATCAATATTTGATTATTTTTCCTGTACGTATTCTTCAACGTCAACAAAATGAAATAATCTAGTATACACAAAGAATAGACGAATGTTTTGATGTCACTAGCTAATTCAATATTACCAGAATAAAAATAGAACTTCAAATAGGGTGCATGGACCTTGGAAAGTAGTTGTTATAAGAGGTTAGACTATCTATTGTTGCTTAATAGATTAAGGTACTGCGCTTGATTTACATTGAATCGATATCACTCCAAAGATCAATGGATTAACGGATTATCTACGGCGATTATAAGATTAGTGTATTTTGAACATTACCCAAGAATACTTCAGTTGTATTTTTTGGCCAGGATTTTAGTCACTATGTACAAAAAGTACTAGAATAGTAGTTATATCTATTCGTGTTGAGGATATCACTTATAGACTTGGATATAACTTGCTGGAAATTGAAGATAACTAAGGAGATTACCTTTCACACCACCAGGATACATTTTTGTACTTGGTTAAAGCTAAGTTGAAGGTGGAACGAAAACAGGAAAATGGTATACTGCTCGATTGGTTTCAGTCAGAATGTACTTATCGAGAAAACGATAGGTAAGTTTTCACGAAAATACTCTCATTTATACCTTTTGACATTCATGATCTGTGATGGTGAGTTTGAAACCATTTACTTTTATTTTTAATTTGACATATTTTACATTTACAAATCCAGATTATGCGATGTACAATCTAGTAATATCAGAGAGCATGAATTTTTCGTACACATTATAAAGCTTGCATAATTCATGTAGACTTAAATAATTTTTGGCTGGCCCAAAATTGCTTAATCATGAAAAGTGCTCGGAATGGTGAAAAACTGCATAATTTTGAAATAATTTTTGGTCGGGGTGAGGAGGTCGCTCTATCCCCCCCTCCGACCCCCTGGCTACGGGTCTGACACTGAGATGTCAAAATCAAAGCAATTTTAAGGGGAACATTTTGGACAGATTATCACGTCATTGTGCCATCGGGTCTTTACTTTCGGAAGCAGGGACGAGATACCCATTTACATATAAAATATCTCATTAAACAAACGTATGATGCGAGACTACATCATTTAATGTCAGCCAGAATTTCCAGTCATAATTTGTGTTCTTTTGGATTAGTTTTTTGTATTTTTTGTCTTTTGAATATTGTATTTTTCTTTGAGTTGTTGTCATCGCTATTTAACCTTTTCGTGTTTTCTCTATTTTTGTCTAGATGGTCTTTTGACAGTTTGATTTAATTTCATCGCATGGGGATCTTTTGGTGTCCTGATTTGTTACACTCGTGAGTAGACCCTTTTGTTTTGGTCTGTTGCCATCGTAACTGGCTTTTGGAGTCTTCTTCTTAGTTATGTTTACATCTGTTTCCAGGCTCTGTCGGTGACATTGAGTCACCTAGTATCCAACTCGCTCAAGTGTTTTATATCTTTATGAGCATTTTTCGTGATCAGTATATATCGATTCGTCTTAATTCATTCAAGTTTCAAAGGAAACACGATGTCCGTAAACAACTTTAAGATTTGCCCGTGTCATTTACTCGTTTACTTCAATGAAATGACATGCGTACGGAAAATAACTTGGCTTGAATGATAGTTTAATTACCACCCAACTCACTTAAAAATCAAACGTGTCACCCTGACTCAATATTCTGTGCCTAAGGACCGTTTGGCATAGTTTATCTTGAGTATTCAATACGTGAGATCAAGACTGTATTTTTGTATGCCCGCGGTGCTAGTGAATTGCGTAATATCTCAATGAGTTTTCTGCCCAAGTATCATTGAAATGAAAAATAAGTCCTGCAGTGTTCATTACATGCGCATGCGTTTTTACACTCACACAATTCTTTTGAGAGACACCACTGCCGACAAGATTGACACATCGTGTAAGTGCGGTGTAAGTGCGGTGTAAGTGCGCTTGGATGAACTGTGTGTGACCATGTAATTTGAACATCAGGGACTCTAAGGGAATTCAAAAACGCAGTCCAAATGTTTGTGAATCAAAGTTAAATTTAAACGTTGTGAGCGATTTCTTCTTTGTTTTAATCTTTCTTTACATGTTAGAAATAGAGATCATGAGAAATGTGAACTTATATGAGGAGGAATACTATTTTAATATAGATTTTATCAGCAGCACATCAACGTAATGTATGATATAAGATAAAAGGTCCACCAAGCCACAAACAATAAAAGCATGCCACGACCCGTTCAAAAATTTATGATAAATGTAAAAATACACGGCACGGTAATCAACAATATATTACGTAAATTTAATATTGCTTCTGATGAGAAAAATATGGTCCGTAATGGATACATACTTGGAAAGAACGTTAAATGGTTTCATTATTTCCATTTATCATATACAGTAGCATGTTTGCAGGGAGTGGAAGGTAGTTGACTTTATCGAGACTTTTTCTCGATGCATGAGGCCTCGAAATAGACCTCATCGCGGCCTAATTTTCATTACATTGAAGATTTTTAAAATAGCCAATGATATTAAAGATACTTTGCTCAACTTTAATGATTTATCCCCCACTTATCAACCTTAGTTAAACCCCAACAAACAGTAGCACAATCATGTACAAACATATTTATTTGGATTTGATAGTATCCTAATGATAAAAGTGATACTAGTCTATTTAATTATAATTAAAAGTTATCTGACTCAAGGATACATCATATTAAATGTCGGTAAATATTTATTCTGATAGGATAAATGACACACACTTAGACTTATTAATTTTTCATCCTCTACGCACGTTGTACAGGATCAGTGCAATCCAGATCCAGCAAAAAAGCAAACTTGCAAAATCCAAAGTAGATATCTTTCAAACACTACTCATTATTGATTGCACAGCAATATTTTGTTCATTTAAAATCAATTACCCCTTAATTCTCTGGAGAAAACATAGTCGAGGCATCGTTACACTTCCAAGCTGTTAATCCACTCAACCCGGACGGCGAACATGCACTCGGATGCAGCGGGTTTGTATGACGTGATTCTAACAGCTCTTGACGTGTATTTACTGATAGCACTTTAGATAATTACATAGGGAATTCATTACCATTAGGTATTGATATGGTGCCTGTCTATATTTTGTTTCGGCGTCATTGTTAATTTTAGATATTTGTCGTCTTCCATATAAGGATAATCTAATCACGAACGTATTTCTATTTTCTCAGAAATTACGCTTATTATGAAATGCAGTATATGAACTTTGAAATATGGCTCAAAATACAGGGTGTCCTGCATGAAGTCTCTACCATTACAATACAAATTGTAATTGCAAAGAGACTGTATTTTAAAGTCTGTGTTACGAGATTTCCTGAAGACCCTGTACATTTTGAAGTGAACATATCTCAAATTGCTACTCATTGACTAATTCTTTGACAGGTTTTATCCTATGCCAAGTAGAGTTTTAGGGAGATAAGTTGGTAAGATATATCCCGTATCCTGATTTTGAGGTTTCCATATCCAGAACCTCCATATCTCCCACTCGAACGGTGCATATCTTCCCGCTTCGGGCGGTGCATATATTCCTGCTTCCGGTAACAATAAAATGACTTTGCATTTGAATGATTTGTCTCTTTTTACACCTTGTACTATTGAAATGGCCATATGCCCCTGAAAACCCTACTTGGTATAGGGTAAAGCAGTTATGTACGGTCGGTTTGGATATTGGGTTCATCCCTCGTGAGATATGCACATCTACCTTCGGTCCCTCCGGTCCCTCGGGTAGATATGCATATCTCCCTCTGGATAAACCCCATATCCAAAACCTTCCAGTACATCACCCTTATATATCATATTGGCTCTAGGCCCAAAACTCACCCCCTCTCGATAAATAACTTCTATATTCATAAAAAGTTCGTTTGTTTCCCTTCATTCAATTCAATTCAATTTATTTCATAATTCTTATATAATATACACTATAAAACAAGCCGCTAGACACCCTAGTGGGTATATGTTGCGGTTTAACAGAAATCATTAAAATGACATCTAGACTACATATAAAAGAAAACACTTATATTATGTTACATGTAGGTATATAAAAATGGTATTAACAATTAATCTAAGGATGTACAATGTAAAAATGTTACAAAAAATCAGGTACCAGTATAAAATCAACAGTATAGTATGATATTGGTATTATACATTATCGATAGATGAGTAGTTTTTTATATGAAGATTTGAAAATATTTAGAGTGGAGCATTTTTTAATATCATGTGGTAGAGCATTCCAAAGATTAGGACCTAGATAGCGAAGGGAAAGTTTAGAGCATTTAGGGATATGAAAATAATGCAATTGTCTTGTGTAATGATGATGAATATTAATGTTGATATCAAACAAGTCTTGAAATAGATTTTTTGGAAGACTGGGGTGCTTATTAAAGATTTTGTACATGAACTGACCAGTACAATATCTGTTGACATCAAAAATATTTAATATTCTAAGATCTTTAAATAGGGGAGCGGAGTGAGAAAGTCTATCCTTATTTAAAGCTAGCCTTAAGAATTGTTTCTGCAGTTTATGTAGACGATCATAAAATGATTTAAATGTGTTACCCCATATTATGTTGCAATAATTTAATTGAGAGTGTATCAATGAGTAGTAAATTGTTTTGAAACTGTCTATTTGAAGTAGATGTTTAATGTGATAAAGAGAACCAATGACGCGAGAAATCTTTGTTTCAACAGATTTTATGTGCTCTTTAAATTTCAAGTTTTTATCAATAATAATTCCAAGAAAGTCAATTTTTTCCCGGAAATTTATGTTCTCATTGCGTATTTTAAGATTCAGATTTGTTTGATTTTTTTGGGTCCAAATAGAATAGCATTGGTTTTGCCAATATCAAGTGAAAGTTTGTTTGCTTTTATCCAGTCATCTATTGAATTCAAGTTTGCATTAGTTCTAGTCATAAGTTCATTTAAATCATAATCACTATCAAGAAGATTGGTGTCATCAGCAAACATAATAAATTTTAGATTAGGGGCAACAAAAGGCAGATCATTTATGTAAAGAATAAATAATAGTGGTCCAAGTACCGAGCCCTGCGGAACACCACAATTTAGAGATGATTGTTTAGATTCATAATTGTTAATGGTGACATATTGTTTGCGGTCTTTTAAATAACTTTCAAACCAGGACTTAGCTATTCCTCTGATGCCATAATATTCAAGTTTTTGTATCAAAATGTCATGATTAATTGTGTCAAAGGCCTTGGAAAAATCTAATGTTATGCCAATGCTCGTTTTCCCCAAATCAGTTGATTTATCTTCTATTGGAATTAACCGTAATTCATCTTTAAAATTTTTGCAGAAATGAAGATTTCTGAAGTTATGAAACTTTTACAATTCAAGCAAGCAATTACTCAATTATAAATTGCAAAAATATGAATAATATAAAACAACAAAAATATTTCCAACTTTTTATCGGTACGCCCTGAATTTACAACCCTTTGCATTCGTTCGACTTCACTTCTTAAAAGAAAGCTTCGTCTTCAGTTTATAACTCGACTCTGCGTGCAAGGTATGGATTTACAGTAGAGGTGCATAAATTATCTTCATTCTTCATCCTAGATACAATCCAACAAACTGAATTCTAGGGGTGGATCCATGATCTAAATATGAAAGGGACACAACTTTTTCCACTTCATTAAATGTTTCAATTATTGAACGAATTTCTGAAATAATATTTTCTGTTAAATGTTGATTGTCCAATACATAGCTAGGCCCATGCCATCTATTGTGGTCGGTCTTCTGAATTCCCATCTGACTTATCACAACAAAACGTAAAAGCATCACATTCTAAGGCCATAAATACTGCACTCAACTGAGAAGTTGGATTCGATAGGTCAAAAACCCAATAAATTGAAAAATGGGGATATAACATTAACATCCAGATCAGAAGAGGCCTTTGATAAGTACGGTTTGAAAATCATTAAAATTGCACCAACAACAATTTGAAACATAAAAAATCAAAAACCACGGTATAGCACTTTTTACAATGGTAATGTTATAGAAGTTCATCGAAAAGTAAGGTGTATTCTTTGAAATATTTATCGACAACAAAGAATAAACAATTAATTGTATCATAAAACTCTATTCTTACAGGGTCAAGTGTAGCGTTGCGATAAAAGAATTGTTACAAGAGCATGTTGTGTATTAGATACACTCCCCTCCAAAAGTTTGGAAACTGGGAGTCCAATATTTGACCTGGATGGTGTGTTATAGCCTATCTATATATGGCGATTTCAACTTTAACAAAGTCATAATTATACATATTTAATAGTAATTGATCGAGGAAGCATACTAGGATTCTAGCTGCTTATACAGGCTTTAATATCTTATGAATCAAAAAGAGACCTTCTGTTACTAAACTTACTGAGGGGGGTGTACGTTTGTATAGTATTAATTCCTATGTCAATTATTCCTAGTTCTATAACAGGACATAAAGGTTTCTAAGAATTATTGAGATAAGGGATTAAATATGAATCGTTCAAAGAATTCTAGCATTTGAAATATGGTTTACTTGGTTAAAGACGATGTATAGGGTTGAACTTGACATTAATCTAGACCTAGATGTAATACTGAGCGGATATAGGGATTTAAAACAAGGATTTTTGAACGAAGATATGGATCACCTACTGTAGTTCGTAAGAGTAGCTTCAGCATGTTCACATTTATGTTGAAAATTATATAATGTTATAAAAACCTATTTATTTATAGAATCAAATTTTTTAGATTTTGAAGGACTGATTAATTCTAGCGAACTGGATGTTTAGCTATGAACTTCATAATGATTTTTTTTTAGTTCAAGAATAATTATTTCATTAATTATAGGATGCCGGTATACTTTCTATAGTTCATCGAAGAAAATAACACTTTCCTTCTGATTTCTTTGCCAAATGCTTCATATTGTAACAGGAGTTCTTTCATTTTTTCTTGCGTTACTGTTGACTTTTTCATGACTCATGATTTGATATGCGTTTCAGGGAAAACAGTGGATACTAACTTTTAAACAGCACAAAACAGAACGTCCGAAACGCACAAGGTGATAACAAACAAAAAATCACAAGCGACAGAAACAAAAACGCATAAGGAATAACAAACAAAAATGCAAAATGGGACAACTGCAACAATAAGAACACATCAGCAATAAAAGGGACAAAAGACTGATTCTATAGAGCGCAGGTGACATCATAATGACGATGACAATGTCGCGTCCACGTTTACGTCATGCTCCTGAACTTCAAGAACAAAATGGGACTGTATATAAGGAGGAATCTGCGGTAATACATATTAAAAGGAGAAGTGCTCCAAATATCAGGTACAACGGTGTGCCAGTCTTGGAGGAAAACTCGACAGTATCGTGCGACCGTTGCATATCCAGATCGTCCTCCGTTCCAAATCAGAAAAATCAAAATGGAGATAGACTATTAAAGCATAGACCAAAAACTAGAAATAATAGTTTAAGTTCTTCAAAATTATTATCCTCAAGTCCAAATTCTGGAACTTCAAGTTATAAGTTACCCACAAAGGAAGGATTTGACCTAAGTGCCTACAGTAACAGGTATAAACGATACATAAAGGCGGAGGACATCAAAGTAACCGGAAGTGACGTCAGGACTCTTCATAAAAGTAAAAGTGCTGATTCACGGTTGATAGGTTCAGCGATAGAACTACCACCTAGTGGCAAACAAAAAACCAAAATCAATCAAAGTACTATAAACTTGGCAAAGGCTTTAAAAAGAAATGACGATGCGCAACTACTAGCGCATGGTTTAGACGCGCTTAATCTCCAAACGTCTGAAGATACGTGGAAGAAAGAAATCGAGGATAAATGTTTCAAATGGATGGAAGACCTTCCAGAAAGGTTCTCTGCAATGGACAGTCTGTTACCATCGCTCCCTTCAGAATCTAAAAATACAAATGACACATAGTTTAATATAAAAGATACAATGTATAGTGAATGATCAAATAAAAATAATCTAGTCAAAGCCTTATCTAAAATAAAATAAAATAATAAATAAAACTTACTGATAAACTACTGTTATATGCAAAGTTTAGTATAGTTAAACTAGTTTTCTGAGTTTTTAGAGATTTGGTCAGTTTCAGGCTCTTGCCAGTCCTAAAATAAATAGACTAAATAAATGGCATAAAATGCAATACGTTGCCATGCGACTGTTGTAAAGGTACCGTTATCAAACTTTGAAATTAGTGGGGCAACTTTAAATATTTTAGTTCTTTACTGACTTTGGTAAGGGGTGCCAAGTTCCTGATCGAATACCTATAAACTTTGAACAAATAAAATGGCACTTTCATTCCCTGAGTTAATATTAGTTGTAGCATTTAAATTCTCTTAAATGAATTCCAAAGTATTTATTGCATTTTCTAAGCGTTTTAAACTCATTTTCAAACAGAAAAACAATACTCCAAAAGATTACGTCAATATTTGAAAAGTATAATCCCAAGTGAGAAGGACTTCTGTAACTTATAATAGAACATCTTAGATTTCCAAGAGATGACGTTTTCATAATTGAAAATCAAATTGGTAAGCGAATATGATAAAAGAACTAAGCTGCGATTGAGTCATACTTGAAAATATTAATTGTTAAACATGGAATTCGCATTGTGTGAATGTACACCCCATACAAAGGCATTGTTAGTGATGGGGACTTACATTCAACTCGCTTATAAGTTATAAGTTCGCCTGACCTTGATTATATGAATTCTTTGCTAAACAAATAAAGTTGGTCAATTGGGAACTTTATGCTCGTTGCCACCAGGGGTGGCTATCAAAACGCAAGGGCATACTTTGGAAAATGTACAAATATGGTCGATGCATTGCTTGGGGGAATGCTGGACAACTGTCTCTGGGGCAAAACGGGACAACTTATACTTCACAGTTTGCTATACGATGCCTTTTGTTTTCAAAAAACTAACTGACATCGAAAATAAGTAAGGTAAACATCAAATCGATTGACATTAACATATTTGGTTATTTTATTGTCTATAACGTGCAGGTTCTAGCTTTTCTAGCTTGCTGATTCAAAGATAAAAATGGATGTGCAATTATGTTTCTTTTTGTAGAAAATATTACTTGGCTTACGATATGCAATAGAATACAAATACAATGCATTGCATTGCAATGCAATACAATACAATATACATGTGAGAGTATAAGGTGTGTATGTTGTATATCAGTATTCCAATCATTTGGAGAAATCGCTAAAATGAATCTATAGATGTCAGCTGGGAGTCGTGGCGTGCTCCTGTAATCCAGTTACTTGGAGGCTGGGGTTGTGGAACGGTTTGAGGGCGGGAGTCCTGCTTGTCGGTGCTCTATGTCGATCGGGCGTCCGCACTAAGCTCGGCATCAATATGGTCACCCCTGGGGAGCCTAGGGTGCCCAGGTTGCCTAAGGAGGGACGTACAGGTCCAGGGCGGAAACGCAGCAGACAAAAGTCCCCATGTCGAGCAGTAGTGGGATCGCGCCTGTGAATAGGCGACGCCTTGCAGCCCGTCCGACATAGTTGGACTCAATCCTTTTATTTTTATTTTCAACATGTTAAATGTAAATATTGATGGAAATTGTGAATTGGCTTGGAAAGATTTTTGATGAGTGTATTTTGACGATATTCTGGTTAAGGGAACACTGGAAATCCGTGACAAAAATGTCGAGCCATAATAGAATTGTAAAAAGTAATACGTATGGTCATACGAGAGTTGATCATAAATATATTCTTATTAAAGTATTACAGAATGCGCATCATACTATACTAGAATGTCAATGTCGTAATGTCGTGTCGATAAGAAATAGTTGCCAAAATATATGCACTCGGGCAAGTTAATTAAAAAGTTATAAAATAGAACCAATTAACCAGGTTTAATTACAAAAACAAGTTATCAAATAAGCTTTCAAACACATTATGTTACAGTAAAATGTTAAATGTTTGGAACTACTTTGAATTTAAAAAATAAGAATATCGAATGACTATATTGCAACAGTAAACTGAAAAAATAGAAACATATGTACAGGCCTAACCTTTGTATATTTCAGATAGTTATGAATAATGTGCAGCAAAGTTATGGCCTTTTGTAATTTAGGGAATTTATTTTCGAAAATAACATGGCAGAGGAGCATAAGAATATAAGGGGCCACACATGCGATAGACAACTTAAATACAAACTAAAATGAACTTAAGCCATGTATAAATGTTTTTATTTTTACATTTACACTCTACTATACATTGCATTTGGTGTTCATGAGCAACCCATTTGGCTTATTAGTAATGATTATGTATTTGTTTTTATTTGTCTGTTCCTTATTAATGGTTTATCGGTTGAAAGTTAGATGTTAATTAAGGTACTTTCAAAAATATATTAAACAATTCAATTAGACAAACAAAGTATCTTATGCATTTCTAGGTGTTAGGTATAGTAGTGTGATTTACTATTTCAAACGTTTTGAACTATTCATGGTCATGTGAACTATGTAAACCTATGTAAAAAAAGCTAAAAGGTCATTTTTAGTGAAATAAAAAATTGTTTTCATACTACCACTCAATCAGGACCAATAAAGGCCACTCTATGATTGGTACATAGATCCGATATCTATGAAATGACTGGAAAGAGAATAAAGTCCACTTCGATTTTGATAAAACTATAAATCGAATGATATGATGAACTTATTGATAAGTACGAAATGAGTCATTGCACAAAAGTTGTCCAATATTTCACTGCGCATGCGCAGAACCATTACTTCCGGTTTTCCAAAGCCTATGGGATTTATAATGGAGACATTTTTCGAACGCTTACTGTGCGAATGATATTGATTTGCCACCTTAGTCATCTCAGGTTTCTATAACTAGACATCAACCTTTACTGATTTAACATGTTTTAAGCAATGTACACATGCACACTTTTCGGCCAATTTGTTTTGAAAAAATCATGAGGAATTCATGCATGACTCCATTGAAATCCATTAGAAATGGCGTCAAAATGGTGAAATGAGGATATTCAACGGTCTGGTAGAGGTACTTAAAATCATATGGTATCTTAGTCATCTCAGGTTTCTGTAACTTTGAAGGTAGATCTGTTTGATTCCGTTGAGATTAGAATCCTCATACCTTTAACTTTTCGGCCAATTTCAAACAAAATATGATAACTTTTGGTGATATAACTGGTTCATTACATTGGAATGACGTCAAAATAAAATAAGACAATCTCAGTTTCTATGGCACTGACGTCATGACGTCAGATTTATCTTAAGATCTCAAATATGACGTCATGTTTAATCAATGAATGACATCTATCGGCTATTCGACCAATTCTGTGCAATGTTCACGTTCGTATATAAAGTGCAGTATATAAGTATATAACGAGTTGTCATCCGTACATCAACTGCAGTCGTGGCCGAGTGGTTAAGGCGGTAGACTAGAAATCTACTGGGGTCTCCCCGCGCAGGTTCGAATCCTGCCGACTGCGTATACTTTTCTTAAATTTGTTAATCAATTATTTGTGCGCGTTGAATATTTTTCGAGCCAAAAAGAATTGAAAAGTTTTATTAAAAGTTATTTGTCGCGGAACTGATAAGTTAAAACTACTGACATGTTTATTTTAAGGATGGAGTCGGCACTTTATTATGGTCCTTTTTGATGTATTGGATTTCCCTTTTATCATCAATCTTTCGGATAAAATGAACTAGTGAAGATAGATATGTTCTGTACGTCTCATTTGATAGCCATTACGTATGGAGACAAACTATTAATTATAATTATTTTAAAAAATTGGATTTTAGGCAAACAAACAAACAAAAAACAAACAAACAAACAAATGTCAGACAGACAAATACACATTTGATCTGGAGTGATATTTTAGTATTAATTATTTTAAAAAAAAGGTATTAGATTTAAACAAACTAACTAACAACCAAGCAAGCAAACAAACAAACAAATAAACAATCTTACTCGACACAATATATCATCCAAAAAGTGAATCATAATTTCTGAACACTGCAAGCTCCATGATGGAGCTTTGATTTGCAATTTCGGCCATAACAAAATGTGATATTAGTCCAGTTACTGTAACTAATCTCAATTTGGTTCGATTTTGGTAACTCCGTGAACGAAAAAGTGTATGTATGGATCAACTCTAACATTCGATGTGACTGATGTGAAATTTTTCCTGAAAATAATTTTTTACCTTTTTAACCTCCCGCCATCTGGCGAAATCAGAATGACAGTTTTGACATTTTCTATAGATGGCGTATTCAGCAGATGATTTTTGATTTTCGTAGGGAGTATTGATTCAAACTTTCTTCTTGACAGAGGATATACTTGGTGATCCAGGGATTATAGTCTATAGCTAATGGGTAACTTTACCACCCTTGGTATTAACAAGGTTTTAGTTGTATAACCTATTTTCAGAAAAAATTCATTAATCAAGATAATAAGCATCCTAAAAACCCTTCTCCGGGCCCTCCCCCTTCGACATTTCCTAGAGCCCTCCTAGGATTCATATGAAGATTTGAAATATTTCTCCATTCCTACATGTCCCAGTGCAATTCCGCCACTGCGACCGGGGTTTGGGAAGCCTACCTTAATTGTTTCATCAATTTGTCTATATCATGGCTTTTCTTTCCCTGGAGCACCGTTCAAACTAGTGGACTGCTGTATTGCTTATCGTTATTAAAGAATTATTTTATTAAAAATTTAAGACTATTATTACTATAGAATAGAATTCATTTTAACCGCACAAGAACAGATTTTTACATTATATATAGATGTCGCTATGCTATAACAAGAGTATTAACAGTTTGTAAAGATGTCGCTGTAACATCAGCTCCCAGAATGCATTTGTACTTCCTTTCACCATATTGCATTCAAGGTAACAAAATACAGAAAATATTTCCACAATCTAACCCAATCTCTTCCATAATAAAACCTTTTCAGACCAACCTTCCTCGAATTATGTATCTGTTATCAATTCTCAACATTTTGATTAATCATTTTGGCACTAAAAACGACAGGTTCACGGAGAAATATAACTTTGAAAAGAGGCATTGACCTAATCGAAAATTTACGGAAATTTTTAATTTTCTACAAATTTTAACTCCTATCTCGCCTTTATTACAGTTGAATTAATAAATTGTGCGTTATTTACTGTAACTTGCCATGCATATTAACCTAAAACATTGGTTGTTTGTGATGAATTATCGAAGTGTTGGTTGTTTTCTCTATAAATTAGGTTGCCATCGTAAGCTTCCATTTTTCTTTTGAATTTAGATTCTATTTGCAACGCAAGTCGAGATTATCCTCGAGTCTAGGGCTTGTCATTGACTAAAGACTCATTGGCTCAAGACTTAGGTTTGCCCAAATGGAGCTACCACAAACAAGTATTGTATAGCAAGACATGACATTACTTATTACATTTTTGATATTTTCATCTGTGACCTTCTGTTTCCATTGCAGATGGCTCCCCGTAATAGAGGAGACAAGAAGAAGTCGACCATGAATGAGGTGGTCACTCGGGAGTACACCATCCACATGCATAAGCGCATCCACGGAGTGTAAGTCTATTCACTCATTTTTTATCTAATATAAAAATTTGCACCCACATTGACATGAATGATTCCAGGAAAATTGTAATTTGCAAATTTTAAAGTACTGAAATTTTGCGTATTTTCATACGACAATAGTATGAATGGAAAATAACCCCACTTACAGTTACTTTGACTTTACCGCTAGATATTTCTCATCTGCAATTTCCAAATCATTAGCGTAAATTGATAAAGTTGCATATTAGGGAACACATCAAAATATCAATGTCGCCAAATAAGCTATATATTAACAGTTAGATTTGTTAGATTAGTATTTATGCGGGACTTTGATATATTTCTTTATATACATATTTTGTTCAGTGTGAAATGTTTCGTCTAGTGTTGTTGGGCAATTATTTAAAAACAGCCTAAAATATCTAATGTTTTGATTTGGCTTATGAGGCCATATCTCAAATCTGCGAAGTATAAAACCCATGAAATTGCAATTTTGAAAAAACATGACATTTGTAGCGTCAAAATTTACCGGGAGTACAGTATTCTACATTCTTAATGGACATCTGGAATTTTCTGATAATACATTCAATTGAATGCAGTGAATGGTGAATGGCCAATGATGAGGTATCTTTTAACTGGATGTGCTTTTGTACATATGATCAGGGATCAACCAACTGAGGCCTATCTTCATAATTTTTATTAAGATATTATTTTGAAAAAATTGAAATGGAAGTACAGTGTATTCAATATTGAAAATACTTTCAACACTTGAGTAATATTCTTTCATCGTAGAGATTTTACAGAAAAAAGCAATTTTGTCAGAGTCTATCAATGGTATAAGCAACTTAAAATTGTTCTGTTTTGTCTTTTAGGACACTTAATTAGGCATTAAGTCCTGTTAAAACCAGACAACATATTTCTTATTTAAACTTTTTCATTTCCAGCTCATTCAAGAGACGTGCACCCAGAGCTGTTAAGGAGATCAGGAAGTTTGCAGAGAAGGCCATGGGAACTCCTGATGTAAGAATCGACTCCAAGCTGAACAAGGCTGTCTGGCAACAGGGTGTCAGGTATGTAAATGTGTTTTAAGGCATGGGTATATTTATCCCACTTCGAAAAAGTCCTATATTTTCAAGATATTGTCATGTTAGTGCGAAGATCTGATAAGATTTTAGTGGCCATTTTGCTCTTCCAAGTGTGATATTTAACATTGTTTGTTTTATTATGGTACCTAAAAAGGTTCGACATTGTTTTATTTTATATGTATAAATGTATAGGCTTAATTTAGGAATAAAAAATCAACTAAAATTCTCAGAACCAAAACATTAATTAAATTGTGTTCATGTTTTTATTCCAAAATATAGACTATTTGCTTCACAGTAAAATAACCACATCATTATCAAAACTGACTGTCACACACTATTTTTGTCAAAAATGTTCCAATGTCACATGTAGAATTTATCATTCCAACTTGTAGAAAAAGAAAAGTTGTGTTTTATCAACCAGTAGTGACGTGGCCAATGATGATCAAACTTAAACTGGATGTACTATGTACACATGATCAGGGATCAACCAACTGAGGCCTACGTCAATATTATGCCATCACTTTTCAGTATTTCCTCAAGGATTCTCCAAGGATATTGATCATTGTCAGGGGTTTAACTAGAATTTCTCGCAATAAGCTAAATAAATGAAAACAATAGGCAAAATTAATGGAAATCATAAATTTAACATGGAAAAGTTGAAAACACTCCAAAAACAACAGGCAATTTTTGTGAAAACAACCTCTGAAAATCGCCTGTTGCCTACTGCTAATGAAAACCCTGATTGTTTTAAGACCTCAAATAAAAATATACTGTTTTTGTTTCAGGAATGTTGCGTACAGAATCCGTGTTCGATTGGCCCGCAAGAGGAACGAGGATGAAGATTCTGTCCACAAACTGTACACCTTAGTCACATATGTACCTGTTACAACATTTAAAGGTAAGACAACTTTATGGACTCTGTCAGCATTTCACATGACACAAAACTAACTTATTTATTCCTTAGATAAATTACCATTACGAAGTAAGTGGTTGATAAATGGATACATCCCTTGAGTTCACATGAACTTAAAAGCTGAAATACATGTAATTTACAATCTGGGAACTCCTTTCATTAGAGTTTGATCCGAGATCACAATTTTAAAGATTCTATTGTTATTTGAATTCAATAAACATATTGGCACTTGAAATTTTCTGACAATTTGTCTAAATCATAGAAGGGTCTGAAACGTGTCAAACTTATAATGGCTTTACTCATGTATAGCTTTATTGCCCTAATTTAATTAGGAGATACATATTATTTATATGCAATTACATCAAATATAATAAAATTAACATATGGACAGACAACCTATTTACAAGATGTTTGTATATAATATATATATATATGTGTGTCTCAGAGTCAGACAGTGTTATCTATTTTCACAGCTCTGAGATTATAGTTGATTTTGACTAATTCTGCAACATGTTTCAACTTCAACATAGTATGTTGATCATTTGTATCATTAATGCCAAGGATTGTGTCACAATCAAATCTCACTTTCAGTTCAGTGCAGAATTTGGCCAGTTTCTCTCTGGCTGGAATGTAGCATTCAGCTTTACAGTAGAATAAGAAATGTTCTACTGTTTCTGTCTCATATGAGTCACACATTGTACATAATTTGGATTTGTTATCTCCTCCACGATATTTACTATTGAGCATATGTTCCCCAGTTAACAGTTTGAACATTATAATACAAGAAGCCATGGCGCTTGGAAATTGCTGTGCCACACACCACCAAATATTAGGTTTCAGTGTATTAAAGTTCAATTTACGAAAGTGATTTAAACCACTGTACATAAGGCTTTTTGTATATGTTCTCTGGAGTTGAACATCTGAGACTTTTGACAGAACCATCCGTTTCCATGCATATTTACTAATATCAGAGTTGCCATATAAAATGTCATGCACATCGACCCTTAGGCCATATAGTCCCTGATCTGGACCCTCTGAAAAAAAGTTTTGTTGTCCGGTACTTTCCCACATAAAATGATGGTACTGTTTGAAAGAACAGACTTCCCTCTTAAAGAAAACACCTCTTCTATTGATGTAAACAGGGGCAAAAGGCACCAAAACGGGGTTAGACAAGGTGGCATTCTGAAGTGTCACTTTCTTGTCATCACGATTCCAGGTAAACCATCAGACGGATTTACTTCAAGTTTTCACACATGTTACATGGTAAGAATTTCTAGAGCTGATTAACTTTGCGGCGGCCATCTTGCATTCTGGCGGCCATCTTGGAATTTTCTTCAGATAAATATTGTCATCGCGATTCCACAAAAATCACATAACAGATGTACTTCAAATGTTCACACGTGTTACATGGTAAAAAGTCCTAGACCTCATTATTTTTTTCGGTGGCCATCTTGCATTCTGGCAGCCATCTTGGAAGTTTTAAGATAAATCTTGTCATCACGATTTCAGGAAATCCAAACGGATTTACTTCAAATTTCCACACATGTTACATGGTAAGAAAATATAGAGGTGAATAACTTTTCGGCAGCCATCTTGCATTCTGGCGGCCATCTTGCATTCTGGCGGCCATCTTGCATTCTGGCAGCCATCTTGGAAATTTTGGGATAAATCTTGTCATCGTGATTCCAGGAAAACAACTCAACAGATTAACTTCAAATTTTCACACATGTTACATGGTATGAAGTTCTAGAGCTGATTAACTTTTCAGTGGCCATCTTGCATTCTGGCGGCCATTTTGGAAGGTTTATAGATAAATCTTGTAATCACGATTCCAGAAAAACCACTTCACAGTTTTACTTCAATTTTCACACATGTTACATGGTATGAAGTTCTAGAGCTGATTAACTTTCCGATAGCCATCTTGCATTCTGGCGGCCATCTTGGAAGTTTGTAGATAAATATAAAATACAGTCAAAGCATTTACCACCAACAAAGGATGCTCTCATTCTCCATATAAATAGAGCCAACTATTAGGCCTATATTTGGCGAAACGCAGGCAAATAATGATTGATTATCAATCCCCCACATTACATGGTTGGACATTCAAAGGGAATAAACTACAAATTAAGTGGATGGAAAACGGTCCTGCCCCACAAGAAATAATGGAGCTTGTTGCTTGTAGTTTTAAAGGAGCGTGTGACTCAATGAGATGTAGTTGTAAGAAACAGGATCTCATTCGTGGAAGTTCATGTAAGTGCCGCAAAGGTGTGTGTGAGAACTGTCCAACCCATCAGCACGATGATGTTGATGAGAGCGACAATGAATTTGAACCAGTTGATGACACTATTACACCAAACGTTGAAGATCAGGAAGAAAATGAATTACCTGAAAATCTCTTACCTGACAACTGGATGAACCAACTTGTCAAAGTAGATGCCATAATATGAATTATCTCACCCTGTAAATACACTGGTGATTCGCTCGATTACAGGAACGATTTGTCCTTATTCCTTATTTCATGCGTTGTAGGCAGAATCCTCTCGACGTTTTTTTCTCACAAACATGAATCAGTATCATATGTCTTAGAAAATGTACATGTTTGCGAAAAATAGCTCAGAAGACGACAGAATCGTCGATTTAATTCCTAACTTAAGTTACATAAAGGTTTGGGTTAAAAGTGCAGATCTGAACTGTTTTTTCGAAATACCGTTTATGTAACTTAAGTGAGGAATTAAATGTATGATTATGTTGTCTTCTGAACTATTTGTTTGCAAATATGCACATTTTCTTAAACATATGATACTGATACACGTTTGTGAGAAAAAATGTCGTGGGAATTCTGCCTACAAAGTGTGAAAGGAAAAAGGAAAAATCATACCTTCGATGTTCCCACATTTTGTTACCGAAACAAACCGTTTAGGTAACCAGCATAATCGAGTGGATCACTATAATATAATTTAGTAGTCTTTAATAATGTTAGGGAAGATGAGTTGTAAGGCATACTATGTCATGTTAGATCATGATCTATACTACTTTTATTACAATTTACCAGTTACACTTTCTCCATGCTAGGTTCTGTTATAACTTTTGTTCCGTTTCCTATGGCATCCATGCTTTATACATTTACATTCACAATGGTCCCTTCCTGGTATATTTTTTTTTTAGGTTTTATGACTGTTAAATTCTATAGTCTAGTTAACACCACTTTATAAACAGGTTTATTATTACTGGTAACTAACACAACGAAAAAAAATATATAATTAATTTATTTGATTTTATATAACATGAAATTATTTTTTCTTTTCGATAAAACATTGCTTATAAGAAATATATTTAGTTGAAAATTTAGAGTAAACAATCAGTTCTTCTATCACAAAGTTTATTTTGGTTCAGTAGATTTTTCTATGCATTATTTTTATGTCACCACCACTAGTGATTGGGTGACATATTGTAATAGCTTCGAACGTTAATCTTGACACTGTTCAGTGGTTAATGTGTACTGTATACTTAACAAGGTGTGGTGACATTTTGCATGTTTCTGCATCGTCACTACTATTGAAAGCTTATGTTGATATTGTAGCAGTGTTTTTAAAGTTCTTTTTGTTGGTACAATTAGTTTCCAAACCCTATACATATCGATCTGACACACAGTTTTAGTGCTGGTTTAAGTGATTTTTGTTGATTATTAAACGCAAAGAGCACATGTGTCTCGAACTCGCAACATTGTGGATACGGAGCCCATTCACATAGTTTGACATGCTGGTGCTCTGAACCAGCTCGTTAGTTAATATCTGACAAAGAGACAGCTTGCTTTCCCGATGAAGAAACGTTATCTGCAGCTTTTATGAGTACTATAGTATCTACAACTATTTTTCATCTTATGAGTATTGGATATCATTATTTTCAATTTTTCTTCAACATGTATTTTAATGACTTCAGTATGAATGGAATGTCCCTCTGAGTTGTGGTCGTTGATGAGGAATTTGTCATTGAATGGTGTGGATGCTGTTTATTCCCATATTAGATTATTGTCTTGGGATATTCAGGTTTGATTTTGTTTGCCAGTTTTACACTTTACAGTTTGCTTTTCCCACTAGGTTGCTTTACACTTTTTTCCTTTCTCATTTGTCATTTTTGTTTATATTTAGTAAGGATATGATACGCAGGTCTCTCCTTCTGTGTGATCACCTGTCCAGAAGATAATTCAACTGCATGAAGAACATTTCGTTGACATGATGCACAGTGAAAGGTTTTCCACACATTTACATTTTCGTTTAAAAGAGCTTTAATTCCGTTATACACTCAGATCAATGCCAATTTAGCATACATTTCGCTCTCAAAAATCACTGTGCAATAATGGATTTCAAAGAAATGTTTGACGTTTTCAATAATCTTTTTTCTTTTTGATGAAATGTAGTTATTTATTCTAAAAATCAATCGATGTCATACACAAAATGCATTTAAGTGGTATAAAGTACAGAAGCAGAGTAAAAATATGTATTTTAGAATATCACCATGTGTTACCCCATTGTAGCGCCTCTTACCCATGTTTCTATCAATATACAAGACACACAGTGATAAATATCGCACTTTGAAGAGCAAACTGGCCACCATGCAATTTACCCAGCATGGCCAAAACCTAATCAGACCTAATGGCACTAGTCTGCTCTTGCATCTGTAAACATTTCAAGTTGACAAGGTTAGCGGTTTTCCTGCAATTTTGATGACAAGAATTTATTTGTAGTCTTGAACTTAGGGAAAATTTAGATAACATTGTTTGTGACCTAATTTGATGACCTTCGACCTTGAAAATTTCACTTTTTCAGATCTCAGTAGGTCTTTTGTAATTAGCTGACCTAAATTTAAATCCAAAATATCAATTTAGAAAATCAAATTTTTGACCTTTTCAAGGCCACTGAAGGTCAACGAAAGGTCAAATCTGAAATCTAAGGTCAGATTTGAACTTCTGAGAACTTGTTGATGTTTTTAAAAAAAAAAAAATTCAAAATGGCCGCCAGATTGTAAAATTCAAAATGGCCGCCAAATTGAAAAATTCAAAATGGCCACCATGTAATTCAGCCAGCATACCCAAAACCTAATCAGATCTTGGCAATAGTCTGTTCTTGCATCTGTAAAAATTTCAAGTTGAACGGCTAAGTGGTTTTCCTGGAATTTTGATGACAAGATTTGTTGAAAAATTCAAAATGGCCACCACGTAGTTTACCCAGCATGCCCTTAACCTAATCAGATCTTGGCACTAGTCTGCTTTTGCATGTGCAAAAATTTCAAGTTGAACAGGTTAGCGGTTTTCTTGGAATTTTGATGACAAGAATTGATTTGAAGTCTCAAACTTTGAGAAACTTGGATAACATCATTTGTGACCTAGTTTAATGACCTTGACTTTCGACCTTGAAAATTTCACTTTTTCAGACCTCAGTAGGTGTTTTGTAATTAAGCTGACCTAAATTTAAATCCAAAATATCAATTTAGAAAATCAACTTTTTTGACCTTTTCAAGGTCACTGAAGGTGAATGAAAGGTCAAATCTGAAATCTAAGGTCAGATTTGAACTTCTGAGAACTTGTAGATGTTTTTAAAAAAAAAATTGGGTCAATTTGGAGCAAGTTGAAAAATTCAAAATGGCCGCTAAATTAAAAAAATTAAAAATGGCCACCATGTAATTTAGCCAGCATACCCAAAACCTAATCAGATCTTGGCAATAGTCTGCTCTTGCATCTGTAAAAATTTCAAATTGAACAGTTAAGTGGTTTTCCTGGAATTTTGATGACAAGATTTGTTGAAAAATTCAAAATGGCCGCCACATAGTTTACCCAGCATGCCCTTAACCTAATCAGATCTTGGTACTAGTCTGCTCTTGCATCTGTAAAAATTTCAAGTTGAACAGGTAAGCAGTTATCCTGGAAATTTGATGACAAGATTTGGTTTATGTCCCGCCCGCACGCCCAAACGCCCGCCAAACGCCCGCCAAACAGCACAAGACGACGACAATATAGCACTTTTTCAAAGTGCGATCAAAACATGATATCATACACCAAATATGCATTTATGTCAAATTATGTGGTTTAAAATACAGAAAAATAGATAACATTCTCCTTAGAATACCAAGTGTAACCCCACTTTACTGCCTTTTGCCCCAGTTTATATCAGTAAAGTGGTTTTCCTGGAATCACAATGACAAGATTTATCCAAAAAACTTCCAAGATGGCCCCCAGAATGCAAGATGGCCCCCAGAATGCAAGATGGTCACCGAAAGGTTAATTAGCTCTAAAACTTCTTACCATGTAATATGTGTGAAAATTTGAAGTAAATCCGTTTGGTTTTCCTGAAATCGTGATGACAAGATTTATCTTTAAACTTCCAAGATGGCTGCCAGAATGCAAGATGGCCACCGAAAAAATAATGAGGTCTAGGACTTTTTACCATGTAATATGTGTGAACATTTGAAGTACATCTGTTATGTGGTTTTTGTGGAATCGCGATGACAATATTTATCTAAAAAAATTCCAAGATGGCCGCCAGAATGCAAGATGGCTGCCGCAAAGTTAATCAGCTCTAGAACTTCTTACCATGTAACATGTGTGAAAATTTGAAGTAAATCCGTCCAGGTTTACCTGGAATCGTGATGACAAGAAAGTGAGACTTCAGAATGCCACCTTGTCTAACCCCGTTTTGGTGCCTTTTGCCCCTGTTTACATCAATAGAAGAGGTGTTTTCTTTAAGAGGGAAGTCTGTTCTTTCAAACGGTACAATCATTTTATGTGGGAAAGTACCGGACAACAAAACCCTATTTCTAGAGCCCTTTTGGAAATCAGATCGGGGACTAATATGTCTCTACACGTTGAAGCATTGCTTTTATGGGTGAAAATATGTTACATTGATTTTCTACATTCCACAGGTAGAATATGCGATAAACACAGATCGCTTTATAAGCATTTGTAAACGGTAGCTTCAGTAAGCTCCAAAGAAATGTCAGGCTTAAAAAATCAATGTACAGATCGACATCTAGCCATCCTAATGTTGTGGAGGACAGAGGATTACTAGCATTTTTTGATATATATTGTATACGTTTTCCAATATCTTTTTGAGTATTTTCTAATTTAACTATATCACCATCCTGATAATTGATAATTGGTGCTGCGTACAGCATACTTGGAATAGAGAATGTCTTATATAGGTTTGAGGCTGATATTGGAGTAAGCCCCCCACAGCGATTACCTATTGCTAGTTGGCAGTAATACTGCCTCAAACCTTTATTGCAACGTTCATCTACATAATTAGTGATACATTTATTTGTAGAAAGAGGTATTCCTAGATGAGTTAGGGACTCTGATCTCGATATTTGTACACCTCCAATTTTTAATCGTTGTGCAGCACCCAGCTCTATTTTTTCATTAAATACCAAGTATGAACATTTTTTAGGATGAATGCTATATCGCCATTTGTAACTATGTCTAGTGAAGGTGTTAAGCAGGGTTTGCATATTTTCAAAAGAATTCGAGATTATACATGTATCATCTGCATAGCTTGGACATACACAATTAATATGGTCTATAGAAGCACCAATATTAAGGTTAGACATTTCAACAATGAGATCTGCCATATATAACTGATAGAAAATCATGGAGAGCACCCCACCTTGATGGACCCCCTGCAGAATAGGGAACAGGTCTGAACACGTACCAGCTACCATTACTGAGCACATATATTTCTTGTACATCTGATACAGTACTCTCCAGATCTTACCAACTACCCCACAATTATATAGTTTAATTAGCAGCCCGTCGATCAACACGGAATCGAAGGCTTTTCTAATGTCCGCTACTGTAACCACAACCATTTTGTTGTGTTCAACACCATGAGCAATAGTCTCTTGTACTAATAATGAAGTGTGAACGGATGAGCACTTATCAGTTGATGCTCCTTGCAGGAGAGGAATTGACCTTAAAATCGGTGTTTTTACATATTTAAGAACAATGTTGTCAAACAGCTTTCTAAACATAGTCATTAGCGTTATACCCCGTGAGTTATCTTTTACCAAGGGGTCTTTCACAGCTTTAACAATTGAAATCATGATGCCTATACTAAAATTCTTTGGAATATACTCTGTTTTGATAATAGAATCATACAATAAAGCAATGCCATGATATAAGATATAACCACCATATTTTAAGTGCTCAGCTGTTATTGAATCATAACCACTGGCTCGCTTACAATGCAGTGCCTTAACTGCACCAATTACGTCATCTGTGGTAATACTCAATTGTTCATCCTCAATATGCATATTAGATATAAGATATTTTATTCTATTTTCCACCTCTAGTTTAAAGGGATTGTAAAAATTTGGAGATTCATTCGGGGTTGCAAGATTTTTAAAGTGATCTTTCCATTGTTCAAGAATACCCACTGGGTCCGTAATTAACTCACCATCATTTGATAGCACTGGACTAGTAGGGGATTTTCTCGATTTCCGTTGCTTATTAACCAAATACCAATAAAAGCGCTGGTCAGCTTGCTCAGATTTATATAGCTTTTCCATTTCCTGCCTTTCATATTCAATTTGAGCTACATGGAAGGCTTTGTTAAAGACCCTTTTAGCATCTAAGTATTGTCTTCTCACAGTATTTGTATTATTGCGCGGCCTTCCATGAGAAACCCATGTGTGCCATTTGGCTTTTTTATCTTTAGCTAAAAGTGTTAAATTCACATTCCAAAAGGGCTTAACATGCCGTTTAAATTTACGTTTTGGAATATGGTATTCCGAGCAGCTGATCAGTGTTTTTGCCAAAGTATCAGTGAAGTGTTCAATGTCCTTCTCACCCAAAGGTCTTGTAGACAGAATTTCTTGAAGTTTTAATAAAATATCATTAGAACAGTGTTCAACTGACTTAGTATACGTATTAGTAATATCAGGTTCAGAAATTTTGTTCCATGCAAAACCCCCTGTCACGTTATCAGTTGAGATTTTTGACGTACATGCATTGACACTCATGGCAGTATATATTGGTAAGTGGTCAGATGAGTTATCTGGCTCATCATGTATACATGTATAAAAGAATGGAATTAGAATTCTGATTGAGATCCGGGGTTTCATTAGAATTTATGAAAATAAGCAAAATGAATGAAAACATCAGACATAATGAATAAGAAAACAGGCAAAATTATTGGAAATTATTATTTCAACATTGAAACAGTTGAATAATAATAATAATTCTCCAAATAAGTTGCGATTTTGCTAAAAACAACTGGTGAAAATCACCTATTGCTTGCTGCTACTGAAATCTTTGAGATTAAAATGGCCAATGAGGATCAAATATAAACTGGATGTGCTTTTGTACATATGATCAGGGATCAACCAACTGAGGCCGATCTATCAAGATTAAAATCTGTAAAAAGGCTAACAGAATACTAATTACATGTATGTGTACACATGAACTTATAAAAAAATTAGATGGTAAATATTGTATTTGCCCCATAACAATAAAATTGCCAAAGTAATATAAAGTATTTGAACTCAAGTTGAATCAAAAGAGTTTCAGATCTTGTCTATTCTGATTTATATTGCCACTATATAAGGCTTGAAAGGGACTCTTGATTTATCATAAGACCAAACATGTTCTACAGTCCAATGGACCGTGTAGGCTGTGGGTCCCACAATGGACTCACTTGTCAATTAATCGTGCTTCACTTAGGCCCATAACCAGGAAGTTTTCAAAAATGTCCAGGGGGGGTTCACATTTGACAATCTTGGCCCAAATATGGCTAAAATCACTTGAGTGGTGCTCAGAATGGTGAAAAACTGCATAATTTTGAAAGAATTTTTGGCCAGGGGGTTCGCCCTGTCTTCACCGTGAATTGTTATTATTTTAGTGTTACTAGCTACCAAAGTATATTCCTTTATATGCCAAACTCTCTCTCCAACTTTTGCAAACACAATAAAACCTGTGGAACACCTTTGGTTCCTCTATTAAGTGTTCTACAGTTGGTCTGGGGCATCAAAAAGTATTCCGCTAATAGAGGTTTTCCATTTTCAGAGGTGTATCACTTCATAGGTTTCACTGTATAATGTTTAACGAAGCTAACAATTCAATTTTGCTTGTTTACTAAAATATCTTTTCTTGTTTACTTGCAGGACTACAGACAGTTAATGTGGACAATTCAGAATAACTCTCCTGTACAAAACAAGAAAAATAAATAAAATAGCAAAAAAAGTTAACACATTATTTTGTGTATTGTGGAGATAGTTGGATTAAATTAGTGAGGATAACAAAACGCCAAAAGGAAAGAACATAATACTAGAATGTTCTATTGAAAAAGGAATCTTAATGCAGATGCAGTCTGATTCTGTCCTTGGTGTTCATTGGGAAACCATTAAAGGAATATTCCTTGCAACCCCATCGCTGCCTTGATGTCACCATGACATGAAATATGCCTGAGTTCCCCCAATGTAATTCCTCCAATTTTCAGCATTAAGTTACAAATATAAATTGATATGAAACAATAAAGTCAAAACATCTACAAAGGTAGCTAGACACTGTGCTATGATTATTCCATCAAACGAAGTTTGTAGTAATAAAGAGATTAGAGAAGCCGCCCATCCATCCATTCCATCAATTCGTCATATTGGTGAATAGATTTGTCTGTTCGTGTTTTTTAGCTATAACTCAGATACCGGTCGACAGATTGGTTCGAGAATGAAATAAAATGTCTTTCCGAACTTTGTTGGAACAAAATAGCATATACAACATTTTCTTAGACCTCTAAATATTATAGTTATACAAAGAAAATTTTGGTTGATTTAACAAAAAATATGCAAAAACTTAAAACAAACCTCCCAAAATAGATAAAAATTAAGATAAACCTTTCATTTCATTAAAGAGATCTGGTCTCCTAAAAACACAATTTGAATAACCCCCAAATTTTTATGGGTTATTTGATGTAAAACAAGTTTGTTTATCAACTTACCAACGCCGAGGCTTCGCCGCTTGAATAAATTCATTAACAGTATCAATTCGATGATTGTTCCTAGCCATGAATTTCCACTTTCATCAGTAGAATTCAACATAAAAGGACAAGGTGCAATTATTGGCAAATATCCCTATGGTCAAAATGAATCATTCGTAGGTGTAACATGAAGAATAAAATGTCATATAATACTTTGGAAAATATTAAAGTGCTCGGACTCACATAAGCTGAGATAGTGATCATTTCGTTCAGTAAGGTTGTATTGACTTACATAGGCTGTGCACCATTGACTTATAACATGAGGATATCAGCAGATCCCAATAGAGGCCATTGGTTTCCATTGATTATCACAGAAATACCAAAAATACACTATGACCTGAATCGATTGCAAACTTAATAATTTCACAATACGACACAAATGGTTTATCTCATCAAATGTGCAAATATGAAGTTTGCAATCGATTCAGGTCATACTTAAAATTAAAAGATTGTACATTTTTTCATCATTTTTTTCCCTACAAAATGGCTATAGAAAAATGCTCCAAAAGCAACTTTTACACTTATCAAATATCATACAAGTTTGTAAAACCAAAGATTATACTATTATATTTCATTATGTAGTAACATATTTGGATAAGATGCAGGGATGCGTAGGATGTAAATGGATTTTGACAGACACAAAAATACTTCCTGGTTTGGAATCTATGCCTCTACACTTCATGATTGAATTATGACCCTAATAAGTGGCCTATACATCAATACAGTGCTGAATATAGGTCAACAAGATACTAGTGTGCATATAAATGTAATAATTGAAGCAGAATACTCATTTTGAAAAATCAGATGAATTATTTTTTTCCCATGGGGAGATCCCAACGGAGGGTGTATAAGGTCCTTTAAAAAGCCTGCTCAAATTTGTTCCAGTCTTATTGGCTTTTTCCTTCAGTTTCAACAGATTGTTTAGGCTCAGAGAAGCCATATTTTTATTACTTATAAGGGGTTAAAATATAGATAAAACCCCAAAAAACATTGTATATTATTTTTGACTTATTGCCTCAATTCTGACAGTTGGTTGTTCGGTTGGTTGTCCTGTTCATATCCTCAATATATTGATGATATTGTGCTTATGATTTGGTCTCGAGAAATATCTAAGGTATATATGAAGTTTTATGAGCAATTATATGGGGACATTACTGATTGTCCAGAATAGAAATCTGGACGACTGGATCTCTTTAACAAGATACTTTTTTAAAATCAACCAAACTCTCCTTTGTACAATTACAATATTGAGAGACCTGAACACGTTGTGTTTATGTCGTTTTGTTCCAATGAGGTTCGAATAGACGTTTCATTTCATTCCGAACATATGGTACCAACAACAAAAGGATATGGCGAAAAGTATATATATATATCAAATTATAATGAAACCATCCAAAAGATGACCATTAAATTGACGATGAGTAAAAGTTTCAGAATGTTTTGATGACTGGTTTAAGAGAAACGCGTGTTTAAAAAGTTCACCATATCGATACCACTCCTTTTCAAGATGACAGCTGAATTTCCAAATGTCCGCAATTTTTCTGAAAAACACAATCGTTGATATCTGACGAAATAGCAGTTGATGGATTTGGTTCAAATTATGTTGATACCTATGAACTAAGAATTTCTGTTCGAGAAGAAAGTCAAGATATGGCTACTTGTCATCGAAATAAATTTTGTTCAGTGGGATTTGGTACTCCGTGGAGTTGCTATTTTTCTAGTTTAAATCAGATATTAATTTTGAATCGACATGCTTTCATGAAAACAGTCATGAATATCATGGGATAAACAGATGACAATGATATCTGTCCATTCAGATCCTCGGGAAATATCATACTTCAACGTGTCGTGGAATAAACATGATAAACCTCAAATTCAATCACCCCCAGTAAATAACCTCTACATATTTGCATCTTCTCCAGGGTTTTGATTTTACCATCGGAGTATCATAAAAAATAATTTGTTTATAACTTTATACTACCAAAATGTCCAAGGGCTCTTAATGTTTTGCATTTCATTTGCTAGATTCGATTCGTTTAAAAACCAATTTTCACAAGTGTAGTTCAACCATTAAACGTGTACCGATTACCTCACTGGTGATCCACTCGATTACGCTGGTGGTTCGTTTTGGTAACAAAATGTCGGAACGTCTAAGGCACGATTTTTCTTTTTTCCTTATTTCACGCGTTGTAGGCAGAATCCCCACGACTTTTTTTCTCACAACGTGCATCAGTATCATATGTTTTAGAAAATGTACATGTTTGCGAAAAAATAGCTCAGAGGACAACAGAATCGTCGATTTACTTCCTCACTTAAGTTACATAAACGGTTTTTCGAAAAACAGTTAAGATCTGCACTTTTAACCCAAACCGTTTATGTAACTTAAGTGAGGAATTAAATCGACGATTCTGTTGTCTTCTGAACTATTTGTTCGCAAATATGTACAATTTCTTAAACATATGGTACTGATATAAAAAATGTCGTGGGAATTCTGCCTACAACGTGTAAAGTAAGGAAACGAGAAAAATCGTACCTTCTGGATGTTCCGACATTTTGTTACCAAAACGAATCGTTTTGGTAACCAGCGTAATCGAGTGGATCACCAGTGATTACGCAGTAAGTCCTGGTTTGCTCGTTGCGTTTCCTAATTTAACAATGGGTTCATTTTAATCCCGTTTTAAACGAGTTTGAAATCTTCAATATGATTTTGACTTCACATTTTAAATACAAAACAACTCCAAGCACTTAAGAAAACAACCATTCGTTTCACTTCATGCCCTCATATCAGGGTCAGTTTGTTACATTTTCCCGAGAATCCAATGGAGCAATCTCGATACGCGCACATTCGAAAGAACATTATCTAAATCGTTCTAGTTTGCTACGTAAACAAAGAAGACGACTTCCACTGGTATGATAAGTCAAGTGAATAATTCAGAATCGGTTTTAAACCTTTTCTGTATAGTTGCCATATCGTAAATTATTTGCAGAAATTTACATCCTGAGACGGAATCGGACTCCTGCTGAATACGCCTCATTGAATACACCTTTTCCTGACCTCACAGGCTTGGTCGATGAATACGTCTTGTCGTCTTCTTATTTTTATGTCACGTAGACCAAGAGTGGAATATGACAGTGATATAATTTTAATAATAAATATTCAGTTGTCTTAGCCATGTTTCATGCAGTTTGTACAAAAACCAACTGCTAATTTCGAACCCTGTGGACGGTGGAGACCTCCTAGGACAATCATATGTATAAATAATGTGAAACCGGTTTTTACCTATTGATCAGCTTAGGAGGCAGAGAGAAGGCAGTTGGACGAACCCTTGAAGACTGAGAAGAGCGACAAATGCTTAAAATGAAGATTACACTCGGAGGACTGGCACTCGTGTGTCTGGTGAACCTCGCATGTTCTGCACCTGTTGATAGCTTTGGGTACGTGTACAACTATATATAGGCGTAGCCATGGGGTGCATAGCATAACTACATTTGATAAGAAATAGAACCATTTGACAGAAGAAAAGAGCATAAATATGTTTTTTATATTTCAAATTTCTATCTTAATTTTGAGGGAATTTGCACCAATCTTTGTAAAATTCAAATGAATAGGGTCCGATGAATCAGTTGTTTTGACAAGTATAAGTTGGAAACTCAAGTCTCTTTCATATTTTGCAGACGATATGTTTTAATCTAGGATGAAGAAATCCTAGGTTTTATAATACCCTTTGCTTTTCCTCTTTTAACACATTGGTTATGTGTATTTTATCAAACAACAATTGTCTTCATGTACTCCGCGAATGCCAAGATGAGATAAAACTAAACATTTATTTTTACTTTCAGAGAGAAGGCGCTGAAGATTTTGGAGGCGCTTGAGACTTTAAAGAGGGGACAAGTAAGTTGATGGACAATTTAACAAGTCCAAAGGCTCTTCGAGAGCATTTCCTAGTTTTAACGTAACATCAAGAGCTATCGCGATAACCTCCCCACTTTCAGGCCCGCAGCCGACTTTTGCCAAATGGGGGTTCACTTTTCAAAAAATTCCAGGGGGAGGGGTTCACCTTTACAAAATGCTTAGAATGGTAAAAAACTACAGAATCTTGCAAGAATTTTTGGCCGACCCCCCTCCCCCGGCTATGGGCCTTACATTTGTCTTTAACTCACCAAATGTTGCCTCGCAAACGACATGTATAAGGGGGTATATTTCTGGTAAACCAGAATATAGTTAGGGCAATTATTGTACTAATTCTAGTTTGAATGACGAACAATTATAAAACAAAAATACAACTATGATTGAACGATTTTTCGGTTTAAAGGTGTTTTATTATCAAAATTCAGTGGCGTTGCCAGGATTCGGTGACCAGGGGTTCTATGTTTTATGTTATCAACAAATCTCCCCTTCATTGGGGTTCCTCACATGAAACCACTTCTGTATTTTTCATACAGGGTGGTCAAAAATGGCACTCGTATTTTCCTAATATCTTTGTCATTTTAAAGAATTACTCCCTGATATTTAATGATTGATCACAATGTTACAGCACTTCAAATAACATGCCCCAGGTTCGGCCATCAGCGTGCTTAAGTAAACCTGCACAGGTTGTCCATGACCCAACTGAAATCCTCAGTAGGTATGGCCTGAATGAAAATTATGATATCCTTTTGGAGGTCTGTAATTTTCCTGAGGTCCTTTCTGTGTACACTACCTTTGGCATATCCCAAAGGTAGAAGTCAGGTAAGAACATTTTGGACGACGGATGCAGGTTTGCCAAAAGCACAATATTGAACTTTGAAGCATGTTGTTTAAAGTGCTGTAAACTATCAACCTGGTCATGAAATATGATTGTAGTCTGGTGGGAGATTGAATGATGATATACACATGTACCAAATATCAGGGAGTATAGCGATGGGTTGCTGTTTTATTTGACCACCCTGTACATACAATTTACATTCCCTCCAAAAGTTTGGCAACCGGAGTATTAAAGCCTCCTTATGTTTGAATTCTTATTACTCCGAGCTTTTCTACGACTTATTACGACCCCGACACTTTAATCAAGCTTTGTTACGCTTTGGTGCCGCTTTACAAGCCGCTTTAAAGCGCCACCAAAGCTTAAGCTTAAGCTACGTTCACACCAACGGCGAATGCCACGCTTTAAATCGGCGAGCAAAGCGCCGTCTTTTTTTGTCATTTTTGTTCATACCAACGGCGCTTTGATGGCGCTTTAAAGCGGCTTGTAAAGCGACACCAAAGCGTAACAAAGCTTGATTAAAGCGTCGGGGTCGTAATAGGTCGTAGAAAAGCTGGGAGTCAAGGGGGATATTCGGCAAGAGCTCCAAAAAATTTTAAACTGTTTAAAAATTTTGGGCGCTCTGTTACGAATTAATTAAAGCGCCGAGAGCGTATCAAAGCTTAACAAACCGTAACAAAGCTCAGAAAAGCTTGACCCAAAGCGTAGGATAGCTCTGATAGGTTCCTCACGCTTTGATCCCGCGTTGGCCAGGCTTTGTTACGCTTGAAATCACGCTTTGATAAGCATTATTACGCTTTGATGCGATTATGATGCTTTAAATCAGGCTCTGATACGATTGCCAAGCTCTGTTGTGCATAGTTACGCTGTGTTAAGCTCTGTCACGCATTGGAAAATGTCGAGATCGCCGATTTCATGCCGCTTTTGATCCAATGACTATATACGAGGGGTGATCAATAAGTAATGGACGCTTTTTTACACAGATACTTTTTATAGACCAATCCCTTTGATTTTCCTACCAGTGATACATCATTCAATTATCTATCAATTCTGAAGATTTGAAGACAAAATATATAATACGTGTTGATATATCCTTATTTCCGTGAAGGAGGTACAGGTACCCCGGGACCGACATTTACGTTACATATTCAGTTTTTAGCCAGTTTGGTAAATTTGGGTTAGATTTGAACTTTTTATATGCAACAAGTGTTGTGTTGTTTGAAATTTTTTGCTGACTGGTAACACATAAACAGAAAGTATTGTGATGTCATAGTGTTGTATGGAAGGGGTTTGCAGGTCAATATTTTTGAGAAAGCATTGTGGAAGAAAGGGGTGGTAAGAGAAGGGAACGCCCTACTCCATATGGAGAACGTGCCTGCCCACAGATCTCAAAATGTTCCGAAAACAATATCCGTGGACCTCAAAATTGCACTCTTGGACAATGCACTATATTGTCCAGATCTGCTCACATGTGACTTGTTTATTTCTATACAACTTATTTCTTTAGAGAAAGGACGCAGGTTTATTGACATTGATTAAATAAAACATGTCGTGCAACTGTATCTTGCTACCATGTCAGAGAATGGATTCAGCCTTGTCTCACAATCGTGAGTTAAGAGGATGAGAAATTGTGTACACGTGGCACTTGATGGAACATATTTATTGGGCCCTGTGGAATGAATGTGGCATGCATACCACACAGTGATGATAAAATATTCAAAATCAACTATAGCATAACAAAATGGGGTAATCCATGACCATAATGGTTTGTTTTGTTCAGCCTGCATTCAACTACATTGCATGTTAAACAAGCTGAAATAGCTTCAGAATATGTGACGTAAATGTCGGTCCCGGGGTACCCGTACCTCCTTCACAGAAATAAGGACATATCAACATGTATTATATATTTTGTCTTCAAATCTTTAGAGTTGATAGATAATTGAATGATGTATCACTTAAAATTTAAACTGTTCGCTAGTTTTTGACATTGATTGATTGAAATTGATAGAAATCCAATAATTGATATGATTTGATTGGTTGCGCATGCATTACACTTGTGCAAGACACATCACTGAAAATAAATAACTGTTAAAACGGGAAGCTGTCATGTTACTGAAACTAACTGAAATAAAATGAACTTTTGGTCGTTGTTGTATGTGTTCTACAATGCTTCTATCTAAAATCCGTCAACATAATTTTTCAACAGACAATGAAACGATAACTGCTAATGAGTTTTCTATTTGGTGGTGGTGTATATTTTACATTTTATACACATGCAAGAAAATTTAACAGTTATTTATTTGAATACTCTTCGGCCAATACGATTGTGGTGATCCAGAATGAAATGAAACATCTTGGTGTTCTTGTACTTTTGCAGACGATGTAGGTGAGGTACATATACACTAGGAATACTCAGAACATTAGTGTAGTAGTGGCAAGATTAATTCACCAAACAAGCTTTATTAGCTAGATAAATATTTAATTGGCGAAAATCCTATGCTCCAAAGAGCACGAAATATTGCAGGCACCAATCTAAGACGTTTTCAGTATGTGATGCGTTCGCAATATTTAGAAACAAACGTGATTTTTAAGGATTTACAGGCTCAATTAAATGTATATTTTAATCATATTAAATAAATAAAATTGAACAATTTCTTCGATACTATTGATTAATACTTAACAGGTAGTGAAATGAGCGATATAAAACACCACAAAATATCCATTAACATAGATAAAATAACGCTGAAAGATGAACTAGATTTGCGATTTGATTTGCGACAGCGTAAACGTCGTCGCAACTTTTTGTTTAGTTGCGATCAGAAAATCGATAACTTTGCGTCAGACTTGCGATGCGATGGAATGATAATAACATATTTGGGAAATAGTTGCGTTGCGATGTCTTGCGATGCGATTCGCATGCGATTTTGCGTTGCGACCAGATGATAATGAGGCCTCAGATCTATCTGAAACGATGAAAACATCAATTTGCTCAAATTGCATGATCCTCGTGTTGTACCTTATCCCGTGCCTTCAACTGTTACGCTTAAGGTGCCATGATACTAAACAGGAAATGACAAAACAGGAAGTGACAAAAAAAATTTGCAATTTTAGACATTTTTTGAACAAAGATAACAGAGTTCTGTTTTGACCTCCAGTCAATTCAACTAGTTCCACATATCATTTACAGGTCCAGGATCAAAATGTTCACGGTCAGAATGACCCTAAACACGATGAAATAAATAACCTTATTAGCCCTCTGAAAATGTGACTGAAAAATAACTTAAAGTAGGAGCTAGGAAAGGTCACTGAACAGAATCTTTTGAATTTTTCAGAAAATGTGCCCAATATATTGCTCTAAATGATACAATCTCATTTGATATCATTCATAGAAAAAGAAAAAAGTGAAAAAACTGATTTGAAAAGCGATCTATTTTCTTTTCTATGACCACCATATTACCGCGGGTCATAATAGAAATCAAGATAAGTAAAAGAGACCGACTTGGGCAAGGATAAGTAAAAGAGACCGACTTGGGCAAGGCTACAAAAGCATGTATTTTTCAGAAAATATAGATGACCATGTATTTTAAAATGTTTACAAAAAACATCTTTTTAGAGATTTTTTGACGAATTAATATTTCCTCATTTTAAACACTCAACAAAGTTGTTGTGCAATTTGGGGTTCCCTAAACAAAATCGACGTTAGATTCATCGCATCCACAATCATTCAAAATCAACATTTTTCTAGCAGATCAAAAATACAATAAATTCCCCTGAATGTTTATCTATTTTGATAGGAAATAGATGCATAATGATGACTAAAAACAACATAATATTTACATGGACATGGTATTTCGTTAGGAGATGTAAAAATATTTGTGCCACGTTTTATGTAGTGTTCAAAGTGGCATTATTATTGTTTGAAGAATTCAGACTGGACTTTATATATGTTTTGAAGGAATCAGGGTTGATTTACTATTTTTATAGCGTTCAGAATGGCTTTATGCTGCTTATGATTTGCAAAATTATTGCATTATACAGAGTGCATTGCTGTATTTTGTAGGATGATGAGTGGCATTACTACGAAGCTATAAATTCAATGGAGAAAGCAGAACAAGACGGCGATTTGACATTTAACGAGGGCAAACTGTTACTGCTAAAATTAGGCAACAAAAACAAAGAAGAGAAGTGGGTGACAGGCTGTTACGACATTCCCGGGTGGAACACTTATATGTGTGGTTGGGTGCCAACAGGTTACTTTAAATTGACACCGGACTCGAATAATGCTTACCCGAAACCAGAACCAGCAATTTATGCTCAACGGAGGTAAACAAACACGAGGCTCTGCAAAGTATAAAGATTTTATTTACAGACGTTTGAATATTTGCTACTACCACCAAGATCTGCACACCCGGCGGCTCCACCCGCACCCACATGCGAGGCTTCGGTGCTCACTGGATCGGCCCTCCTACTCGTCAAAATGAAGTCTTATATGACAAAACCCGCTCTCATTGACTTCAAAGGAGGGGGAGTTGTTTGTAGAATGAATAAGGGGAGTTTTTCAAGCATTTCGCTTCTGTTTTTCATCCAAAAACATCAATACACTTTGAAACATTTTATTGAGTATAAGATTGCACCATATAATCCCCAAAAATATTTCTCATTTTCAAGGATTATCTTTAGCCTAATACACACCTTATTGGGTTGTTTTGCTTTATACCGTAACCCCAAAAGGTGTGTATTAAAGATTTACTTTCCTGTTATCTCAAAATCTGCTCGGAACTGTACTATTGGATTTCTATGGGAAATTCTTCAAAGAGAAAATTCAAGGGATTAAGGAATTAATGATGTTTTTAGATGAAAGACATAAGCGAAATGCATGAAAAACGCCCCTGATTCATTCTACAAACAACCCCCCCCCCACCTTTGAATCGTCAATTTAATTTTGCCTTGACTATTTCGGATCCTAGGTTTTCATCTGTGAATTGTTATTAACTACCCATTGTCCAAGGAGGATTGGCTCCCAGGCTTCCATTACGACATTCAACCTTGAACTTGATCAATATAAACATTGAAAATGTCGTTATTTTCTAATATTATAACTGATTATTATTTCATAATCAGCGATCCAAAAGATCTGTACTAATATCTTGATCACTTCTTGTGTGTGTTTGTTAGTAATTTTTAATTTGGAAATAAGACCAAAATTCGCAACTCAAATTCTGAAGTAAAGGTGGTGGCTGTTTCAATTTGAATTTGGTTTATCGCTACATCTCCAGAAAAGGCAGAATATCGAAATTGAAGTATGGGGGCCAATCTCCATTGCTCCGTGTCGACTGTATCAGTGGCGTAGCCAGGATTTGATGACCGGGGGTTCTATTTTTATGTTATTCACAAATCCCCCCCCCCCCTTCATTAGGGTTCCTTAAAAAATGCAATTTGTACAATTACACTCCCTCCAAAAGTTTGGCAATCCTAATTAACCCATTGGCTTATGTATTATAAGCACCTTTAAGTTTGAAATCTTATTTGTAAAGAAAAAACTATTTTGGAAGGGGAAATATAATTCATTTTAATACCTTCATTAAGTTAAGTAGACAATTGAATTTTATTTAACAAAAATGATGTCTTTATTTACGTTAAGCAAAGTCTGAAGGTAATAGGCTTTATCAAGAAACCTCTCCCATTGAAATAACAAAGGACGTAAAAATGATTTTCAAAAATGACCTTGTAGCTTTGTAACTTTAATGTTCACAAAGTAAAATAAACAGGCAACGTGCAAAAAAAGTCAAACAACTAGGACAAAATAAATCACCTCATGCAATGGCTTATGACTATTTTTCAGGAATTTTGTTGGAAGCCAGTTCGGATCAAATGCAAGGTTATTGAAATTGGCGCAAACACCCTATACTCCGAAAGATCGTTCTTCTACGATAACTTTTCACAACGTTTACACGAAGGCTTTTTAAACTATTCAGGATAGTTGTATTGCTTAAATCTGGGGTAACAAAATTACAAGCAACATGTATAATTACCAATCCATTCCTTACAATATCAAATACAATATCTCCCAAAAGATTCACAAATAATTCATTTCACAGCGTTTTGAATAAAGTTATTATTGATTCAAAGTGCAAAAATGAGTGAAAAATGTTTAAATTCTCCCAAATAATAAGAATGATAACCGTTTTTATAGAAAAATAATACATTTTTGTAAAAATCTTTAGTTTTCCTCGAATAAAGTATGCACTTTTGTGATTTTTAGAAAATAGACATGAAAAGGAACGACATGAGCCAGAAATATTCTAAAATTGAAACAATTTTTTGTTTAGACTGCTCTGATTCTCTCTTTAACATGAAAATGGAGAGCAAGTAAACTGGAACGATAAAAAATTGAATTCTATAGAATCTCTTAGATGAGTGGAGTGTATCTGGAAAAAAATCATTTTTTGCAATGATTGATTTTTCTTTGGAAAAGTGATGGGTAAATAAATACTAAACAAATGAAAGAATGAATAAATTGAACAATATACGATATACGCTTTTAAATAATTCATTTCACAGCGTTTTGAATTATTTAACGCGGGGACTTGCCAGCCTCAGGGACGTCCCAAGAAATATTTTAAATTTTATTGAAATAAAACAAAACAAAGATGTACACATTTGAAAGAACATGTGTTTCATCAATATTACGACTATTCCAGATATTTATTCGTCAATGTTCATCATCGGAGTATGGGACGTCTGAATTTTTCAATAACTTCGTATTGGACCAGAATTGGCTTAAAACAAAATTCCTACAAAGGACTGATTTAGCCATTGCCCAAGATGGGTTATTTTGTCCGAGAAGAAGCAGCTTTTAAGTTAATTGTGCGAAATTATTGTTATTTCTAAATGTAAAATCTCATGCTCTGGGGTCTTCCCAAAATTAAATCTCACCCCGTGCCTAAGGTTGCCAAACGTTTTGAGGGAAGTGTAACTTCACTTTGACATGTTTTTAGCGAAATGAGGCTCTCGTGTTCACCATAACAAAATTATATCTATTCATTTACTGCTCATATATGTAGTTTTCAAATAGCAAAGTGATTTAATGTTTCTGGTTATATGCATATTTCGCAAAATGATATTTTTGGAAATCCTGACCGGGGGTTCGTTCGAACCCACCGAACCCCCGCTGGCTACGGCTATGTGTATAACTATTGAACAAGTATACCAATTATTGATAATATTGGACAATTTAAACATTTGAATAGGTTTTTATTGTAGATTAATGCTTTAACAAACTCAGAATTGCATGCATGACTTTGAAGTTTTTAATAAAAGATAAAACAATGAGACAAGACTTTTTGTTTTTGTGTTTTGATATCAAGACTTAACTAATAATTGTAAAATTTTCTCTTGGCGACCACGTTAAGAAATTGAAAAAGCGTTACATGTATGTCTTTGACATTGAATCCTTTGTACATCAGTGAACATTTAATATGCTTATATAGTTGACCAGTTACCCATGAGTTTAGAAATCTTAAAGGGCGTTGGTGTTTCACACACAGACAAATGCCATCGTTTGAGTAGTTGGCAAATATTACAGGCGATGATACGGTACACACTGCATTCTGAAATCTGAATTACAAAGTTGTGCTTTAATTGCTACTAAAATAACATGCTGTCAATGATACACAGTCTCGCTCTAAATAGTAAAATGAGGGTGGGTCAATAAACGCCACTTTCTTTAAAAACACCATGACTTTTTTATTTTTCAACCTACACAACCAACTTTTGCAGTTATATAGGGCCAGTCTTGGTCGCAATGCTGATATATAGCATTACATTGAAATGTTGGCAAAGTTTCCTTCAACTTGTCTTAATTGCCAGTTTAAGTTAAGCAATATTTGAGATTGGTTGCTTATATACCATCTTATGGAGACCTTTCCATATACTATAATCACTGGGGTTTGTATCAAGACTATTAGCTGGAACACTAGAGTTTAGTTATAAACTACCCTCTGCCTGGTAAAGACCATCTTTGCGCGCTCGGTCTTCACTGCGTTCATCGACCGACGGGAGCCGAGTGAAGGAAGATGATGAACGCAGTGAAGACCGAGCGTGCGATGATGAGAAAAACTAGGGGTGTGTAGGTATTTTCATCTTTGCGCGCTCGGTCTTCACTGCGTTCATTGGCCGACGGGAGCCGAGTGAATTAGGAGTAAAGACTATGCATGTATTACAGTTAAGCAACCCCGTCCCTACGACCAATGCTCGTGACAGCTCGGGTTATAAATCTTCCACACCTACTGCTCTAAACTCCCGGCTAAATTATTCTCAGCAAATCAGCGCAGGCCGTATCAGTTCTGGTAGATTATGCAAATTATGTTAATTTCTCATGGCACACCACATGTTAAAGTGAGACGCTGGTGGCATTGTTTATCCAAGTATAAGTATACAATTCATAATGCATAACTAGATTGCAACTTCAAGTTTCATTTGGTATGCAAATTATGATTTTGCATCAAACTTTAAAAAGGTAGCTTTTTTGGCCCACCCTGTAGATATAACGACTGATCAAAGCTAGTTCACATTTGCTCAGACTATGATATAGAGGTGGAGCATTCCGAAATCTAGAAATACGTGTAACTTGGGGACACGCCTTTACTCCCAAACCCAATACTCCGAAACCAAATACTTCGAAGTTAATATATTGACTTAAAGGCAGGAATTCCTTACCACATGGTAAATTAAACCACAACCCCATTTTGATGCAGCCTATTACATAACTGCTGTAACAGTTTTCATTACATTTTTCAACCCAGATAGGTACTACTATTTAAAGGACGAATGTCTTTAAGACCCTATATTAGCCCCCAAGATATTTAGACGAAATTGTACAGGATATCAAAGAAGGGACTTTGTTTGATAACCAGATCCAAAATCCAAAAATTAGGTCATTCTGACCTTTATATTTCAAAATATAGGCCATTCTATTACATGTATAAAATGACCTTTTGAAGGAAAAGTCACTGTTTTCACATCATTATTGTCACTGTTTCTATTTATTATCAAAATAATCATTATTTACAGTCAATCAAAACTTTTTAATTGATCCTTTTGGAATTATCTTACATAATAGAGACAAAGCATAATGGGCAACATTTGAAAACACATAAAATATAACAAGTCAAAAATGCAAAAAATATTGAATATACTCATTGAGATCAACTGTCTACAAAAATATGTCAGAGAAGAATATTGAGTTTTTTAATTTACATCACAATGAGAAAGAACAAGGGGCAACATTAAAAAACACATGAAGTAATGCATATCAATCAGCTATGTATTGATCTGCTTCCTTGAGATCAATTGCTCATATACAGTTTGTTTTAAAGTGGCAGTAAAATACTGAATTTATTATTTTGCATGACAGTGAGGAAGCACAAAGGGCAACATTTGAAAACACACAAAAGGTTACTCTGGACTTTACATAACTGTTGTACTTCTGTACTGTAGATGAGCACATTCATGTGTTTGTTCATTATAATAGAGACTCTATGAGCTATCATCATCTTCTTCAGATGACAACATTTCAGACATATCTTTTGATTTAAAATGTCAAACTTTGTGCATTTCCTTTGCTTTTATACCCCTTGTGCCCACCACAGCCTAGGAACAAAATAGCACAATCAATGTGACTGTGCACATGAACCTACAGCCCTACTCCCAACTGGGCATGAACAACACAAGACAGTGATTGCATCAATACTATTACATACATCTGTATCTGGGTTGTACTCCACCCATGTATAGTGAGATTTAGAGGACACAAACCTCTTACTGGGCTTTTACACAAATAAAGCATGTTTCTTTTTTTTAACAATGATGGTATATTTCCCATCTACTCGAAGATGGTTGTCTGTGCATCGTTTAGATTGGTTGGCTTGATATACACCAAAAGTGAGTTGACATACATCGTCTTCAGTCAGAATGGGGAAGTCCTCAAAAGAGTCCACTACAATTTAGATGTAACCCTCTGTCTCCATATAGGGGGTTCTGAGTGATTGCAGTTCACTCATACAATTCCTTTTGCTCTGGGGATTTTATTAGCAAATGTCGTTTCCCGCCTACTTATTGTGACTTACAGTATATTTCTTCTGCACAATAAAGTTGAGCTTGATTTCTAAATATGAACATTGGTTTGATCAGCCAGAGAAATATTAAAAAATATTCATTGACAAAAATGACGCCTGTCACATGAAGATTAAATGATTGTACAACAATCATCTCAATTTTGCATGTACATTTATATGAATGTATAGAAAGGAATTACATGTTATTATGTTGTGTAGAGCCATGGTAAAAATATGTGCTTCTCTAGAGGTCATGCTTCAGTGCAAGCATAAATATAAGTTCACGAAATGATAATATGAAATATGAAAATATACTTGAATATATAAAACACAATTGTCACAATCATTCTAAGGATTTTCAAAAGATCCATTTTTGTACAACGCCTGGCCCTTACCTAGATTTTTACATATCTCAAGAAGTACCTTAGAAGTACACTATTCCCTCACTACATATAACTTTCTAGGTAAGAACCAGGCGTTATATGAACAAAGCAAGAGTTTATCATGACCTTCCTCTCTCTAAAAATAAGTAGGTCAACACAATTGCAAACATAACTAATCCCTACTCAATGACCTATATTGAAATATGACTATTTATATGTACAAAATATTAATCCAATGAGTGTATAGAGTGACACAATCAAACAATGGGACATCTGCCAAGTTGGGTTCATACATCCTGGAGACATTTTCTGAGACTGATAAAGAATTCACATTTTCACAGGAAGTGATACATACCTCCCAAATCAACCAAAATATACTTATATCAGTAATGTTGAATGTTTTTTATTGCTTTTTCTTGAAAATATACATATTTATCTACAATTTGATCCTACATATCAAGGATATTAACAACATTGCATTTTTCAAAAAATGTTAAGTGACCCCAGGGGTGTCTATAGCCATTCGTTCTTTAAAATGGCCATCTGATTCAGAATATATTCATGAATAACTTTCTGACAGCTGACTCTTGGCAAAAATACAAGAGATATATGGAAAAACAGGTCTTAGGTGTTAGATTCTGTGGACATTTAAAATTCAAACATGATCATGCTATTACATTATTTTCTAACTGACTCTCTGCTTTTATAGTGGAGCTCTGCCTTTAAAAATCAAACAGGCACATTTGTAGAAAGGAGTGGTATCGATAAGGAGAACTGAATTCAACAATGGTTTTCTCTTAAACCAATCATTGAAAACATTCTGTAAAAACACGGTATTTTATGTAATGTTGACTGACTGACAACAATTTAATGCGAAAAATATTTAGAAATATTTTATATAACTGTTTTTGTTAACATTTATTGTTTTTTTAGTGCAATTGTTTTTGCTCCTTTCTACCAATTCTTGAGAATGAAATAAAATGTCTTTCCGAACCTTTCTGGAACAAAATAGCATATACACCATGGTTTTAGACCTCTCAATATTATAGTTATACAAGGGAATTTTTGGTTGATTTTAAAAAAGTATTCAAAAAATTAAAACGATAAAAATCAAGATAAACCTTTTATTTCATTAACAAGATACTTTTTTAAGATCAACCAGAATTTCATTTGTACAATTACAATATTGAGAGACCTAAACATGTTGTGTTTATGTCGTTTTGTTCCAATGAGGTTCGGAAAGATGTTTCATTTCACTCTGGAAACATGATACCAAGAACAAAACAAGTGTTTGATGTGTTTTCTGAAACAATATATAATGAAAGTATATATGTATATTTCAAATTATGTTGTTACCATTTAAAAGATGCCCATTAAATTGACGATGTGTTAATTTTTTAGATTCTTTTGATGACTGGTTTAAGAGAAACGTGTGTTCAAAAAGTTCTCCATATCGATACCATTCCTCTTCTAATTTTTAATATGTTTAGCTGTTAAGTTGCACAAGAAACTCTCAAAATTCAAAAAATGGTGACTTCCTAAAAATCTCAATAATTAGGGAGATCTCAAGTATGGCTATATTATACAGAGTGGGCCAAAAAAAGTCCAGAGATTTATTTATCCCACTTCAGGAACAATTTTAAAATTAATTTCTGCATATCCTGTAACAATTTTATTGAAATCCATGCATTTTCAAAAAGGTTATATCGAAATAAAAAATATGGACGTTTTTGGCCCACCTTGTACTGCCTGAAGCATTACATTGGTATTTATTTCAGATTTATGAATAATTTGTTGGTTGGGATTTGTAAATAAGAATTTCAGAATTCATTACAGCCTGCAATTTGCATCATCAGCAAATTTGATACAAATCTTCAGTCCTGGAAAATACCTCGGCTTAAAAATAAATTACCCTCCCGTGTGGCATGTGGAAATTAAACAAGGGAGCATTGTCTTAGCATATTTAAAAGCCAGTAATTATAAAAATTCATTTACACTACAGGCCAGGGTGTCCTGGAAGTGCGGGCCTACCTAGGCAGACATATACCAATGTCATAGTACTGTACCATAGCATGTGTCCTATATCATTTTAAAGCTTATCCAAAGTTACATTTGCCAAGTATCATGGTTCAACTCACAACTGTTAAAAATGTTACAGGCATTTCAAAACTGAGTGTTTAGCCAAAAATATAGTTCATTTCAGTCTCCTGGAAACAGCCATGACCTGAATGTGACCGAAAATATGGGTGCTATTGTCGAAGATAGGATGGATATTGAATTCTAAAAAGAGGACGTTGAGGGTTGATACTCCAAGGAAACTCTTCTAAAATGCCTTAAAAGGTTTTATGAGGATTACAAAATGCCAAATCCCCATACACCGTCTATATTTTGGTGAAAAACTGAATTTAATTTTGGCCAAACACTAAATTTTGAAATGCCTGTAACTTTTTCCAATTTAGGATTTGAACCATGATACTTGGCAAATCAATGTAACTTTGAATGAACTTTAAAATGATATATGACACATACATTCGGGACACCCTGTATATGTTTACTTCGTGGTGGATATTTTCAAGCCTTACAAAGATGCCTTGTAAAGAGTTATCAAGTGTCTGAAATTTAGATTATTCTAAACAAATTCAATATTTGTGTTTTGTAAGATCCGAAATAGCTACTTAGCCCCTTTAGATATAACACGTCCCATAACACAACTGTACCGAATGTACTTTACACGCGAAGTGAAGTGGTATATCTCTTTTACGAGTGCGCGTGTTCCTGCTTTATTTGATTGGGTTGGTCTTGAGCGATCAAAGGTCTAATTTGACTAACTGATAATGAACTAGGTGACTTAATGTCAGATCACATGGTTATATAAAAATACGGATATTGTCATATGATCTACTGTTATTTTTTATCTCCCCGATGCATCAACGTAACGCCCTTATCGTGACTCGCCCACTAAAAACTCAGTTTGATGGAATATCATGGTCACCAAAATCATTGTCTTTCTTCTCTCTGAGCCGGCCCTATCAAGCATTCACGACTTTTCTAATGTGATAAAGGAATTAGATTGGAGGTATTCAATGAAGTTTGTTAGTACCTCAGTAAATACGTGATCGTGATTGGTCAAAGAGTGGTCAATAGCTTCGACTATTGACTGCACGACGAGAAATACTATGAGCATAATGGAGCAGAATAGTATTTCATTTGTGTGGTACTACATGTTTATATGTACTTTATTTGTGACTATTGATAATGAATATTATAATCTGTATAGCCATCACAAAAATGTTAATTAACCGAATAACTAATCAGCAGTTCTAAAGGTTTTGGCCTGGCACGTGGTATATACTTGTACATTGTCACAAACATGTACAATAATGTAACACAGTAAAACCTAGATATCCAAACACCCCTAATCCCAACGCCTCTCTATCATGTGAAAACAACCTCAGTCCCAATTCTAACGCGTATTGCTAATATACGAACACTTTTGGCCGGTGCCTGTACTGGCACACGCATGACACAGGTTTGATTGTAGTATGATAATACAATATATGGTTACGTTGCACTAATAATCGTGATATTACTAATACATATTTGATCTACCTTTATAATAAATCATTCACTACTGTATGCAGGTTGGTACGTACTCTAATATTAGGCGTGGTCGTAAATGATTGTTGGAATAACAATGTACGCAACTACTGTAGATAGTCTAACATCAAGTCTAGGAGCCCCTCCTTCTACTAGGTTGAGAGATGTGTAGAAGATGGGGGTGGGGTCGGGGTGGTCTCAAGCAGGGGCGGATCTGGGAACCAACAAGGGGGGCTGAGAAAAAACTTCCGCGCTTGCGCGGAAACAAATTAGTGACAGTTTGAGGCTCATTTTCTTCCAAATTTGGTCTAAAATTAGAAGATAGTAATGACCAAAAAGGCCTTTTTGAGCCAGAATCTAAGGGCCCGATTTTTTTCTGCCTCCCCCCGGATCCGGTCTCAAGGGCTTGCATTGAGACTTCAAGATAACGGATTTTTGTGAAAAATTCTCATATTAAAAGACTTGATATTAAATGTGGCGAATGTCTCTAAAGAGAGAAATTATTTTGGTATTGGTCTCAATATTTTTAATACGATATTCCTCATTAACACGCTATTTTGGCATTTATAGATTATGATTCATATCTGTTTGATTCATAAAATTAGTTAGAAAATATTTTATTTTTCAAACTAAATTACATGTGATATTAAAAAAGTTATTTTATTGGATTTAAGATCGGAATTATACTGACATGTGTGATAATGACACTGCAAATATAACAAAACAAATGTGGGTAGTGCTTGAGTACGTATATCTACTAGTACATATCGCAATATCTCAAAGTCCGAAAAGATTAATAAGTAACCTGTGATTCATATCATATGATGATTGTATATATATTGAACCTGCAATTAAGTTGGATTGTCGAAGATTGGTTCAGAATTTAGGACCACACTTCACATTACTTCAATGGTAACGACAAACAGCTGAAGTGTTAGTACCTAGTTAGGTTTCGCAGGGGTTATATATATTTTAGTTTCGTAAGGTAAATCCAAAACTGATTTTTTAAGTCTGTGGTAGTTTAATATCAGGGCAGTACATCGAAACGTCATTGCAGTTCAGCAGCATCACAACGAGGAAGTGAAAAAGATTAATTACGTATAACTAGGATTATTTCATTAGAGACAAAAATACTATTAAAGTGGATATATGTTATTTATTTATTAAATACCGAAGTTCACATGGTAGTTCAAGACTTCTGACAATTAGTAAACATTTTCATAGAAGAATTAAGCTATTTCTGTGACAAAACACCCGGAAACCTTTAGCATAGGAAGACATCGTAATAGAAGGATCAAAGGAGACGCCTATGCATAAATAGCCTGAAATCCACGAAATTCACAAACAATGGCGAGATCGAGTCAATTCTTACTACTTCTTTGGAAGAATTACCTGCTTCAAAAACGTCGGATATTAGTTACTGTTTTTGAAATAGGAATACCGACATTTTTAACTATAATTCTCATACTCATCCGTCAACGTGTTGTGTCGGAAGATGTTCCAAACCCCACAGAATGGCAAAGTTTTGATGTAGACAAACTTCCCAGTAATCCTTTTCCTTTTGGAAAGTGGCAACTGGGGTTCACCCCCTCGGACCCGGAAGTGCAATCCCTGATGGAAAGAGTGGGAAGCAGACTTAATTGTGATGTACAAGGTAAGCCTTGTTTGTTTTTCCTTTTATTGCTTGGTTATTTGGTTGTTTTTTCCCTTGATTGCTTGGTGATCTTAGACTCTTTCAGTCTTAACAAGTGCACTGTACAGTTTTATTGCATAAATTCATCACAAGATGGTAATTTCAATTTTTAAAATCTTTGAATGGGTGATAATTTGGTTTTCACGGGTTGCAGCTAAAAAGAATTAGGAATATACGATCCCACTCGATTCAAAAGTCATAGTTTCCGTATAGGGGGTGCCACATACGCGGCAGCAAGGGGATTATCAGACTCACAAATAAGGGATTTAGGGAGGTGGAAGTCGGACACTTTCAAACTGTATATACGCTAATAACTAGGTTACACTTTCAAGCAATATTAGATGTAAGCCAGACAGCTCATTTTATGCTGAGGCACCAATCATTGTGATAGTATATTTTATTATCAAACTTCATATATATTGTTAGCCCAGAGACTGTCATACAACAGGACTTTTTATACGTAGTGGGGTTTATTTTGTATTTGAACCACAACTGGTCACTCTATTCTTTATAGAATAAGGATAGTCAAGTATTACTATATTTAGTCATTTCATCAGTCTCAAGAAAATGTTTATGTCAATTTATAAAGTCTTCTGAAAATTAAGATATTTACATGGGATTGACTTGTTGTAGTTGTTATTCTTTACGTACTAATACATTTTAGAAACTCAAATTTTCTTGATTTATTTGTTTTACACTTACTAAGTTGGTGGGGCCACAAAGTAACTGGCGGGTTGGAAAATTGGGATAAGTACAGTTCTTTGTTGTGGCGGGTATTCAGACCCCACCTTTAACCGATTCAGGATATTAGCTGTAATTTTAGGTTTAACACCAGGTAAGGGTGTTTTCACGCTTGAGAGGCTCCCAAGGCTCGCACACGTGTTTAGTATCAAAGCTTAATGCCTGTATTTCGGTTAAATAGAATAACTTAGTTAGTGCATAAAACCACAATTATGAGCAAAATAATTGTATTTATGAACAGCTAAGGGAGTCTCTCTTGTGTGTGTTTCTGGGGAGTTACCTCTTGTGCTTCCACCTTGTTCAGCTTTCCCAAGTTAGGATGACATCATTCTCCTCCAATAAGATTACGAGGTGTTGCATACGTAAGAAGTCACGTGACCAGCTTCAGCCAATCACAGATAGCGTCACCTCAGATTTTCCGCCATTCTTCTGCTTGATCCTGACTGATTTATTAGAAGCAAGTTTTCCATTATTTTCATCGCTTTTCAGCATAAATCATGACAACAGATAAATCACTTTGTTTGTTAAAACAAAAAATACAATCAAATTCTACTTTTCATTCTATGTGTGTTCCAAAAATGTACATGTACTTAAATTGTTTCATCTGTTCTTTCAAACCAATTCCAAAAACGTACTGTATACAGGGTGTCCCGAAAGTATGCCCCCCCCATAGGCAGACATATACCACTGCGTCATAGTATGTGTCATATATCATTTTAAAGCTTATCCAAAGTTACATTGATTCACCAAGTATCATGGTTCAACTCTCAAATGTGAAAAACTAAGAAGCATTTCAAAATTTAGTGTTTGGTCAAAATTAAGTTCAGTTTTACACCAAATCACTAGTCAATGTGTCCTTCTGGGCCATCTTAACAGCAGCAATTATTTTCAGGTCGGATGGATATTGAGTTGGAAAAAGAGAACAGTGAGGGTAGAAACTCTCAGGAAACTCATCTGAAATGCCTTAACAGGTTTTAAGAGGGTTATAAAACTATACACCCCTATTTGAAGGGCTTTTAAGGTCATATCTGAAAATAATTGCTGCTATTAACATGGCCAAGGGGGAACTCATTGACTAGGAACTAGGGGCCCCATACTTTCGGGACACCCTGTATTGTGTCGAGTGCCGATAATGCGTTATTAGCATCAACTGTCTCGACGGGTAATTTGTCCAATTAAAGGTTTTATATGCAGATGCTGTAAACAGTCCCCTCTCAAGTGTGTCTCCTCGTGCTTATTTATGCCCATTGTCCACTCGATCTTGGCATTCCGATAGAACCAATGTTAACACTGATCATGCCAAATAGAAAGCAAAATACGTGTTACACTATAGTGGCTATGCACTCACGTGGTTGTACATGCATTTCTGTTTCTCCATCTCTGATAGGGCACCATTAGATACATTCTTTTTTATCACATTCTCCTTTGTTGAATTAATACCTTTCTAATTTCAGTTCGTAATATAGTATTATTTTGATGCTCACATCCAAAATATCTGAATTCAAAAGGTTGTTTTAGAAATAGAGTTTCGAAGTATTATTTCTTGGACTGACGGTTTACCCATAGAACCCATTCTGTTTATTGAACTGTTATCTCAAGCCCTCCAGCTCTACACGAAGAATACTTCAGATCACATTCAAGTATACTGTTGGTCTGATAACAATTGTTTCAACAAATTCGTTTTATTCAAGCTCAGCAGAACATAAGCCTTTGTGATTTCTGGTCGGTTGCCCGTTGCATTCGTTCGACTTTGCTTCGCTAAGAGATCTATGGTAATTGATAACTAGACTCTGTGCGCAGGGTACTGGTTGGTCATCCTTTCTATGAGGTGTATAGCTACCATCGTGATTAACACGGTGTTAATATATGCATCACCCCCCTTGTCAACAATCCCGACTTCCAATTGATTGACGAGTAAAATTGATTAATTTAAATCAACTTGAATCTTTTCCTCAATTACAATGTATTGGTCATTATTTTGTAACAAGATTGTATCATAAAGCCCACGATTGTACACAGGGTATAATAATATGGGGGAGTGAGGATCCGATGGTAACATTTTGGAGGACTTGTGCACTGTACTTATTACTTACCTCTATACGTGTAGGTTTAACCAATGTTTTATTAAATTCATTTTTAGGGTATGGCACAGAGGAATTGATGGTGAGCCGACTCAACAACATCAGTACCGGGTTGAACTACCTCTCGGGGATCGTATTTTCGTCCGGTGTAGCCTCACTCGGAGATTCAAATTCCATTCGTTATACCATCAGAATGAAGTCATACAGACAAAGCACTGGAACATTGAATCTCGTCACAAATAATTGGTATACGGAATATAATTTCCCAGGGTTCCAGCGTGTCGGACCGAGAGAGCGAGGTAGAACGTATGGGGGATCACCAGGTAAATAGGAATGAAATATCATCTGGATCCAGATGGATAATGTAGATTTAATTGAATGTCGTATTTCCCAAGGAGCTTCAAGAGAAAGCCCAAGGGTTTCCTAAAAAATGTAGTTGAAGAAATGCAAATATTACAAATCTGGCGCATCATTTTCAATAGTTTCGATTCTCAAATTACCACTCGATCCATAATATGTACATGTACATGTATAGCCCTATTAACATTTACACAAATAGCCTTTTCAATGAGCTATTCCCATGATCAGAATTCCCAGGGGATAGGTTGTTCAGAGAAGGAGTAGTCCATTATTATATATAACGCTTCTATATTTTGTATAATATAATACAAACGTGTCCATATACACTATTTTCATTTCCAGGATATATGCGAGAAGGCTTTCTCCCCCTTCAACATGTCATCGATTCGGAATTAATCAGACATAAAAACCCGAACGCCACACTTGAAGAAGATTTGGATATTCAACTAAGACGTTTCCCTTACCCACCATACATAAATGACGCGTTCGTTCTTGTTCTGCAACAGCAGTTCCCGTTTATTATAATGTTGAGCTTTATATTCACCGCCCTTCAAGTTGTCAAGGAGGTCGTCCACGAAAAGGAAAAGAAACTAAAGGTAACCATGGCAGCAAATAATAACATTACCTGTATTGTTTAAGATGGTTATTTGGAAAGAATTATTTGAAAGAAAGCGACATTTTATGCATTTTAGGTTACAAAATATGTACACCCCGCCCATTTTGGCAACCAGGCACATTTTAAAAGCTGTTTATGCTTGAATAGATCGGTAGTTTATACTAAACTTACATTAAACATACTACTTTAACATGAGATACTCATGACCAATGGTGAATCAGGAGTCGCCAATTTTTTGGAAGGGAGTGTACACTGTAATTGTAACCACTTGTACAACATGTCATCAGATTAACTGATTTCTTTTCAAATTTTAGGAATCAATGAAGATGATGGGGCTGAATGGATGGCTGCATTGGGTTGCGTGGTTCACGAAATACCTCATATTCCTTTTGATATCCGTTCTCCTTATGACGTTCTTCTTCTGCATACGTGTGGGCAATGGGGCCGTTGTTGCGAACACCGATCCCTCTCTCCTGTTCGTGTTTCTCTTGTTATACTCGGTGACTACTATCATGTATTGTTTCATGATCAGCACCTTCTTCTCAAAAGGTGAGTGTTCGACTATGTTATCGTTCGGTAATTTCCGGAAAGCTCCGTAATTTCCGATGCTGTGTTCATCTGAAATGCCCACACTATTCATGCAATTAATGCCAAGATAGGACTGACAAAGAATAAATGGTTCAGAAATCCAGTCCCCTTGTTTGATAAAGATAATGTAGATCATGATCAGTTACGTTTTCTTAACTTGCATTATAATTTCAAAAGGCATCATTTTAAGGATTGAACCATATTCTTCCTTCAATTTTTCCTCGATCTGCATGTTAACTTCCACCATTCCCTATTAAAGATTTAGAAAATGTCCTTCATAATGTGAGTGCCCATTTAATAAAAACAGCATCCAAGATTCTAATAATATTTTTTATTGAACTGTATATGTACATGTAACTCTCTCAACACATATACATGTTGTGTCAACATTCTCTCGGCAGCGCTAGGTACAAGAACATATATACATATTATTTGCTTTCACTTCATCGGAACTCATATCAGAATACTCGTGTCAAAATTATTTTCATTTATTTTTGGTGTGTTTTCCAGCAAACTCTGGAGCTGCAGCGGCAGGGATCATCTTCTACTCGACCTATATCCCCTATATGCCCATATCGATGAATTACGACACCCTCAACCTTGCCCAGAAGGTCGGGCCCATGATTTTCCACAACATTGCAATGGCTTACGGTGGGAGAGTCATCGGAATGTATGAGGGCATAGGTAGGTGCTTAATTTTTTCCATTCGCGTTTAGGTTGTGAAAAACATTGCAAACTTAAACTCCCTCTATTTTGATATAAACCCATAACTATAACTGTAGTAGATGCTCAATTTTAATGATGGCGTATGATTTTAATGTCTTATATTTTATTGTGTCTGGTCCCATTTGTTGACCTACAAACAGCGCCCAGATAGGCATTACCCCCAGGTTGAAAATATATAACAATATATGACAAACCGGAAAACATTTATTGGAATGACTCTGGTATTATATTCCTTAGAACAGTGACCTCAATCTGTACTTAATGTGGAGATCTGCAACATTTCACAATGTGATGAGGCAAAAAGAACTTAAAACCCTTTCATGTCATTACTTAATTTTAGGCTCTGGTCTGCAATGGCGTTATTTCTTTACTCCTGTATCAGTAGACGACAGTCTTACGATGGCCCATATTTTCCTAATGTTAATAGTAGACGCTGTATTATACGGTTTAGTCACATGGTACGTGGAGGGTGTGTTCCCCGGGGAATACGGTATACCACAGCCATGGTATTTTCCCTTCACGGTAAGTGAACGTTAATGTTTTGTAACTTTTTAAGGAATTGCTTTTAAATTGTTATCAATTCTCTTTATACAAGTTACTTGCAGTCGGTATTTGCCTGTCCATCTATTAGTTGGTACATCCCTAGTCTATTAAGTTTTAACCCATCTTCTATTTGATAATGTTTTTGACGTTAATAACGTTTGTCTTTTCTCGATTTGAGTATTTATGTGCATTTCATATATTCATTTTTTTCACTTTGATTTTAACCAAAAACCTCTCTTTTATTAAAAAATTAACCATAGATACACTGGCAGCTCCACCATCTGCTAATGTTTCACGTTTTATATATATTGCCTAAGATAACATACAATACAATTCTGGCGGGGGACTTTTGGGCTGTACGACCCCCGCACACCTCTTTACTTTCATCAAAATTAAGTTTAATCCACATTTTCTTGACAAATATGCTTTTTGGAAGTTTTTAGGAGACACATTTTGTCAAAAACGGCATGGTTTGTCAAAATTGGCAGTTTTAAAATCAAATTTAGAATCATTTTAAGTAGCCTCATTTTTAAGAACTACATACCCTATCTGAAAGAGCCCATCCTGGCAAACACCTGCAATGTGCATGTACACAACATTCCAAATTCTACTGCATATTTTATTGTTTTATATAGAGAAGTTATTGGTGCGGGGCCAAGCAGCTGAATGCAGTGGGGGATGATGACGAGGAAATCATGGGTGGAGGATATGGGCAAAACTCGGAGTACTTCGAAAAAGAACCAATGCGTTTGAACCCTGGAATAAAAATACGGAATCTCAGAAAGGTTAGGCACGATGCATTGCGTATATATTGAAAATAAATTTCGTATAGATACATTTAACATCTCTCTACTAGTGTAGCTCAAAGAATTAGTTTGTTAGATCAAAAATAGTAGCATTTTAATTACTATGAAACCTGTGTATTCGAACATTTATCTAATCTTTGCCTCTCAATGTGAACACTTTTTCTCGGTCCCAAATTTGTTTCGTATTGACCTGTACATGTTGAGGAGAATGTATACTTGTTGTGTTACTGTATGTCATTTTTGGATAGTTAAGAACGAATATATTTTACACTCCCCTCCAAAAGTATGGCAACTCCCCATCGAAGCCTGCTAAAGCTTGGGTCGTTCATGTTTGGACTGAATTCATCGCCAAACATAATCAAGCAATCGAACATTGATGATCTAATATACTGCAGATTCTTGCAGATTGGAGGTTAATTATGACTTTGATGATTTTTTGGGGAAATCACACTCTGTACAAACAATCAACACCTAGTCCATCGGAAACCTATTGTTGCTTTAGGAGGGCAATGTAATAAGGGCTACCAATAAATGCTACGTATGTCAATGGAATTTTTGTTGTCTCAAAAACGGGAAGACAAGAAAAACTGAAAATGTTCTTTTTACTTTTGTAGGAGTTTGGGCAGAAAACAGCTGTAGCAGGTATGACCTTGAACATGTATGAAGGTCAGATCACTGCGTTACTCGGGCACAACGGTGCTGGCAAGACGACGACCATGTCTATGTTGACAGGTAAGTTAACCATTTTGATTGATCATTGACCAGCTTTATATCAACTATTTTCACAAACAAAGAAAGTTTATCCATCTTTGGTTGATTTTCCAATACTAGTTATGTCAGCCCATGATATGAGTATGGCTAATATATATTCTGCCGACTAAAAAAGATGGCAAGATTACTTGATGTTTTCGCTTACAACTGCTCTAGCCAACATCTCGAGACATCTTTAATCAAGGCCTGGTATTTTATTTCCTTTCGATCGAACTATATAATAGGGGGCAGCAGATATAACATTGTCAGCAATCAGAGAGGTTTTGGCCATATTTTGTAAGCGTTGTGCTCGTGACAATAAGGAGTTTAAGCTTGCAATGTTTTTCACAACCTAAACGTGAACGGAATATATAAACGATTCATTTGTATGGGCAATTGGTCATACTGTGCGTACAAGTTGGTTGTATAAGTTGTTGGTTGGTTGTATAGGTTGGCGTTTCGATTTTACCAGAACACGGCAATGCCATCCAGGGGCAGGTCGGTGTTATTTGTCAGTACAGCTCTAGAATTCTAAATCATTGTGAACCCGATATCAAACACTTAGTGTGAGAGATGGGCCGCTTAATTTCGTCATTTAGAGGGTTTTGCTAAATAGCTCTATTGTCAATTTCTCTCTGCTTCCAAGTTCTAAACGGATATCGTTTGATGTTTCGGCATTTTCAAAAATGGCCCAAATTCATGAATATCTAATATCTCACCGTGTCTTTCAGCATGAGGAAATTTCGATAATCGCAAATAACCATGAACAATGAATGAATTTTAACCTAGATACTGATGTGAAATTAATCAGGACAATATTCGTTATCTGAGTGGCTGTATCACTTAAACTGAATGTCCATGGGCATTTAGTATGCTATACTATTGATATCACATTCCAAAAAACTATTTATCATCAGATTACCGCACCTGTGTCTACCGGACATGCGTCAATTGCAGCGTACCTTGCACGGAATTACACCCTTACTAGGATAATGCCAGAACTTCCTTTTGGACCAGGATGCACCCGAGAGCGGAAAATGAACACCCATTTGTTTGGTGACAATGCATCATTCATACAATTCAAACAAAAGGTTTCATATTCATAATTTATAACTGTTATGCCCTAAATACCTTGGATAGGTTACACTACAGAGCTGCCTTGTTAGTCTCTGGGGCCATTAAGGGCTCCTCTGAAATCAAAGTCTTAAATTCACTTAACTGGAAGACACTAAGTCAGAGAAGAGAAGAAAAAATGGCAACTTTAATGTATAAGGTATCCAAAAACAAGACTCCTAGTTACGTACAATCTATATACAATGAACTTAAAAATCCAGGTACAGAGCGTGTACTTCGTGCCCAGCACGAATATAATATTCCAGCAAAATCTTCAATGAAATTTACAAACTCTCCTGCCATAGCACCAATAAGAATATGGAAAATGATTTCACCTGAAGTTAAACGCAGCCCCTCAATATCAGCCTTCAAGTCAAGGTATAAGAAAACCAAATATAACCAAAACCCTAGGTCTGTGTTGACAACAAAATTGAACTTAAATCGATCTATTGAAATTAAACTAAACCGTTTAAGAGCAGACCTAGCACTTAAATCAGACTTTTTTAGGCACAACTTCAACAACTATCCAGACCCAAGTTGCCCTTGTGGACATGCCCAGCAAACTAAGTCCCATTTATTACTTTACTGCCCTCTATCAACTGGAACAAGGTCAATCTTTACCCAAAAACTACAAGAGCTGCAAAATTTTAACTTTAGAGAATTTGCCAGTCTAAATAGTGTAGATAAAGTCCACACCATACTTTTTGGTGATCATAAGTTCTCAGATAAATGTAATGCTGATATTATGAACCTTACGGCAAATTTTGTTGATTCTATCATTTAGCATTAGCCTCAACATTTCATCACCATCATCATCACTATTGTTATCATCATCTCAACTGTGGCCACTGAGACTCTTATAAACAATACATTTACAATACATGTCTGAAACCATTTATATCAACTTTATTTTGCTACTTTTATTTAATAGGGAGGCCAACAATGTAATTTTACCTCGGCCTTCCTAGTATGTTAAATATTGTTATATAAAATTATGCAAAGAAATAAAACTTAACCTTAAAAAAAAAAAAATTTATAACTGTTTATTAATAACTGTTTTTGTGGACAGGAAATTATTTAAAATAGCTATTTGTATTTGTATTTATCTTCATTTCACCAAACAAAAGTGCCATCGCAAAACAGCACTTACAGCACTGGCGGATCCAGGGGGGGGGGGGCAAAAATTTTGTAGGGCCTCAATAAGCAATACTTGGCCTTTTTGGGCCTTTTTGGGCCTTTTTGGCCAAATTATCAAAAAGTATTGTACTGTGGCTTCAATGTACATGTAGGAACCATGAAATAAGAAACTAAATTACACTCCCCTCCAAAAGTTTCGTATTCATAGTTTCCAGGCAAAGAACGAGTTTGTTGTTTGTTTTCAATGGGTGATGATAATGGTAATAACTTCATTTCGGGCCAAGATTTCACCACGTTGCCCTTTGAAATGAGGTTATTAGTATTTTGTGAATGGTATTTTCTATATGAGATTAGTATCGGATGGTATTTCCTAAATTTTGTGAACATTCATCATATCAATTTTTAATTAACTTACTTCATTGCATTCATTCAGTTACATATCAGGGAAATGTCATATAAAAGTAGTTTCTGATGGATATTGTCAGGCCAGCTACCAGTCAGTCTAATTTGATGAGTCATCGGCTAATTAGATCGCAGTGGTTTTAACTAATACGTTGGTGATACACCATTCTTCAGAAGTTCGGCAACCAGCAGAAGCACCCTATTGGATCACATGTCAACATTTGTCTATGTGATATATAAACCATGAGTACTGGGTATTGGGTGAAATAATGGCCGAGGGCCGTCGGTCCGTGATCCATTGAAGCTTACACTGTACTATTCAGCTGTAAAGTCTGATTTTTTGTATGGACTATTCGACGATTGATACGTCTTTTGTGCCATATGGAGCTCAGCAAGTGCTTTGTTACGTGCCTTCTTTAAAATAAACAACAGTTCATTCTATTGCATTGTTCTGCTACCTAAGTCAGGTTTAATTGGCAGTCATTTTCCGAACAATCTTTATGAAGGAACAAGATAAAGAATCAAACATTGATAGGGTTTCAATATGTTATCCAATAAAAAAATGTTCGGTTGTCAAACTAATGGAGGGAAGTGTAAAACATGTGCCCTGCGGGGTTGCAATAACGTGTTCATCTATGTTCGATTCCCGGCCGAGCTATCGTATTAATATTACACCCTTTGCATTCGTTTGACTTCGTTTTTACCCCATCGAACGAAGTTCGGAGGGATATAGGGAACGCCTCCGTCCGTCCATCCGTCCGTCCGGGCAATAACTCAAATATCGTTGGCCCGATTTTATTCATAGTTTGTACACATATACCCTATGGGGGTAGAAGTTCTGCTCGAAAGCCGATTTTCAAAATGGCCGCTCATTTAAAAATGGCGGCCATTTTAGTGCCGATTTTACAGTAATTTAGGTGCAATATGTAAAACTGTAATAGCAATATGTTTTAAATGTAAAAAAATTATATAGGACATTAATAAAGCTAGAAATGTACATATTAAAAAAGCACATGGCAGCCATCTTGAAAAATGGCGGCCTTTACTCGTTATTTTACGATTTTTGCTGTAACTCGAAAAGTAGTGGAGCGATTTTGTTCATATTTGGTATGTGAATACTGTAAGCATGGCACACTGTCTAATGACACTTTTGGTAGAAGGCGGCCATTTTGAAAAATGGCGGCCATTTTGAAAAATGGCTGCCATTTTAACTTATTTTACTATAATTCGAAAAGTAGTGGAGCGATTTTGTTCATATTTGGTACGTGAATACGTATAAGCATGGCACACTGTCTAAGGACACTTTTGATAGAAGGCGGCCATTTTAACGTTTTTTACTATAACTCGAAAAGTAGTGGAGCGATTTTGTTCATATTTGGTATGTGAATACTATAAGCATGGCACACTGTCTAATGAGACTTTTGGTAGAAGCGGCCATTTTTCAAAATGGCCACCATTTTAACGTTTTTTACTATAACTCGAAAAGTAGTAGAGCGATTTTGTTCATATTTAGTATGTGAATATTATAAGCATGGCACACTGTCTAATGACACTTTTGGTAGAAGGTGCCCGTTTTGAAAAATGTTCGATGGGATTCGCTACGCTTTGGCGTTGCCGTTGTTCTGGTTAAAAGACGGCTTCGTCTTCGTATAATCTATAACTAGAGTCTGGATGCAGGGTATGTATTTTTGAAAGTAGTAAGCGTACTTGGCTGAGTGGTCCACATCTGAATAAAGGTCTGTGGCATGTGATTATTTTATTTCTATCTTTTGATATACAAAATAACACAATATTCCTCGAGGATAGGTTCCCATCTTGGATTTTCAAGGTATGATGTGTTCATATCGAAAATCAAACTGAGAAACGAGTATGATAGGTTCCTGAGTCTAAATATGTCAAATGAATATGGCGGTAATCAAATTACAATACCAGTTAATAAATTGGAATACACCGAATCCTCAAATGCAGTTACATTTATTACAGTGTAAATATAGATATAGCCGATTAAAGAGCTTCGCCCCCTCTCATCAAATTTGATATATGTACAAATTACTGTTGCGATCTCCTAATGGAATTGCCTGCTTGTAGATCGATTCGGAGAAGTAACTAATCTTGTCTGAACAATAAAAGATCAAATAAATATAAGGTAAAATCATCAAAGATCTCAATAAATCTCATGAAATACCAATATACTTTATGGCGAATTCATATACTATTAATATCATTTCGTATCTATTTTCGTCACGGTTTCGCTTCGCTCAGCTGGAATTTAATCAAATTATGAAAATAACCGTATATCATATCCACCTCGCTGTTTCATTGCCATGGTGATTTATTTATTTGCTTTATCCATGCAGAGCTGAGTTGATGAAGTTGTTTTCGCATCATTGTGTTTCCCATAAGATACCCCGCTAAAAATGTCGTCTGCGCATTCGTAATTTACAAATTTCTTCTAAAATTTTGACTGAACCCTACCATTTTCTTGCACATCTATACAATTTAAAATGTCCCCTACACCCCTGTATATTTCATCTTTCGCTAATTCAACTAATTTCCGCTCTATTTTGAGTTTTAAAACAGAACCCATATGATATTTCCCTCGGGATGTTTCATTCAATTACAATTGAAGGATCGCTAGAGAGCCATCGACACAACTTCATCATGTCAAGATCCATTCTTAATCGATTTGATCATAAATAATACAAAACAAAGAGTATCATATTCGTATTATATTTCTGGTAATAAGATATCAATTTAACAATCGATTTCATAAAGATAGACAAGTCTTGAATACACTATGGGTATATATTAGTCCGGCTTGAGGAGGAATTGGATCCCAGGCTACCAAGTCGATATTCTGCCATATACATGTATGGAGATGTCGTGATTACAAAATTCAAATTCAAATAACCGCCATTTTGTTCACTGCAAAATTCGAATCGCGAGCTTTGGTCTTATTCCGAGCAAAAAATTACAAAACACACAAGTGATCGAGATATTGGTTCGAATCATTTGAACTACGTTCTAATTTCAGAAAATAAGGTCTTTCTGGCATTCGCATTGTTGGAAAATATCGAGTTGCGCCAATCCTCCATGGTTTGAATATCATCGATTATTGAAACTGATCAGATAAACCCTGAACTCGGTGGGCGGAAGATTCCAAAACAATCAAGCTTGACATTCCCAGTCAGAATATCTAAAGTCCTAACAAATGAACCATCTGCTGTTTAACGGTGCCTATGTAGTGATAACAAAATCCCCCTGATAGAAATTTAGCCGGAACATTCTTTTTCATTTTGTCCTGAATTTTGTATAGTTTTACGTACCCAGACTGTTTAATTTATGAGATACAATGCATTATACAAGTCGTTTATTACTCAGCCGTAATGAAAAGTTGTAGAATATGAAATGAAAAGTTAGAATATGCTGTCACAATATATTGTGGTTAGTAGTATGAGGTTCCATGTACCGTAATTCCGCCAAAAGTTATGGCGCCTATATGTACGTCTCGTGACTTTATGAAAACTCATGACTTTGTTCTTAATACTTGGCTAGTTGGGGAACATAGTTGGCTATCATCTTGGTACCAAAATGCAAAATGAATAGAGATTTTTTAACGAAAGAGGCGATGTTTGTCAAGAAAGATCCTACGTGCGTGCGCATCATTTCAGAACTGAGAATATGGTAGCAAACGTAATGCCCGGGACGTAATGTAGAATAAATGGACACTGATATCTTGAATTGTCACAAATCCGACTAACTTGATTAATCAAAACTCGAAGCAAAGTTTGTCACAGGTGACATATGACCATGACACCGATGGTCGGAATTTTTGGGCCACGTGTTCCTTCTTAAGCCTCATATTGTTCCACGTGTTGCCTCATTCTGAAATAGACCGACATGTTTGCGCATGCGCATAACATCAATTAACAAGCTTTAGTGCAAAGGTTCAAGTACTAATTAATTAAACTCTACAATATATGCGGAATTACTCAATTCTGTTCAATCTAAACAAGAATACCTCTCGGTATTAAGTTCTTAACCTACATCAATAGAAGTTACTTAAGTATTAATTCATTCATAACCTTATAATTAACTCTCATACGCGTTCTCCTTGATACATATAACTCATCAACTTGATACAAGTCTTTATAATATACTTCCACGAACGATTAAATAACTTTGTCTTGCTGAACTAATGAATGAATTGTTATTGGCTCTATCACCCAGATTTGCCGCAAAAGGATAAAGCAAGACCAAAATGGGTTTTCGCTGACCTGCATAGTGAATTTCAGCTACTAGCTACATTAGAGGGGATTAAGATCTTTGAGCTTTATTTGTCCTTTTTAGAGGGCATCATTTACTGTTCAAAAGGCGTCATTTATTATTTAGAGGGCATCATTTGCTATTCAGAGGGCAGCATTTACTAGCAGCCTCGATGATTTAGTGTACATCAAATTTAAATGGACAAAATGTGACCGAAATTTTTATTGAAAAGTAATATATTCAGAACAATTTTAGTACAACTATGATAATCATGACATCCAATAGTAACATTATGTCCTATTCTATGTTAGACTTTGCCTCGCCCATCCCTAGACTCTATAGCTAACATTCTTTCGAATTCGTCCAGTTTTTCACAGTTTTGAACAATTTTCAAGTGATTTGGGGCCAAAATGATCAAATGTGAACCCCTTGTAGAGGAACTGAACCCCCTCCCTTGGCAAAAGCTTGCTATGAGCCTGGCTACGCCCCTGCCTGCCTTTCCCAACGTAACGTAAGAGTTCCTAGTGAGCGATTTATGTGATAGAGTTGTGAGTAGTAGTAAATAAGCGTATTCCAAGTCAGACTGGCCTGATCATACCGAGACTTATCTCCGACTATCTCAGAAATAACAAGTCAAAGTTAGTGGAACTAATGTGGAGATCTTCCGTATGGTTTTCCCTTTTGATTAAGTTGAACTTTATTACTACTGGTATCAGTTGCAAATCGATAAGGAGCGTAAATATTTAGTTTCAATGTAAAGTTGCATCAGCTGTAAAGTACTTTCGTACCCTGAGATCCGAGGCTGGTATTTGAATTCGACCCTCTGAAGGTACTAAAAAGATATGTTGTCTTTAGCAGTCTGGAGCCCTAAAAACACATAGCTCGGCACTGTCACGGTAACTGTGAGGTAGTGACGGACGCGTAAGCTACTTGCGTTTATTCATGATCAGTAATAACATTTTGTTGGAGTTTAGATATAAAATGCATGGCTGTTAGCTATTGGCAAAATGAGATGTTAGTTGGTAAGATTTCAAGCTCTTTTTTGTACAATACACATCCTAGGCCCCCTGATTTGATAAGTTTATTTTTATTGAATGGGCTCGAGATTAGCAAAGCTCTCCTTCACAAAGGGTATTCCTTTTATAAAAAGTTCAGTACATAGTTTCAAGAAACTTTGAATAACGCATAACCATTTAGACTTGTGACATTATGATTTGCAATTGTGTTTAGACTATAGGCAGAAATAAAAAAATGAGCCATTGCATTTGTTAACATTTATGGGTGATATGAATCAGGATGGAAAATAATATGTCAGTCTCTGACAGTGAATTTGGACTTCGTTTGACATATTACGATCGATATAAATTTGATTGATTCCATTGTATTGTTCGCATAGTGAATAAAAATCTAAGGATGACAAGCAATGGTTAATCCGATAGACAATCCACAAGCTACATTGTCTCTGTTTACGAATTTTATTAAAATCAGTAACATGCACCAGGTTTTTAATCTGTTGAACCTGAACTTTGGCAATTTGAAAAAGCCTATATACCTATATAGATGCTATCAAACCAATGGTTATTATCCTTTAATTTTGGAAACAACATCTTTGTGGAATGGTTCAGCACACAATGCACTGAGTCCAACGCTTAAATCATTAATTTTAAAGACACAAAAAGTATATGCAATGCCGGCCTTGCATCGTATACGTTTGCCTAGAAGTGCTATACGTAATGTCATCGTACAAAATTTACTGACATAGTCACGAATTATCTGATTGCTCTCTTTTGAGGCTTTAAATCTTGATACTACGTCTAACTCACAATAAAGAAGGAAATTAAGGCCCGGATAACATGCTATGTTGATTATTGCTCAATATTTTGTCTTTGTGGATTACACATGGCTGACGATCATCGATGGTAAAATTACTTGCAAATTAAATGTCGACTTAAAATGAGTTATAATGTCTTATCTTTGTGATATATCGAGTCGCACGTTTTATTTTTTCTGGCTCCGTTGTCAAGAAATGTTTTTGTTGTTATGAAAATAAATCATCGTTGTTATGGTGATCAATCAATATTCTATTTACATTTAGCTCATAAACATCCACAATCTCCCGGCTTTAGATCTAACGAGGGATGAAAAAAGGAATTATCCGAATAAAATGCATCGCTGATCAATCATAACACAGGAATCCGTTTTGTATTTAAGTTAAACCAAAATTAAGCCAAACATTACCATATTATTTGAAGTTTGCTTACATTGATGTTACAAGATCCACGAATATCGATGCAAGTTTGATATATGGAAATAAGCATTAATTCGCACTGAACGAAATCGGAAGTGTTTGCGGCATATTTCCGAACATTGACCTTCCTGGCCAATAACATATCATTCAATGATTGTTGCAATTTTCCACAATGTTTTTTTCATTCTGTTTCTTATATTACTTAATCTTCCCATTTTACCACATTAAAAGTAGACAACGAATAATGCGTAATATGAGTCGAGGTTCTTGAGATTTGGATGAAAAAATGAAGAATAACATTGGCCAGCTTAACACTAACGCTTCTCACATTTAATCATTTATATAAACTGTCTCTTGTCTCGCCTATAATATGATATATAGAACACCCTTTGGCACAGTACCTAATCAGTACACAGTACCTAAACATACAATCATATCCCCAAAATGGAGTTCGTGTTTATTCCCGTTTGTGGTTGTTTGTCGCACCCTTTAACTTTACTTTCAATGGACGAAAAACATGGATACATTTCACATGGCCTTTCAGTTGAAGAAATCCAAGCATTGAATAATGAGACAAAATTGAAAATATTTTTTAATAAATTTTTGTAAGCTTTGATGTGGTTCTTATCAATACATTGGACAATGGACATACTATGAAATTCAAATGTAAGTTTATTTTGCCTAAAAACGTTGAAAATACGCAAAGTGGGCCTTTAAGTTAAAAAATCAAAGAAATCGCGCCATTTTTATCTTTATACGACAGGTGTCTACATTGAATTCAATCGATGGCAAAATTGTAGCCAGAGTATAAGCATGATCGTGTCATCAATCACAAGATGAACTGCATTGCATGCAACTTAACAGTTTCATTACTAATTAATTAAAGTTGTTTACTTAGACCAACGTTGTCATGATAAAATTAAAGTGATTGCTTATTTCTTTGCCACACAAATATACACACTCCCTTTATGATAAGTTTAGCAAGTCACACTCCCGCTAAAATAGCCTGTTAAAACTATTCGTGTTTGAAGCTTCATTTGGCTCCTAAGTTTGTCCAGATTAATGTAATAGCCTACTGGAACGTACATGTACCATGTTCGCAAATTCAATCTATTTGGCGTTCAGGTATAAACCGTATACTGGTCTATCAACCAATAATATGAGAAGGACCATACGAAGCCCCGGATGTAGTTTCGTTTCGTTCAATACACAAACCTGCCCCGGGTAAATAAATCTTTGGTATGACACCGAGTGTTTACCGCTTGGTTCAAAATGGGAATTCCTATTGCCAAACTTTTGGAGGGAGTGTAAGACTTCCAATAACCAGTTTATTACGCTTTCTTTCGTTGCAAAACATAGAACGAATTTTCTATTGCCAAATTCGGACGCAAAATAAATGACTATTTCACATGGCCTAAACTCGCACAACACGGAATGAATTCCAAATGGCCTTAGTTTTCAACCAGGCGTTTCCTCTTTTACTTGACATTTACAATTACACTCTGCTTCCTCAAATAAAAGGCTTATCATGCAGAAATGAAGATTTAAACTAGAAGCTAGTACCGTGGTTTATCATCCTATAAACTTCTGCTTATTATTACAAAACCAACATAGATCTGATATGAGCCTCGCAGTAAATCCTGTACATAAATACAACATAGCATTAATATTGGATAAATACCATCACAAAAATAGACGTGATGAAAAAGAACGTTATGAATCATTTTAATTGGCACTACAATAGGCAGGTATCTGATAATGCAGGGCAGGTTTTTTGTTAATTAATCACATCCACAGCATATATCCAGGTATAATTATGGTCCCTTTGTGTTCTTTGAGTGTACATTACAAGAGTCAATATTGCACCATTGTTTCATGTAAAACGATATCTAATTCTTTTGAGAATAGTCCGGGATTATATATAATTCATTAAGACAAGTATATTATATCCAGTCACGTAATGGTATACATTATACAACGTGTTAAGTATCGGATCAAAACTCTGCTCGTTTATTTAACATCGTGTACGTACATGTACTTGGCCTCTCAAACTTACATATCATTAATAACAAAACTCAGACATATTCTGGAGCTTTTAACTTATGCCGTGCAAAATGCGTCCTCCAAACATCAATCTTTGAAAATTTGAGGAATTTTATACAACGTCTTACCTTCAAAAGTTCAACAAAGATACCCTTTGTAGATGCGTATGAGGTATTTTCAAAACGTTAGTTTCTAGACAAATTTTATATCAAAAATACAAACCTACTTAAATGTAGACTATAGAAATAAATCCTAATTTGTCATATAACCTTAACAAATGAAAATGTGAAAATTATATATAAACAGACGTAACGGGCAATCCGATTCAGGCTACGTTTTATGTAGGTATACGATTACGTTAATGCTTTCATTCACTAATACACGAACAACAGCCAGTATGAGTGTATACATGCAAATAACAAGTAAAAGCATCATTCCTCGAGATCTGAGTTGTCGTCATCAAGATCGAAAATGAAAGTTCTTCCAGTTAGAATGGCTCCTATGTTGAGCATGATTTGAGCAAGTCCAAGGACAACAAGGGCGAGGTTCATGGATTGTTTCGAGTTGTAACCAACCCTAACCGCCTCGTATTCCAACGTGTGCGTTACAGGGTCAGTGTAATTCCTACAAGCAAAGCCTTTTATAACGATATAAGGGTCATTACATTCTATTCCTGTGATAATCTGGATGCGATCTAAAGACATCCCAATACTACTGATCACAACTGCTAATAAGGAGGTTCCTATGGAGATGCAACACATAAAGAAACTAAATTTTTGGAGTTTTAGCATGTTCCGTTGAAGCGCTAATGTAATAGTTGCAACTATGGAAAGATTAATGAGCGCGTTCAGAAAACCATGGCACAACCACCAGAACGCCGACTGTTCGATTCCAGCGACACAGTTTATGACAAAGAACGGCACCCCAGTGAACGTCATCAGTTTTACAATTGTGAAGTAGTTTTGTTTGTTTTGTAAGAGTTCCCTAGTTCCATTTGAAACACGTACTCGTCGGTTTCGCATTGGGGGATACTCTAATGTCATAACTGGGTCTACAAAGTATTGTTGACAGGCAAGTTCTTGAGCCATTAACCTATCATCAAGTTCCATGCGTTTCTTACGTTCGGCTACTGTCCGTTTCTGGTGTTCTTTAGGGTCGCGCGTGATTATTTCATCATCGCATTTTTTAGTTTTTGATTTTGCACCATGTTTTATGGAAGTTGCTTTCTTGGGAAGATCTTTACCATCGTGCCGTGTTTTGCTTTCCCCCTTTTTATTTTCTGAATTATTCTCGACATCAGTGTGTTTTTTAATCTCTGGATTTCTTACGGCTTTCTTTTTATGAGCGTTGTATTCATCCTTTTCTTTCTTCGAGGCCATTTCTGCGGTTTCTTTGACAGCTTCTTTTCTCGCAATAGCGACTTCGCTGTCTGTTCGTTTCAAGGGAGTGTCGTCCATATTACTAGGACAAAGACGAGATAATGGAAAGTATCCTCGATGAAGTCTATACCTAAATTATTAATTATAACATCAGTTCAAATTACCTGTTGTTATTCAAATGTTTCCGTTTTTTTGTAAAACACGCAAATTTATCGTCGTGAATTTTTCTAGTGAATGATCTATCGGGTTTAGTGTCTTATCGTCGTTATAGTAAAGAAATCATATTTTGCATATTTGTTCCAATTCCTTCCCATTAGTGCTAAGTTAATCTCAGAAAGCACCAGAAATAAAATATGTTATCTATTTATTCCTAAATCTTGTCGTTGATCTAATGTTAAGCTATTATCTCCGTGGAGTGCAATTGGATATCGCCTAATTTCCCAATTCTGTCGAAGACATGTTGTTGTCTACTTAGATAATCGCATCAATCCTCAACCTAATTTGACAAACACGTATTATAAAAGCTTTTTAGAGGAGCAACATGAAAGGCGTTATCCTCTGTTATCCCATCTCTCGCAGCGTCTCCTAAATGGTGTTATTAAAAGTCGGGATTAGCGTACTACTACGGTAATTCTGAGTGAGCTGCTTATGTATCGATTCTTCCGCCGGCGTTCCTCATCAAAGCCACCTAGTACATTATAAAGTACGAAACACACCCTTTTCTAATTATCTCATTTGCTTTGATCCCCTCAAGCCACAGGTGAGCAGGACTAATTCGAACAATTATCATAGATTCGTTGATAAAACAGACCTGCTTCTAACTTCAGGATATACATCGATGACGACAATGAAATAAGCTTTGGACGTTTAGTGCACTTCTCAGTGGTTTGATTTCGCACACACAAAAGAGACACTCTTAATAAAAGACAATCATCAATATAGACTTATCCAATCAGAAAAGGTCGATCAAAATCAAGCTACCCAATTAGATTACTAGTCATAAAATAGATTGCATTCATATCTAAACTCCAATGAAACAATATGATAGCTAGTTTTGGGTCATAAAGCGTTAAACGGATTTGGGCCATTAGCATCAAAAGTTTAACACTTCAAATCAGAGTGGAGTGATTATTACTTGCCCTCTTAGCTTAAGGGTAATTTCTAAATGTGTTATGACTTGACATTGATAACTTAATTACTCGACTAAAACTCCGTATGTTTTGACCATGACCTCAGAATGTTTTGACCATAAAATCTTTATGTCTTGACCATTACCTCAGTATGTCTTGACCATGACCTCATTACGTCTTGACCATAACCTCAGCATGTCTTAACCATAGCATCAGTACATGTATTGCCTATAACCTCAGTATGTCTTGACCATAACCTCAATGTGTTTTGACCATAACCTCAATGTGTTTTGACCATAACCTCAGTATGTTTGGATCATAACCTCATTAACATTTTGTCTTGACCATAACCTCAGTGTGTTTTGACCATAACCTCAGTGTGTTTTGACCATAACCTCAGTATGCCCTGACCGTTACCTCAGTATGTTTTGATCATGACCTCAGTTTTCATAACCTCAGTGTGTTTTGACCATATAACCTCTTTACCATCACATAGGCGTGTCTTCACTATTATCCATATGTGCTTGCAATTGTATGTTTTGTTTTTACCTTGTTTTGTTATCCTAATGGGGCACTCAGTCTGACTCGATATTGAAAAAAGTCCACTTTGACCATAATATGGTCAAGAATGATTATGGTCAAGTTATACAAATACGTACTTTTGTACAATGTGTCATTTCTTTGTACCTTATTATATTTCCAAGCTGCCATATGAACGACGTGTCATATTTAATGTGTCTCCGTATTGTGTCCACTTTGAGGTTTCCTTTGTGATTGTGTATTTCCTAGGTGTTGATTTTGTTGCGTTCTTTGTTTAGCAATAATTTATATCGTACGTTTGACGCGTCCCCATATTGATGCGTCAATTGTGTCAATGTTAGCTGTAGCGTAGTCTCTTGAGAATTGCGAACTCAAAAACTTCAATCCGCCTGATGCAAACAAAATCAACGCATACAACAATAAGCAACTCAACTCTCAATTTCCATATTGTATCAGTGAATAAGTAAAAATACTTTCTCTGATATAACGTGTAACTCTGAAAATCCCGATTGTCGTTAGGATCGAGTGGTGGTAAATTATTCCATCGATAGATCCATCATATTTGTCTGCGTAATATTTAGCTTTACGAACTACTTTTAAGTATCCATACTCATATTAGCAAAAACTCCCGCTGGCTTTCTTGCACAGCCATCCATATCGTAAACAACTCCCAAATCAACAGCACCATCTAATCAAGTATTGTACTCCATATCATCTTGCGAAATTGATTAAGTGGTCTTCGTATTCATAGCTCCGTTAACATTTGAACTTATGTCTGAATTAACGATCCGCTCGACTTAATGCGGTATTTCTTGCCGGGACACAGATAAAGTCACAATTTAATAGTTTCTCCAATAGAACTTCAGGGGGTGGCCATTTGATCTTGTTTTCAAGGACAGACTCCCATTTAGCATTAAACGATAAGTCAGTTCCAAACCCCTAATAATTTGGTCATCCGGCAATTTTTGCGAGGCTTAAAGTGAACCAAATGAATATTGTTAACTCAAGCAGGGCCAGCATGGGCCATGATAGAAGGGGAAACGCGATCCATTGGGAGACTATACTTTCTGTTGGGCGTACACTCTCCTCAATAAGTCTGGCAACAGGACGTGCCCTCTGGAATCACTTAATAAAATTTTATAGATTTTGAAAAAATCATCAACGTCAAACACAAGAACATAATTGCGAATCAGACTTTCATCATTAATTGATACAGACACTGAACATTGGGAGGTGAGGATGGAAAGCTAGGTTAAAAAATACATGTATTTGGGGTTTCACCAGGAAAAAGAATCCGATACTAGTCATTTCGGGATAAATATTTCTGACTTGTTGACGGTTAAACATTAGATTTCCTAAGATCAAATGGCCCATACTATACCCCCCGCCTAACGTCAATTTTCCTCGATCGATCTTGATGCGAATTGCTTTTATTTGGACTTTAATTGAAACCATGTATTACGGATCAACTTCGGTTATCATTATTGGTATTTTGTTTCCTAGTTTCTATAGGTAATGAGTTCCCGAATGAATGTTTCTTTTGATAAAGAGAATATTGTCCCCATGGAAAAATTGTCCTAGTTTATAAAGGCCCAAACCGTTCATGACATTTAAGGCGAATGAGTCAATGTTTAAATATATGGAAACCGAAAAATAAAATAAATGAGTATGTACTACAGGGTGTCAAATAAGTCTGTTCTCCCCCTTAACTTTTCTTAATTTATATATCTCAAAAGGTTATTATATATCATCTTAAAGGGAATTCAGTTTGCGTTTGGTTGAATTTCAAATTTTTAGAGCATTTTGAGTGATGTCCATATTTCACATTTTTGATAGTTTGTTTCCCTAAAGCAGCTCAAACAGCCTCAATTCTACGGTGATACGATTCCAAAATGTTCAAAAACAGGGGTGTTGCTCTTTCCAGGCTTCAAAGATCTTTCTTGATACATTTGAGCAATGTTTCATGGCTATGAAGTTTCTCCTGTGGTTGATCTTCGATTAATTTCTTGACCCTGTCCTTCATAATTGCAGTATCAACTTTTCACCGTTCATTCACTATCTTGGTAATTTTACTTGTTTTGACATAATCAAAGGTCAACTACAACCTTACAAAAAACATTATAGCAATTTTATTCGAAAGAGTTCATTATTGATTTTAAGGGTGACCAGCATTTTCCATAAGCTTTAAAATGATATTTTGGAAAGTTGACAACCAAAAATTAAAAGTTGAGTGGAAGAACAGACTTATTTGACACACTGTATTAAGGAAAAGTTGTAATTAGCTAAATCAATGCATAGGTTGACTAAATATAGAGATGTGGCTCGGACACAAATATTTACGCTTGTCCATGCAAATGTTTATTTTCTTGGCATTATTATCGGGTTTCGATGCGTGTGGCCGAGCTGATCGTTAATGAACAGTTTTTTTGGACTTATTTCTATCGAGAGTAGAGATCATTAACAGATCGCACTTCTGTCTATATCACGAATTTTCAGACAATCTGTTTATACTAATGACCATTGCATTATCTTAAAACGCACAACTCTGCGCGCATCACTTTTCAAGACATTCTTTACGCATGCGCAGTGCGTCTACTTGTTGTTTACTCATAACCCTCTTCAGCTAGACCGGCGGGGTCTGATTGCCCAGGGATATAGCTAGTTTATACGGGTGAAGAATCGTCAATTAAATCAATGTAATTCTCACGTACAGGTCATCAGCTTGCCTTCGTTCTAAATTAACTACAGACAAGAGGCGGGAAATTAAGTAAATATGCATTTGTCTCCGATATTGGAAGGTTCGTTCGAAAATTAACATCTCGTTCGGAATCAGCGGCTGGTTATTTGAACGCGAGATTGCATTGCACAGAATTGGTCGAATAGCCGATAGATGTCATTCATTGATTAAACATGACGTCATATTTGAGATCTTAAGATAAATCTGACGTCATGACGTCAGTGCCATAGAAACTGAGATTGTCTTGTTTTATTTTGACGTCATTCCAATGTAATGAACCAGTTATATCACCAAAAGTTAACATATTTTGTTTGAAATTGGCCGAAAAGTTAAAGGTATGAGGATTCAAATCTCAACGGAATCAAACAGATCAACCTTCAAAGTTACAGAAACCTGAGATGACTAAGGCTCCACGTGTATTTTACTACTCCTACCACACCGTTGAAGTTTACTCCTTTCATCATTTTGACGTCATTTTGCATTGACTTCAATGGCGTAATAGGTGATTTTTGTTAATTTATTTCAAAGTTATTTCGCCGAAAATTTGTGACACCTAGATTGTTCAAAGTGGGTTAGATTGATAGGCATTAGTACCTAGTTACAGGAACCTGAGATGACTAAGGTGCCATTTCAAAGTCCCGCGTTCTGTTAACGTTCAAAAGTTTTCAACTGAGGAAATCCCATTGACTTTTAAAAACCGGAAGTCAAGGTTTTGCGCATGCGCATTGTATTTTTGGAAAAATTCTGGGCAATGGCTTGTATACACTTCAAATTGATCATTTGATTCGTCTGATTAAACCCTTTCATGGAAAGAGCATCCAATTTACTCAGAATATATCTTATTATGACAATTTGCAATTGATTGTTTTCTGCAACTGGTGCACACGCGCTTCTCTCCTAGGCCTTAGGCTCAAAGGACATTGACGTTTGGGCTGAGCAGAAATTACGGTCAGCAAGAGTAACAGTCGCTATACTTGAACTCACTTACTGGTCCTACTTGATGTGATTTGATGATATAAATGAAATATCTGCATAAATCAATGGAGGGAATGGTGACTGTTCTTTCAAGTATCCTTCCCCAACCTTTCCTGATTCTAATAAATCATGGAAGGTCATGATGTACTTTCTATCTAACCTAATTTTTGTTGTTTTGATCTGATGATTTCCCCGATCGCTGAAATCGAATGATTTCGATTCCCCTCTGTCAAAATGAATTCCACCCGCCTGTCAAACTAGTAATAAGAATAGGTTTAACCCCCGGCATACTGTATGTAGTAATATGACAACGCATCACTCCAGTTAAATCAATTCAATCAATTTCAAAATAATTTATTTCAGTTTTCATTACAAAAATTACAACATAATACAGGCTATGACACCCCAGGGGGTGTATAACTGCCCATAATTAAATTTACAATAAACATGATAAACTGTGAACATTTAAAGTGGTACATACGAGGGGTGATCAATAAGTAATGGACGCTTTTTTACACGGATGCTTTTTATAGACCAATTCCTTCGATTTTCTTACCAGTGATACATCATTCAATTATCTATCAACTCTGAAGATTTGAAAACAAAACATGTAATACATTTTGATATATCTTTATTTCCGTGAAGGAGGTATAGGTACCCCGGGACCGACATTTCGTCAAACATCCTGAAGCTATTTTAGCTTGTTTAACATGCAACGCAGTTGAATGCAGGCTGAACAAAACAAACCATTATGGTCATGAATTACCCCAATTTGTTATGCCTTAGTTGATTTTGTATATTTTATCATCCCTATGTGGTATTCATGCCACATTCATTCTACATGGCCCTCTACATAGGTTCCATCAAGTGCTACATGTACACAATTCCTCATCCTCTTAACTCAAGATTGTGAGACAAGGCTGAATCCATTCTCTGACATGTTAGCAAGATGCAGTAGCACGGGTTGTTTCATTTCATCAATGTCAATAAACCTGCGTCCCTTCTCTATAGAAATAAGTAGTATAGGAATAAATAAGTCACATGTGGGAAGATCTGGACAATATGGTGCATTGACCAAGGGCTCAATTTTTAGGTTCAAGGATATTGTTTTCTGAACATTTTGAGATCTGTTGGCAGGTGCATTGTACATATGGAGTAGGGTGTTTACTTCTCTCACCAACCCCTTCTTCCACAATGCTTCCTCAAATTGACTTGCAAACCCCGACCATACAACACTCTGATATCACAATACTTACTGTTTGTCAGTTTGTGTGTTACCAGTCAGCAAAATATTTCAAACAACACAACACTTGTTGCATATAAAAAAAGGTTAAATCTAACTATAATTTGTAAAACTGGCTAAAAACTGAATATGTGACGTAAATGTCGGTCCCGGGGTACCTATACCTCCTTCACGGAAATAAGGATATATCAACATGTATTATCTATTTTGTCTTCAAATCTTCAGAATTGATAGATAATTGAATGATGTATCACTGGTAGGAAAATCAGAGGGATTGGTCCATTAAAAGTATCTGTGTAAAAAAGCGTCCATTACTTATTGATCACCCCTCGTAGGTCAATACAATAATAAAATATATTTATGAATACAATATACAAATACGAGACAATAATATGAGACAATAAAGAAATGAAATAAATAAATGACTATTCATAAGCTCATTCGGATAGATTTGCCGTATTGGGTTAGTAATAGTCTTTTATCGAGATACAAAATGTTTATGTATTTGGAGTAAGGATCTCCCATTTTTTTCCTTGAATCACGTCATCTTTAATCAATTGATGAATTTGGCATCGATATCGGTATTTTGCGTTTTGCTTGTTCTCCGTATTTTGAATCAACATTGTCAAATGGCTGGTGTAAGGGAAATTGTTCCTCGAGAATTTATGCCTCTTGCTGACTTTGATTGGAAATAACATAATTGTAAATGTCTAAAATTAACATTTAGGTCACTGTAAAAATGAAGTGGTAAGGGGAAAAATTGCCGGGACGCAAATTACTTTTACACCAGTTAAAATGAAAATATTGTCCCACCGGGAATATTGCTCTAACTTGTATTGTCACCTACCAGTCCTTAACTGCCACTTGAAATAATGCAGCTATTTCAAGAGCAAATAAAGCGAAAACGAATTTTTTATTACGTTTTTCGAAGAAACAGTAGCCGAAATTCTCCTGTTCGAAATAAGAGCCCTGTCTCTACTGAGTCTCTAGCTACTGTACATGCACCAATTGAGAAATAAATTCAGAATATCTTTCAGGTTTTATTCCTTTTTCAATTAAAATAGGTGGAGAAGGTGCAAAAAGTAATCAGAGGTGCAAATTAGCACTCAACTCCGGAGTATCTGCGCCCAGATTAAGTGTCAAAGTTGGTTGATATGCAGAATTATTTTAGTGATGACAAATTCACACCGGAATAGCCTGACAACGGTAAAGTCAGATACCGTTGTCACAAATGGTGGACATAACTGTCGCTTTAACTCTTCAACCACTTGGTCCTCGTTTCATGGGACTTTATCGTCGCTATTTCTGTGCGTGTATTAATCTCTTGTGATAATGTATCATCTGAAATCCCAATTTCGATCAAATTGGGTCGTGAATCGCCACAATATAGCGTCTTCGATATAGTCAATGACAACGGAATCTGAATTTGAGATATTTTACAAGACAACGGCACATGGTAATATACCGCATAAAAGCCTTGTATATTCTTCAAGAGGTGATAGCGCTGTTGAATCTCAATCGATCCGTGACTTGGGAATCTTACGTATAGACTGCGTGTTAATAATCACCAAAACAGAATGTCAAAAGTCAAAATATGTAACAACTCAAAACGCAGCGGGATTGTTAGTCCGTGTTATGCAGCTGGTATAAAGCCATTAAGTCTAGTTCTCTCCTGGTGCAATACTTTAAATCGTTGTATCAGAGATGTAGATTACACCCCTGGGATCGAGTTGCATGCTTGGCTTGAAAACAACCTCCCCCGTGTACAGACTGGATTGTTTTACAAAGATTAAAACGATCGCTGAAGAGAGCAAGGACTGATTATCAATCGTGAACTTTCAGAATGTTTCTACTTGATGGCAATCTGATATGTAAATGAACCAATTATCGATTCAATTTCCAAAATGATCGCGCGCGTTTGTTTAGGAAGTGTTTGACGGCGTGTATCAGTATTTGGTCATACATCGCTAGCCTTCGAAAACATCTTCTGCTTGTTCCTACCCTGTTCAAAAGTTTGATATCGGTTTTTCAAAAAGACATTTTTCATGGGATATCATCCTCCTTTGAACTAGCCGCACAAAAGCGTATTAACTCCATCAAAATTGAGCGACCCAATCAGAATATTAATGGAACAATGTTATGCCTTCACCATTGTTCATGAATAGGATTGGAGAGTCACCAATACAACTACTCTGAGGGAATAATTCGCACCAAAACTGTGGCAAAACGTCTATATCAGACAGAGGTTGGTGATTACTAACTATCGTAACCTCTTGGCCTCAATATAGCCATTTCTCTTAGCCGAGTCATATCTTTTTCTTATGAACAACATATAAAATTCCAAATGTCCCGGATGTTCTTTTGCTGCTATTCAAATCAAGAAACGCACGCAAAGTAACTTCGAGGGATCTCATTAAATGTACATTATTGTTCGTATAATACGTCCCCAGATGATCTTTCCCAAGCGTATCATAAACACTTGTTCGTTTAATGTAGGTGGATATTACATTCATGTTTCTTTACCCCCCGAGCAACATTATTTCATAATTGGGGATCGATTTTTTCTCTTTGCAAAACGCCACAATGTAAAGTAAAGATGATCATGATGTTAATCTACTAACGCCTATCACTTTTTCCTTGGCCTCCCTAGTGTCTGTTGTCAACTAAAAAGTTGTAAATGACAGAAAGGTGTTACTTCTCAAGGGAAAAAGGATGTCGAAGTACTTGTATGGGAATGGATACCCAAGAATGCATTTGCTTGCCTTTGTAGTCCATGATATGACATCCGAATATAAAGGATCCGTAGCACACTATAGCGCAGCAACATTTGAAGCAATATTTAAGAAGGTGCATTGAATACCATTTGCTGAAAAATCTTCCGGATTTCGTGTCGAAAAATGTCTTTCATCATGCATCACAAGGGGTCAAAAAACGTAAATATTTTTAAAAACTTTTCTGCATTTTACAACACAAAGACCGTTATTCTAAGCATACAGACTAAAGATTATCATAATGTAAAAATTTAATATAATTTTACTGTAAATATCGGTGTTTAATTAGTGAAATTACACCAGGGTGCTTTTTAGATTTTGTTTGATTTCTTAAATATGAGCTGAGCAGATTCTACAAAAGTATGTGGAATACTAACTTAGGTTATTAGTGATTGCGATATATTAATTTATTAGCTGACTTAAAAATTTTATTACCAGAATAAGGCCCGTTGCCAGGATTTGCCAAGGGGGGGAGTCACTTTTTGGAAAATTCCATGGGGGTCCACTTTTGACCAAAAATGGCCGAAAATTTCAGCACTTGTCATTCTTATATAAAAGTGTTTTCATTTGTACCATTTATCTCATTGATAGCTGAGGAACAATACAAAACGTCGATGGACTGATTACATAAATTGTTGGTAGTGATACGAAAAATAACCTCAAACGTATAGCTTATGCCTTGGTCACATTTGCTGCAATTAATCGGCCGGCGCCCGGCCGATTGAGTATTTTGTTCAAAATTGAATACATTTCTGAACAAAATACTCAATCGGCCGGGCGCCGCAGTGAAAATCGGAGCAAATGTGACCAAGGCATTAGAAACCTAAATCATATATTTTAAATAATTTTGTATTATTTTCTGTTGCATTGTCCAAATTGTGAAAAAATGGAATTTTAGTTTTTGGTAATTTTTTGATCTCTGCTAATTACAGGCATAATTCAGCCTAAAAGCCAGAAGTATATTAAAAGGTTATAATAAACTAAGTAATTTACACGAACGATTTTAAGACCTGTTTAATTAGGAGTGTTTACGTTCGTTGTTTGCGTTCACACGTAACCCTAATTCAATGCATACATTTCAAACTCGGAATCTATTAACACTATACTTCTACCACATAACCTTGAATAGTATTATTGATATCTATCGCAGGGTGGGATCAAATGACACTAGATAACGTAATAAACACTACAATTATAAATTGTTTGTTGATTTCAACACAATTAGCGTTAGACATAATTATCAAGAAAATATGAACATATGAGATTATCGGAGACAGCAAAGAATCATTCCCAATTGTGTCATTTTTGTGCTCATTTAATGTAAATTAGCATGTAAATAAATAACAAGGATCGAGTGGTTATAAGAACATTAATCTCTTCATTGTAGTAGAAACAAATTCGAATCCATAGGTTAATATTATTATTGCGTGTAATATTGTCTTAATTTCGCTTGAAAGCATTTTCTGTAGATTAATAAGTCATGATATATCAAACTTGGATATTCTACTCCTGATAAATTGCAGTTATATACAAATAAAACCCCATAAAGTCAACCCTAATTTCCTTTGGGTGCCATTTTGTTTGTTATTAGGTCACGTAATAAATTGTTACATCGCCTTAAAAAGTTTGGAAAACCCAGTAGGATTACATGTTAATGCCTCTTGCTCGTAGGTTCGAATTTGATTTTTTTTCAATAATAAGTCGAAAATTGACAAATGATGAAACTTTGACTTAAATGCCTTAATGTTTCACTTGTTTTTCTCAGTAGATAAAGTCTGAAATTGACAACTTTGATGAATCCTTAATATCACTTAGACATAAATATAGTTTAACAATTTGCCATGCTGGAGTGTATTATGCTATAGAAAAGTGCACAACTGCCCTGGGCCAAGTAAACTTGAAATTGCATGACTGATAGAGGGTAATAATAACGGGAATTCTTCATTGTCGGAGAAACGGAAATAATGGTCCCAATGGTATAATTATCCTCCTTCTCTATGTGGCCTTGATTGAATAAATTTACCCGCACTTTAAGATTATTTATCTTAACTAATAACACCTATCCTTCTTTCACCATTGTAAAGGAAATGTCTTTTAATGTCACTTGCAGGTCTGCTTGCTTATACACTCCCCTCCATAAGTTTGACAACCTTTGTTCCCCCTTTGAACTACGTGTTAAAGCCTCTTTACATTTGAATTTTTATTTACTTAACCTACGATGAAAATACTTAATATACTATTGATGGAAACGTAATTTGACTTTATTTCCAATGCCTCCAAATTTTTCTCAAATTTTTTCTCAATTACAATAAGTAGAAAATTGCAATAACAATATTGTACTGTTCTGTGTTGGGCTAAGTGGTTGCATTATATTGTGTTGCCTTGTGCTATTTCCATTTTGTTGTATTGTAATTGTGCTGTAGAAAGTTTTGTAACAATTCAATTAATTTGGAATATTCTATAATCATGTTCGTGGCTTAACCTCAAGGCATGTGATATTTTATTTAGGTTGATATTAATTTGAGGTTATATAATCTTGTAATGAATTTCATCTAAACCAACTTTTATAATTGAAACTAACTGTAACTTTAGATTTGTTGAGATTCTACCGAGCAGTCGTGGCCGAGTGGTTAAGGCGATAGACTAGAAATCTATTGGGGTCTCCCCGCGCAGGTTCGAATCCTGCCGACTGCGTCAATTTTACCCTAGCAGCATTTTTACTGTAACAATATAAATTCAAAGTTTGCAATCTATGTCTCGGCCAATCAGCTTATATTATATCAGTGCATTAATTCAATGTATACGATCAAATTAGCAGACCAATTATTTTACAGTGAATTCATAATAAATGGAGTAGTATCATTATTGGTAAAAGAGTGACGTCATCGCAGTGCGTTAGGGTTTCTTAAGAAACTGGACAATATCATTTTTTTTATAAAGGAGTGATCTTAGAATTGCAAGAACCCTGTATCATTCTTTATTCGATTTAAAAGCACTCATGCATGTACTTACCAAATGAACCTGATACAGGATTCTTTAAATAAATTATAATCCCTCAGATATAATTGTCCTTGAATGTATTCGCATCTGCGTGCCCCTGAATATGTAGAACAAAGCAAAAATCGGTTCGCAAGGCATTTTAGCAAAATAGCAGTTCCCACACCGTGAATCGAACCCGGGCCACGGCGGTGAGGGCGCCGGATCCTAAACATAAGACCATATTGGAGTTGCATAGACCGGGCGATATGACATATCATTTCTTACTGATCAGCCAAACAAACTGATATGAAATATAAGCATTTAGCAAAATAGCAGTTCCCACACCGGGAATCGAACCCGGGCCACGGCGGTGAGGGCGCCGGATCCTAAACATAAGACCATATTGGAGTTGCATAGACCGGGCGATATGACATATCATTTCTTACTGATCAGCCAAACAAACTGATATGAAATATAAGCATTTAGCAAAATAGCAGTTCCCACACCGGGAATCGAACCCGGGCCACGGCGGTGAGAGCGCCGGATACTTACCACTAGACCATATGGGAGTTGGCTATTCCGCGACATATCGCTTATCTATTAAAACAGATCAATCAAAACAAAACCGGAATGAAAGATTAGCATTTTAGCAAAATAGCAGTTCACACACCGGAAATCGAACCAGGTGTAAAAGAAATGATGGTCCCCTGGGGATTATGGTCCCCTTTCTTAAAGGCCCTTACTGGCCCTGATTGTGGATACGATAATAAGGGAAAGAGTTGTATTTAGGTCACCATATAAATCAATGGAAAGTAGGACCATAATTTGATAGGACCTCCTACCCTTTTACACCGGGCCACGGCGGTGAGAGCGACGGATCCTAACCACTAGACCAAATGGGAGTTGGCTATGCCGCGACATACCGCACATCTATTAATACAGATCGTTCAAAACAAAACCGGAATGAAATATTAGCATTTTAGCAAAATAGCAGTTCCCACACCGGGAATCGAACCCGGGCCACGGCGGTGAGAGCGCCGGATCCTAACCACTAGACCATATGGGAGTTGGCTATTATGCGTCATATCGTACATCTTTTAATACAGATCATTAAAAACAAAACCTGAATGAAAGATTAGCATTTTGGCAAAATAACAGTTCCCACACCGGGAATCGAACCCGGGCCACGGCGGTGAGAGCGCCGGATCCTAACCACTAGACCATATGGGAGTTGGCTGCCAACCACCATATGGCATAGTAATTCGAAAAAAGCTCAAATCATCAAGGTGAAAAACTAGCAATTTAGCAAAATAACAGTTTGCACACCGAGAATTGAAGTCAGGCCATGGCTGTGGGGCAACGGATCCCAAACTCTCAACTATTTGGGAATAATGTATACATCAACACTACAACACCATGTCAATTCATTTGGGGCTAAAATGTCAACGTGCTAAATCACTTGTAGTTCGCTAAACTAAAGTATTTAGCAGCCAGTTATGTCCCTATCATTGAATCTGTGCCTGAGGTCTGTCATCAGTATATATTACGACAGACCGAAGGCATATATTCAAAAGGCTGGTTCTTGCAGAATTCAAGAGGCCTGCTCAAGCCACACACAGTTAGTTCTAAACCTAACAAAGAAGTTAGCTAGGGTTTCTGGTAAACGAGAAGAAATCAAACTTAGTATCAACTCAAAATCTCGTTTATCTTGGATCAGACTTCGATCTAAAACGAGGAGTGGTTGTTCCAACAATGAGTAGGAAAGACTTATTAAAACAGCAAATAGGGAATTTCCTGGCCGAACAGAAGTAAGAAGCTATAGTAAGGCAAAGAATTCTAGGTCTTCTTGCTGCCACAGAGAAATCCGTACCTCTGGGACCTCTCTTGATGAGAGAGATGCAACTCAATTTTCAAAACAGATTGGAATCAGTCTCGTCAGGATCAGTCAGTAAAGATTTAATGGTCTCAAAAGACACAACACAAGATCAGAATTTGGACAAGGGAACACCTTAGAGTTGCTAGTTCCCCAGAGAAAACTGTACACAGACAGTTCTTATTATGCATGGGGGGCTCACCTAGAAGGTCAAGAGACACCTGCAGGGATATGGACAAAAAGAGATTTAGATCTCCATAACAATCTTAAAGAATTGATGGCTATTCAAAAGAGTCTGGTGTTTTTCCAGCATCTTTTGATGGCCAAGGTAGTACAAGTAGCATCAGACAGTGTGACAGCTGTAGCCTACTTTAAAAACCAGGGAGGAACCCACTCTTATCAGATGTTCCAAGCTGCAAATAATATTCTAATGTGGGCACATAAACATCAAATTCTTCTAACTGTCAGACATATCCCAGGTCGTCTCAATGTAATTGCAGATTACCTATCGAGACAGCATCAGATACTAGCAGTAATAAAAACAGAATGGTCTCTGAATCATCGTGTCTTACAGGATCTTTGCAAGATCTGGCCTCGACCTCTCATACATCTTTTTGCAATGAGACACAACAACAAGATCCCTTTTGTGGCACGAATCCAAGACCCATTAGCATGGGACGTGGATGCAATGTCCATAAATTGGACAGGCCTGTGGAGCTATGCATTTCAACCAACAGCCTTGTTAACAAGAGTCCTGCAAAAGTTTCATACTCACAAGAAAGTGCAAATGATTCTAATAGCACCTTGTTGGCCCAAGCAAAGTTGGTTTCCAATGTTACTGGATTGTCTGTAAAACGTCCAATGTTTTGGAATTTACCTCACATGATGATTTTCCACCAGAATGGTCAGGCTATTCTGCTTCACGCCTGGAAAATATCCAGCAACATCTCAAAGAGAAAGGTTTTTCGGAACAAATTGCCAAACGTATCTCGAAACCTCAGAGATCCTCTTCAGTTAGACTCTGTATCCAGCAATCTCAGAGAGAAAGGTTTTTCGGAACAAATTGCCAAACGTTTCTCTAAACCTCAGAGATCCCCTTTAGTTAGACTCTATGATTTAAAGTGGACAGGATGGGTTGATTGGTGTAATACAAGGAAAATTAATGAAAATAGCCGACTTCTTCAATTGAATATTTGAGTTCAAGGGTTTTCAACCGACTACCATTGCAGGATATAGAACTGCTATTGCTAATACCTTTAAGCAATTAGCTGGAGTAGACGTTTAGTTCTGATCCTATGTTAAAAAATCTCTTGTCTAATTTCAAACAAGAAAGACAAAGAAATTTGTCAGAGTTTCCTCAGTGAGATTTGAACATGGTTCTTCATGGACTTATGAGACCTCCCTTTGAACTAATTGAATTAGTAGACATCAAATATCAATTTTGTCACTTGGAAGTCACTGTTTTTGTTAACACTTGCTTCTGCTGCCAGGAGAAGTGAGATTCATGCCTTAACTTTTGATAAGGTTTCACTTACTCTAGACTGGCAAAAAGTGCTTTTGGGTTTCAGTAGTGATATTGTTCCAAAGACCTTTCTGAGTACCAAGAATATTAATCTTCTGAAAGATATAGAGATCAGTGCATTGTTAAACTCTGATTGCGCGGATGAACGTCTGCCCCGGGACGTCTGCTCTGTCCTGTCAGGGTTCTGAAAGATTAAATGAGAAGAACCGAATTTATCTGTTTCTCTCAGAAGTTACTTTTCATTGCATACAAGAAGAACTTTCAGAGAGACATCCACGTAAATACTATCAGTTCTTGGCTTAAATAATGTATTGTGAGAGCGCTGAAAGCAGTACCCGAAGACATAGCTAGATAAGGAAAGATCAACATACATCAGTTGAGAGCAGTAGCTACTTCTGTAGGTTTGTTTAAAGACAGGGTTGATCTATTTGCGGTTTGTTGCAAATCTATTCCCGTGGCATTTCCGCTTATACCCATCGCCTTCTTGACTGGGATTCCGCACTAAGTGGCAATATTAAGTAAGTAGTAAGGGTTTGCGTAATAAAATCTAAAAATTTAAAGTAACTTTAGTTTTTATTAGTAAATCATACTTACCTAATATGCCACTATTATAATCCCTCCCTCCTTCTCCGCTTAATCAGCAGTTTTCTATTAAGATGTCAAGCGGAATAATTGACAAGGAGCATTCTGGGATATTACAAGTGTTGGGGGTAACACTGGTCGAAACGCGTACGAAATTCCAGGAAATTTGGCCATAGATAGAGTAGATGGTGAATGTTAGCACTAAGTAATACTAGGTAAGTATGGTTTACTAATAAAAACTAAAATTACTTTAAAGTTAGAGTTTGCACACACTATGTTAGTAAAATCACACTTGTACACATGCATATTTGTAAATGTATTGATATCCTACAGAGAACAAATGCCTATATTGCTCGCACAAACGTTTTTTTGTTCAAAAACCATGATGTGAAGATCACGTACACACCTTGATCTAACATAAATTGGTTTCTAGAGATGTTCGCGATTTTTTTAAAATCTCGTGTGACTTTTGACTTTCTATGGAGGGCAACGTATTGTCGAAACCAGGATGTAAATGTTACGTGACTTCAAATCTCGCACCCTATGTGAGGTGCAAGTTGTTTTTGACAGCCTATGCGAGCGGGAACCATCCTATTACAGTTTCATGAAAGTGAGATCTCATGCTGGAGTAATGTTTACATTGAATGGCAAAATGCTATTCATCTTCAATAATGTTACTATCACATAATTTACAAGTTCGATCTTGCAATGCTATGTTTGACCATCTACCAGTCTCAATTGTTAAGTGAGAGACTACCTGTTCTCAGTTCAGCAAGCATGTTTCTATGATGTCTTGGAATATAATCAGCTACATAAGATTCAGATACAACTCCATATTTAAACATTCTATAAGTTCGAAGCTTATTACCATTTTGCACATTATTTTTATCGTCCCAGATGTTTTTTAAGAAAGGATCTTTTGAATTGAAACTGTTATCTAGACAAACATATTATTATTCCAGAATGTGGACTTGTAAGATGTAGGTACCAAATTAAAATCTAAAGAAGCAATGTGCTAGTATACGTACATTTGATGGGTCCTAATAAAGAAAATATCTGATTAATCGTCGTTCAATGAGCAGTCGTGGCCGAGTGGTTAAGGCGATAGACTAGAAATCTATTGGGGTCTCCCCGCGCAGGTTCGAATCCTGCCGACTGCGGTCTATTTTACATGTTTTTTCGAAATATATGTTCGTCGGCATAAAGCTGAAAACCGTTGTCAGATGAATTTTTGGGGAATGTCAAAGACCATCCTGGGTAGTCAGATTTTTAGAGGGAGAATACATTGATTATGAACGAAGCAGTAAACGATATAAACATACACACTCTACTATACCTAACCCCTAGAAATGCATAAGATACTCTGTTTGTCCAATTGCATTGTTTAGTATATTTTTGAAAGTACCTTATTAACATCTAACTTTAAACCGATAAACCATTAATAAGGAACAGACAAATAAAAAAAATAACATAATTATTACTAATAAGCCAAATGGGTTGCTCATGAACACCAAATGCAAGGTATAGTAGAGTGATACAATACATAGGACTTATTACCAGCATGTGCCTCATAAGTGCTATGATCAATAATGTTTACTCAGTGTTCTAGTGTATCGTATCCATCCTCAGTGGATTTACAACTGATTCCATAATTGCCGACATTGGCTCCATTCGCACAAATTGTGCAGAAGAATTTCTTTCCTATCAGATCCGTAGTCAGGTGCAACCCGACCTCCTTTGTCAAAAATCTTTCTAAATCAGGCAGTTTCACCATTCTGAGCACTTTTCAAGTGATTTTGGCCATTTTTGGGCCAAAGTTGTCAAAAGTGGACCCCCGTGGAATTATTTAAAGGTCCCCCCTATTGCCGAATCCTGGCTACGGGCCTGTCTATGCTATGCAAAATGATGTAATTCTTCTGTAAACCCGACATCCCAACACCATGGCCAGTAATATATATTTGGTTTGTAAAATAATAAAGAAATCCCTTAGGTTCAGCTTGAAATTGGCTTAGTGATCACATTACATTTTTGAAAGGTCGATTAAAAGTTTATGATGTTCTTCCATTTATCATTGAACTGTTTCATAGACCATGAAATTCAAAATAACCTTTGTATCGCTTGGCCTACCGTAGCACATGTAGCCTATTGCCTCTGGCTCTCAATATGAATTCCACAAGTCACCCGATCACGAGGAAATCACGCCACGATCAAAAATATTTTCTCTGCATTCGCAGAAGGAAGAGCCCGAAGATAAAACACTGCTGTGTCATACCGTTATCAAAGTCAACAACCATTGTCAATAAGGTGTTGGTCCGCGGGCTTCATTCCTTCCTGAATATGACAATCTTGATTTAGATCATATACCGGCAACTTGACATTTTTCTGGAGGCCATTTGCTTGTTATTGCATCACAAATCGGCATTCAATAAAAACAAAGTGCGAAAGGATCATGTCAATATTAAAAAGTTGTCCATGACCAAGAGCGCAATACATTAATTTTTTGATGGCCCTCTCCAACCAAAACGTACTTGTTGTTTAATATATTTTCAGCATTGTTTTCGAATTGAGTCCTTTTTAAAGAGGCAATCGATAAACATATTCTCAGATAGCCACTTTTTATACAGTCATGTAAGCCATGTTTATTTGTAGCAACTGAATTCTAATTCATTCAAAACTTCGTAAATGTTAATTTTGGAGTTCAAAATCACAAAAGTTGCGGACCGGTTCCGAAAAGTCAATTTCTATTAGATTGTTCAGCCAAAACGGAACCGAGCACCAAGTTCATAGTACACTGGTATATTAGGACCTGAAAAAAGTTTTAAGCCGATATCGAGTTATCTGCACGAAGGAAGAGTGGAGGTAGAAAAAGTATCAAGGAAGCAAACAACTTCAATTAGTCTGAGATCATAATTTTCGTTTTATTGTTCCCATGCGACCTCTAATGAACATAATATGAATGTAATACTATAATACAACCATCGATCCTGCTCACCAACTTTGGAATTGGTATTCTCACAAAATCAAACCCCTTTCAATTTACACGCAAATGTGGTTTAAGGGGGCACTATCTGTGATTTTGATCAAATTAAGTCACCATTCTTCTAATTCGTTACTTCCGTCATCAAAAGGTTTCTTTCCTGTTATCAAAGCTTCAAAAATCGCACTTGTGAATTCGTTGGTTTTGAAATTGAAAAGGTAAATGTATTGAAAAATTGGAACTCGTGAATTGTGAATGCTATTACCTTGATATATTTCTAAAGAAATAAAGGTTTATTATGTGGATGGAACTTTTAGAGGGCGGTATAATTTTGTGTCGGGATCTATGAACAAAGAGAGAAGGACTGTTTAAATATCACACATAAGAAAATCGTTATCTATTTCTTTGTCATCAGCACCATTTTTGTGACGGTGGTTTGCGACTGGCTTCTGTAACAAATGACAGGTGGTGACATTTTGCGTGGCAATGCATTGTTTTATTATCAGTTACAAACAGCAACAAAACTACATCAATAGCTCGTCCGATAGCCAAAAATTTATTGATAATGTCAACATGTTACGCTCGGGTTTAAAAGAATACTACATATAAAAAATGGGTGAACAGTAATACTGTTGAATAATACCCATACAATACAGTTTGCAGGCCTGCATTCATTCCAAAGTTTTCTTTATCATTTACCTCATTAGCATCCTTGTTTTCTTTATTACTGCTGTATTAAGGATAATCAATCGTTCACTAAAACATTTCCACTCATGTTTGCCCCCAGGTATTTGTCTTCGTCATAATAATCCAAAAATATCCTTTCTCAGTAAAAATATTATAACATCTGTCTTCTTGGCTAGGCTGAGACCGACTCGTTTAGAAGTCCCTGTCGCATTTTGAGAGAACGAACTACGACAATTGTTTTAAGAATAAAAGAACTGATATTCAATGCTAGTCGATGTCAGTTGAGTCTCTTTAAATTGAAAACACGATGTCAGTTTAATTTGCTTCAACCCGTCCTAGCAACGCCATTTACATCAATTACTTTTCGATTCATATAGACGGCAAGTGACATCAACTAGCTTTTTAATATATATGATGATTTCAACTGACGTTCATATGGTCAGCCACTATCACCAATTCCTATGTTCATAGAGAAGGCCACTTTCATCAAGTTATCAGTATCTATGGTCTACCACTGAAATCAATTCATCAATGCATATGGTCCCCTACTGACACTAACTTCTCTTTTCATATGGACTGACACTGAGACCTACTTTTTTCATTTGGACGGACACTTACACCTACTTCTCTTTTCATATGGACGGACACTTACACCTACTTCTCTTTTCATATGGACGAACACTGACACGTACTCTTTTCATATGAACAGACAACTTTTCTTTTCATATGTACTGACACTTACACCTACTTCTCTTTTCATATAGAAGTACATTGACACTAACTTCTCTTTTCATATGGACGGGCAACTTCTCTTTTTAATATAGACTGACACTGCCACCAATATCTCTTTTAATATGAACACACACTGGCACCAACTTAATAATACATTTATTAATGCATCGACCACTGACATCAGCTTCACCATTCGTTTGGTCGACCACTGGCAATAACTTCTCTTTTCATATGGACGGACACTTACAAATTTGGACAGATACTGACACCAATTCACATGGACGGAACATGGATTCACGTGGCTGAGTATAATCAAAGTGTGACCTATTCTTGTAAATTAGTTTCTGTTATCTGGATATGAAAGTCATCCTAAATGTTGAACCTTTCCACCCCTTAACTGGACCTAACTCGCGATCAAGAGATCTTCAAAATTTGAAAATACTACTATGATAAAAACTAATAAAATACCATCTAGATATGATTTTAGTAAATTCCAGCAGCCTGATACAAAATATACCCTCTGGGTTTATTGCGGCCCAATATTATGTTCTACATTATGCACCAATTATAAAATAGATTGAATTGAAGGTTCTGCTGATTCTTGCTGTCTTATCAACATGTGGCCCATTTGCGAATACTTCTAGACCTTGGACCCTCTGATGATACATTTGGGGCACCGGCATGTTACCTTGCGGTGCTTACAACCTGTTTTCATTGTGTCAACATTCGAAAGGGTTTCCCTGGGATTTCATTTAAAATATTCTGTGTGTCTACTTTCTGATGGTAACAAAGGTTTTTGTTTAATTATGTGCCTTTCTTGGGATTCTTCAAGAAATACTTTCTGTGTGTCTACCTCAAGAGGATTCCAAAGGTTTTTATTATGTGCCTTTTTCGAGATTCTTCCAGAAATACTTTCTGTGTGTCTACCTCAAGAGGATTCCAAAGGTTTTTATTATGTGCCTCTTTCAAGATTCTTCCAGAAATATTTTCTGTGTTTCTACCTCAAGAGAATTCCAAAGTTTTTTTTATGTGCCTTTCTTGAGATTCTTTCAGAAATATTCCGCGTGTCTAGCCTATCTCGTGATGATTGCAAATCTATAATGTGCAAATGATAATTTGCCTCTCTTAAGATTCTTCCAGAAATATTTTGTGTGTCAACCTCAAAGTAATTCCCAAAAATTGTTTATAATTTGCCTTTCTTGAAATTTTTCCAGAAATATTCTGTGTGACGACCTCATAATGATTCCAAAGAATTTTTTCTAATGTCCTTTCTTAAGATTCTTCCAGAAATATTCTGTGTCTCTACCTAAAGATGATTTCAAAGGTTTTTATAATGTGCCTTTGTGAGATTCTTCCAGAAATATTCCGTGTCTCTAATATTGAATGATTCAAGAGGTTTTTAGTTTTAGTTTACTTTCCTTGAAAATCTTTGAAAATTTTCTGTATGTGACTATTAGGGTGCTTCCATAGGGATTTGTTCTATGTACATTCGGGATCTTCCAGCTGTTTTCAGTGTGCTACCTTGGAGTGGCTCCCGGAGTATCAATCAATCTATTCTTGCCAAATAAATGTTTATATCCAGCTGCCGTTGCAAAACCAGCGAGGGAAACCTGCAAGACGCTAATAATCAAAAGACCCATGTTAAGACCTTGTTTATAGTTGTAACCTCCTAGATAGGCGTGGTATGTTGTATGATTTGTCTCAATATCTCGGAACGCCTCACATGTGAATTCATAGCGGAGAATATAAGGGTCGTTACATGGTTTATTATACACATGCAGGACTCGATCCAAGTACATTCCATATGCGGATATCCCCATCACGGCGAAACAGACCGCGATTGAGATGCACTCCATAACAAACGTTGCATGGTACATCATTTTTCGTGTTCGCACCTGGTTTTTATGGCGTTGAAACGCTTTCTTTGCAAGAAATCCAGTCAAAAAATGAATTACTCCGCCCCAAATACCGTGTAAAACTTGCCATAATGCAGGCTTTGTGAATATTACGACCACGTGGACTATAAACAAACTGAAACAGCCCCGTCCTAAGAGTTGACTTAAGCGGATGAACCTTCTGTCATATTTATCCGCGAAATAAACAAGTTCTCTACCATCTGAGCTGATTTCCGTGTCCTTCTCAAGATAACTAGAACTTGATCTGTCTGTTTTTGCACCAGCCTCGTCTTCTATCACGGATAGGTAATTGTTATTATATTCAGCAGGATTGTCTTGTGTTGTGTCATGACCTGGTTTTTCATGTTCAGTATGATCATCTTCGCTCACAATCTGAACATGTAAATTTGTCTTTGGTCTTGCCCCGCCAATAGGTGGCAGAATGGAAAGTGGATTCCTTTGCTGCGCATGCGTATATAGCATAAAATGGTTGTTTTCTAAGGGCCCCTGGACGAAATCATTCGGATTGTCCTCGACATTTAATTGAGTTGTTGTGGATTCCGCATCTTTGTAAACCGGCGGAGTTGGGGACGGGAGATGTAAAGGTATACTTTTTAGATTTTGTGTTCCAATATGAATACCTCCATATTTCACAGATGTGTCAGGTTTATCTTTGTTTGAGGCGACATCTATTGGCGGCAATCTTGGACTTCTTTGACCAAAATGTGAATATGGAATAGACGAGGTTGTTTCATCTGGATTATCAACGTGATCTCCAAAAATTGGATTACGAAAATAAACTTGAGCAGTTTCCTCTCCATGACCAGCATCGGCGTTGTTATCATGTTCATTTAGTGGATTCTTGTCCGAGTCATCGACTCTGTATCTCCGGGCAGGGTTTTCTATGTTGAAATGTTTACAGGAACGACCGGCCATGTCGTACTTTCTCCTCATTAATATTTTGAATCAGAACTTAACTAGGCTTTTTCATCGTTGTGCTAGCTAGTGTTTCCTCATCTATATTTGTACGTTTATGTCACGTTTATCATAATTACCATAAGTTCCTTTGTACGTTGAGATCATTATCAGTTATACAGATACATGTTTGTTTCAGTTACACATCAGGGAATGACAATACAAATATGCGGCTTCGATGTAAGTTTTCATCGTTCTCTTTGTTGAATTCATCAAACGTAGACTTTGTCCGATTCATGGCTCTGGATTATACGTGGCACCATCCATTGACTATTTGGTCTTTATAAAGACGCCATCGTTGTTGTCAACCCATGCCATTGATTCTTCCGTTGTTATTGAAAGGCCGTATACATTTTGTTCCTCCGTCTCTTCTGAATGCTAAGTGCGTTCTACAACGACGTCATTAAACTGTGTTCCAAGCGTTACATTTACCTAGCGAGGGATGTGATCGTGTTCTGGAACTTCAGACTTCTGTTTATCAAAGTATATATTTCAAGCAGGTCCTTTGTTGGAATATATTTACATGCAGACATTGATTTACCGTTTACCTTTAGGGGGATCGATACAACATCATGGTTATGGGGAATTTATTGAGCTTGCCTTCCGAGGTTGGATTATATACGGGTCAATATTTTCTCGAATAATACACCGTTAGACTTTATCATTGTGGTTGTTTCATGGTATAAATGATTGCTTCATGGTATAAATGATTGCAAAAGAATGAATCAACAAGGTGTAAAGTAAACAGGCATTGGGTCAAGACTTTTAGTGCTCTTAGAAAAATTGTCTCTTGTTTGAGGAATGAAGTATAGAAGGTCTTCACAGTTTTGCAAGGGTATTTAATCGATCGGTGATCGTGTCATCAATTACACTTTAAAGTCCCTAGTTACATGCTGTAGGTCTCTGTCTATCAAGGGATATATTTTATGATTAATTATGAACTCTTTCTCATAGTTTGGTCCGATTTATTTAATATATATTTAAGTGTAATGCAATGGATCATATTTTGTACCACTCCGATCAGACTTAGGTAAACCACATTTCGATTATATTTGTTTGTCATAATAACAATAACATTGATTTACTTCATCATGGGTTACAGCATTTCTGGCAAAACAAAGTTTATTACCATTGGCATATCGCGAATATAATGTGTAGCAAATTGACCCGGGGAGGTGCTCTCGCGAAAAATGTGTGTAGCAGATATTTAGTGTTTTACAGTATGTATGACAAGTTACTTTCAATAATGGACCAGTCATAATGTCTGTTACAGTTATAGCATGCTTATTATAAACAGAACTGATTGTATCAAATACCTCTATCTATTCTTTGATTTGCAGTATACAGGGTGTCCCGAAAGTATGGGGCCCCTCCTAGCCAGACACATTCCAATGTCCTCATAGTATGTGTCATATATCATTTTAAAGCTTATCCAAAGTTACATTGATTTGCCAAGTATCGTGGTTTAACTCCCAAATGGGAAAAAGTTACAGTCATTCTAAAAGTTAGTGTTTTGTCAAATTAAAGTTCAATTTTACACCACACTTCTAGTCAATGAGTCCCCCTTTGGTCATGTTAACAGTAGCAATTATTTTCAGATATGACCTTAAAAGCCCTTCAAATAGGGGTGTGGAATTTTATAACCCTCTTAAACCTGTTAAGGCACTTTAGAAGAGTTTCCTTAGAGTTTCTACCCTCACCGTTCTCTTTTTCCAACTCAATATCCATCCGACCCGAAAAGAATTACTGCTGTTAAGATGGCCCGGAAGGACACATTGACTTGTGATTTGGTGTAAAATTGAACTTAATTTTGACCAAACACTAAATTTTAAAATGCCTGTAATTTGTTCACATTTGAGAGTTGAACCATGATACTTGGTGAATCAATGTAACTTTGGATAAGCTTAAACATGATATATGACACATACTATGACGACACTGGTATATGTCTGCCTAGGGGGGGCCCATACTTTCGGGACACCCTGTATATGTCATTAGAATTTATTCTGACCATTGCCAAAATCCCCAATCGCTGCGCAATGTAAGTATTTTAACATTGTAAAAAAATCTTCGATCAGTCATCAAATTTGATCGTAAATCGTAGAATCTCTTATCTTTATTTCGAAGTAAAATCCGTTTGTAACTGAACATTTAAAAACATCAAACAATCGATTCTGACAAAAATGGGAAGTGAAAAACGTTGTTCATTCCGAAGACGTTTGGATTATTGTTTGAAGCGAGATAACCCTTTACAGTAGTTCGGAAACCATCCATGGGGTCATAGAAGAGTTGATCCATGTTTCGGATTTCTCACCGATGCAAGAGCAGACTAGGGTTAACCCCTTGTTAGGCTTAGGGCATACTGGATAATTGAACATTACAGGGCGTCCATTGATTTTTATATAGCGCAGTTCCTTGCCACCGTGACTCTTGTTTTGTATTAATGTCATAGTCTGTATTTGACATTTTGCTTAGTCACGATTTGTCTGATAGATTATAGAGAGGTAATCAGTTAGATTTGATAGTTTTTCATTTTGACATTTTCATCGTAATTAATAATGCATTATTAAGTATAAAATACGAGATTATTCCACTTATGTTCAAAGTACCTATTTCAGATATCGTTTATTGAAAACGTTGAGGGCAACCATGTGGATTCTCACCCCCCCCCAAAAAAAATCCAACAGTTAACTAATTTATTACCGTTCTTAATATTGTCATAAATTCAACGTTATAACAAAGGGATCTTAAACCGGCTGCTGGTATATTAATAAAATAAAAATAAAAAAAACAAATATTCAAGTATCAATCCATACAAAAATTTGTCAATTTTTCCCTCTAACCACCAGTACCCCTTTAACAGTAAAGTAGAGATTAATACGTATTTATTTCCAATGTCTGGATCAGAACAAATTATATTATGTGATGGTGATATTGTCAGTTGATCTGATGACCATACTCCCTTCAGAAAGACTATTCTCTATTTGATCAAATACCAATTTATATGAATACGAATGCTGTGTATTATGTCAGATACGTAGCCAGTTGCCCATAAATATATATGGTTATAGTTTTCACATAAAGATTGACAATGTGGTCTCTTTCAATGAAGATTTTCTGATTTTGCCTTTCCCAGATACTAATTGCCCTCAGTATCAAATGAAATCTTTGGAAATATATACGGTAAATGGCGTATTTTGGAAACTAATTAAAGATTCCTAGATATTTTAGACCTTTAATTTAAAACACTAACCGAAGATTTTAAAACAATCAGTTTTGCACACTTTCATACAACTGGACCTTTTCGAGTTGTTATTGTTCAGAAACTGCACTATGCTTTTCCAGATACAAGCGGTGTATTAGTCTTTCTATCGAACTGATGTTTTACTGCTAAAACCAGAATGTAATTACCAATATGTATAAGGTCGACACTTACCTCTGTTTTATCGCACAATCATACCTATGACATTATGTAATAACATTAAGTGGCATTTGGGAACTACAAATAAGAACATTACTTTTCGTAATGTAATTTCCTACTTATAATTCAAAGAAATTGGATCATTAGAAGAGAAATACTAACAATAAATTCTACTTATAGATATATAATCTAAGACGCTGTTGACTTTATCTAGATTTACTGCTGATGAAAAACCAATGTCATTTATGGGGTCGTTACATTACTCCCGTCTATACAAACAGTTTGTCCTCGTTCTGTGAATCAATCCATTCCCAAATGAACATGAGCTCATATATATCAATTTGATTGATGTGGATTCTCAATTTATACATGTGATATTCGTATGTTTTACGCCTCTCTATTAAAGTACCAAAGTGTTCCCCTTTAGTAGAAATATGGAATTTGTAGCAATTTGCTAAGTGTATTAATTCGGCACACAGAGGCAAAACGCTTATAAAGTAGAGGTTATGGATATATTTGCGTTTTTATCCAATATTTTTGATTTAGCATATTCTATAGTGAACCCGAGTGGTTTCTATATCGAATTAGGAATATGGGCAAAATGATCAACTTGGGGTCACAAATAGAAACTACATAAATTTAAGAAATCCCCAAGTGCAATGGTCTCATAATATATGACGTCATTATGTTCATAAGTTCAACAACACCCTTTAGCCAGGAAACCATGTGCTCTATATATTATATTGTATTGTGTATTTATTTACCTCTAATCACTAGAGAGTTACAATAAATAAAAAATAAATCTAAAAGCATCAAAAGACCTCTCATGATATATGTGATGGTTAAATTTATTAAAAATTCTGGGTATATATTTTCAGGTTTTATTCCTCCAACGTCAGGAACTGCTTTCGTTAACGGGTTCGACATTCGCAAAGACATCAGTCGTGTCAGAAGCAGCCTCGGTCTGTGCCCGCAACACGATGTTCTATTCGATCTCCTCACGGTCGAGGAGCATTTAACGTTCTTTGCTAAGGTTAGTAGTATAAGACGACCCTTAACCACTTGACTGCCCAGAGCGACAGAAATCACAGATCAGAATTGTTCAACAAAACTGCTCTAACTTTGGCAATATCTATCCAATCTGCCCATTGTGCCCACATTAGGTTTTAAAATATGCGTGACAGATCTACAGTATTACTAATTTAACCAAACTGAACCTCCCAGTGTAGTAAAATGGCAAAAACTAAACTTGTTCTGGTTTTCGAGGGATTATAGCACCTTTCATAAGTAAAGAAAGAGAAAGTCCTTCCTGTATTGTGTGTTTTGAATTTTTTTGTTTCTCAATTACAATATATAAATTCAAAATGGATTACTAAATTATTCTGCTAAATCGTCAAAAATAATCAGGCCGCATATAAGGTCAATAATAAAGGAATATTTTATTGCTACACTTTTGGAGGTGAGTTTATGTTTCTATCTTCGTTCACCCAGCTCTCGTCGTCTGAACACACTAAAGACCGAGCTCACGAAGATGTTCATGTACAGCTACAACCGAGCGTTTATCACGTTGTGTCTTGTAATTGTGACAGTAATAAGTTCATATCATCTAATACACTACGTTCAAGTTCAGTCCATAATTATGATCTAGAAGCATACTTACAAATTGGAAAACGATATAAGTAATACCTCATTTATTGGCTTCGCTAGCGTTGAAGTGCATATCAGATCGGGAATCATCTTCAAAACTGTTTGAGTGAAGGTCAACCGCAACGATGAATTTCCCGGTTCTATGCCAAAGGGGCTTTAATAGCAGACAAAATTATTTTATTTTCATCTTGTAAGAATTTCAGTCGCACTCTTGGGTGCTATCTTGTGATCAGATTGCCGGACGGGCGTACAGGCGGATGGGCGCGCAGGAGGTTGGGTGGGCGTCCAGGTAAATTTTGTCTACAGGTTTCCAGCCAAATAGTTTCAGGCATCTGGGGTGTTACTACCTGGAAAAATTTAGAACCGATTTTTTGGGCATTCTGGGTAAATGTTAAGGCAGCCATTTTGAATTTTCCAACCTAAACCTTGTCTGTCGAGGCTTGTCTACAGGTTTCCAGCCAAACCGTTTTAGGGATTCAACTGATATTTTCAAGGATATTTCTACGTATGAACGTTGAGAACTGATTAGCTTTTGGGCATTCTGGGTAAAATTTTAAGGTGGCCATTTTGGATTCTATCCTAAATCTTGTCTGTCGAGGTTTGTTTACATGTTTCCAGCCAAACCGTTTTATGGATTCATCTAAAACCCCAAATCCCTGGTTCAGGAGACTGATTCCTTATCCATTAACGGTGAAAGATTTTAAAACAAACGTCAAAGTAAACCTCTGCTAAGACTCAACCAAAAATCCCCGGTTCAGGAGATCGATTCCCCATCCATTAGGCCACAAGGGCTTCCATAAAAGACGAAAAATATTCAATTTTTCATCAAAATAATTTTGTGGTTTTTATAACAAATAAACAGTGAGAGATTTTAAAATATAAGTCAATGATCACCCCTGCTGGGACTCGAACCCAGAATCCCCGGTTTAGGAGACCGATGCCTTATCCATTAGGCCACAGGGGCTTCCATAAAGGACAAAATTATTCAATTTTGTGTTTTTGAAAACAAAGAAACAGTGAAAGATTTGGAAACAAACGTCAAAGTACACCCCTGGTAAGACTCAACCAAAACTCCCCGGTTCAGGAGACCGATTTCCCATCCATTGTGCCACAAGGGCTTCCATAAAAGACGGAAAATATTCAATTATTTTATCAAAAGAATTTTGTGGTTTTTATAACAAAGAAACAGTGACAGATTTTAAAATACAAGTCAATGATCACCCCTGCTGGGACTCGAACCCAGAATCCCCGGTTTAGGAGACCGATGCCTTATCCATTAGGCCACAGGGGCTTCCATAAAGGATGATAATTATTCAATTTTTTTGAAAGAGTTTTGTGGTTTTGAAAACAAAGAAACAGTGAAAGATTTGGAAACAAACGTCAAAGTACACCCCTGCTAAGACTCAACCAAAAATCCCCGGTTCAGTAGACCGATTCCCCATCCATTAGGCCACAAGGGCTTCCATAAAAGACGAAAATTAATCAATTTTTTATCAAAATAATTTTGTGGTTTTCATAACAAAGAAACAGTGACAGATTTTAAAATATAAGACAATGATCACCCCTGCTGGGACTCGAACCCAGAATCCCCGGTTTAGGAGACCGATGCCTTATCCATTAGGCCACAGGGGCTTCCATAAAGGATGATAATTATTCAATTTTTTCTAAGAATTGTGTGGTTTTGAAAACAAAGAAACTGCTAAGACTCAAGCAAAAGTCCTCGGTTTAGGAGACCGATGCCTTATCCATTAGGCCAGAGGGGCTTCCTTAAAGGACGAAAATTCTTCTATTTTTATATCAAAATAATTTTTTTTGTTTTTAAAACAAAGAAAAAGTGATAGATTTAGAATATAAGTCAAAGAACACCCCTGCTGGGATCATTGGAGCTTCCATATCGGCAAATAATTTATTTATTTTCATTTTTCAAAAAGTGAGGCATTTAAAAAAATATGTCCTCCATCAAAATTATTGTATATAAATTGAGTAAAGGTTAGTCATTTTCGTGCCCCCTTTTCAGCTGAAAGGTTACCCCTCTGAAAAGGTCCAAGGTGAAATAGACTACATCCTTAAATGTGTTGGCCTCGAACCCAAACGTCACGCGCAGACGAGGACGCTCTCTGGCGGCATGAAGAGAAAACTTTCTGTTGGAATAGCGCTCATAGGAGACTCAAAAGTAAGTCCGAATTACATGTTATTGGTAATAATTGTATTTGTCATTAAATTGTAATCATACGTTTTTGGGAGCTGAAAGCAGGGTATAATTGTAAATAATAATTTACGTACATATGTGGAATATTAAGCTTACGAATCAAATTATTTTGGGAAGTGAGATAGAACTTTGGCGCATATTATCTTTGTGTTGTACATTTGTTTGGTCTTTGGAGTCTTGACAGAAATATTTACATTATTCACTCTTAGGTCGTGATCCTAGACGAGCCAACTTCCGGTATGGACCCGGACGCAAGACGCGCAACCTGGGACATTTTACAAAAGAACAGAGAAGGTATGCAATGCTTTTTCTCAGAGTGTTTCACCAGTACAACTAGCTTTAAAGTCCTTATAACATGTTTTGATAAATGCACACTATTGCCATTGCTATTTCATATTGTTTGACCACACGTTCGTTTTACCACTGCGACAGTCGCTTTTTCATTGACGTTTAATTTTCCTGAAAATGACGAGAGTCTCATTTATCATGATAAATATCATTCCATTAAATTCCATTCCATTATATATAGAATTCCCTGCGTAGATCATCATTTGTTTAATGGGATTGCAGTTATCGTCGTGTCATCGTATGAGGTCAGAAAAATAGGTTATTAGTCGAAAGCAATCAAGCTGATTGTTATGCTGTTTATTTCATACTTTGCCCCATATTAGTAAAGAGAGCAGTCTAATTTCTCTAGCTAATTGGTTATTTGTGTTTTTCGCTATTGCAATTTAAGTGCGCTGTTTTTATGTTCGTCTTTACAGAATATAAAAGGGTCGTTTCAGAGTTGACATTACGACATTTACGTCAGGCTATTGCTCTGTCGTAAATGAGATTCTAATCGTGATAATTAAAGTCATAATTTGATTAGATATCCCTAAAACAAGCAATTGGATTAGCGTACATCAATTTACTTATCAGCGTATATCAATTTAAGTATAAAATGAGTTCAGCCTACTTCATCAAAAAAATATTTATCATCATTTTGCGGACTTTCCAATTTTCTTTCCTTTGATTTCGTTTGTATTCTTACAAAGCTACCGTGATAAATAAGAGATTGGTTAGCGTTAGTTTTTTTTATTATTAAAGTATCACCTACAGTACTTTACAAAAATTACCAGCACGACATAGGCTTGTGTTAACCAAATGAAACAATTTTTCTATAGAGTTCAAATAGAAAGCTAAAATGGTTGCAGATTTAAAAAAAACTTGTGATATGAAATACGTTGATGAATCATTTAGCGGGTACATAAATTAGATGCGTTGAAACAGTAAAATTATGTTTAGCAACACTCGCGACTCTAAGCCATTCTAAGCTATTATGTCACCACCAAAAGTGGTGACATATTGTTATGGTCTCCGTTTTTTTTCGACGGCGTCCGGCGGTTGGTGGTTGGCGTCCGGCGTCTGTAACAATTTCTTACAACTTCCTATAACTTAACAAATACTGTTTAGACTGACTTCAATTTTTTTCTAAATCATCTACATGTTCTCAGAAGTTCAAATCTGACTTTAGATTTGACCTTCAACGACCTTCTCAAGGTCAAAAAGGTCTTTTTTCAACTTGCTTCACATTGACTAAATTTTTTTTCAAAATCATCTACATGTTCTCAGAAATTCAAATCTGACTGTAGATTTGACATTTGACCTTCAAATCTGACTTTAGATTTGACATTTGACCTTCAATGACCTTCTCAAGGTCAAAAAAGGTAAAAAAGGTCTGTTTTCAACTTGCTTCGAATTGACTAAATTTTTTTTTCAAAATCATCTACGTGTTCTCAGAAATTCAAATCTGACTTAAGATTTGACTTAAGATTTGACATTTGACCTTCAATGACCTTGTCAAGGTCAAAAAAGGTCAAAAAGGTCTGTTTTCAACTTGCTTCAAATTGACTAAATTTTTTTTTCAAAATCATCTACGTGTTCTCAGAAATTCAAATCTGACTTAAGATTTGACATTTGACCTTCAATGACCTTGTCAAGGTCAAAAAAGGTCAAAAAGGTCTGTTTTCAACTTGCTTCAAATTGATTAAAAAAAAAATTTTCAAAATCATCTATGTGTTCTCAGAAATTCAAATCTGACTTTAGATTTGACTTAAGATTTAACATTTGACCTTCAATGACCTTCTCAAAGTCAAAAAAGGTCAAAAAGGTCTTTTTTCAACTTGCTTCAATTTGACTAAATTTTTTTTTCAAAATCATCTACATGTTCTCAGAAATTCAAATTTGACTTTAGATTTGACATTTGACCTTCAGTGACCTTCTCAAGGTCAAAAAAGGTCAAAAAGGTCTGTTTTCAACTTGCTTCAAATTGACTAAATTTTTTTTTCAAAATCATCTACGTGTTCTCAGAAATTCAAATCTGACTTAAGATTTGACATTTGACCTTCAATGACCTTCTCAAGGTCAAAAAAGGTCAAAAAGGTCTGTTTTCAACTTGCTTCAAATTGACTAAAAAAAATTTCAAAATCATCTACGTGTTCTCAGAAATTCAAATCTGACTTTAGATTTGACTTAAGATTTGACATTTGACCTTCAATGACCTTCTCAAAGTCAAAAAAGGTCAAAAAGGTCTTTTTTCAACTTGCTTCAAATTGACTAAATTTTTTTTTCAAAATCATCTACATGTTCTCAGAAATTCAAATCTGACTTTAGATTTGACATTTGACCTTCAATGACCTTCTCAATGTCAAAAAAGGTCAAAAAGGTATTTTTTCATCTTGCTTCAAATTTACTAAATTTTTTTTCAAAATCATCTTCATGTTCTCAGAAATTCAAATATGACTTTAGATTTGACATTTGACCTTCAATGACCTTCTCAAGGTCGAAAAAGGTCAAAAAGGTCTTTTTTCAACTTGCTTCAAATTGACTAATTTTTTTTTCTCAAAATCATCAACATGTTCTCAGAAATTCAAATCTGACTTTAGATTTGACATTTGACCTTTAATGACCTTCTCAAGGTCAAAAAAGGTCAAAAAGGTCTGTTTTCAACTTGCTTCAAATTGACTAAAAAAAATTTCAAAATCATCTATGTGTTCTCAGAAATTCAAATCTGACTTTAGATTTGACTTAAGATTTGACATTTGACCTTCAATGACCTTCTCAAAGTCAAAAAAGGTCATAAAGGTCTTTTTTAAACTTGCTTCAAATTGACTAAATATTTTTTTCAAAATCATCTACATGTTCTCAGAAATTCAAATCTGACTTTAGATTTGACATTTGACCTTCAATGACCTTCTCAATGTCAAAAAAGGTCAAAAGGGTATTTTTTCATCTTGCTTCAAATTGACTAAATTTTTTTCAAAATCATCTACATGTTCTCAGAAATTCAAATATGACTTTAGATTTGACTTTAGATTTGACATTTGACCTTCAATGACCTTCTCAAGGTCTAAAAAGGTCAAAAAGGTCTTTTTTCAACTTGCTTCAAATTGACTAATTTTTTTTTTCAAAATCATCTACATGTTCTCAGAAATTCAAATCTGACTTTAGATTTGACATTTGACCTTTAATGACCTTCTCAAGGTCAAAAAAGGTCAAAAAGGTCTGTTTTCAACTTGCTTCAAATTGACCAAATTTTTTTTTCAAAATTATCTACATCTTTTCAGAAGTTCAAATTTGACTTTACAAGTTCTCAGAAATTCAAATCTGACTTAATATTGTGAGCAACTAGGTGGTGACATTTTGTCATGTTAATGCCTTGTTTTATAATACAAATAATCTTTCCATTTCATTTTCTTTATATAAGGATGCTTATGTACAAGCTCTCTACTCATAGTCCTATTTATTGGATTTAATGCAAAAAATGCTGCACTCATCCACGCTCATCATCATTAAGCTGACCTTCTATAGATCCATGGATGACAGTAACACAATGCCGTTGTGTTACTGCATGCTTTGGATGAATTAATCTACTTTACAATTTCCCATCTTGTTTTCAATCAAAATGATTCCATTCTTCGACACGATAAGCGTAGATTGTAATTTCTAGATTTAGCAGCTACAATAATATAAATGATTATTAGTTTGCCATAAAGTATATTTAACACTCGCAGAATAGGATGGCCTAATCAGAGACGCCATCTTTCCGAAATTAAGCAATCAAAATACGAAAACGTGCAATCCAGTCAAAAAGTTATGACTGTTTTCCATTTGATTTGACATTCACTTGACGTTTGAGAATCTACATAGCATCATATCATATCATACTATAACGGATCATATCATACCATATTATTTTATCATATACATTAAACCATACACGCATCATGGTCAAATAGTAAAATTGATGAAAACGTTGTCATGGACAATGCATTTTTTAGTATTCCCACGTTTGCTTCTATATACTCCAATCCAATGGTAAATGAAATGGAAATCCCGTCTTGGACTGTAAAAGTATGATTATTTTTGACGACTTTAGCAAAGTCTCCCGACTTATTGTACTTGAAGAACAGCACTAATAAGTCTCTATTACACTATCAAATTCCAGATTTCGATAGATTCAACCAACGCTTATTGATAAATAGTGAAATTAAGCCAATATTCCAAGATCTTAGCACATAAGTCTATGGCAGTCTGGCCCAAACGAGAGCTGAATAAAATATGGCAGCACCAGTTTTCTTTTGTTTATTGAGCTATATAGAAGCTGTCTTATTGTTAAATCCAGTTGTAAACTTATAAAGGACGGGTGTATCCATAAAATGTTAACTTTTGTTTTTGCCTCTCCAGGAAGAACTATGGTACTGACTACACACTTCATGGACGAAGCCGATCTATTAGGAGACAGGATTGCAATTATGGCAGAGGGGGTCGTCCAGTGCGCTGGTAGTTCCCTCTATCTGAAGAACAAATATGGTAAGGGTGGTGTGTCAGAGCATTCTGATAATAATCGCATATTTTTGTTTCATGAGATGTCATGGTTTATCTTGATAGTGTCAGAGTTGCAATTGTTGGTTGTGAAGAGTAAAGTTATTTTCGGAATGAATGAACGTACATCCTAATGGTCTTTGTAGGTGTGGGATACCACATGGTAATTGTCAAAGACCAGTCATGTGACGTCAACATGGTGACGGAAGTTGTCAAACGCCATGTACCCGAGGCCGAGATGGAGAGTAACATCAGCGCCGAATTGGCCTATATCCTACCCCACGAGAGCTCTCCGCAATTCGAAGCACTCTTCACAGAGCTAGAGGACAACAGGTCAAAGCTGGGGATATCTAGTTTTGGAGCGTCTGTTACAACTATGGAAGAGGTCTTCCTCAAGTAAGTCATGTAGATATTCGTCATAGTCATATCAGGAAAACCGCTTGTAGCATTTTCTTTAAATCTTAGTTTTACTCTATCGATCAACTTCTGGGTAGCTATTTTATGCTGTAATTTTAGTTAGTTATGTACCTTGTACTAGCTTTTTTGATCAAATCAAAAAGTCTAAATTAACACTTTTTGTTTTCTTTCTAGGGTAGGGGAAAATGCTAATGAGGGAAAATTTTCAGACCGTATGAAATCTGATCCTGCTGTACCTACATCTGCCGCTGAGCCTCCCCCTGATTATGACGCTGACAATGGCATAAATGTGATATACGCAAACGGAAGTGGCAAACACAGTCCGGATAATACTGATCTAAATGGCAAACTTGGAAATGGTTACACGGCAAATGGAACAGCTAACCAGGGTAGAGTTAATTATGGAGCTACTCACGATTACGACACTTGTATAAGTAAAAACGAAAGTCAGATACAGCTATGTTCTTTGGATAATCAACGATCATCAAACAAAGGTAAATTATTATGCAGAATGAGAGCTATTAAAACTGCAATACACTAGATGTAACTCTAAAAAGATCTTCCAGATTTAAAATAAAACTCTCAAAACCAATAAGCAAACTTTATCTAACAAGGCAGCAAGAAATTGTACTCAATGGAGTAAGGATTGATCCATATTTTAATGCTCCTGTACCTGTTGATAGACCATATTGCACTCTCTCTCTCTCTTTAACTATAGATCGTGACTTAGTGACACTAATTCAATTTTGTTTACAGTTTTCAGCATACAAGTCCAAAGAAACACAGGGATAGATCTCTACTTTCAGCAATTCTACGCAATGTTTCTGAAACGCGTCCTCCACACTGCTCGAAACCTTCTCGTCACGGTCACCCAGATGTTGGTTCCTGTCTTGTTCACAGTCATCGCTCTAACAATCCTTAGACTCCTTCCGAAGCTCGGAGACTCGGCCCCGCTGGTTCTCTCGCTGAATAAGTTTTCTGAACAGATTGTAGCGTACACTGGAGGACAGGGTCCTACGTCTTTGACAGCCGGTTTGGCAAGCGTCTATGGAAAAGGAGTAGCGGGTATTGCCCAGCAGGCAATAAATATCGATAAAGCTGGAAACATATCAATGCAGGAGTACCTGATTCAACAAGGGACAAGTGATTTAACAGAGTACAACCGAAGACAAATGATCGCGGCTACATTTGACTCCACCAATGCTAGTAGAATCAACCGTACAGCGAAGGCGATCGGACATTTCAACAACCAAGCTTACCACACGCCAGCTATCACCCTCACAGTTTTAGATAATGCGCTGCTAAACTACTACACAAACTCTACTAATATGGATATTCAGACAACCAATCACCCATTACCACGAACCGTAACCGAGCAGATTAATGATTCATTCGCTGGCGCCTTGATAGGATTCACGATATCCATCTGCGTCATGTTCGGAACTTCATTCCTTGTCAGTACGTTCGTTGTTTTCATCATCAAAGAACGATCGGTTAAATCCAAGCATATCCAGTTCGCAAGCGGAGTTCACACCATAAACTTTTGGCTCAGTACGTTCTGTTGGGATATCTTCAATTATCTTATCCCCTGCCTTCTTCTGTTGATCGTTTTTGCTGGATTTGACGTCAAGGCGTACATAGCGGAAACCAATGCTGGATATGTTGTACTTATTTTTCTGCTTTACGGCTGGGCTATTCTACCTATGATGTACTTGCTGTCGTTTATGTTCGAAGTACCGTCGTCAGGGTTCGTCGCCATGGTGATTTGGAATATATTGTCAGGTAAGATGTACCCTTTGCATTCGTTTGACTTCACTTCTTAAAAGAGAGCTTCGTCTTCACTCTTTCAAACTAAAATAAACCTGTGAACTCACCGCGCCAATCAGTGTTCGTCGGCCAAATTTGACCGACGTTCTATATATGGTCAGTCCTTCTGACGTCGTCGTTGAGCCCGGAATTGACCAATGACACGCACATATTTAATAAGAACGCATTTGGAGTATGTTTCTTCAAGCTCGCTGATTGGTGGAAGAAAGGTCAGCGCGTAGGTCAAAAGTGATTTATTACCCAAACTGTCACCGGTACCCGTCGTGGGGGTGGGGCTACTAAACTGTAATATAGTCTCTACTAGGCAGAGTGTAGTTTAACTAGACTCTGCACGCAGGGTAGGTAAGATGCGGCATGTTGTAAAATTTGTTACCATGGTATTGGGTCTAAGCACAAATGAAATTCGAGACTTGTGGGCCTGTAAAACCAACGCATAAAATGATATGTCATTGGGAATTTATTCTTATTGCAAAATGATTGCTTGATCCCCTGTAGAGATATACATTTTGCAACATACTCTTGACCAGAACATTTTTTATATGCGCAATAAATGCTTGTGAAGAAACATCTCAGACATTATTTGCATTACATCTTTTCAGGTACAGCAACCGTCCTCGCCGTTATCATTCTAAAGATCCCTGCTTTGGAGTCGGTTGACGTCGCAAATGTTCTGGAATGGGTGTTTCTTATTCTCCTACCAAACTATGCACTCGGACAGTCACTTATTGATTTCTACGCAAATTATGACGCAAAATCAATTTGCTTGAATCCTGACTGGAACTTGGACGAACTATGTCCACTTTTGCCTGTAAACGCAACAAACCCGTGCTGTAGAAGTAAGTAAAGTGGGCTGCTTTTTACGTATAGTAGATGTTGCGGTGATGCAAGTTTCGAGGTTTTTTTCTTAAAATAATCCTAGATGAGGACTCGCCTATTTCAGTTTTAACTAACCATGCTGTCATATATAGGCAGTCTAACGATTGTATCATGAAAAAAACAATATCTGGTTGATTAAATGATACCTACTCTTCTATCCTATTGACGGTCATTGGTAAGCGTTTCCACATCTACAGTATGTTACTTTCCAAAAACCGAACGTTTCCCTCCTTCATATGTATTATTCTTTTTTTTATTAAGATAAATGTGGTAACAACTGTGCAGTATGGGAGGATAACTACCTCTCGTGGAACGTCCCTGGGATTGGTCGATATATGATCTTCATGGCCGTACAGGGCCTCGTTTTCAGTGCATTGATTTTCCTTATCGAATCAGATGTTCTAAAATCTTTCTGGTACTCTGCTATGTCATACGGCACTAAACCAGCTGACCAATCAGAATCGCATGTCTCTATAGTTGAACGCCAAACCAGCCAATCACATATCCAGGAAGATGATGACGTAGTAAAAGAGCGGGAAAGGGTTTTGAATACATCTATTTCCGACCTGATGCAAACTGATTCATTGATTCTGAAAGATTTAAGGAAAAGCTATGGATCGTTTGTAGCGGTAGAAAATACATGTGTCGGAATTCCTCAGGCGGAGACGTTCGGTTTGCTGGGTGTAAATGGCGCTGGAAAAACAACAACGTTCAAGATGATGACGGGCGATGAGACGATAACTCGAGGTAACGCATATGTGAATGGCTTCGGAGTGCGGACGAATATCAAAGAGGTGAGGCTTTACTGTCGTTGATGTTGCTTTTGTGAAATCATGCAACACGTGATTATTTATTATCATTAATTGGTAAACAATTTTCTTCAATGATTTCTCTTCGAATATCGTGTAATATCTTGGTCATACATGTAGCATTATGCCGGAATTTCTTACCTGGCGTCCAAGAATGTCTCTGTTTGTTAACTGACATATTTGAATTATCTATAAAATAGAAATAGGTTTGTTTAGAGATATTGATACCCTAGGCATTTTCGATGTCGAATTTTGCACCAATAGCTGATATTTGCAATCAGATAAGTCTTATTTAGTCACGTGCCATTATCTGACCAATCACAGTCAATGTGCTGTCTTGTATTTCTCAGGTCCAGCAAAGGCTTGGCTACTGCCCCCAATTCGACGCATTAATCGATCAGATGACAGTTACTGAAACGCTGTTCATGTATGCTAGACTTCGCGGAGTAGTTGAAAATCAAATACCGACTATTGCAAAGGACATCATGGACACATTGTTGTTGCAAGATCACGCTAATAAACTTGCCAAAGATTTAAGGTAAATTTTATGTTCAGCCTAATAAATGACAAGATCAGACGCAACGTTCAAACTTCATATCGTTCCTCCTCTCTGACGTCACTCCTTGAGCGCCATAGGCGTCTTAAATTTCAATTCGTAAAATCCTCAAATGCTATAATTGTGCTAACATTGAAAATAACTATTTTAACCCTTGTATGAAAATTATTTTTACTTCAGTGGTGGAAACAAAAGGAAGTTAAGTACAGGAATAGCTCTTATAGGAGACCCACCTATAGTCTTCCTGGACGAGCCAACCACAGGAATGGACCCTGTTGCTAGGCGACTGTTGTGGGACACACTGTCCAAAGTTAGAGAGAGTGGAAGAACACTTGTACTCACGTCCCATAGGTATGGTTTATCCTTATTACTTTGATATTAACTAATAACTCAAGTGCGAGTACAGGTAGGTAGTTACCAGTTATACCAACAGGTGGCTCGTTCGGGTCAGTTAGCATGGCAGGTATAGTAGAAAGTTCCCTTTAACTCAAATTACTCTGTTTTAGTAGTTCAATTTTAATACCACCCTTATGTATCTAATAGTTATGCAAATTAAATTAATTTGAATAAATCGAACCAAACATAATAGGTATTTGATGTGGTAGGTAACAAGTTACACGTTTTAAAAAAACTTGTATGGGAAAATGTAGAAGTATTGTCTCCCATGGATAAGTCCTCGTAATTTCACGAGCAGGTTCACTTAAACATAGGGAGATTAATCTACACGTTTTAAAGAGAACTTGAACGTGTAGATTTGTATACTTCTAGGATTAGTTTAGCAATTCGTAATATTTACTTGCATGAATATTGATTATGATTATTAAGGTACTGTAAGATCAAAATAGTTGGAATTGGGTCCCTTGAAAGAACAATTGAAAGGTGTAGTACAGTTATCCCTGAGATTTCTGATATTTTACTTTCACGTAAAAGTTAAACTCCCCAATCAGTACAAATCAAATCCTATTATATATTACATGATATGTAGTTTATCGTCAACCCCCCTTCTATTGTAAAGACTAATCATTCAACATATAGGACTCACATGCATGATACTTTTATTTCCAGCATGGAAGAATGTGAGGCACTATGTACGAGAATCGCTATCATGGTGAACGGAGTCTTCAAATGTCTCGGTAGCCCCCAACATCTTAAGAATAAATTTGGAGAGGGATATACCCTTATGGCTAAAGTAGGTCACACTGAGAGTCATAGCGACTCTACCGCTGAAGCTTTGATGAATTTCATAGAGGGACGATTCCCGGGAAGCGTATTAAAAGATGAGCACCAGGGCTACGTACATTATCAGATATTAGGCAGTGATGAACTAACATGGGCCAGAATTTTTGGTATTATGGAGCGAGCGAAAAAGGATTATAACATTGAAGATTATAGCGTTAGTCAAACGACGTTAGATCAAGTGTTCATTAATTTCGCAAGAGCACAAGTCCCTCCGAGAGAGACGGACGTTGGAACTTGTAACAAATGTGGTATGCTGTGCAAGTTCTGCTTTTGCTGCGGATGTTGCACTGACGCACATAGGGAGTAGAAAACCAGTGAAATGGACTAAGGGCTTTTTATGTCACCGCCAAGTCAGTGGTGAAATATTGTTTAGCTACTGTAACAGTTTCAGATTGTGATCCATGTCGATGATTAGCGGTTTGTGTCATTTTGTAACATTATCACTTGCATTAAATCTGTAGTTTCAGTTTTGAGCTCTACTTTTAATACATTTGCTAACTAATGTTTTGAACGAAGGCATTTAGGAGGACATGTATACGTATTCACCAAGTTAAATCCCGATTCATCAAGAAGTTGACCGAACCTCAGACAGTAGAATGTAGCGATTGGTCGAGGAAAGCGATGTTGATCAAATAAAGGAATATTGCAAAAATGAAATTTATTGAAATATATATCAAAACGTAATATATACAATGTATGTATGGCAAAGTATGTATATATTAATTTAAAGTTGTAATATATTTATACATGATACATTCCAAATATATACTGGCCTCAGTCACATTTGATCTACCGTAACCGTACGGCGGCCAATGGCTTCCCAAAATTGAGAGATATTTGTAGCATAAAATATAGGGATAGGCAGAACGATGTCGATTTTCTATATCAACATTGTGAATCTACGGCCGCCGTACGCCCGCCGTTGTCAAATGTGACCGAAGCTTTAAACTCTACACAACAATCTTATTGTTTTTACTGTTATCGAGTTTGAATCACCAAAATCTGTGATTCAGTGTTTTAGACCCCCATATTTGACACAAATTAAAACGATTCTAATATGATAAACATACAAGAATCACAACTATTTACATTGATGAATTTTAACGGTCATACATTCTCCAATATCAGTTGCGGATCCAGATATGAACAAGGGAGAGGGGGGGGGCAAATTTTGAGTTTGGAAAAAAATTGAAAAATTAAGGCCCATTTTTGATACAATGGCCCAAAAAGGCCAAATTATTATTATTTTATTTTATATTTTTTATTCCAAAATAATAGAAAGTACAGTTTTCCCCAAAGAATGGATAGTGGGGTTACAAATAAAGGTTTGCCTAAGACGGCGGCATGAACACCTTATTCTTTTAATTTTTGTATATATGATTTAATATTTTTAATTTCATAGGTTGACTTTTCATAAATACATAGGTGTGCGATTGAATAATATAATGTGTTCCTCCATAATCTTGGACAATTTTTTTCTTTGCTAATGAGCCATGATTTATAGCTGTTATATGCAAATGTTGATATTATAAGATCAATGACATTTTTATGACTTCTTTTAAAAATAATATTATTGCCAATAACAATATTTTTCCATGAAATTTTAATTTTTAATTTTGAAGAAATATAGATCCACAAGTCTTTTATTTGATTGCACTCTAAAATAATGCGTTTTAAATTATTTTCAACTTTACAAAAATTGCAAATTTTCGAATCTGCTTTTTTCCACTAAAAAAGATCTATGGAAGATGGAAGAACATTATGAAATAATTTGAAGTTAAAGTAAGCTACCTTTTTATCAACAATTGCTATAATCTTGTTATTAAAATACATTTTCCAATTTATGTGAAATTTAAAATCAATCTTCCATTTATCTTTGGTGTACATCCTTTCTTTATTATGATATTCCAGGATATTATAGAAAAACTTAGATTTTTGATCTTTGAAGAATACTTTTTCATTATTATTGTAAAAAAATTGTCCTTTCATAATTTTTACAAACTTAGCAATTTTAGGTTTCATTATTTTTTCGAAAGGTTGCAGTATTTTCCTCGCTAAAGATATTTCTGAAATCCAGTTTCTCTTGTCTTTTAATTTTTCTAAAATGTGTTCTTCTTTAAGTAAATTGCCATTCACATCTATAAAAAGGCCAAATTATGCCCAAAGACCCAACAAAATTTTGGAGCCCAAAAACTAAAAAAAAATTGCTTGATTGTTTTACAAGTGATCCAATATAAGAGTTAAAGGTTTACAAACTCTTGAAGGTGAATGTACAGGGTGTCAAAAAACAACGGCACCCCCCTCTACAGCAAAAAGTCCCGAATGTTCCATATTGTGTCATACATCAATTGAAAGATACTTTAATTCTGGAGTTACTCCTCAAATTTCATTTAATAAAACTTTATATTAAAAAAGCTACATTGTTTTTAAGTTTGCTACTTTGGTACTTTATTTGCTGCTCTGTTACTGGTTAAAGGTCAAATCTTCAGAAAGTGGAATATGAAAGAATTAGCTCAGATTTCAACTGCACTGAACATATGGGTTCAGTTCTGAAAAACAGGGTATAGGAACTGATGGACGAAGAGCCTCTTTAAAAAAGATACAGTGGGGATGTATTTCTGAAGAATTTGAGGAAAGTGCTTAGAGGATTATGCAATGCTACACATTTATCTGAATTTTCATTGAAATCATATCCGTCCAGATAAGCTGCTGTTTGAGCAGCAACTGGTGGTCATACCAACTACTAAGAATCAGCTGCAAGTCTGTAAAATTATATGATATAAAGCTGAAATTTCTCAGGTAACTCCAGAATTAAATTGTCTCTAAAATGAGATACGACACACCATGTAATATTAAGTACTTTTTGCTGTAGAGGGGCGAATCCAGAAGCTAACAAGGGGGTGGGGCAAATTTTGAATCAGACGAAAAAAAGTTTGGGCCCCTAAAACCAAATGGGCCCTTAAAATTGTTTTGGCAATATAAAATATCTGGGCCAACAAATGGGCAGGGGGTATGCCCTTGGATTCGCCAATGTACTACTGTACAGTATTCCATGACAAAGTGAGTGTTGACTTTTTATTTCCTACGTGGATCATATTCTATTTTTAGTTTAAAAGCAAATGTCAAACTGACTCTTAATAAGTTTAACAGGAAGTGCATTAAAGTGACACGTACATACAACTATGATTTCTTTGGAAATAATCTTTGAATAGTTGTAGGAACCCGCACTTAAAGCACAGCAAACATTCGGCCCCAATATTTTATAGAATATCGATAAATAGCATTCTATTTTAAAATTTACCAAACTTCAAAGCATTTCAAGATCGCTTTGCAAACTTAAGGATTCTATGATCATGACAAGTTGAAGACTCTTAAACTGCATTTCTGCAAAAAATGCCAAACTCTTCAGGAAGAGTGTTTGAGAACTTTTATTTATCTTACGAGAAAGTTCGACCTCTATTGAAAGGAATACATTCAATTTCGAATTTGTATTTTTTTCGATTAATCTTAACAATTGCTTAGACTTTTTAACAACTTCGACCGACAATGGCATGTGTTTCCTTTTGGTTGTCATACATAAAAAATATAAGGAGTTTTGCTTTGAATCAAAATATTTGTATCAAAATATCTGAATCAGAGACATGGACTTCTTCACGATACTCCAAAGAAGGATTTAGACTAATATTACGGTAGCATGTTTAGAAAAACTATTATAAGTGAAATTAGAATTTCAACGGTGTTTATTCAAACAATAACTGGTGTTTTTGGATCAAATTAGACAAACAAAGCGAACAATAAACATAACAAGTACTGGTTTGAGATTTCCTATTTGTTATACAGCGTATTGATAAATATTGGCGTTTGAGATATACCACAGGTTTAAATAAAAGCAGGTTCTTAAACTTAATGATCAATTCTCTAAAGCCCGTAGCACTATGGACGTTGCCACAAAAACAACCTTCTCTACGGATATAACATAGAGGCGAACCCATTAAGAATCCATTCAAGCAAAATTTAAAATAATTAGCTACTGATTTATTAAATGAATGGGATATTTTCATATTTTAAAAGCTCCAGATGACAACGTAAGTACACATTTAATTGAATTAAATCAAATTACATAATGACAAAACCATGCAAATTGGTCATGAAAACAATGAACTGTAGCGAAGTGTTTATATGATGTTAACAAAATCACATTTCTGGCTTGAGTACACCCTGGATTCATGAAATCAGAGACATATAAAACACAATATTGTCACTAATGATATTTTTGAATTAGATGTTGATAAGTCAATAAACTTTCTGAATGACAACCACATGTAGTGTAATTGTTAGGTTATTAAGTTCCAGAAGTAACTCATATCTTATCATAAACAAAAGACTACTAGTGTATGTTCATATAAACATAGATAACATTGTCTAGTTCACAACTCGAAAGCGAGAATAAATGTAGAGATATCTTAAAATAATCTACTTTTGCAGATAAACTCTAAAATATCCTCGTAATTCGAAATGGGATTCATGCCTTCCCGGGAATAATAATTTCAAGGGGCTAGAAGCACTTCAACAACTTCGCGGAGAGTATGACGTTACCATAGCAACGTGGAACAACAACAATGACAACAGTTGCAACGGGGCCACATGGCTGGAAACAGTTGAGGGAACTAACCCTTGTTCATTCGTTCGTATATAATGGTAAGAATTAGAAACTTAATGGTTCATTATATTCATTTTGGAGAAGATCTTAAAAACGTGTGATTTTATCAACATCTTTTAATGTAAACGGGATATGAATGTACAAGGAGTGAGCAATAAGTAATGAACGTTTTTCTCCACAGATGCTTCTTGTACTAACCCTGAGAAAACATGTGAACAGGTTTAATCTAATTTATACTCTACATTTTTATTCTAATCGATGCATAGATGCACCTATGGGGTTTTATTTACAAATTTGATATAAAAGGTGACCCTACCGATGCATATCCCGTATTGTATAATAAAACGGCAAACTGAAAATGACAAAAACTCCAGATATGATGTTTTTGATTTTTCTCAGAGTATCTTACCCTAATCTGGAAAATTCTTACACCACTGTATAGCTACATTTTTTTCTTCAAAATGTATCGCTTTTGTCCTGCTAAACCATATCATTTCTATCAAATTAATGAATAAACTAATGAAAGTTACGATTCTGTTGATCTATTTATTTCCAACTGATACTAAAATACACCTATGTGTCCTTAAGAGGCACCTGTATTTATACTGCCATTTTGCACCCTGAAAGCAACTAAAGAGACGATCGGCACCGGTGTGAAAGAAATGATGGTCCTCCAGGGATTAAGGTCCCCTTTCTTAACGGCCCTTACTGGCCCTGATTGTGTATAAGATAATAAGGAAAAAAGGTCACCATATAAATCAATGGAGAGTAGGACCATATTTAATTATTGGACTTCCTACCCTTTTACACTCTGATGTAAGTCCAAATTCCAAATTGTCTAACTCACCAGAGCCGTTGCGTCCCGTCTATACTCGTTATAGTCTTGCCTCGAGTCTCCGGACTCCCCCCCCATCTACTTCAGTGGGGAGGGGGGTCACAGGGGCTTGACTTTACTCATCATAGTTCCTTTCGTACAACCGATGTCGTAAGAAAGGACAAGAAATAAGATGTCTTGAGTAACTGTTTTTTTGGGGGGGGATTCAATCAAGATATTCAATTGAATAGGAAACATAATGATGAAATATGAAACATATTGTTTTGACAACAATGACTCTTAACTCTCACCAAGACAAAGATGACTTAACTCTCACCATGTTCCTGGGCACTGTTGCCCAGTTAACGTTGCAACTAAGCTTGCATCGTTTGAGTTCAAAGCTGCAGTTAACGTTGCCACAACTGTAACAAGTGTATTGATGCAATCAATCGATATTAAAGATGGGTTCTGTTTATGTGAGGTGATCGTAACACAATATGCCACTTATTTATTTGACTAGACAGTGTTGGGAGGTGAGTGATAACCCGGGAGTGATAATGGATTCCTCAGTCAAGAGTTAAAACTAAATAACCTTGAAATCCAATATAAAAGGGATTTTAAGTCTCACCAAGATAAATTGAATTTATTTCTTTTTGGCGGCTCAAAATTTAACTGCGCTACAAACATGTAACTGTTCTTGAAACTAGTGCCTCTTTTCTCCAGAAGTGTGTAAGTGTCTGAGTGTTAGCAGCAGTTATCCAACCATTTTTGTAAAATTTATGTACCACTTTTTGCTTCACCAAATGGACTGTTCTTTTTAAATATTTTTTGTCAATTCACCTTGCTACTTATAATATTAAACAAAGTCGAGCCGTTTGGAAATTTTCTTTTGATATCTATTATTGTAATGAATAAAACATGATAAACAAAAAAAGTCAAGAGTTGGTGATTTTACGCTATTTGTACTACAATTTTCAGTCACAAAGTGCAAATTGATTCAGAAATATTCTTACAGAGACACGATCCATTAAACCGAACTTCGGTAAAGATACTAAGAAGACTTCAATCGAAGAGAGATATGTTAGATAGCGTGATAGAACACAAAGTTAAGTGTCAAAGATACATGTAGATGTGATCAATACACCCCTTGCTGGAAAGTAGGGAATTCTGTTGACCTTGTTGATTGATCGTCTCTGCTATATGCTTTGTTACAGAATCTACCTGTTCTGTTTGGTTTAACTTATCGCTATTGATACAGTTCCGAGACTAAGAGCCAAAATTGCCTACTGGCTATTTCCATTGTAATCTCTATTGAAAAGAACGTGAGCCTCTAAAGGAAATAGCACGTTAGTAATTAAAAGGTTTGATTTCTGCCATATTGTTGTATGATTGCCTTAATTGATTTTAATCACACTCTCAGTCAGGGTACTGAAACCAATTTTTGTCACATTCCTTAATGACTGCTTTTATTTTGTAAAGTTAGTGTACATAGCCGTGGGTTCGATCCGCACTATGGTCGATTGACTTTGTATACATCAGAACTTACCATCGGATTTTATTCTGATTTTTTCATGTCCTTGTGTGCTATAGTGTACCTCTTTAATATGTGGTATTTATATATATTCCAGAAAGTGATGGTGATATCATATACATGTATATGTGTACTTAGGCCCGTAGCCAGGGGGAACTGAGTATTCTGAGTATTTTTCAAGTGATTTCGTCCATATTTGGACCAAGGTGGCTCAAACTGGATTTTTTAAATTGACCCTCTCCCTTGGCAAATCCTGTCTACGGGGCCTAGTTCTGATGCATATACATACAAGTTCGTCCCCCGTAGTCGGTTGTACGAGTTATGGTCCATTCTATTTAACACATTCTGTACAACATAATACCATTTTTTCTCCGCAAAATTAATTGATATTAAAAAAAACAGATCCCGCATCAGAACCATTTTATATGGAATAAAAAGGTTATTGCTGGTCGTGATAGAATATGTTTTTTCCTTTAGAAAATATGATATCGGCCTATTGCCTATCACCCTCAGTCAATTTGATTGACCAATATAACATTTCCCCTCAATAAAATTCATATTCCATTCCTCCCATTCAATAAACTCTATTTAAATTTCATAACAATATCAGTTTTGTCTGAGCCGGGGATCGAACCTGGCCCAATACAAACTGGCGAAATTATTGCCATTAATTTTTATAATTTTTCGATCAATTATCGTAAAAAGACCCTACACTGACATCGTCTTAATATTTGAGGCTTTGCGCCGGACTGTGTAAATATTGGCCTTCTGGATAACCGGATATTCCAATGTTTTCTTTGAATGTAGATAAATATCTGAAATTGATGACACAATGTTTGATTTGGCACTCTAGCTCGTCGTACATGAAATATCGTTACTTCGTTATAGTCTGTAGCGATCGCTTGCGTTCAATTGAGCAATCGCTAATATGCTTTAAGGGATGGAAATTAAATAAAAGGAGGTGGTAACGAAATTACAAAGAAAATCGAGATATTACACACATTCGTGTCGTATCAATTGGAAAATCTAAGTTCATGTTAAAGAATCAGATTTAAGAAGGAAAAGTAAGTTATGCATAAATATTTTATGAGAATAGGCTGAATGGGAAAACAGCTCCCATTTATGGTTATTGTAAGAGGTGGCCAACTATAACAATGAAATCTGTGGAATAACTTTCAATTATTATATGCAATGGAACCGAGTTTTATTACAATGTAAATGCAACTACTCCATCAAGTATACTAGGATTTACGTGAACAAGGAGCATTAAAATGATGATAAAATCACAACATCATATCTTATTACATAGAGATGTTATTTGGGATAAATAACACGAAATAGTCTAATCAACTTAAAGCTCAACGATCAATCGATCAGACAATACAAGGGATTATGGATTATTAATAAGAAAAAAGAATATTCAAATTAAAGATACGCCGACTCTCAAAATTATGATCCACGATAAAATAGAATATAGTTATTACAAAATCTGAATATTTAACGTAAATGACTTTCAACGTATCCTTAAATCGAATGGTTTATAACCTAAGGATCGTATTATTACATATAAAATTGGAACTATTTATAACCCTAGAGCTGCCTGCACTCAACTGTTTTTAAAAAAACAAGGGATTAGTACTAGTGTTACTTTAATTTACAATCGGAATGTAATACAGTTAATACAAAATGGAAAACAGATACCAAAAGATGGACACATACAAGGGAAGGAATAAATGTGGTCAAATGCAATGAGGTGGATATTTGAATTGCAGTGGAGAACGGAATATTCTTACTTTTTTGAATTCTGATTGATGAAATGGCATATTGGTCAATTTTAGAGATATCAAAGAAAATTGATGTGATACGTGGGATAGCAATAGGTAAGAATAATGTGTACATTTATAAATAAAATGAAAGCGGGTGCTATCAAAATATATGCAAAGATTAACTTTATTCCTCAGACGTTTACAATATTATTTGTATTATTTATGGGATTGCTCTTTAAAATGTAGTTCTCTGTGATTCGAAACGTACAATTATGAATATCAGAACTTTAAAACGTATTATGCTCATTTGCAAGAGGGTTCTAAAATGTCAGCACAAAAATAAGTGTGGCACTTTTCCATTTGGGTCAGCTGTAAAATTGGACTTTCTCAAAACACAACTTTTTCTACAAATACAATTGGTTTGTCAATGCTTCATATTTCTCCCCCCCCCCCCCCTGGCCAAAAATTATTTCAAAGTCATGCAGTTTTTCACCATTTTGAGCACTTCTCAAGTGATTTTCGCCATATTTGGGCCAAAATTGTCAAATGTGAACCCCCCCCCCCCCCTGGAAAGAAATGATGCTCCCCTAGAGATTATGGGCCCTTTTCTTAACGGCCCTTACTGGCCCTGATTGCGTATAAGATAATGAGGGAAAGGCGTAGTATTTAGGTCACCATATAAATCAAGGGAGAGTAAGACCATAATTTGATAGGACCTCCTTCCCTTTTACACCGGGACAAAACATCCAATCGGGGAATGACAGAAGCTTCTCATTCGACACCTTATAGGAGCTTAATTCGGCTGAAACAAGAGAATTCGAGGTCCTCTTCTGTACAATGCCCACAAATGAGTTTTAGTAAACTAAGAGATCAGAGACGTGCAATTGGATCAGCAAATTAAGTTCACGATCCTCTGAAAAGAAAACAATCGGCAAGGACCCACTGGCATTAACACTAATATTTGAATTCCAAATTTCCAAAACCATAATATTTGGAAATGAAATCTGTAATGAAACCTAAACTGTATGAATATGTCTTTAAGTCTAAATATAGATATCATTAAACAGAGAACGGAAGGTATGAATTCACTAGGTAGGCTAAATACACACGACGAAATCATACCCACTCATGGTATACATTGTAACAACTATAGCAACAACAGCACATCTATACATTCATGGATTCGAGGAGCGCTTAGTTGCTTTTTAGTTAGTTAATATTTTACTATAGGTGTCCTAGGTTTTGCCGAGAATAATGTACAAATAAATATCAGTATTTTAGTACTATTTTAACTTGAAGAACACATGTACACACATACACAAGCACGTGTAAGTCGAAAAAGAACAAACTATAAGTAACAAATTGAATCACCTGTGAATCAAAGGCCCCGTGGTACATTGTAAATCACCACGCAAAAAGCCCCAATGATGTCTAAAGACCCCTAAAATGCGGGATACGGTACAACACGAGGTAGATGAAATTTGAGCGAACTGATGTTTTCATCGTTTCAGAAAGATCTGGTCTAATTTCTAGATATTTTTATATGTGGATTCCGTAACAATATCCTTGCTGGACAGTGAACTGCTTGACGGTGATTTTCATAGTTAAATCTACAAACACTCCGCCATACGGTAACGCGCAGATAAATTAAAGTTCCTTGTGTTGATTTATGTTTATGTTTCTATTTTTCCTGGGGAAAATTACCGGTCGTTAATGCATTATTGCCCGCTATTATGGACCGCCACTATGACGTCACATATTGCTTAGGTCGATATAGTAAGGGTGCATTTTCGTATGCCAGCGGGTGCAATCCACCCTAACAGCACTTAAATTTAATGAGCCTTGTCAGCAGGTATCACGAAAAAGAACAAAAAATGCGATGCAAATTAATGCTCACATGTTTTCAACAATAACAGCTCATTCAAGCGCACTCAAACCTTTTAATACCCCTATCACTCTACTATACCTTGCATTTTGCTTTCATGAGCAACGAATTTGGCTTATTAGTAATGATTATATATTTGTTTTTATTTGTCTGTTCCTTATTAATGGTTTATCGGTTGAAAGTTAGATGTTGATAAGGTACTTTCAAGAATATACTAAACAATCCAAATAGACAAACAAAGTATCTTATGCATTTCTAGGTGTTAGGTATAGTAGTGTGCCTATGCCAACTTTGTCAGTTACACTAGTTCCGGTCAATCGCTGGAGCACCGCAGGGAAGCCATTGACACAAACGTTGGTGACTGTGTGCGCTTGAATGAGTCGTTTTTTGTTAAAAACCGTGAGGTCCATTGGTCATTTTCATGATAAGGCTCATTAACTGCTGTGCGGGTGTATCGCACCCGCGTGTATACGAAAATACAGCCTAGAATGAATGGCTTCTAAACAAGCACTAATACCCTAGAACTGGCCCGGCAAAGGTGGTAATAATATCCACATGCAATTATTGGCCTCTTAATTTCTATAATTATGGAATTTGATCAAATGAACTAATAAAATAACATCACAGAGCACGTATGGTTGACTCCGTGGCGCAACGGTAGCGCGTCTGACTCCAGATCAGAAGGTTGCGTGTTCAAATCACGTCGGGGTCATGTAAATATTTTGAAGAATAATAGTCCATCTCCTTGGCAATGATAACCATTTTTATTTAAAGACTTGTGTAAGTACTAAGTAGGTCAGTTTTTCATAATCATGAAAATAATATGTCCGAAAATACAATTGATCAAAAGGTACTAAAACGTATTCAAAACTGCAACACTTTTCATGCTCTCTTCCACACAATGAATGAGGAGCTGTAAGCATAATCATTGTATAGAAAACATATTATATATTTCTTATCATCATAGATGTATAAGGCGTGTGAGTTTTCCTGAATAAGTAACTGTAAGCATAATCATTATATAGAAAATATACAGGGTGTATAAAAAAGCAACAAGTGGTTATCTCGTAAAATCCCAAAACTAGTGATAACTATATCAATTTCATTTAATGTACCATAAAGCCACGTCTCTCCTCTTTGCAATGATATGTCTTTCATTCACATGTGGTAATGGTTGGGTGAGAAATCCTTCCATTTGCACAGTGGGTCAAAATCTTCTCTGCACCAAGTTTTAGATATTGAAAAAATCAGTGCAAGGGCTAAGTTCCAATGGAAGTTCCCCTGCCTTGAATGTGACTTTTTCTTTTGGAGCTATCTCAGGAGCATCTGTGCTCACAATTCCTCCACCAGATATTGCAAAACCTCGAGAAAGATTTGCCCATGGGCTGCTTTTCTTTGCTTTAACCCACACATACTTCAGGGCTGATCCATGCATGACGTGGATAGATGAGCGCATCTTTATGTGCAAGGAAGTGGTGGCAAGTTGGAGGGGTATAGGATGTTTTCTTGCAAGAGTATGAGTATGAACAGTTTACTGTCTATGCCATACCTGTCACACCTTCTTCCAATAGCCCCTATGCCCCCCTTGTACTGACTTTTGCAATGTTTTAAACTTGGGTCCGAGCTGAAATTTGCCCTCTTTGCAAAATTAATGATTATTCGGGCAGAGATCACTCCCTGTGAATGAATGATATTCCATCACAAAGAGGAGTAATTTGGCTTTTGGTACATTGAATTAAAAGGATACAGTCAGCATTGGTTTTATATTTTCGTCCAATATTGCATCGGCCCGTACACTGACTTTTGCAATGTTCATAACTTGGCCCGAAGCTAATTTTGGCCCACTTTACAAATGGAATGATTACTCGCCCAACCATGACCAAATATTAATGAATGATATATCATTGTGAAGAGAAGACACATGGCTTTATGGTGCATTGAATGAAATCAAAGCTGTTATCACTGGTTTTGTGCTTTTCCGCACTCTATTACATACTGCTTATCATAAGGCGTGTGAGTTTTGAAAAATTATAATCTAATTCATAAAGTTTCAGTTGTTCAAGATATGCTAAGTTTTTTATAACAAAATCCACATTCCCTTACCTGACCTCCAGCTCACTCCCATATGGTCTAGTGGTTAGGATCCGGCGCTCTCACCGCCGTGGCCCGGGTTCGATTCCCGGTGTGGGAACTGCCATTTTGCTAATATGGTAATTTTTGAACCGTTTTGTTTTTGTCTTTTTGACCGGACCCGGTGTAAAAGGGTAGGAGGTCCTATCAAATTATGGTCCTACTCTCCATTGATTTATATGGTGACCTCAATACAACTCTTTCCCTCATTATCTTATACGCAATCAGAATGCATGTTCGGAATTTTGCTGCAACTCTCATTATCACATGTTATTTTTCAAATTTCAATCATTCCTTCCCTACTATGACTACATCTCTCACCTTTGCATGTAACGAGTGCACTAATGTACCTAGAAAAGAATGAAAAGAAGAAGAATATTTTGATAAAATGTATAAAAAACATGAAAATTCAGTGAAAAATTCAGAAATCGTTTTTTATACATTTTACAAAACAAATCTTCTCACCAGTCTTTTCCAGCCACATAAGCGTTCTCTTTGTGCCAAACTGGATTCAACTACACGAAAAGAATGCTAAAATACCAAGGAATCTATTGAAATGGGTATCTTCAGTGTAGGAAGCGTAGAAAATTCTCCCATGTTTACGTTGTAATCGTACAGGCAAAAAAATAAGACGTTCGCAGGACTATAGTCCTGGTACGGGATAACTGCTTATCATTATATTTCATGCTGCATATTTCTCAATTATGTGAAACGAGCTACGTCAGCTGTACGGTTGCGGTAGAGTCAACGGTGACAGAGGCATTACTAACCCCCCTATCACACCAAACTAGTTCTTACCCGTTCTTGCCAGTCCTACGAATTAAAACGTCGTAAAAAGGGCTCAATCTGGCTCTGGTCGGGAAATATGTCTAAATTATTTAGCTACTTCGTTCATAAACAGTCTTCAATACGTCCATCTCATTCGCAGTTCGTTCAGGTCGCACCACGTCGGTGTGCAACGTCGTATAACGCGTCCCTTAGTCTAGAAGGTCATCATGACCTGATTACAGAACGGTATGGTCGCCATCGAATTTTGAATCGATTCAAAATTTTTAATCACATTCCCGTCCGGGAAAGTCCATGAAACTCGTAAACAGACCGTAGAACGTTGTAGCTACGTTCATTCCGTTCGCACACAGTTTAAAACCAGTTTTGAAGAACGCAGTTACCACGAGAACATTTTGAGCATGTTCTAAGCTCTAGAGGACCTACCCGTTCGAGTACGTTCGTTGAAGTTTGTAAATAGACCCTAAACGGTTCTAAGTACGTCCAGTCCGTTCGTACACAGTTAAAGCCCGTTTTCGAGAACGTAGTGAGAACTAGTTTGGTGTAATAGTAGGGGAATATACAAAAGGCAAACTTAACTAATAATGCTGATAACGGTTTCAAAAAGTTTACATGACCCCGACGTGATTTGAACACGCAACCTTCTGATCTGGAGTCAGACGCGCTACCGTTGCGCCACGGAGTCATCTGTGCTGAGTTACAAATGGGTGATTATTATACTATTACACGACTTACAATTTACAGATAACGTATTGTAGATAATCCGTCGCATGTGTTAGCTTTCCCATCCTGTCCTGTGATGCAATTTTGAATGCTAGATGAAATAACAAAATGGAGCCACTGCCATATAAATCATAAAATATCATTAGTTACTATACATCATAATTATATTTAAATAAATAAAAAACGTATAGAAATCAGTATCGGCTAATGACAGAAATACCTATGTACAATATTAGGTATAGTAACGAGCTATAGCTGCTGGAAGTAAAGTTAGTTTGTATAGTATGCCGAGCTCACAGGTTAAAATATCTGCAAAAGTTTGGACATTAAAACACATTGCTTTAAACAATCAGGATAGCAATCTATTCAGTTTATATTGATTAAGGAGATTTGATTAATCAGAACAAAGTGTCATGCTGTTTTTCACACTCATTTCAAAACAAACTAATAATACAGTATGACAGCGGTTTGATACATAATGCGCATCCAAAGTAGAAATGCGACTAATATTTTTCTTATAATTCTATAATCATTTGTACACGCGGTTCTAACTTCGACCGTTAATTTGAATTTTGGACCTACCAGGTGCTTGAAAATCAAGGATTGCGAGTCTCATACTGCACCGTTCTTCTTCAAACCTATACCATGCATTAAAAGCAGAACAAAATTGCCTTTCTGTCGGTGCATTACTTTATTGTAAAGAGTCCTTCGTTCTAGCAGCGTTTTGGTCCCCAGCTGTTAGAAGGCCTTCTTACAGCTGGGGACCAAAATGCCTCGGGAAGTAGGGACTCTGTTGAAGAGAGTAATGTACCATCAGAAAGGGATTTGTGTTATGCTTTGAATGGAACAAGATTGAAGAAAAACGGTGCAGTATGAGACTCGTAATCCTTGATTTTCAAACATCCGGAAGGTCAAAAATTCAAATTAACGGTCGAAGTTAGGACCGCGTGTTATAATTAGGATGAATTCGAAGTTGTTTTTTCATCCTAGAATTATATGTCCAAACGTATGTTTTAGAATTTCATATGTGAAGGAAAAATACGCCGATCTAGACTACATGACTTAGTCATATAAATCCGACCGTTGTATGCTGTTCTTCGATATTCCTTGTTCTTATTTGGATATTTATTTTTTATCATTTCTTTGCATACACCGTCGTAGATATTATATGGAACAAATTGCGGTAAACGCTTTTCTGGCCTGTCTCGGTAACCATAGTTACCATACTAACCAAAGTCACACAAATTATCGAGTAATTATTTAGTTCCAACATTAAAGTGTTAAATCTTACCTTAGACATGTAAAACGCTTGATAATTGACGAAATATGATCAATTGAATTATATTTTCATTATCGCCCGCCATGTTGCTGAATGCTGTTTCCGGTAGTCTAAATGTAAAACATGTATCGAAACGGAATCATAATTATTTATGACACAGAGATCGATTCCAAAGCCGTTCTCTTACTTTTCTCATTTTGAAACAATAACTTTTCCAAATAACTTCCCTTCTTAACGACACTGCTTCCCTTTCAACTGAATCTTCGTGTAACAAGTACTTATGATTTCGTTTGATATAGTTTTACATCTAGACTCAGATTAACCCGGAAGTGACCTTGGCATGGCAAAATGAAAAAATTTTAAAATTCAAGCGGCATGCTTATATTTCTTCAATTACCAAGCGTTTTACGTGTCTAAGGTAAGATTAAATACTTTATAGTTGAAGCAAAGACATTTATTTATCATTTGTGTGAATTTGGTTGGGTAGACAGGCCAGGAAAGCATTTCCCGCAATTTAGATGCGCGGAGTGTGTATGACCCTTGTATGCAAGAAAATAAGAAAAAATAAATATCCAAATCAGAAAAAATAACAACTAATAACATCATACGAGGGTCAGATTTATATGACTAACATGACTGTGATGTGAACACACGCGTTGAGTGTTCAAGAGTGTCCCTAGTTCACAACTGCACGTTTTCTTTCACATTAGAGTGGGGTCACTGCCCTTTTGGGTTTTGCTATTTTTACCCCATGATATCCAAAGTAAACAATCTGCCTTGATGTCAGAATTTCTACATAGAAAAGGGTTGTTCGGTAATCTTATGCTGATCCCCTTTCTCAATCCCATATTTTCTGGCCAAATTAGGCGTGATCTTATTATGACGGCTTTTCCATTCAAAAGAACATTTCTGACTTTGAATAAAATTTTGGAAATATTACAAAGGAGATTAACCTCCTAAGCGACGGTATAAGCATAGAGCTATGAACTGTTGGTAGTGCGGATATAGTGAACGTATTACAAGCAACTGAAGTAGACGATATCAACATTGAAACAGATCATTTAGTACACCATACCTGGATGACAAATATAAACAAAGCAAAGGATAAAGTCTGGGTGATGGATTAACAAAATAAACCAGGAATTTATAAATAATTTAATAATTTACAATAACCATTCTACTTTACAAGAAGATGCGTTTGTAGAATAATTTTGAGCCTTATTCATTTATATACAAGCTCCATCACAAACGGAAAATGTCGGTGGCCGTTCAGAATATTGCGGAAGGACAATTCTTTAGCAAGGGAAAGAAAAGAAGAAAGTCAAAACATAAACTAAAGCCACGAGCCGAAGACCTGGCCCATCTTGGACGGAGTAGGGTACTAGGTCGCTTGGTCAAGCAAGAGGTCATCAAGTTGAATTCCCGTGGGGGCATTACTGGGATTTTGGAAAGTAGGGGGAAATCGAGGGGAACAGTGGGTACACTCGAGAGTCGGGGTAAATCTCGCGGGGGACAGGGAAATGGATTGTCTAAATCCATGTCCAGCCTTGATGGTGTACAACTCAAACGAGGGAACTTACACAAGGAAAGATCGTTTATGACTCAGGCTGAGAGCAATTTATCACTGAACAATGTAGGAGATCTCCCATTGAAGCGTATGAGCAAATTGACTCTAAAATCCAAGTTAGAATACAACACCAATCAACGCCGTAGAGCTCGACCGAGTGTACAATTCGAACTTTCACCCGGCCCTGATGATGATACATTTACTGGGTACGAGTTTCCAGATGGCTCTGAATTTGATGAAACTGATGAAATGGATGACGAATTGTTGTCCCCTACAAGGACAACGACGAGAGCACATAGCATTAGAAGTGCAAGGACCAATTCGATCACCGGATCCCATTCTCCAAGGATCCCAAGCCAAGGATCTAATCCCAACGAACTCTCCCCTAGACGGAGACATTCAATTCGGAGACTGTCGAAAGTCTCCGATAGCAGTGGCCCGAAAATCTTCAAACTTCACCAGGGATTTCATGATATAATGGGCACTATAGCCCGACGAAAGAGCGTCATGCGGAAGATGGCGAGGAAGGGGTCTTTAGCACAAGAAAACGGAGACCAAGACGCTGAAACTAATATAGTAAACGCGATAGAACATGAAGTTGAGAACGACTGGATATTAAGAGAAGCTCAGAGGAAAAGTCAGGAAGAATTTGATAAGAGAAATGCCTCTTTGAGGATTGTACGATTAACAGGTATAATCAACAGACTAGATGCGAGTAGAAATAATTGATTTCCGTCATTAAATATTCAAAATTCAGTAAAAGTGATGTCATATTTTAAGTCTACATATAAAAGTACATCTAGAAAGAGGGTTTTGAAAATTGTTCATCAACTTTGAAAATTTAATTTTTTGGGAAAATGTGATTTCTTGTTTAGGGAGATCCTCATAGACCCCATGTTATAAAATCACAAAAAAGTAAAATATATTTTCTTGTATTGCACAGATGATATTTTCTTTTGCTGAACATATTTGCGTAAGATACATACGGATATGAGCAATTGTACATTGTTTAGGCGGTGTCACTTGTTACATTAAAAGGGATCCATTATTTCTTATATGTCTCGTAGGTTACATCATAGGTACAATAGGTGACCAATCGTTTATCAGGTGATAATCCTCTTTTGCCTATATATAATATAATTGCAAAAAGATGAATTAAACCGTGCGTGGATTCATTTAGATGAATCATGATACGCCAAGTTACTCCAATTTTAAACAGTGATCCCAGCCATGGCACCCTGTTGATTTTAACAAGGCGTGCTTTTATGCAAAATAATAAACTTTGATGACCAAACGTTCGGGTGATGACCTTTTTAACCTAGTAAATGCACAAGATGGATTGTTTCCGAAACAAAGCATTTTTAAATGAGTATCCCTGCTATCAATATTATCGCACAAACCGTGCTTTAATACAAATGTATGCACTGTATGCGGCTACACTTTCAGATGATGACCCCCTTCTGCCAATACAAAAGCGAATGCAAGAGGTGCACGAGATGGTCAGACCAAAGAGAGAGGTGGAAAATATCATGCAACAAGTAAATGAAGAGTCAAGGAAGATGATAATGGTACGTTATTACATTATTTTTTTACATCTGTTTCACAATTAATTTTATCACATAAATCTATGATTACTATGTATTTTATGGGACGATTGCCTGCGATGCCATCTATATTTGGTTAACGTCCATTACATACTAAAGCTTATCTATTGTACCATTAATTGTTGATCAAATCTGAGTTTAGCTTGATTTTGGGAAATCAGAAATGAAAAATTATCGCTAGTTTCGTTCGGTACATTTACAAGTTCCCGGGTATTCAGTTAATCCGTGGGAAGTATTGGTCATAAAACCAAAACAATTATTAACTTAACCCTAATACCTAAATAGCTGTTTATCAGAATTCTTGATTAACTAGACAAATGAACATGATTAAAGAGTTCAAGTTTATAACAAGTGAATTTAACGTTATTGTTATGAAAGTACTCATTGACGCGTGATAAAATCTAGAATTTTACGGATCAATCTTTAGGAGAAATATTCATGATTTAAGTCACTGGTATAATCCATGTTCCAATGGAAGGGTTTATGCGACCGTAAAAGAACAATAGACTTTGGGATTTTCCGTAACTAGGAAGCTGGTAATAATGGACCTTCGAGTATATACATAAAATACATATACACATTCCGAACATAGGACTCCACTGAGTTGGATTACAGTAACGAAAGAAGAAGGGAATCGTGATGGTAAAATTCCAATTAGGTTTATCATTTGGAGAAAGCATCCTCTTGTGCTATTTTCCTGATAAAATTTTAGTGAATTAATTATTTAATGATTGTTTCAAATTTTCTAGGATATGGGGAACCTCGCATACAGTGAATTCAGACGCCAGAGGAGAAAGGACTGGACGGTAAGTACTAGTATTCCTATTATTTTCAGCACTCACATTGAGGTAGCTGCATTTGCGAATTTAACTGACAGCTGATGGATTAATCTACTGTTTTATGGCCAATCAATTTAAATATGAATACTACCTGTCACTCTTCTCCAATTACATTTGAAAAGGTTTTCCCTTAAAATTAACCGTCAACCGGCAGTTGAATTCGCGAATGCTACCTCATCAAACACGATGGTCAGATTATAAAAAAACAAAACCCTATCTTACCCTTTCTAGGTAAAACGTTCGTTCAATTCGTGTAGAGCTTCCGCTGGCTACTCCATTACCATGACAATGCGTTTTTGATTCATTTGCACTCCTCTCAATGCGTTTAGAAACATATTCTACAAATGACTAAGCGAAGCTATGAACGGTCATTACGATACGTTATTTATTTTATTATTAATCTATACAAATGTTATTTTCTTCATATGTTCCCATTCACTGGTAAGAATGTACACTCCCGTTTTGTATTTAACGATTAAAAGTTCAATTCGTTATTTTCTGAACTTATGCCATTTAAAAATCAAAGTTACATAAACGGTCTATAATGTTGGAGACAAAATTGCTAAATTTCAGGAGGGGCCTTAAGGCCCCAAAAAGTGGGCCTTTTGGTCATTATTGGGCCTTCTAAGGCCTTATTTTTTTAATTTTAGGCCAAATTTTGAAGAAAATGGGCCTCAAATTTTCAAAATTTGGGCCCACTTTTCGGTTTTAGGGGCCCAAAAGGACCTCAAATTTGCCCCCCCCCCTTGTTGGTTCCTGGATCCGCCACTGGGGAGTGTATCTGGTCCAGATGGTATGATTGAGAATTAATTGTTTCTCGCTAACCGAAAGTAACTCCAGTACTTTCCGAGACGTCCCTAAGCCATTTATCAAATTTCTCAGTCTGTTCCGACGTGAAGGATTCCTTCCAGTCGCCCACAATTCCTTTGCGCAAATATTTCGAGATGGTCTGATCGAAAAACCAAGCGCCTTCATAGTTCGTACTTGGATTATTGGACATGTTTTTGAAGGTCGTATGATCAAGGATTTCATCAATTTGGGTCTGTGTCAGCGTCTTGTTGCAAAATTCCGCGATCTTCTTGATGGTTCCTTCTGGGTCTTTATGGTTATCCTCGTATTTGATAATGAGGACGTTACTGTCAGCTTGTTCGGCTGCTTTCGTGTAGTCCGCTACGTGCTTCAGGTAGTTACCATAGGCTATATCATCGGACATGAAGAGCTCAAGAAATTCGTCAAAGTCACCAGCATGCATAGCTGAAATAAGTGGAAATATGACGATAATTCGACTGGACTGGATGTTTCCAAGAGAGTCGATTATGGTAATCAATTTGGAGCCTAAAATTGGATCTCAAATTTAAAATAGCCTCAATTTTCTAATATGCGCCTAGCATTTCAATTTGATATTATACATGGATATTATAGTGTTTGTAATTAGAAGGTATATGGATTCTATTTTCTGAAAAAAAAAGAATTGAGATGTGATCCAATTTGAAATTATTGGAAAAAGGACTGTGGCATGGACGAGGAGAAAAACCACTTAGAAATTATCAATTCACTCAGGAATCATATATTCAAGGGAAGTTGACATAATATAAAAGATTTAAATGGCAATTTTGCCTGAAAAACATCAATATAAAAATATCATCAAAATATAAATTGTTCAAAACTATTTCACAATGAGTAATATCAAACATGTTTTGAAGAATAAGAATTTTCTAGTTAGTTGTTTAGCAGCGACTCTGCTAGGGGATCCCTCTCCATCCCTTACTATGATTGGGTATAACTGATGTAACGAATTCGAAATACTACATACTGATCGAGAATTAAGGAAATTGAATGATTCAAATAATCACAACCCCTCTCCCATTCATACATACTCATATTCATTCTGTGGAAATGATAGAAGGACACTGCGACATCTTTCGGGTTTCTAGTTGAATATATTAACTTTGCTCCAACCTTCGAATGGTCCGGAATCATCCTCATTGGGAGATGGGTCTTTAATATCTTTGGACGCTGGGCGTTTTTGAGGCCGAGTAGGTTTTCCTTGGATAGGGTTTCTATGAACGGAATACGTTGGAAACTTGGGGTCGCATTGGCAGCTTCTGTGTTGGCGTCGTTCAGGACTAGATATGTTATTTCCTGCAGCCAGCCCCCGCCTGTGAAAATGGTATCCAGAATTCATTAAACCAATTGATTAGGAAGCATTGTAATATTTTACTTCATTTGGGATAGTAATTGAAAAGTTTGATCGGGCTGAACTCGTGTCCGTTGACAAGAAGATTTGACCTCCTCTATCTGGGCTTACTAGGGAACGCTTGACAAAACGAGACACAGAGCAACAAGTTTTCGATTGGCCTAATGTACTTTAATAATATTGAATGTGACTGAAATGAATAACAATAATCAGCCATAATTATTGATAGCAACAAATGTATCTTGAAAAACTTTAGCCGGCCAAAAATTCAATAGCCAGACAACATTTGAAATTAAGTTAAAAGTTCGGCTGTTCAAGGAAAAACCTGTATTTCATTGACAGTGAAGTGTTTTTTGAAAAAAAAGCCTGACAAAATTTTAAAATTAGGAATTTTATTAAAATATTTAATTTCCATGTTGGGAATTGTCTCTCGAATAAATCTTGAAAATTTCAATAAGAATGGTTGTTCCATTGGAAATATGGAGTAAAAACAGGACTGCATGCATCATTCAACCTGTCCTGTGTACTAGCATATAAAAGGTGTTAATTCAACGGCATATTTATAATTTTGGATTAGTTAACAATTTAGGACATGCTAGTCTTTATAATTCAAAAGTGTAGATTTACTCTCACCAGTTTTGGGGAACCCTGCGACGATGACGTCATCTTTATACAATTCCATATTAGGGATGGCTTCCAGGGTGTCTCGAGGCATCGTCATCATAACTGTTATACCTCCAAACGAGTACCCACCTTTCTGGCCATGCAATATAGGGAGACCATTCACATGCTCTTCAAACCCAGGTGGCTTTTCCAAAGACATTTTAAAACGTTAATTTCAAAATATGCGGTCTTAGCTGCTGGTCGTACAAACAAGGTGTTTCGCATTTACTGTCCCAACTTGATAGAATTATACGAGTTGATTTTTCACTGTTTTCCTTGGCTGCTAGTCGTTCAATTTAAAATATTTTTGCTCTACTTTTATATCTACTTGTAGTCGTCAGCTTGTCCAACATGCAATATTATCCTATCAATGTATAATACTTCAATCCGACCGTAAACATAAATACATGTAAAAATAATGTGAACTTTAATGATAAGCAAGTTAATCGTAAACGAAATACCATCCACTGAATATGTTTGAATGTTAGCCCTGTAGTCAATTTATTATTTACGTTGTCTAAAAATATATTTCGAAGGACTGATACCTGGATACCGAATGAATGTTTACACGCTAACCCATGATGCGTTCATAATTGCGAGGAAAAGATAAATCATCTGTCTGACTCTATATCATGATATCGACGAATATAACTGTCTTCATATTCGATGTGAGGGGGATTGTAGGGGGGGGGGCGGGTGGTGGGGGGGGGCGGGTGCTCGTAATTGATACTATATACATCTCCAAAATAGACGTTTTCCGTAAACTATTTTGTTTCAGGTGAAATTTGATTTCCGATATATAATCCAGCTAAAATATTTTGGCTGAAAATCTGTTTTGTTTTTATATGACTGTTCCCCCAAAACCTTTTTTTACTTTTATAAATAAATAAAACTATCAATTATAGACAACATTAATAAAAAGATTTAACTTGCTCTGACCATGGGCTTTCAATATTGAATGCCCATGCTCTGGCCTAATAATATTACGATACACTGTACACGCCGTTATCATCCCAAGGTTTCATCAATGCAAATGATGAAATGATTGCCCTGTCTATTTTTACATTAACAAAAAATGCATGTACTATGGATGTAGTTTCCCACTGCCGTGGGCAAAGGTATAACGACTGTTGATAACAATCTGTTTGCATATATCAAATATTTTAAATATCGTGGGACACTCTCGTACAAACGATTGGTACATGTAAGTTGGACAAAACATCATGTTATCCAATCTGAATTGGGAATCAATATTATGCTTTGGATAGGGAGTGTATATTCAATAATTTCAATAATGCTTTTGTTTTCAGCTGAAGGATAGGTTCAGATATGCCGCCAGAATGGCACTGATGCTTTGTAAGGCGTTTATGTTTAGAAAAAAGTGAGTACTTTCAAGGTTCAAGGTATTATAAAAAACATACTTTATTGAACTTAATTGAATTCGTTTTGTTTTTATGGGTCTCATGTTCTTTCTTGTCATTGGTATTTTTGTTAAAATTCTGTTGTACTTTTAGTCAATTCTAGAAAAGGGGTACACGACTAAAAGTAATCGTCTATTAGCCTATTTCTGTCAAAACGTTTATAAAAACGCTTTTTGGAATTGTTGAACTAAAACTTCGCTTAAGGCTAAATGTTATCAGATTCATCATTTTATGAACGTTCTGAATATTAATTGTATTTTATCCCGATGAAATCCAAAAAGGCCCCATATACTAATATTCGGATGATTGCACGTGGCCTTTAATGGTTTTATTTCCTGAACCCAATCTCTATTGTCTTAATGTGATCCACAAACGTACAGATTTTTGCAAATAAATACGGCCTCCATTAAGTGGTCATTAAAAACTCTGAGAACTATTTTTCCCATAGGTTCTTGTCCGATATATAGATGGCAGCACCAACAGAATCCAGTATTAGAGAATATTTATAAATAAACACAGATCTATTACCATGTCATCTTTATTTAAAAATTATTTCTATCGACCTTTGCCTATGATTTTTCGATAATATCGTATACCATTCGAAAGATTTTTCGCACACAAATTGTTAGATACTAGTATACTTTTCATCACATTCATACCAGAACCGTGTGAAATCCCAGTGTCCCACTTCGTGACATTGATATTTATTTATTCATTTATTCATTCAACTTTTCAGTTATTACATTGCCGAGAAAGCAGGGGTGCCAGGAAAGACAAAGACGCAGAATGAGACAATAACAGAGGGGATGGCCAAACTCCGATCTAGCAAGGCAAGCGTAAGTAAATTGTCATTTTTTGCTTTCTCCTTCGTTATAGTTTCCTAGTTTAGCTTCGCAGGGGTTCTTTGAATAAGGTATAATCATTAGATTTTATGTCACTACCAGAAGTGATAAGTGATGCCATATTGTTAAAGTATCCATTGTTTCGGCGGTTGGTGTTGGGCGGCCAGAGTTCGACATATGTACAAAATGGCAGGTGGTGATATTTTGCACGGTAATGCCTTGTTTGTTGCTAGCATTTTGTCACATTTTAAACCGATTCCATGACTACTTCTTTGGCCATTCAAATCTGATTGGACCCAACACCCCCGGGCCAACACCGTGTGTTAATTTGTCCCACTCAGACTATAGTAATTGTTACTAGTCAATCTCATACAATTTGCTCAGGGATTCTCTTAAAAGAGAACGTCGAAGCAGAGAGTGAAATGTATAATACTAAACACTTGGCATTTCTTTAAGTTTTACTGTAATTTTCCGCTTTAGGTTGGGCAGGAGGATACCTTCATCCATAGTGGCTAGCATTTTCTCATATTCAAATTCCATTGACCATTACAATCGTATTGGTCCCAACACCCCCGGGCCAACTCAGACTATAGTAATAACTAGTCAATCTCTTGCAATCAGCTCCGCGAATCTCTTTAAAAGAGAGAGCGAAGCAGAGAGTGGACTGTATACCTTAAACACTTGGCATTTTTAAAGTTTTACTGTAATTTTCTGCTTTAGGTTGGGCAGGAGATGGAATGGGCATTAACGACCCAACCAGAGTTTAGGTCAAACAAGCAGCATGCGAAAGCAATGTGGATGCTAAGAGCAACTAAAGCTTTCAAAAGCCTCTTTCCGGCTGAAATGGAAGGAGAACTGGGACGACTATTGGCATATGAGAGGTACATAACAGTCTGTAACATTCCGTCTGTACAATTAATCCATCTAATCAGAAATTGATTTTAAAGAAATACACTTGTATCACTGAAAAAATTGTATTTGTTCCTTGTCTTTGAATCTTATCGAATAGTCGGAGTAGTGTTAATGAGGTTTTTATAAATATAGAAATCACTGCATAGCACCGTGTGTTGTATACACAATACATGTCATCATTTGTCGAAGTATCAACGCTTGCATATATAAATTAATACAAAGTGTGACAATTTGTTACAGACACAAAACGTAACGATAGTAAATTTATTAATTGTCCCTTTTGGAAGGGAGAACAAATACAAGACATCTTCATATTTTTTTTACTTACATTAGGTATGACGATGGTAGGATAATTGCCAAGCAAGGTGTTCCTCCGCAGAGGTTCTATTACTTTCTCACTGGTCGAGGTAAGTTGACTTTACTTTCGTATCAAATCAGTACCAGAGCCATATCCAATCTGGGCCATGATTCCGTAATTAAGAATCAACTGCTTCCCATTTCACTTTCAATTCACAGTTACCAGCACTTCCTTTTTAAACATTTTTGAAATAAAGTTGTGTCTGAACGTAAAGGACGGTCCATTTTAAAGTTTATTGTGTGATCCCACAACCAGTCACTGACGTAAGCCAGCCCCTGTGGCCTAATGGATAAGGCATCGGTCTCCTAAACCGGGGATTCTGGGTTCGAGTCCCAGCAGGGGTGCTTCGATTTTGCAAAATGAACTGAAACCTTTTTCATGGATCGGAAATATTAGCACCTCTTGAATTTTCTGAACAGGAAACAGCAAACTTTTTTTTCATTAAGGCTAACGGATGTACTATCATCCTAGACATCATCCCCCTAAGTAGGTGTCCAGATTCCATACACCTTCAGATATTCTGGATCTTAAAGCCCTGTGATCAGAGGATGACCAGACATGTTTTATGGATTATTTATTAATTATGTACTGATCGAAATGAAAAAATAAACAGGTATTCATCTTTACCAGGATCTTTACAAGACAATTCCTTAACTGGTCATAAGACTTTCTTTTTAGACCTATTTGTTGGCTCTTATACCTTGTTATGGCAACTATAAAATATGAGTATATACAGTACATATATTATATGATACATACTATATACATGTACCTAATTACATAATGTACATCCTATGTTAATTTTTTTACAGTGAACAAAATGAGGCATTACAAACTAAACAATGGTGTAGTGACAAAGGCTATGGGTCATCTCGGAAAAGGGATGACAACTGATGTAAGTAGCCTGTATTTCAAGGGTGTTCGGTTGGAAAGAAAGTGTACAAACTGTCAGAAGCAAATACAAATCATTACATTGTTCCTTTTTTGAAAAGAAATTGAGATACTGTTTATTTTACTTTATTTAGAAGTTATTGATTATCTAAGATAAAAATATCCAAATTCATGTTTTAATTTATTTGAAAGATTCAAAATCCAATGCTCAGAGAATCGAACCCCCAGTATCTCAATCGGATCGATCTGAGTGCTTTGTACAACAGTTAAAAACACAGCTTTATAATATCTGTAAAATTGACAATTCGGTTGATTTAGGCTGAAGAGATGGAGAGAGAATGGCGTCTTGAGTATGATCTTGTGTGCAAGGGACCCGTTGAAGTTCTAATCTTAGATAAAGAGGTAACTGCCGATTTGTTATAATTCTTTATACAATATACAGGGTGTTCCATATGTATGCAACCCCCATACACTCATACATAAAGCATTGCCACCCTATCATGTCATATATTATCTTATGGGGAGTTCTTATGAAACACCCTGTACTTTTACTTCGAAATGCATATACCTACTTCTATTTCTATTTATTTAAGATGCAACAGGCATATTTGCCCATTATGCAAATTTCAATACATACATTTATATAAAATATTAATATTGAATTATCTATGAGTGTAAAAAGACACTAAAATAGTTAATGTAAAATGCTTTAAGTTGACTAGAGCTAATGGTAAAATAAGTTATAAGTAAAAATTGTCCTTTTTATATACATGAACTGACCTGCAGGTATCTACATATTTATATCACGTCGCTATCATTTGATACTATAACGTTACCCAATTAGAAAGAACAACATTTAACAATGCGGTTGGTGGCTCAATTTGCATGTATTAACTTTTCACAAATAATAAATTACATTGTATACATATATTTTACAAAATACATGTATATAGTCAAATACAAAAACAATATTATGTAATGTTATATAATATGGGGCTAAAAACATCCATTGTAAAGCGACCCCCATCCTTTGGCCTAAAAGTGGCCCAAGCTCACTTGGACGTGCTCAGAATGTTCAGATTGCATGATTTTGAAAGGACGGCCGGGCCCACATGTACGTGTTGCAGTGTAGCGTAAATGCACAATTTTCTTGGATAGCCTGTTTGATGCTAATCTTCGTACTATGTATTTGATTTCAATATTCTTTTCTGCTTTCAGTCATTTATGTACCTATTAAACACAACACAAGGCCCTCCCATAGATTTTCTCAGAACCATTGACCTTTTCCAAGAGTTTCCTGTTGAGGAATTCCGCTGCAATCTCGACACAATAGAATGCAGATACCACGCGCCCAATAAAATGGTAGTTAAGGACGCCAACAGGACGCCATGGTTACACATAGTTAAATCGGTATGTGGCATATGAAACCATTAAGTTTGAATCACAAACGATACCTGTATCAATATATTCGTTAAAATATTTATAAATAAAGGAGGGCGAGTTGTTTGTAGAATGAATCGGGGGATTTTTTTCATGAATTTCGCTTATGTTTTTCATCCAAAAAACATCAATGCACTTTAAAACATTTTGTTTACTTTAAGATTACACCATGTAATCCAAAAATATATTTCTCATTTTCAAAGATAATCCATGGATTAACACCCAGGTATTTTTATTTTTCAATCTTCAGAGGGCTGGGAATCAATGATGCTCAACGCTTTTGAATACAATAAATGCTGTTTTAAATAGGTTTTACGTATGCCAATAATTTCTCAAATTATGTAAGCTGAATGCATTCCTTAATCCCTAGAATGCCTATCATAATAACATTCTTTTGTCTTGGCCACTTAATATGTTTTGTTGCTGCCTGATCATCAAATCAAATTGTTGTTATTTAAAGATGTCAGTCAAATCTGGTGAAACAGCACAACATTTACCTAAATAGCACGAGTACATATTATGTAACTCATCCATAATATTTCATGCATCAGGTATTAAGGCTTAGGGGATTAACTTTTACACATAAACTGAACTGACAGATGTGTATGCTTACATGTACAACTTCCAGGATTGTAAGAATTCAAAACTTGTTGATAGCCATATTTTCCTGAATGTGACATCGAGATATTATGGCATTTATGAGTGGTAAAACATGAAAAAAAGCATTTTCATTTAAAATTAGCATATGATTTGAATTGATGCCAATAAATGTATTAGTTAACTGTATCCGTTTTACATCCATTGCAGTTGGCTACATTATAAGACAAGGCATTCACATGCAAAATGTCAACACCTGCCATTTGTTACAGACACCAACTGCCAAACACCAACTGCCAAATGATAAACACCAACCACTGAACACCGTCCACAAAAAAGTTTGAGACCATAACAATATGTCACCACTTGTGGTGGTGACATAAAAATGATCATGGAAAATTGTATTTTTTTTAAAAAGTAGGAACTTCTGAGGTTATTAGAAAATTGGAAGACAAGGAAGGATTCTGGGAAGGATATTAGGGTTATAAATTGCAATGAAACTAAAACAAAACATTCTTTTTCTCAAATATCACAGTGTATATTCAAATCACAAATACAATATCATACAATTACAATTAGGGTCTAGTGCACTTTCCATTATGATATCCCCATGAACAAAATGAATCATTTTTAGGTGTAACATAAAGAATTCAATGTCACATAATACTGTGGAAAATATTTGGGCGTTTGGACCCACATGGGCTGAGGTTGAGGTCATTTAGTTCAGCAAGGGTGTATTGACTTGCCATTGAATGGGCTCCATTGACTTAACATGTGGATATCATCAATTCCAATAGAGGCCATTGGTTTCTATTGATTTTCACAAAAATACCTAAAATACACTATGACCTGAATCGATTGCAAATTAAATAATTTCACAGTATGACACAAATGGTATATCACATCAGATGTGCAAATATAAAGTTTGCAATCGATTCAGGTCATACTTCAAATTAAAAGATTATACATTTTTTCCATCATTTTTTCCTACAAAATGGCTATAGAAAAATGCTTCAAAAGCAACTTTTATACTAATGAAATCCCATACAACTTTCTAAATCCAAAGATTATACTGTTATGTTTCATTAATTAATAACATATTTGGATAATATGTTGGGATGTGTAGGATGCAAATGGATTTTGACAGACACAAAAAGACTTCTTGGTTTGGCATCTCTACCCCTGTACACTTTATGATTGAATATTGGCCCTAATAAGTGGCCCATTCATCAATACAGTGCTGAATATAGGTCAACAAGATACTAGTGTACATATAAATGTAATAATACCATTAGCTAGGTCTGAATATTAAACTCCAGCCAAATAGAGCCACCACAATATTCCAACCTTTGTAACCCTTGCAAAAAGATTTTCTTGCAATAAAAATGTAAAAATAGCTTAGAGTACTTGTAAGCCAATTTGATTTTAAGGTAGACATGTCTCGATATTTTTCAATAATTTTCATGATTATAAATACCGATAATCAATGAAAGGGACAATATTTTCACATTTGTAATTGTATGTGTATGCATGGTCCATGTGTATGTTACCATAATTCTTTATATCCACTTAAAATGTAAAAAATTTTGCCCAATTTATAAATATCAGATAATTTATTCATCACCAAAATTAGTAAAAATTATCAACATGCAGAACAACCTTAAAGAGTTTAATCTCTCACTCAGTCACAATCATGTCAACCAAAACTGTACTCGTGTTACATAATATAGGATTATACAGCTTACCATACGTGTGCAATCTATATAGCATCCACACTGACATCTTTACAGAATCATATATAATTTTTGAATATAAACTAACTCAACCCAATAAGGCGAGTACTAAAGAATTCACTTACCTGCCATCTAAAAATCTGCTTGGAACTACCATTGGATTACCATTGGATTCCTCCAAGAGAATATTCTAGGGCGCATTCAGCTTACATAATTTGAGAAATTAATGGCATATGTAAAACCTATTTAAAACAGCATTTATCATATTCAAAAGCGTTGAGCATCAATGATTCCCAGCCCTCTGAAGTTTGAAAAATAAAAATACCTGGGTGTTAATCCATGGATTATCTTTGAAAACGAGAAATATATTTTTGGATTACATGGTGTAATCTTAAAGTAAACAAAATGTTTTAAAGTGTATTGATGTTTTTTGGATGAAAAACATAAGCGAAATTCATGAAAAAAATCCCCCGATTCATTCTACAAACAACTCGCCCTCCTTTTGCTAGATGTGTTGAATAGTATCTAATCAGTAAATTTGATAGCTAATTCGATTAAATGACTTTTTTTTATTCATTTTAGGGGTTTGTTAAAGTGATACGAATACAAAATGTGATAGATACAAGACAGGACAATCTATTTGACACCCAGAATGAACAAGAAATGGGCAGTGGAAAATCCTTTAGTCATGCCGATGGTTGGTTAATTGTACAAAACACCTATATTCAAAATTCCTTCAATGATATGCAGGATGGCCCAAAATGGGTTTACTGTAAAAGATTGTTGAACGTATAAACCTACTTTTGCGCCACCTTGTATAATTCTATTCCTATATAATTTAGTTTGAGGATGGCCAAACAACTGATAACTCTACAGTGTGCATTATATATATTCAAATCTTTTGTTTATTAATGACTAAAACTGCCTCTAGAAATACAAAAATGAGAATAAGTCAGAACCTGTTTCACACCCATCAACAGGCTTTATTACATAGCATTTTTAAATAATCGAACTGTCTTGTTCCACACGCAGTTTTAGCATCTTTTTTGAAATCTTACTTGATATTCACAATTGTTGTTTTCTAAGCTAACAATCTTTTATCTTTTATTTATTTATTTATTTATTTATTTATTTATATGATATAGACAGTACAATATAGTGCTGGGCTAGGCTAGGCTAGGCTTAAAAGCATTATTAGCCACATCTATCTTTGTTCTTTCAGCAATGTTAGGAGTGATGGCCAAACAAAAGAAAATGAAAACAATGCTTAGTCTCCCAGAGGTATATGCAATTCGAAATAATTCATTTAGATAAATTATGTTATTTATTTAGTGCTAATTATGATGACTTCATACTGTGGAATAGCCTTTTGCCATGGTAATAATATTCACTGTAAACTGTCCGAGGGGTGTTTGAAATTATTTCCTTAGGTTATTACTAGCCTGGATATTGTTTTTAAGTCGGGTTGTGCTCTCGAATATTTTAATTTATCTTGAATTGATATTTTGTATTGGTATTTGGTATTTTCGCATTTGCCACCTGTGCTGTATATTAAAGCATAAAATAAACCGTGTGGGCAATTTATGTATCAGAAACTATACGTGTTTTAATTCATTTACCAGCATTGAGTATTATGAAACAAACATGAAAACGTACACGTTATTATTTTCAGATATCTACCATTAAAGATAATAATATTGTGTCAAATCCTTATGGAAGTACACTCGGGCTTGATGTGCCAAATCTTCAAAATGACCAAAAAGTTCATAGAAAACACAAGAGAAATAAAAGTGATAACATGATACCTAAAAAACTATCTAGAATAGAGCAATTACGGAAGCTGACAACAATACAGGTAGGTACAAGTCGAAGTGGTTTTATGTTGGGTAGGCCTACACAGGGATATATGCCGAGTACTAAAATAGTACTTATAGCATTTAAACCATAATTGAGTACTCCTTCTAGTAACTTTTTTGCACTAAATGGGCATTTATGACATGAGTACTGATTTATTGGATATTTTAGTACTAAATGAGTACTCATATGACGAGTGATAATATAGCAGTAATTTTATTGTGCTCTTGAGTGCACTTGTGCTAATTTAGTACTAATTTTGTACTAATTGAGTATTCATATATCATATGCAAAGAAGGTCGCCCTAACAACAATGCCCATATTTTAACTATTTTGTACAACTTTTGTATTTGCTATAGTAATCCTAGTGCCCAGATACTATCATAGCGTATTGATCATGAATTAATTTCAAATATTGATATTTATAATATAAACCTTTAAGTCTACCAGAAACGTTATTATATTAGGGGCTTTGACAAAGTTTTTATATATTTTTATATATTGATCATGAATTAATTTCAAATATTGATATTTATAATATACACCTTTTAGTCTACCAGAAACGTTATTATATTAGGGGCTTTGACAAAGTTTTTATATATTTTACAGAAGAGTCTACCAGATAAACCACAAACTGCTGAATCTACGTATAGGAAAAGTCCGATGTCACCAATTCAATCTTTGTTGGAACCTACCAGATCGAGTCAAACATCAACTCCTAAAGAACAAAGCACATTCCTTGAAAATCCAGCCATTAAGGTGTCGTCTGCTGATGATGTCATGACATCAGCGCCCTCTATAGTCGATGATATAAACCCACTTTTGGTGATTGATGGTGCCTCACCCAGTCAAACACCTAAGGTATTGAACTATCATTTAATTTTAAAAAGAATAAGAGTGGGACTTCATAATATTAAATATCTCGGATTATAATTACGATCATGATGACAGTACACTTTTCCATCATAACTCACAAAGATTTTTTGTTTTAGAAAAAGCGGAGAAAAGACGTCAACCTTCCTCCAATCATAAACATCCCAACAAAAGAGGACAGATCAAGCGCAGGAGGTTCATTTGAACCACATTCCCTCTGGTTGACTCGGGAAAAAACGCAGGTGGATGAGGCAATAGCAAAAGTTTATAATGATGAAGACAAGGAAGTTATAACTCACAGAAAGGCATATCTCCAGCTTGATTTACTCGGGCCCGGTGACGTATTTGTAAGTTTATTCAGATTTGTGATCTTTCATTTTAGTTAATCTCTGTAATACTATATACAATATTCATCTAAACTTATCTAAAGTTTTTTGTGTATTGTTCACGTTGTTAATGTCCTAATCATGACCATTCTTATGTTTATTGCTATTCTAAAAACATCTAATATATTAAGCATACATGCATTAAAGATAATAGTTTAGTTTTATAATGTTTATTAAAATTTGTTCTAAACTGTCTGTACGTGCAACTTTACTTGTAAATATTTTAACATAACGTAATTCACTTTTTAATTCTCTCCCTAACTGAGATGCTGTATTCATCCTAATATCACAATCCTCTGAAACATGTGTACGTGCGCTTCTTCATATCATACATTCTCCCAAACATGCTTTACTCTGTTTTACTTCACCTTTCATACATTATCATTATTATTTTACTCACATTTTGATTCATTATCTAACCCTCATGTTCTAACTCTGTTTTCAATATTTTATTTTCACTGACAGGGTTTACAAGGAAATATAATCCAACGGTGTCGTGAGGTAACAAAAACGCACGTGTTTCATAGATTTGCTTCTTTAGTATAGTGCACATTCAACCACGGTGATTTTGTTTAGGGTAGTCAAACACACACATATAGAAGTGTATAGAAATGACACTATTTAATTCAGATACTATCACAGGCTGGTACCGAAGGATTTATCCGCTGTGACGGAGCATATTACTTTTAATTTTATGAAAAATAGCATGCTCCGTCACATGTCACAACACGGAGCAGGTTACTTTTCATTTTATGAAAAATAGCATGCTCCGTCGCACAGCGGACAAATCACTCGACACCAGCTTGTGACTATTTTAAAGTAATTGTACTTTGAGGGTCAGACGATTTAGAAATGAATGTCTTTACGACGTCTACGATGATAACAATGTCTTTCACGAATGTTCTGGGAATTTATTTTCAATTTCAAATATATTTTGATTTTCTTAATTGTTACAGGTGTAAATGTCTATGATAGTTTATAAAGCAAAAATGAAAAATAATAATTTTGCAATTTTGACCCCAAAGTAGTAGTAATTATGACGTGATTAAAGCTTGAAAGAAATATATTTACAACACTATCTTTATGTAGACATTGAGCATTTGAAATATTATGAAGAAAGATTTGTTTCAAAATACCGGTAGTTAAACTCTGCCTACCTTCATTAGAATTAGGCCGCTTTAGCACATTATCAACTTCACTTTCCAGCCGCTTTACATTTGTATTTTATGGCACTTGGACTACTCATAGATAAATTATTATATACCTAAAGCTAAATGATACGCACATGAAACTATAACTGCTGGGCTACCAATTCAAGTATTCCGACTCGAATAAATACATATGTAAGTTTGAATAAAAATAAAGACAGATACATCTATCGAGTGCATTTAAAAAATAATTAAAGTGACGAAACAAAAATACTTTAATAGGTAAGCCTAGAATGATTTGGCCAAACGGAATAGGTAGGTACTGCATAATAGTTGGACTCCCAACATGTGTAACTAGCTGGAATCGTTTAATAAATTATGTCATTGAACAAGACATCAATTTGATATGTCAGGGATCATACCTCTTGAATAATTACATATTTATAATATAATTTCGTTTCAGGGAGTTGATCATTTACACGCAACACTGGCATCAGAGGAACGCGGAGTTTCACTAATGAGTGATGGGGCAGAGATCATTCGTGTCAATAAACGATTCTTCCTACAGCACGCACAGAACAATACTATGTTGAAAGTTGAAACAATGGTAAGACAAACTCATGACGATGTCACTCGTGTGGTCTTTACGCATGCGCATTCGCACTTTATTTTCTAATATCAGATCTAGGGACGATGTCAAAATATCGAAATACACCCGGAAGTACAGTATTTTGATTTGAAGTGGAGAATCTCAATACCTTTTTGATGTTTTGAATCGAAATCGGTAGATTTTATATTTTGAGTGACAGGACAAGTTACATGTGACCAAAGGGAATAGAACACATTTTATATGATTGTTGCAATGCATTTGCTGTAGCTAGACTGTCCGTCATCATGCTAGAATATAGTACATTGCAGTTTAAAACGACCTTTCCTTCGAAGACATAGCATTTAACTTGAATGGTAATCAATATACCTGTTATTTTCTGTTTTCCAGTACAAGGAATACATGAGTTTAGATGACGCCCAGCGTGTAGTCTATGACCAGGAGCGTTGGCAGCAATACAAACTAGCTTTAATGAACAAAAAGACAGCTCAAAAACCTAAAAACACATCAGATAGGTAGCCCTACACAAAAACCCCTCTATGTGAGGGACACATTACTGCAGAATACATCGTTCCGATAACTTGCCAAAACCACAATATACATCTACTCAGGGGACAACATCAAGCGACAGGATACATTTTCCGAATTGGACGCCCAAAAAACAGAATATATTCTATACAGATACAAGACACTATCAATTGCAATTGGAGAATCGACCTTCTCAACAACGTCAAGAGGATTTATTGAAATCTTACACGCTTATCCGAACAGAATAAGCAAGGGACAAAATAATAACAATGCAACAGCTTAAGTACAGAATAACTGTTTTTTGTATTTAATAATGTTTTTCCATTGTTATGTTTCTCTTGGGTGCATGAGACAAAAAACAATGTCAAAACTTAAAGTTAGATAGGTTTTGAAATATGCCAACGATTTGTGTGCACATGGCGACTCATCAGATCAATACTTCAATACTGCGCATTATAAGATTATGTTTTTAAAATATAATAATAGTATAAAAATAAAACTATTTTTGTGAGGAATTTATTAGTTTTGTGACAATTTTGTAAAATACCATTGATATGAAATCGACACGAGAAAATGGTAAGTATTGAATACTATTAGGTGTAACTATTCAAAGCCTGACACATTTAATTCACCTCGGCCCACTGTTCCCCTAATATCTGGATCCGTAACTGTGAATGTACTCGTGCCTAGTGTGCACCTTTAATAAGGGATATTTCATTCAGCCCGTGGTGATCTTGAAATAAAATCATAATTAAAAGTAGATTCACGTAAATAATTAAGACTTATTTGATTCTATATGGTTGAAAGAAGAATAACTCATGTTAATTAACAATATGTTTATTTTCAATGTATACTTTGTAATTTACATTAAGCAATTAAGGATATACACTCCCCTCCATAAGTTTGGCAACCTTTTTTCCTCATTGAACTACGTGTTAAAGCCTCTTTACCTTTGAATTTTTATTTACTTAACCTGCGATGAAAAAACTTATACTATTGATGGAAACGTAATTTGACTTTAATTCCAATACCTCCAAATGTTCTCAATTTTTTTCTCAATTACAATAGGTCGGAAATTGATGATAAATTTGATGAATTTTTGAAAATCGACATTACCATGTTAACCAATGGGAAATGGTAGCTTTGCCGCAAGTCATATGACAGAATATCCATCCATCCGAGTCCTTGCAAAAAATACGAGTTAGGCAGGCAATTAGATTTGCTAACTTTATTTAACAAAAAATTGATATGCTTCTTCAGGTTCAACAAAGTTATAGGGCTTTAAAGTCAAAGTTGTTTTTCAAAAAAACTCCCCATTGAAATAACACAGGAGGCGAAAAATTATTTTCAAAAATGACTTTGAAGCGCTGTAACTTTAATATTCATCAAATAAACTAAACACTTAGTGTTTTAAAAAAGTTAGACAATTCAATTTTCTATATAAAAATATTTTTTGCTGAATCTTTTACTGAAAAGATATCCTGATTTCTGATTTGCCCTGAACCCTCCATTTCCCATTGGATTACATTGGAATGACGATTTTCAAAAATTCATCAAATTTATCATCAATTTTTGACCTATTGTAATTGAGGAAAAAAATTTCGAAAATTTGGAGGTATTGGAAATAAAGTCAAATTACGTTTCCATCAATATTATAAGTTATTTCCTCGCCGGTTAAGTAAATAAAAATTCAAAGGTAAAGAGGCTTTAACACGTAGTTCAATGGGGAAAAAAGGTTGCCAAACTTATGGAGGGGAGTGTATGTACATGTAAATGGTACAACAAAGTATAAACCAATACACTATTTGATTCTGTACATCTCCCCAATAACCCTCTCTTAAGGGTGAAACTTGTATCTCTAGTATTTATATATTTAAATATACTGAAAATGTCCCAGATGAGTATCAACATACGAGTATCGTTTTACGAGTACAGGGTGATCAATAAATAGGGTAAAAGTAACTGGCATTTTGTAAATATTGGTCCAAACATCCTGAAATTTGGTCAGAATATACCTTGTACATTTCTAAATTAAAACATATAAATTCTAACTTCTGCCATCTGTTTGGATAATATTATAGTTACTATGGCAACTGGAGTCGGGGGTACCCGGGGCAATTTCATTGCGTCCAATTTGAACAAAAAAATGATAAAAAAGCACATCTTTTTCAAACTGAAAAGAAATAAACGTGGGTGTCAGCATTAATTGTATTAATACTTTGTTTACACTGCTACATATTTTCTTGCGAATTTGATGTTTGATGTCACGGAAAAGATAAATATATAATGAAAACTGATGTGATCATAGAAAGTCCATGACACAGGTCAATGATGAAAAACAATACCCACAGAAGAGATTTGATGAGCGCAGAGAGGAAGAAGCTAAGAACGTTTTACATTGCACTGGGATAATGTACCGTCTCAGGCTCACAATGCTATTTTTACGGTACAAACCACTGAAGCACTGTTTTTCCCACTGTTAGAGGTCATGTACTATACTCTCCTGACTTGTATATCTGTTTTTTAAATAATTTGTTTCTAGTGCAATTATTTCTTGTTCCTTTCTAGCATATACATTGTACAATATTTTCTTAGACCTCTCAATATTGTACAAAGGAAATTTTGGTTGATATTACAAAAAGTATTCAAAATATTAAAACAAAACCCCCAAAATAGATAAAAATTTAGATAAACCTTATTAATTCATTAACAAGAGAGTATTTATTTTTAAAATCAACCAAAATTTCCTTAATTACAAAATTGAGAGACCTAAACACGTTGTGTTTATGTCGTTTTGTTCTAGTGAGGTTTGGAAAGATGTTTCATTTCGATCATTCCGAACATATGTGATACCAAGAACAAAATAAGTCTCTGATGTGTTTTCTAAAATATTATAGATTTTTTTCAAATCCTATTGTAACCATTCAAAAGATGACCATTAAATTGACTATGTGCAAAATTTTTATAATTTTTTGATGACTGGTTGAAGAGAAATGTAAGGGAACCTGGGGCAAAGCGGCCCAAAAAATTTAATTTCGAATTGTTCCGTACGGGGAATTTTCTTATCTGTCAATCATCACGCACTTTGATGTTCCACTTTATTAATGGGTTGTGGTTTACATTTTTCGAGTGTTTTATACTTGCCTAGGACTATCTTCTGTGATTTTTCAAAGGTCGAAAATAATGTCGAGAGAGGGGCAAAACGGCCCATGGGCGGGGCAAAGCGGCCCACCCTCTGTTACATGGGTTTTAAAAGCAAAATTAATCAATTACAAGACTCGTCCACACACATCTTATCTCAGCCGTTCAAACCTTTGACAGATAAAGTATTCTTAACCGCTACCATAATTCTAGTCATTCGATATGTGTCGGAGTGAAATAAGGTACAAACCAAATGTTAAAATCGTTAGAACCCGGAAAAAAATTCAACGTTCGCGCCCCCCCCCCCCCCCCCTATATTTGAAAATCAATTTATCTTGTACAATACGATTTTTGTATGTTATAACCTTTGTGGGCCGCTTTGCCCCAAAGACATGTGAATTTTCAAATATACGTCATTTTAATTTTCCTGATATTTGTAGCTCGAAATTTTTACAAATAAAGAATAAATATGCATACTCTATGTAAAATGTTAAATCAAAACGATATTCTATTGCTGTCGGATTTTTTAGAGATTCTCGTGGGAGGGCTAATTTGCAAAAAAAGAGAGTGAAAAGTAGAATTATCTCTTACATAAAGCGAAACGCTGCTAGGTTAAAATGGGCGGTCGAGAAGGTGGCGGAAATTTCAAAATTCGATTATGTGACTTTTGAAGAACCATCTTTTTATAGTTCAAAAGATATTTCGATGGGCCACTTTGCCCCACAGGGCCGTTTTGCCCCATGTTCCCTTATATTCAAAAAGTTCATCATATCGATACCAATCATTTCCCTTCCAAAGTTCCTCTAGCTGCGTCTCTTCATTTATGCACAGTTGACACCATTTAGCAACACATGCAAGAATATAATCAGTCAGACCTATTTTGGAATGGCCGTGTGAGATGAGTGTAGCGATCGCAGGAATTAATGGACGATAATATCATATCTACATTTCTATATAAGTCGCAAAGTTTATTTTCACACTAAAACGACTAATAATACATGTTCATCATAGATCAATGATGCCATCTGTCATTTATAAAAGTTTCAATTCTTTCATCTAGCATTGACTTTATCAATTTAATTATCAGTGGTATTCATTGGAGAAGATTCTTTTCAATCAACTTTACCGGGCTTCTCGAAATCAAAATTAGAACGAGACCGAATATGTTTGTTCTTTTTTTTCCTGATGTCTTTGCACTGCATAACCTTGAATTTCAAATAAATCACCTGCTGTTCCAGCTACGATTGTCTCATCACCATCAATTTTCCCAGCATTCTCCGGATCACAATTAAGACCAGTTTCTGGTTTGGTGTTTTTCCTGGTTTCTTGGTGTTGCACTACATTTTCTCTGAACTCAACACGGAGACACTGATGTGACACAGATGGACTAATATTTTCATCTTTACATAATGTGTCAATCGTGTCCATAGTTGTTGTGGAGCGGGCTTGTCCAACTGTGTTCCCATCGGTATGCACATAATCCAATTTCGTAGATTTGGACTCTGCAAGCGTTGAGTCATCGACATCTTCAGAGTACCCGCATTTTCTAAAAAGCCCGTAGAACACCTTTCTGTAACCTTGTGCAAACGCCTTGTGTGTCAGTCCATAGATGATACAGTTAACACCGGATGCATTTGCATGCATCAACTGCACGACAACCACATATACAACAACAGGCCATCGGTCAAATGGATCAGCGGCAATAACCAGGACATACGGCGAGTTCATAATCATGAACATGATAAAGATGATGAACAAGACTTTCGCAATTTTGATTTCTCTATCCATCAATCTGCTTGTGTTTGATTTATCATGTGCTTGTAACATCTTCTTTGTTTTGTAAATGTTGTAGAAAATCAGGGAATAGCAAATGGTTACTATAGTGATCGGAACAAAGACACCAGCAAGGAAGGTTAATGTAAATGCGCGACTTGTTTTCCTGTTCCAAACACAACCAATTGCCTTACGGTCATAAATATATTCTCCCCATCCTTTGAGTACGGCGATGTTGAGCCAAAGACTGTAGATCCAGACAAATATGTTGATGATGATGGTGTTACGCTTGTTGAAAACCTTGTGGGCAATCTCACTTCTACATATACCAATGTATCTGTTAATTGCAATAATGGCAACCAATGCCAGAGACGCCAAACAGCTACTCATGCACACAAATCCTATAGATCCGCATAAAATAGACTTAACAGAAAACCACTTCTCGCCCATTACAATGGTCGCAACGAAAGAGGAATTAAGAAAGCCGGCTATAATGAGATCGCAAATCGCAAGATTGACGACAAAATAATTGTGTGTTCTGTTTCGTAATTGTTTAGTGATTCCAATAGCTGTGATTATCAATAAGTTCCCGCAAGTCCCAAACACAATCAGGAAACATAGCACGGTTAGGAGAACGATTGTCTCTACAGGGTGAGAATGCAAATAATGGACGTAATCTGCGGGAATCGTACTATCATTTTTATCTAATGAATTATTCTTTTCCTCCATCGTCAGGATATATATTTTTAATATGATTTGATGATTTTCTGTCCGGACTGTATGTTCCCGAATGTGATGCCGTGGCTCCCTGTTCTCATAATGGCATAGATGCTTATATAGGACAAGTGAGTATCATTTAACCAATCATGTGACTCAACGTAAAAAATAGGAATAAAAAAGAAAAAAGTATATAGTCAAACTAAAAGTTAATGTAAATCACTTGCTTTGATGGACATATTTGTGATTAATTATGAAAAATCTGTAAACACCTACAAGTACAAAGTGAGTAGCAAACTAAAATGTTTAAACAAAGAATTGAAAAGATCTATTTCAAAGGTTTCTAAAATGAGTTGATGGTCTCTTGTTTATCCAATTATATCACGTTGCTATATTATGTAAAACTATAAAGCTGCCCATTAGAGAAAGAACAACATCTGATAATGTGGTGATGGCTGATATTGTTTGTTTTATTTTTATTATAAAGCCCACGTGTTTTTAAACCGGTCTGCCTTTTAAGGCTGTTAAATATATAATTGACTTTGCAGCTATATTTACAATCAATCGAAATCGAAAATAGTAATCCATACGACATTTGTGAATGGATAGATATGTTTAATAAATATGTATACATGGATTTCAAATATATTTCTATTCGTAACGGAAGTAAAGCAAATAGGACGACCTAAAACATGGGAAATGAGAAATGGGTACACAGTTATTTTACAGTAAACAAATAGTTATATAGCTAACAGTAATTATAACCTAATAGTTATATATTCCTTAGACAACGGACAACGTATTTTTATAACACTAATGAATGTGGGGTCAGATGAGCCCCCTGGCGTTTCCAAAGTTATAGAAGTACAGTAAAACTAAGTAGAAGTAAAGGTAACATATTAAAGGTCATGCAAACTAGCTCGAGAAGTGTATTAAATCAAAAAAATGTCAAATGAGGTAAAAAAAAAAAGGTTAAAGTAACGCAGGGAGATTCTTTGTGTTTTTTTCTTTTCAATTAAAACATTCTTTTTAGCCAAAAAGGGTGATGAAAGTGATTAAGGTATACTCAGTATAGCCTGTATTGACGTTTAAGAATGTTGACATCGGTTGATCAGTATTAGCTGAGAAAAAAACACGTTTTAGCGCAAAAGTATCTGCAGAATGGATAACCCCTGGGGAAGATCTAGGGGAGACAAATAATTACTTCTTACCAAAATATTTCATGGATATATGACCACCAGTATTTGAAAAATACATTTGACTTATATAGCGTATATATTCAAAATAATATGTTCATGAAACTGTTCGTTTATTCAATTTACATGCGAAATAAAGACTAGTTTTAGGTATTATGGACAATAAAGTCAGTGACAGTGATCATTTTTTCATTTGCTAAAATGTTTGCATCGTCGACGCTCCCTTTTAAGGAAATGTTAAATGCATCTGAGGTATTGCAAAATAATCTCATTCTGTCTTTTGTGCCTAAGAATATAATATAAGTGCATTTAGTTGGCTTGATACAGAGTACGTCGATTTTGTTTACAATCTTATGTTAATTTGTAATCAAGGTGGTAGTTGTCCCCTTTTTGCTTGATTATTATCTCGTCCTGGATCCTGGCTACGCTGCAGATATCTAATAAGTACATATTTGTTTCTTCTTTCATCGGAGTCCATTATAATTTGAATTTTCATTGCAAAATAAGTCTCTCTAATTGACTTGGTTTTTATCGCCTTTGATCCATGATATCATGCATGTATACATTTTATTTATTCCCCCATTGGCGTTCATTATGCCAAATAGCAGTACATAGTATCATCGCCTGTTGGATCCAAGCTATACTCCTCCTACCACTGAGCATGTATACACATTCTGTCAACAAACGTATATAAACTGGCTCTGGTTTCTACCGCACCCTCCAGCTAGATGCTTGAAAGAGTTGTAGATTATGCTCTGCAAGTGCTACCGAAGATACATTGGTACACGGTGGTAATGTCACATTTGATGTTGAATTTGTTGGTATACACATTGGTAACTGCGTAATTGGAACATGAACGTAAAGTCTGACCATCAGTCCACCTACAAGGATTGCTATGCATAGTAGAAGACAGACTAGAGACCTTATAATGTTGGTCGTGGTTGGAGACATCTGATCTCTGTCTTCTATTGCATCTTGATACTGAGCCAGGTAGGGTGAGGAATACCGCCTTGGGTACAAAGGCATTGACTTAGGTTTACCTGGAAGATGAACGTTACACAGTGAAAAAATAATATCATGGAAAGTCAGGATAATAGAATTACAGTAGTACAGTAGTAAAAAGAAACATTGAGAAACAACAAGTCACAAAGAAAGCAAAGACCAAATACCTAAAACATGTCAAAGCAAGAAGAAACAATGTCTGTCACCTCTGCCATTACAATACAATGCGCGATTCACACTATGATTCCTACGTTTTAAAATCCGTAATGCTATTCAAAGATCTCATGAACATGTTTTTGATTACTAACTTTTGAAACTAATGAAGACAAAAAATGTTGGGGAGATTTTCGGATGAATAGGAGATATTACCAGGCATTATGAATTGTGTTTTTTTCTTTACAATTATCATACTTGCTTCCCGATTCATTTACACATAACCCGGGCAAAAAACCTTCTTAGAATTTATGATGTACTATTGCAAAACCTCTATTGCAGTATTTACCTGGAGTAGAGAATCTTCTCCCGTGAAGTGTGGTTACAATCTTTGAAGAGGAATAGCGCCTTGGTATGGATGATCCTACAATCACAGGGGAGGAGTATCTCCTATTTCCTCCAACCTTTGTCCTTGGTGTAGCTTTTGGAGGTGGTATCAAGCCTGGATGTTAAAAAGTCGACACAATTAATTTGTACCATTCAAAGTAAAATTAATTAATCAAAGGGAACTGGCTAGAATGAGGGAACGTCAGTATATTTGAAGAACTTGCATGAGCTCCGTTCCTTTAACAACCATCACTTTGAATAACAATACAGCAAGTCATAGGGAAGTTGACTTATTACAATGCCCTCAATATTTTTGACAATTTTAAATCTACATAAGATAACTTAATTATAAACAGCCTAAAAGAGGACTCTGCGTTGCCGAAAATTGGAGGGAGGGTACATGAAAATAGTCATCCATGTATGAAAATGAATCCTTCATTGATAGAAACGTTTTCCACTTACTAGTTTTTTCATCAAGGTCTTCATCGTCTTCGTCTTGTATCATTCCATCCTCATCTGTTATTCCAGCTCGTAGTTGAGCCTAAGTATAATTTGCAATACTTTTACATAAAATGTTGATGTACATATTCAGAACAATTATTAGTTTTTAAAGGGGTTCAGTTATTTGGATACATAATCTCCTTAAAGGGGGCATTTTATAAAGTTCATATTGACATCATGTACAAACATTAAATAATTTCAAGATAAATACAACGAATATGACCAGAAAAAAAACATTAAACAAGACACTCAGAGCAATACAAATACAAAAACACTTATATACAGACAAAACAAAACAAACTATAAATAATTACATAAACATTATACAATTTATAAGATTTACTATATAACTCTATATTTATCAATAGTTTGAGTACACTTCGATTGTAAATTAATTTTTAAAATTATTGAATTAAATATATGTAAAGTTATTACGTTATCGCATTCCATCTCCCAGTTAGTAGTGATTGTTAACACAAAGAAGCTAATAGCTGTTATTCCAACACCGCCGCTAAATGCATACCAGAGACCTTTTAAGCAAAGCAAGCAAAACACAAATATAAGTATGTAAAAAGCAAAAAATAAACAAGGAGAGACACTCTTACTATGTTATACTACAATGTAATTTCAACCAAAGTAAGCAAAACAAAAAATAAGTTCATGATAAAAGGCAAAAATCAAGCAAGGGGGCCACTCTTACAATGTAATACTATAATTGTAATTTCAAGCAAAGTAAGCAAACTACAAAAGAAGTTCATGATAAAGGCAAAAAAAAGCAAGGAGAGACGCTCTTACAATGTAATACTAATTGTAATTTCAAGCAAAGTAAGCAAAACACAAAATTAAGTTCATGATAAAAGTCAAAAATTATGCAAGGGGGGCACTCTTACAATGTTTTCTATTGTAATTTCAAGCAAAGTAAGCAAAATACAAAATAAGTTCATGAAAAGAGTCAAAAACCAAAAATTAAGCAAGGATGGTCACACTAACAATTAAATACTATGTAATTTCAAGCAAAAGACAAATAATTATTTGCAGAATATCAATAAGAGGAGCCACGCTCATTCTGTGTAATGAAATCAAACCAAGCAAAAAAATAAAACTATAAAAATAACATTAATTATCATTTGCCATTTAATAATTATCATTTGCAATTTTAATAAATAGTACTGTATGTCAAATAATAAGAAGAGTCACACTCACAGTGTGTAATGTAATTTACATGTCAAGCAAAGCATTAGCAAAACAAAACAAAATCCAGGCCTCATTTGCAGTTTTGATAAATACGCACCAAGTATGTTTAGTATTTACTAAAATAAGCTGTCAGTGATATACAGTGTTAAATGAAAAGTGAAAAATACTTCATATTTTAAACGCGTTTATTTCAGATAGCTATATATACATACTCTGACTTGTAATTGAGTAGTGCGCTACGTTTTGAGGCTATATATCAAAATTAATTTGACAGAAAATACATATATCTTCAAACAATCAAAACAATCATGACATATTTAGTGCAGGTCTCGAACATAATAATATGTTGTATCCCTTCATATAATTCTGCAGTATGGTCAACTTTGAGTTTACGAATGGTCTGTGTAGTGGAGAGTGCTTTGAAGCTAGATAATGTCAAACATTGTAAGTTTATCAGATAAATAACTAGCCATGATACGAAGGGAGAAATTGAAAACTAAGAGATTTTTTTGTAAAACTATATCAAAAAGATAATTGACAAAACCGCTTTATTAAATAGCCCGAAAATAATTGTATTTCCGTTTGAAATTTTATTACTTTCACACTTTCTGTATGACTTTTTCTGTAGTTAACGAAACATTAAATCATTAAAAAGAAAATGAGTTAATTAGTTATCTTTTAAAAGGAAAAAGATGGGAGTATTAAATCAAACTTTGATTTTTTCATATTGCTTATACTGTAAACCGAGGAGAATCAATCAATGTTCAATACAAACACTACCCTTTTAATTTAAAAAGCACAAGAAACGAAAGCCAATGCGAATTTATCAGTAGATCAGTATAAGAGAATAATCAATGACCGAGTATGACCCATCGTATATTAATTAAAATCAATAATGTGCATATAGAGATATAACCAATTTTCAATAGTCTTTACTATATATTTGAATGACTGCATAGCATCTTTGAATATAAGATGTATGATAAGTATCTCGACTGAATTGTTTTGTACATATGTTGCCTAAAGTCAGAGAAGTACTCAGTATTGCATTTAGACAAATTATATCATTGGAATACCTATTTCGTCTATTTTGCCAAATGTTGGGTTTACTTTGCTGTTTACCACGAATATATTTTTCTTGTTCTAATTGTTCAAAAACTGCTACTTTCAATATGCAAAACAGCAGCATAACGCCATTTATTTACTCTTTATCTAATGCTTGCGATATCACCAAATGCTAGAAGCAAGAGGCACTTAAATAATGGTAAATAGCATATAAATATTTCAAAACCTGTTAAATATGTTCAAACAGCGGAAAGTTGGCACACAGTGGTAAGTACACCCTACTACTTATCCGATTAGTATGTGCAAGATAAACCCAACACAGATATATGTTGATATCAAGCACTGGTGGTTCAATGGTAGAATGCTCGCCTGCCACGCGGGCGATCCGGGTTCGATTCCCGGCCTGTGCATCGTTTTCTTTTTGGTTTATTCGTGCAGCAACATCATTGACTTTTGAAAATGTCGAAAACTAGATTTTGAAGCATTACAAGCCTTATATTTCCTAATAATGTATATGCCATCGGCTTTTATTTAGTTTGCACATTGCATGCACAAAACCCCAACACCCCAATTGTCAAATGAACTCACGTTTTCACATTCTAATTCCCAGTTCGTAGTTTGAACAAGGAGGAAAAACGCAACTGCTTCAACAAATATACCTCCGGCATAACCCCACCATAATCCTACAGAATATAGTCAAAGGTTTGACAGTGAGTGTTTCGTTGTCTATAACTTTATGAATAAGGACTCGAACAACAATTAATATAAAGACCATAACGTATTTTACATTTAAAGAAGTGCGTGCTCCTTTACGATTACCACAGGGCATAAAAAAAACGATTTCCTGTGCCAACCCAAAAGGATAACATACTGTAAAACTACATATGCAGTGCTGATATTTGGAACTCAAGCCAAACACATAAAAATGCAGATTGTATGTATTTTAGATTGCGGAAATGCAATATTTAAGAAGGGATCTCAGTTTGTGTGGTATTTTATCAAAAGAAGACTGCATATGAACATTTTCAAATCATTTGTCAAATACTATATCAAGAACTTGTGTTTGCCACTTCATGCAACCAATACAGTTATACATTTATTAAAACAGTGTGAAACACATTGAAGAACTTGCAGTATTTGATGCGTTTGCATAATATAGTGATGCTTTGTGTCAAAAGCATAAGAAAATTAAAGTCTCTAAAAGACTGGCGAAACAAAAGCATATTACATTTTGAAATCAAGGTATATTACAAAGTATCGGGAAATTTAAAATCATAGCATTTGTGAAGGTTTTTCAGGAGCACTACATTTCAATTTGACGAACAAATGTATTTTGCTTCCACAAAGAATATAAAACTTTAGAAGATCATAATTCTAAACGAAATACAATATTTAGCACAACATTCATTGAAATATGCTATATATTGACAATATTAATTGAAAAACACGTAAAATGAAATGCTACCGTAAAACCTGTGAAACAATCAAATATTGCAATTTGTTATAAGATCAAAATAGTTTAGCGTTAGGCAACACGTCAGTATAACTAAAAGCGAATGTGTTTTGTGCAATCTACAAGATAATGCATTCTTCGATATGCCATCTACAGGATATTCCATCTACACGATGTACAATATGACCTACTTGGTCAGCTTCGAGGTCCCAATTGGTTGTCACGACGAGAATAGAGAAGGATACTGCTTCTATTGCAATACCCCCGGCATATGCTGCCCAAAGACCTAATTGTATATTGAAATTATACATTTGACCAATGAATGTGTAGGGATAAGTACCATAGGGGTTAATATACATGTTCCCCGATGGCATGCTGCCAAAAAATAAATGTACGTTAAAATATACATTTAACCAATGAATACGTAGGCATAAGTACCATTGGGGTATATACATGTACCCCGATGGCATGCTGCCAAAATACATAATTGTACGTTAAAAATATACATTTGACTAATGAATACGTAGGCATAACTACCATTAGGGATCTATAGTACTTTTTACCATGGTAAGCCATCCAAAGACTTAATTGTACATTGAAAATATACACCGGTATGTTTGATCAATGAATGGATGTAAACTTGAATATCATCAGGATGAGGTGCACTGTCACAGGGTAGGGTTCTTTATACCTTAGCTGATGTATTTCTTTAACATGTTAATATGAAACAACTTCTTCTTTTCTCCTATCTTGAATTTATTTCCTGTGGAATAGTCATCTTTTAGTGAGTGTATACCTCTAGCTTTGGTGTATCTATCTGCTTGTTCTGTGATGTCCCATCGTGTAGTTATGTTGTGTTCTCTAATAAAGGTAGATAACGGCTTTCCACATGAGTTTAAAAATTGCTCTCTAACAATAAGGTCAGTGATGCCTTCTATGGTTTTGGGTACTTCTGCGAGTTCTATCCATCTATTAAAATAGTTCTCTATTCTCGCCATATACTGTATAGCACTTTCTCCTTTTTCTGGCTCAGAAGAATAAAATCTCTTTTTGAACCCATATTCTGTCATTTCATACCGCTTTAAAAGGGCTATTTTCAGTGTTTGGTAACAGGAACATGTAGTCTCTGGTAGTCTGGTATACACTTCAAGTGCTTTTCCTTTTAATAAGGCACTCAAATACATGGCATAATTTTCTTCCTTCCATTCTTGAGTTTTTGCGTATCTTTCAAATCTAAGTAGATAAGCATCAATGTTGTCGGTTGTCTCATCAAAGAACGGTAACTTTGGAATTTTTGGTATTTGTTGACTCTCTCTGGTAGTGGTTGGTCTTTCTATATTACTTTGTTCTGCTCTGTGGATGCTTTCTAGTTTGATTTTTTCTAAATCTATTTGAAGCATCAGCTCTTCTTTTCTTTGAGCTCCTAATTCAATGTTTTTCTTGTGTTCTCTTTCATATATTCTATCTTGTCTTTCTTGACATTTTTCTAATCGATCGCGCTCGGCAAAAATGAACTTTTCTAGTTTCTCGCCTGTATAGCCTAACTTTTCTCCCAATTCCATACATTTCTCCAGGTCTGATTTTTCTGATACGTCATTGTCTGTCATATCCATTTCCTGTTTTTCTGCCATTTTTCAGTAGTAAGGGAGAAAGTTAAAATACGCGTAAATTCTTAAACATGTATAATGTATAACTTGCGCGTTCGCGATGTATGTGTAATTGTAGGTAGCGTGTACTGGATAAGAGATTTAATAAAAGGTATATTCAATTTTGTATTGATAAATTGATTTGATTTACTGTATTGGCAGTTTTTTTTTTTTTTTTTTTTATAACTTGGTACTATCTATTTTATTTTATGTAACTTTCTAACCTAACTCTTAAGCTAATTTAACTTCTAACTATAAGCAAGCTACTTTAACTTTATAATATGCTTATTTGAAATAAAGTAACATCTAAGTTAAGTAATGGCTATGGACGAGCCCCCATTGTCACAGGGTAGGGTTCTTTATACCTTAGCTGATGTTAATAATATGAAAACTTTGGTTGTTTTTGAATTAAAATTAAAAATCTATTTCAAAGTTAATAAACATATTTACAAATTTACTGTTTGCGATGGAATTTTCCAAATAAAATTCTACCTTTAACTTTCCTTATCTTAACACTAATCTAATTAACTTTTCTAAAAACTAACTTAACTCACTTCCAATAAACAATAGTTTTCAAATTAAATTTTAATATACTCAACAAGAAGTATATTTGCACTACTGTATATAATTGTAACCGCTCACTATTGTCATTAGTAAAGCCTGCTGTCGTCAATAAAATGTAATTTTATGATAATTTAATTATATCACCATATTTTGAAGATCCACTGTTGTTATTGTACGAAACACCTGCAGTCTAATAACTCTGCACACTGGTCTGCATCAGCGATAATAATCTGGCACGTACACAATTATAGTTATAGTTACATTGTCATAGATGCACAAACACTCGCAGTTTGTAGCTCCTGCACACTGGTTCACACTATCGATATATAAACGGATATGTACACGTCTTGTCTGTAGTTACGTCAAATGTTCATTTTACAGATACACAATTCTTACGGTACGAGTAGCTCCTGGACTCTTGCAATAATGTCATATTCACATCACAGATTTTAATCATACGTATAATTGTCCTCATCAGTAAGAACAATAGCACGTTAATATACACACTTGTTTCACTTTTCGTAACGATTATTAGTTCTTAATCAGTTAGTAAAAGTTGACACTATTGTCACAATTTTCACAAGTTTCACTATCACTATGCAATCACATAAGTTCATAACTGTTGTAGAATATCTCATATTCTAGTTAACTTTCATTTCACATATCTCAAATGATGCATAATTCACTTCATATATATGAAAAATATCACATTCCACATTTGTGCTTTTCTCACTCTCTAAAACTAGTTCACTTCTACTTTTTCCCTACATGTCTACTCTATATCACATATATCTAGCTTGTTCCCAGTTCCTACACTTAAAATTACAGTGCTAATTTTGACCTAATTTGGTAATAAGTGAATGTAAGAATTTGTAGGAAAGGCCAGGGTAATTAAAAATTTGAGGTATATTAGGCTAAACCAATTTAATAAGGTAGTATTTGTGACATGCACCAAGAGAAATCAAACCCCTAAAAGAGTTCAATTGTCAAAATGGATCTAAATCAAAAACATATTATTCTCCTACAAATCAAAGCGCATTGAGAAATATGAATTTATAATAGTTTAATTTAGAACTGATTTAATAAGTGAATACCGTGCATTTATGAATACAATAGTATATTTAACCTCTAATGGTTTAAGGGACATGAGTTATTTAATTGATTAATATATTATATATATCAAACAACATTTGTTTATAAACACCATTTGCCCCAAATCCCAAATAGAGTAAGGAACGTGCGTTATTTTTGCTATGATAAGTTAAATAATATTTGTTTATAAATACAGGATAATTTGTCTTCAATCCTTAAAGGTGTAACAATATCATCAATTTATTGTTTAATATAGTACTGTGTTAGTTTTAATTGTTGATAGTTGAGCATAGTTCTGTGATAATTGTCAACATCAATTTAATGTTTAAAATAGTACTGTGCTAATTTATTAACATCAATTTATAGTTGAACATTGTCCTGTGCTAATTCATTGACATCAAATTATAGTTTAACATAGTACTGTGTTAATTTGTTTACATCAATTTATAGTTATACATAGTTTTATTTTTTATTTTTTTATTTATTTATTTGGAAAACGCTTTTAGAGCAGCGGCACTCAATCGGTGCATCCAGTACATCATATATAAAATATAAATGGGATAAAACATATCATGCAAAAGGCCACTAAAAACATGCATACGACTATTGTGTGCACTGTACATGTAATTTCTTTAAAAACAATTTGACATATTTGTCAAACTTCACGTAATTATCATGTCCCCACACGATTAAAATGTCATCTCCCAGAGCCCAACATGTTTTTAGTTGTACACTTCCTGCTAGAAAGTCAGAGGAGAGTTGGTGGTTGCAGTTTGACACAACATTATTGAAAAATACATTCCTATCACTACCAAAGTACGGACAGACAAAAAGTCTATGCCGTATAGTATCTTTAACATTGAGGTTACAAAAGAGACATATACCGTTGTCTTGACCCCATCTTTGAAGATCGGAGCGAAGGCCAAAACATCCCGTTCTGGCCATGAATTTAAGTTTCTGACCATAGAAATCAAAGTCTGAGTTCATATAATTTTCCTTAGAGAGATAAATTTTCAAACATTTGTAAAGATTTAGGGATGACTTCTCCCCTTTTGAAGAGAAGAAAGCTACATGGCTTAAATCATTTGAGATCTGGATGTATGTTTTATACCAGTTATCATCCTGCCTTTGAAGGATGCCATCCAGACCATGTTTTATCAGGATCTCCTGAATATTGGCAAAATAGGGGAAAGCCTTGCCTTCCTGACCATTTATGTATTTATTGTACATTGTCTTGAATATAGCTTTGTGAACTGACCCTTCTTTAATAGAGTGCCCTAAATATAAAAAATAATCGATTTTACGTTTTCAATGACATCAAGAATAGGTCTTAATCCTAAATCTCCTAACAATGCCTCTCTTGCAGGGCGGCATCTAAGCTGGAGAATGGCTCTTGCTACATTGTATTGCATTGATTTGAATTTTTTGCAAGTTGTCTTATTCAGAATCAAGGTGGGACATCCATGTAATAAGGCTGGCAAAAACATTGTATCATGCATTTTAATTCCGAATTTGACTCGCATAACATTACAATGCTTGGTTAAGGTTGAACTTATCATTCCTTGTACTCTTTTTGATTTAGAGCTTAACATATTCTTTATGTGGAAAGAATCCTTCATGGACCTGTCAATATGTATACCCAAATATTTATAGTTCTGAACTTCGGAAATAAATGAGTCCCCCAAAATCCAAGTTTTTTGTTTATATAGACGTTTTCCTACTATCATGACTTTTGATTTTTTTTAGCTAAATTTAAATCCCTATTTGATTGAGAAATTATCTGCAATTTTTAACATTTTGTTTAAACCCTCTTCATTGTCAGCAAGTAGTACAATGTCATCAGCAAACATTAGAGCTGGGATTTTTTGCCCCTCGAAAGGTATACCTGTTGATTCTTCTTGTAGCATTTCAACTAGTTCTGACATTACAAGGGAGAATAGGGTCGGGGAAAGACAGCAGCCTTGCTTTAGGCTATTAATGGAACTACTTTCTTCCCAATCAGTTGAAATTGATCCAAATATAATATATACTGTGCTGATTTGTTAACATCAATATATTGTTTAATATAGTACTGTGTTAATTTATTAACATCGATTTAATGTTTAAAATAGTACCGTGCTAATTTGTTAATAAATGTCATAAAGTTACCTTCAATCCCCAATGGTGTAAGGAACATGAGTGGTATTCCTACAGGTAGCGCCAGAATGTAGTATCCTATGAATATCACCACTGCACCTACCACCTGTCTTCCACAGCCTCTCAAGACACCGCCACATACGCCCTAGCATTACAAAACATGTATAACATTCATAGTGGGTACGACAAGTATTCCTTAGAAATGATCTACAAAGGAACAAGGCCTATATTCATATGCATGCATTTATTCATTTAACTCGTTAACTGTGTAATAGAACATAAGTCACGTTGTCTTACAAATTGACGATAAGCTTGCATTCCATGATACAGAATATATTCATTAAAATAAATCTTAAAGTATTCTCCTAAGCATAATGTTTTGCGATATTGTTCGAACTTGTTTATATAAAACCTGTTTTTTTAAGTTATGTTTTGTAAATAGAAAAATAATTCTACCCAACAGAATCGTATACTCACAGCAATGCCGTCGAACAATTGGAAGATAGATAGGATTGGTAGAATAGCCGCCGTTCTTTTTATCACATCGCTGAAAAGGAATACAAAATATGATATTGGTAGTATATTATTACACTATTCGATATAAGTACTGTTTACAATAGATTTTGGCTTCTTTCTTGTATTTTTACTTTTATGATTTCATATTTTGCAGACAGCAACAAAATTATCAATTTGGATAGTTGTATATGATATCCAAATAAATTATGCTTGACATATCCAAATAATTAATCCTTAATGGAGCGATTGCGCGGCGAACCAATACCCAGTAGCCGATACGTGTCTGAAGAAGATGGACGTTGTTCATCGAAATGTAGCGAGCAAGTTTCACTAATTAGGATATGTCAAGCATAATTTATTTGGATATCAAATCCTATTTTTTAATGTTAGCATGATATCATTATGAATAGATGGGCATGGCTTATTGAGTTATCTTCAACATGTATTGTAATGACTTCAGTATGAATGAAATGTCCCTTGGTGTTCTGGTCCTGGATTGTGATATTGGTTCTCGATTGGAGGGGGAGGGGGATGTTAGACATTGTTTCTTTTCACGTTAGATCATGGTTTTGGGATATAATAGGGTCAACTTTTCTTATGACAGATTTACAGTTACAGTTTGCTTTTCTTGTTGAGTTTCTTTAAAGTTTTTAGTCACCCTTCCCTTTGGCATTTGTGCTTATATATATAAAAAGAAAGCCATTTAGGCCGACATGAGTTTAAAGACATGTTGTTCTTTTTACTGTTTTTAATGGTAAAAGTTGAATATCAAATACCTTGAAGAATTGAACAAAATTTTTAATCTTTTGATTGAAGTGTATTTATACTTGAATGTAGAAAGTAGTCTTACGGATCTCCAGAGAAAGCCCTGGGTAGATACCATCTGAGACCTGCATATAGGGCTCCAACTATAATTGCACTGATCCCTTCAGAAAAATAACAAAAACTTATTAACATTACATAAAATTAAATCTCAATTTTTCTGAATACCATGATATCTTCTTAATCTCTTGTGTTTAAATATAGTACCAATGGAAACTTAAAACAATAAAGTGTAAATCATTTTGTTTTAAAATATACATTATAATCAAATATCTACATACAACTTTGTCAAATTATCATAGACAATTTTGAATATTCAGTATGATAATGATAACAACAAAGTAAGCTATTGCTTATCTCCACTTACATATGATACTTATAGCAACATTGTTTGATGTTTTGGCGCCCGAAGGGTTGTTACCTCCTAGGTATTGCCCAACCCTAATGCTTACTGCAACTGATATACCTATTGGAAACTAGAGAAAGCAAAAAGCGATTAAGCAATAAAAATTTCCAAGAAACCCAACCACATTTCGCCTCACCTAAGTAGCATAGGTGGTTGTAGGTAATAAGCAAATGCTTAGTTTGTCTGGGGTAACTGTTACCTACAATATATGGCATCATAAATCTAGCCAACATATGTAACAGTGACTTAGTTAAGTAAAATATGGCAAGGTTTGTTGGAAAGGTTCACTATTTGTGTAGGGCACGTCCATGCTTGAAACAATTGCAAAAACAATCATTAAAACTTAAAACCTTGGGACCAGAAGCCAAGACGATGTATAAACGGACTAGAGCGAGTAGAAATAATCTTGATTTGAGTCATCTAATATTCAAAATTCAGTCAAGGTGATGTTGTATTTGAAATCTGCATGTAAGAGTATATCTCGAAATATGGTCTCGAAAATTGTTTATGAACTTTGAAAATATAACTTCTAGTTCGGAGAGATTCCCCTCGACCACATGGTATAAAATCACAAAAAAAGAAACATATCTTGTGGTATTGGGCAGATAACATTTTCTTTTATTGGACATATTTCAATTTGCATAACTATTAGATACATAAGGGTGATCTGAAAATTGAACCACTGAAACAGATGTAACTTAAGTTAAAGGGAACTTTCTACTATACCCGCCATGCTATCTGACCCGAACGAGCCACCTGGTGGTGGAACTGGTAAATACCTAACCGCATCTGAGTCATTGCATTTTGGAAATTAGGAATATGGCATTTTTCAGATCACAATTATTTTCTTCATGAAAAATAAGTAATACGGCAGATATCTATGGATCTTGTATTTTCCTAATTAACATCTGTGAAGTGTTTTGGTTAGCATAAAATGATTGCATTGCATTGCAAATACTTCATACAAAAATAGCTATCCCTAGGATAGGACAACCAATCTCCTCAAGCCAGCATAAGCAATTATTATATCATACCGCAAAGCCTACAACCATGCATATTTGCAAGCACACACTAACACTTACAAATGATAAGAAGTGATACCCTTGCCGTCGTTTTTGCACCCCTTGGGTCGTTCGATCCTAAGAACTGACCCACACGTATACTCACAGCAATAGCTATTCCAACGGGGATCTGCAGACATTGATACAATCATTTGAAATGAAAGATATTGGGCTGCTATTGAAATACTATTGTCGGAATCCTATCAGCTTTCCCACTTTCTCATAATACAATAATTCACTATTAAACTAGATACCTCTCAAAATATGCAATTGACCCATTATATGTATTTTTCCCACCCACCCACACCTATTTAACAAGACAGCCAAATATGTTGAATTATATTGTCGAATGTTTACATTACACTATATTATATTTAGCAAGAAAGTTGTTATAAGTATAATGAATTTTATTCGTATTGAATATGTATTCTTTAAACGAGTGTGGGTCAAAATGAAAAATGAACTTATTTTATTTCATGATTTTTGCTACTTCACTTACCACATATGAAATTGTCTCAAGCTGGAACATGATCGACTGGGCTCCTAGTTCAGTCTTGCTTAGAACACCTAAAATAGAACTGATATGTGTATCAATACGAAAGCTCATATGTCCCAGTAAAGGGAAAATACCAAAGAATATTATTACTAAATACAGCAAAACAAAAATAAAACGTCAAAGAGCATATCGATTCATAAAAACAAACCTTTAATTTTGAATTATAAATCCTATTTTTCTAAAGCTCAAAAAGAAATAAAGGGAGGTTAACTTCCGTGAATGTTGTTCGTGTACGTGTAGAATAATGATCCTATTTGTCGAAATTCTCCATTTCGTAGAATTTACTTGACGGATTGAGTATGCAGGTAAACAAAAAAAGATTTGAGACGTGGACAGGATATGCCTTTTTCGATCATTATATTTCACGCTCCAAGTTCTCTTAAAACGTGTACACCTTAACCTCTTTATTGTCTTAGCACTCCCATAGCATTACATATAGACCATACCTGTTAGAACGGTTCCTATTTCAAAACACCACCACTCTAGACACACCATTAGCATTCCTGGTAAGGCTAGCTTCATGAAGAATCCCCAATCATCCAAACACTCTTTTGTCCAACCTAGAAAGTTGAGAAGAACTGTGTATTTAGGGTCGGCCATCAACGTGTGGATAAATAAAATTATTCATCTGGTGTGAAGTCCAATGTACTCTTGAGCTGTATTATTAACATAAAGCAGTACAAGAAGCACATTTTACTTATTTCAAAACACAATCAGGTGAAAAATATTATAAACACAATTAAAAATGTTTCCTTAATTAAAAATAATTCCATACCATCCCATGTCTCTGTATACATCTTGCTGAAGAGTATATAACACAAGGTTCCCATTGCCATGATGAAGTAGGCCAAAACCTGAGCCACAGCTGAGCCTCTGAAAATAGATAGTGATGACCGTATATAATATAATGTACTATAGAAGTAAAATATACTGTCTGTAAATATCTTCTTTGAAAGAATTTTGAACTGGATTATTCTTTAAGTGATGAAAATATACACAAATATTATGAAATCGTTGATATGAGAAAATAACAAAATATCACTCTAATATAATAGAAAATTAATTTGATGAACATATGATATAATAGACTCCGTTATATGAGGAAATAACAAAAAATATAACTTGGGTATTATAAAATAGACTTACGTCGTACCCCATCCGATTACATTGATGAATATATAGTGGGCCAGTACATTCACCCCGTTGGCCAGTAGACCAATTAACACACTTGGTATAACTATATTCTGAAATAAAAAATGCAATAGTCAGATTATTTCATATAATATACATTTTCATATTCAACATATTTAACTATTAAAAATAACTTATAACAATAGAAATCATAAAGACGAGGCCTTTAATTTAATATGCGTTCACCAGGCTTAATATTATGACTACTTTGATATATTTATACTACACACAAGGTAAATAAGAATAAAAGAGTCTTACCTGATTATTAATGAATTTAGTCAATGCTTGGAACATAAAATTAAACTGCAAATAAAACAAAAAAATGGAAATATATACATACAGTGTACACAACCAGAAATCTCCAGTGAATGGTACGCTTAATTAATTTAAGTTTAAACTTAATTCTGCACCTAAATTACAATGGACTCGAAACATTTAACATTTGATTTATTCAATTCCCAAACATAACAAAGCATGATGAGCTTATACTATAAATCTAAAACGAAGAGTTCCGGTTGCTAAACGTTGGAAGCAGTGCATTTATTCTGTTACAAATACATTGTATATAATTATGTAATAACAAACATCTGGATTATTTATCTTCAAATTAATTAAAATAAATAATAATTAATATAATTGCAATTGGATCAAGTACTCATAAATTTATCTAAACGAGAACACTCATAAAATAAAATATGATGTTTATAAAATAGATAATAATTTACAAAATTAGCAAAACATAAAAATGTTTAAAATTGATACTCACAAATAGACCAGGCATAAAATACAAGATGTAATTTCCAGCCAATCTGAAAAAGTAAATGTTTAAATAACGATAAATGAAGTCATAACACCATTTCTAACATCAACAAATATGGAAATGTTTTTTGTGTAAGTTCTTTGAAAGATGTTCTTTTCACTTAATCTTGAGATTCGAGGATATACTTTAGACGATGCACGCACGCTTGATATTTTGGCCCTAGCTGTTACAACATTGCTATAAATTTTCTTGATTATGTAAATTCAGATCTTTTAATTTCATCTTGCTAATCCTGACACGCTTTTTCGCAAATACGGATTTGGAAAGAGACAGATTCTTACAAAAATGTTGTGAGGGAAAAAGTATGGAGTAAACGCGTACCTTGCCCCTTCTGGCACATGTGCTTTCCTACCTGTACATATATCATGTCTGTTTTAGGTGTCATTAACAGACATGAACCAGAAGCCCCTTTGTGCTCACAGATCTACTTACCTCGCAACATCGACATTTTGACCGAAGATTAGAAGAATGCTCTCGGTGTTGAGATGTATGGCCCAACACGGGAAGCAGAATAATATTAATATCAATATAGCTTTCTGTAGGTATATTCCAACCCGCTTTTTGTTGGCGCTACCATATGTCTAAAAGATGAATAATACATTTAGTTATAGATGTTGCAGAACCATATGTCAAATATATGAATAATTCAATAAAATACTGTCTCACAAGACTGCTCAATGTTGCAGCTGCATTGTCTTTTTGGCTTTTACATTTATTTTAGATTTACTATAAGACAAATGAAACGCTCGTATATCACTCTACTATACCTTGCATTTAATTTGGTGTCCACGAGCAACCCATTTGGCTTATAATGATCATGTTATTTGTTTTATATTTGTCTGTTCCTTATTAATGATTTATCGGTTAACTGCTGTTAGATGTTATATATTAAGAAAAAGTAAACTTACTTGTGAGAAAAGTGTATCGCATGCAGTTGCGAGGCCCATACCCACTGAGAGGCCAGTTACGTTAATCAACTGAAAAAGAAAATATTCTGATATACCAGAATGTTATCCTTTAGTTTCTCTTATACCATATGTTTGTGAAGCGTTTGTACTTCATGATTCCGAGGCTACTTTGTACGTATCTCGAAACACCCCCTCCAATATTACTCCATTTTATAAAAAGCGAGTGTAGTTTATTTCACTACTAACACTTGTTTCGAGTGAAAAAATGAATTGTAATGACCAGAGGACGCTGGAGCGTAACAAGCCAGTTACAGACATGAAATAGAATATGTGCTTGATTCAATGCTTCATTTGGGAATCGAACCCAGAACCTTCCAGTTCAAAGTATGATGCCTATAGCAGCAATTTGCAATAGCTATTCAGGTTCATTTCTTTACCAAAGGGACTATCTTCTCTCCAACGAGTTGTTGTATCCTAGCAAATATAGTCTTATTTCGTCTCAATATCAGTTAATGGTGTCAATATGACAAGTAACAAACTAGTATATTCAGTTACCTAGTCTTTGAAATGATTATTTTTTATAAATAAGAGGCATGACATAACTGTGGGAAATTTACAATACGTCAACGTTGATTTGATCCACAATAATAGTTCATACTATTTACATTTTTACATGTTACTGATTCAAAACAAGAGGCCATTTTTCTTTTTCACTTGCACTATGACTGCACGGCTTAACAGAAATTGCTCATTAAAAAGTCTGTGCTCATTCTTGAGACACTAACACCTGCATACTTTATGTGAGAAAATCAGATTCTATATAGTTAAAACATTTTAAGTCTGACATACCCAGCATAGTGGTACACAAGGCCACTCTTTTTCAAAGAGGCCTGCGCAGGCGATATCTCATTTTTTGGTTATCTAGTACATCATACGTCACTTACTGAATTTGCGAGGGACACTGCGTCCAACTCCTCGGTTCCAAGGTGACCACAGAACAATACTGCCGTGAATGGAATCATCATATTCGCTAAACAAACTAACACCTGCAATAAAAGAGTAAAAAGTGGCATGCAGAATAAAACGATATATTAAATGATAAAGTTATAAATATTTGTATGTGTAATTATGTCTACAAGTGCAGGCATAGGCACACGATACACACATTTCTACAGAAAATATTAGTCCAGACGCTTTTTAAATTAAAACCATTAAATAAAGTGTCAGGCCAATACTACAAGTAGTTCCCTTTCTACTCAAACTCAAAGACTTCCAAATTTTCTGATCCTGGCTACGCCCCTTTGCAAGTATTCCTTTGAGATGCACTACCCTCCAACGCAAAATCCCCCATTGGACTGCATGTTGTAGTTTGTGGAAAATCAAACATAAACAGACTGTCGAATTGAGTTTCAGGGTTTCCACACTCTTGGAGGGGAGAGCATATATCATAAGATGTTGTACTACATTACATACCATGGGCCATGCTAGTATCCAAAGCTCTTTCAGTTCACTCTTGAAACCATAGGGAAATATTCTCTTAAAGCATCTACTACAACAACCCCCGCCTCCATCATCAAATTCAACTTCATCGTGTGTATCTGAAGTGTAAAATAGCATATTAGCGATAGTACTAAAATGGTGAAAAAAGGGGGTGTTAGACTTTGTTTCTTTTCACGTTTGATCATGGTTTTGGGTAATACGAGATTTATTTTTCGTATGACTGGCATACACTTAGGAGTTTTCTAATGGTTCGATTACAACTTTCGGTCCTCTCCATTTGGCACTTGTATATATATTCATATGAACGATGGTTCCATGACTCGGGCAAAAGTTCAAAGTGTGTTGTAATAAAAATGATTTACAATGTTTTCATGACTTGGGAAATAATTTAAATATCATGCAAATGGTATCGAATTTTAAGGCTGCTACATACGCTCCTCTCCAAAAGTACTGTAACCAAAATCACCATCTAGGAATACAGGGTGGTGTTTTCATGACTTGGGAAATAATTTAAATATCATGTAAATGGTATCGAATTTTAGGGCTGCTACATACGCTCCTCTCCAAAAGTACTGTAACCAAAATCACCATCTAGGAATACAGGATGGTGTTTTCATGACTTGGAAAATAATTTAAATATCATGCAAATGGTATCGAATTTTAGGGCTGCTACATACGCTCCTCTCCAAAAGTACTGTAAACAAAATCACTACCTAGGAATACAGGGTGACTCAAAAGTAGACCTAGGTATACTCAAATAACTGCTTTATTATGCATGCTCACTGTAATATATCCTCATCTTTGGCATAAGTGTATTTGCTCCAATGTTTAATATTTCCCAGAGTTTCGCTTAAATATCACAAGTGGTTCAGAAATGCTATGCTTTTCCAAAATAAAACAACTTTACAATGAAATTGGCGCTCAAAGTAAACATAATCCATCTGGCAAAATTGTTAATTACATTAAAAACATTATTTGAAGCATGACTTTAGTGTATTATGTTCTGTTCCAAATGTGATACTCCTGAGATGTTTTCGGGTTTGGAAAACAGTTATTAAAACAAGCAGGCATATTATTTCTGAATCACCGATCGGTTACGTTTTACGTAACCTGTTATATTCTAATAAGGAATTTTTATTATGGAATATAACGTTTTTAAATGAAACAAGCTTTTCATCAATAGATTTTATCGCCAATAGTTAGTCAAGTGCAGATAAGGAACAGTTGAGGAACCAAATCGCCTGTGGCGTTATAGGTGTCCCTCATGCTTGGACATTATTTTCGATCACCCTGTATTTAATACTAAAAATAAGTGTCAACGAACTTTTTGAGAGGGTGCACACAATTTCGGCATGTGAAATAAACGTTACTAGTGCTTTGACATACCATACTGGGTACCTCCAACGCAAAATGCATTGACACACTGTCTAATAGAAACGTGTCTCGATTGTCACTGTAACTGTGTTAAATGACACACTTTCATAACTCAACCATTTGACACGCTGCTATAAACTTAAATGTTTTGTCAATTGTGGTTGTATTTCAATTTTTTATGTGTGAGTGTTTGAAGTCTCTGAAATGTATTTTTAAACATAAGTGTACGATAAAAACATATTTAATATTGTTGAGAAGGGCATATATAACTTGATAACAATACATCCAAGTCTCATTACAGCCTGTTTTGTGGCATTGCATACAATTGTTTTATTATATGGCTGCACGCTGGTTGATCATGATAAGTCACATGTTCATTTGATTTTGGGGCATTCTTTTCTGTTCCAAATGTGATACTCCTGAGATGTTTTCGGGTTTGGAAAACAGTTATTAAAACAAGCAGGTTATTTCATCACCATGACATCAACGCAAAGCATTGTATTTGAGAAATAAAACTGAATTTAATAATGGACTCGTGATGGTAATATATATGGTACTTTAAAAGGACAAGTCTCGATTTGAAGAACAGTCTCCTGGGCTGATATTTTATATGAAAGAGATGGACTGATGAACTTTTCTCGATAACGCAATACATTCTTTCAATATACACTCTTACGATAAAAGTTTCTCGAAAGACAAGAAAGATTTGGAGCTAGTCTGAAAAAGTCGTTATTTTACAATATATTTTGCTTTCATCATTTTATGTCATACTTATTAAGTTAAGAAGTTTAACAGGATGGTCATTTGTTTCGTATGTAAAGTTTTCTGGTAAAAAAATAAAAAGCATCCCCTTGTTTCAATTATGGTGAATTGATCATACATCCCATTTTTCAGAAATTAAAATCAGGATTTTGGATCATGGAACATGGTGTGCTTTTTAAGGTGACGTCTTCCACATTTTGACGTCTAATCTTCATCTTCTAACCTTCAATCCGTTTTACCACTCCCACATATTATTCACATGACCAGTATAACAATGGTCCTGGCCGAAATGACCCTTACCATGCTGAAATAGCTTTTCAGCCTTCTAAAATTTTCAGTCACATTTTCAGAGGGCTGAGAAAGCTATTTCAGCATGATAAAGGTCATTTTGACCATGACCATTGTGATTTTGGCCATGTAAATGATATAGGAGTGTAGTATCATTGAAGAAACTTGGACATTTAGCATACCAAACTCAGATTTCGGCTGTCGGCTGTCGACTTCCGGTTAACCTACTATTTTATCACCGATGGAATGCTTTAAACGGTATGACTTTTGAATAACTGATTTTCCTTGATAATTTGAGCATCTCTTGCCTCTGCAACATTGTATTCATCTGTTTTGATATATTTAGTCTGAAAAACAATATACGTAACTGTATATTTAAAAAGAATTATGACCAACTTACTTAAATATGAATGGAATAGTGACAAGTACTATTCATATTTAAATGAGATGCCCATGAAATATTTGGTTAATTCGGTAGCCGACAGCCGAAAGTAACATTCGCGATATAAGCTTAGCTTTTTGATGTCTAATACTATGTTGTAGCTACAAAGGGGTTGAACATCATTTAAATATCAATATATTATTTTGTCTCGTCCTTCAAAAGTATACCATTAACTAATACCGAGTCTTTTATCTTGTATAAATAAGTGTTTGGTGTGAAAGCTCAATGTAAAAGTTTTGGAACAAACAAGATTTGAAGGTTAGAATATATGTGTAATTCAGACATATACGGTATCAATTAATAAACACGTAATGGTTCATCTTTCGAGAGGATCTCATTGGCCTTTCTGAGTGATAGTAAAGAAATGTGTTTACTATCCTAGAGTACTATAGATGCATGGAATGCCCATAACAATTTGGAATTATTTTACTATTAAAAGGAATCTGCACTGAGTGCATTGGCATCCGTACACAATTCATAAAAGTAGTCATGATTGTTTGACAGAAACGACGGCATTGCATACTAGGGTAGCATTCGAGAACTCAACTGACGGTCGACTGATTAACCTACTTTCTTATGGCCAATTCATTAACTTAGACATACGAATAGTACCTGCCACTATTCCGTTCATTTAATTGAGTCTATTAGAATAAGGAAAGAAGAGAGATGTCCCAGTTTGATATGACTATTCATGATAGAATCTTAATTTTGTTTCTTTCTTGCAATAGGTCCCCAACTTCGGGTTCTCAATCTTCTGCGGGTCATGTAGCAGGTGTATTTTCTAATAAACAGCCATTTCCCTTCTTGCAACCGACCCAGAAAAAGAATGGGCGAGAGGAGTATTAAATACAGTTACAATAATGTAATTGGACTTGGCACTGGCGGATATGGGGGGGGGGCCCAGGGGCCCGGGCCCCCCCCCCCCCCCTCGGGTGGGCCCAGAAAAAAAAATTGGGCCCAAAAAAAATTTTGAGCAAAAAAAGGCCTTGTCGCCCCAAAAAGTGGGTCTTTTTGGTCATAAATGGGCCTTCCAAGGCCTTATTTTTTCATTTTAGGCCAAATTTTGAAGAAAATGGGCCTCAAAATTTCCAAATTTGGGCCCACATTTTGGTTTTAGGGGCCCAAAATTTTTTTACGCGCAAGCGCGGACATTTTTTTCTCAGACCAGAATTTTGGGCCCCCCCCCTTGTTGGTTCCCAGATCCGCCCCTGCTTGGGGGGTTGCAGGTTCGATTCCTACTGAGGGGGAGAGTGAAGTTCACATCAGCCCTTGGCATAGGATTTGACCATATGTTCTTAAATTGATTCAAATTAATATTATGAATGATACAGGCCACTTTGAATAAAAATGCTGTGACTAATTTTCTTGAGGCTCTGGGTAGACAGGAAGTTACACTTTACTCACCTGCAAATGTCACAGATCCATAGGATTTCTGAGTCTCATAATCAGGCCGTTTTTTCTCTGTGCTTCCGATTGTGAAAAGTTTATCATTTCCATTGGCAGGTGGCGCCTGATTCTGTGTATTTACTTCAGGTTGAGGGGCATGCTGGGTAGTACCTCCTTTGCCTTCACTTTGCACGGGTAAAGTTACAGGTTGGGTGACCTGGGATGCATTACTATCCTTCTCTGCCATATCCAAATATCAGCTAAATAGATAAATGCCAATAAGTAGGATGCATAGGAAGTCAATTCTAATGAATAGTATATTACGTGTATTTGACGTTTTAAACATCAATCTACTTTAATTCTGAAGTAGATTATATCGACTCGGTGTCAGTAGTGTCCGTAATTAAATGAAACCCACTGTTCGTTGTTTTGAGTCAAATGATTCAGTATAGTTCTTTGAGATGCAGTTATAAGTTCATACCCATCTGTATAGTCAAAAGCAACTGCTTATTTTGTTTTCCACAACGGGAGCATGTACTCATAGTCAGAGTATCACAGAAAAAACAACAATAACCCCGTTTAACCAAAAACACATTTCGCTATGTGACCTACTATATAAAAGTAATACAAACCCCTACTTAAATCTTAAGACTTTGCCTTTAATATATCAAAGTGTCTACGATAAAACACTCACCTCTTTGTATATGTTTAGAGTCTTTAAAATCCCTGATACGAGTACCCTTGTTTTAACTATGCAGTTAGTACTTCATGTGCAAAGTTATACATAGGACGATATTCTCTTAAGACCTATGGCTTCACGGTTGCAGGATATCACACCTAAAGAAACCATACGGTCGTGTGTTTCATGAGAAGCCCACTTTCAAAGAACAAACACATTATACGCATTGATATAGTATGTGAATCGCATTGACAGTGTTTGAATACGTCGAACTTAGGAACCTGTTATCACGCTGATGGACTGCTAAGTATGATAAAGTAAATCTGAACAGTACTAAACTGAGATTATTACTTACAAATAACCTTACAGGGTGGCTCATAAGTGATCAGGTTTTACTATCAGGGGCATATTTGAAAAGTAATAGGAGGGGGCAGCTTGCAGAGGGGAATTTCTTTAAAATAGGACAAACATTAAAAAATTATGACCTTTATGCTAGTTTGTTACGAAAATTGCCCATTTTATGTAAGTAGAAGAGGATTTTTGGTCCGAATTTCATGGCTCACTTAAGATGAACGAAATATGGTGAGATCCTATACTTGAATGTGTTCGAGGTATATAAATAAGGGTTATGTACTGGGAGGTTTTGGATATGGGGTTTATCCAGAGGGAGATATGCATATCTACCTGAGGGACCGTAGGGACCGAAGGTAGATGTGCATATCTCACGAGGGATGAACCCAATATCCAAACCGACCGTACATAACTGCTTTATCCTATACCAAGTAGAGTTTTCAGGGGCATATGCCCATTTCAATAGTACAAGGTGTACAAATAAACAAATCATTCATATGCAAAGTCATTTTATTGCATTTCCACTACTTACCGGAAGCGGGAAGATATGCGCCGAAGCGGGAAGATATGCACCGAAGCGGGAGATATGGTGGGAGATATGGATGTTCTGGATATGGAAACCTCAAAACCAGGATACGGGATATATCTTACCAACTTATCTCCCTAAAACTCTACTTGGCAGAGGATAAAGCAGGTTTCTAAAATGTTGTGTAACAATAGGGGTTAGGATAAAGCTTTCGTTTCAGCTGAGTCGGCGAATTAAGTATAGAAAGCTTTTTATCCCATACTTGGACGTGTTACGGGTACATAAAGCCGGTTTGTAAAAACTTATATTTTCATCAGCTTTACGTACCGCTCCGAGCGGGCAGATATAGTATATCTGCCCGCTACGTCATAATCGCTGTTCCCGTATTGGTTCTTTTTTGTAACGTTCGCATACTGTAAACGACAATGGGAGAAAAACGCAGACAATCTCGACCTGTTTGATGCTTTAAAGAAGGGAAGGAGCAGTATACCCCGTTAATAATCAAAGATTTGAGCAGGAAAAGAAACAAGAATACAAAACTGGACATGAATATTTTAAAATAAGTCCACGATTGGTTGCAACGTTTCTGAACTTTGGCCAATTGAACAATGTGATTGGTATGGGATAAACAGATCATCCTATAGTCGGTTCAGGATATTAGGATTATCCCTTGGCCAATATAATATATCTACCCTGGGGACCTACGGCCCTCGGGCAGATATATTATATTGGCCTCGGGATAATCCCAATATCCTGAACCTCATATAGGATAATCTCTATATATGCGAGATAAACCCTGGGGAATTCAGCGGGAGATAAGTTTCGCTACCCCAAGATATCATTTATATATTACGTTGTTATGGAATGCCAGTTGTCATAGGATAAATGTACACTATATACAACTGCATAATGCATTACGATAATGGTCAGATGTAATATATTTGTGTATTTGCCTCGGGATAATCTCAATATCCTAAACAGAACCTAAATTATCTATAGAGATTATCCATTATGTGGTTCAGGAAATTTGGATTATCCCGAGGCTAATATAATATATCTGCCCGAGGGCCATAGGTCCCGAGGCTAGATATATTATTTTGGCCAAGGAATAATCCCAATATACTGAACCGACTATAGGATGATCTGTTTATCCCATACCAATCTTGGTCATCTGGTTCAAAATGTTCAATTTAAGGAATGAATAATGATAGGCCATTCAATATGGTGAAATTCAGCACGAGTTGAACAGAATGTTGTACAAAGCACGAACCGAAGGTGAGTGCATTTGTACTAACATTCTGTCCAACGAGACGGCTATCTATCGTTAAAAGGGGTTGCGTAATTGTATACAAAAGAAACGATTACGTAACCATTGTATAATATTACGCAATAATATTACGCAATGAAAGCGCAAAATCCTGATTATGCAAACTTATATAATCGAAATCTTTGGGACAAGAGCCCAAAAACAAGTATACTCGTGAACGGAGTTTAAATAAAAAGCTCCGTGAACGATAGGATACGCCGTTCCCCAAAGATGTACTTATAGCACTATAATAGTCAAGCATGAGTTTAAAGTCAACATGAGTTAAAACCAAGTTTAGAAATCTTTTAATTTTATCAGTAGGGATTATCATGATGTTTTAACGTTAATAAATCACTTATCATAGGATAAATAAGTTATGTGATGCACGGTTTTGGATATGGGGTATATCAATCGGGACATTTGATATCTTATCTAGGACCCTCCGGGCCATAGGTAAAATATCTATATTTCCCCCAGGATATACCCCATATCCAAAACCTCTCATGTGTCTCATACTTGAATGCGGTTGGGCTGAAATCATCCGGGATTTCATATCATATTTTAAGAGCGGGCATGATACATTGTACACATTGCGATCTAGCCCGGTTGCGGGCAGATATCATCCGCCCCGTTCCCGGAGATATTAATTGGTCACCTTTCAAAATTTCCTGACCGATAGAGATGAGTGAACGTCAATTTTTGATATTTTTTTATATATAAATCACTTATCATAGGATAAATAAGTTATGTGATGCACGGTTTTGGATATGGGGTATATCAATCGGGACATTTGATATCTTATCTAGGACCCTCCGGGCCATAGGTAAAATATCTATATTTCCCCCAGGATATACCCCATATCCAAAACCTCTCATGTGTCTCATACTTGAATGCGGTTGGGCTGAAATCATCCGGGATTTCATATCATATTTTAAGAGCGGGCATGATACATTGTACACATTGCGATCTAGCCCGGTTGCGGGCAGATATCATCCGCCCCGTTCCCGGAGATATTAATTGGTCACCTTTCAAAATTTCCTGACCGATAGAGATGAGTGAACGTCAATTTTTTTATATTAAAGCCTGAAAAGCTAAACGTGTACATGTCATCGTTTTTGACAATGCGAGACACATTACTGACAGCATCACCAACCTGTTTTTCTTCTGAAGCTTCGTTTAGAATATGAAAGGAAAATAAATATAATATAACAATAATTTTAACCACTCATCGTTTGTTATTTGCTTATCAAAGTTGATTTTGTTTTAACATCATTTATTATAGAAATCATCGTTGTAACACTTGACTGTTTGCTTAATTTAAAAGTTTTCTGTATATTTTGCACTCATATTTTTTAATATATTGCTCCATCTACTAATTTGCTTTGTGGAAACATCGTCGCCAAATAAACACAAATACAATATGCCTTCTAATTTTTGGCGCTTTCTCATAACCGGCTGTTTATTTATATTTGCATGGGTTCATCTACTCAATTCTTAGTAGAAACATTGTCGAAAAATTAACACAAAGTTAAATCTTGTCATCGCGATTCCAGAAAAACCACTTAAAATGATTTGCATATGTTATATATGGTAAGAATTTCTTGAACTGATTAACTTTTCGGCAGCCATCTTGCTTTCTGGGTCATCAAATCCACACTGCTATGTATTAGGTACGATATTGTTCACACTGTGCCTTGTTTTGATATTGTTAAGACTTCGATTTCAGTTAAATCAAGTAGAATTTAAATAGAGTTTCAAATATTTTGAAACAACTACAGTAAGAAACTCTCTACGAGAGTGAAGATAAATCTAATAAATTAACAAATCTATAAAAGTTTCAAGCACTCAATGTGTTCTTTTATATACTGGCGCGCTGCCTGGCAGTTAGGGTCTAACAGAGATAAAATAAAACATGATCCTCATCTACTTTTGCCGATCTATTGATCAAAAGACCATATATAGCTCTTTCACTTATAAACACACATGCAATATGGCTTTTGCGCTTTCTCTTTTGGTTATAAATTATGTACACATGCATTCATATCTTGGTTACTTCATCAATATCTAGTTGTCCGGGTGAATGTCTTGATAAATATTCCTTGCTATTGTAATAGTACTCACTCCCAGGTACACAATCGGTATCAGTTATGCAATCAAGCTTCTGTAAATACAGCAAAAAATAAAGATTTGTTTAGCATCCCAGGATACTGAACTGAACTCAATGATCAATCTGATTGACAGGGAATAAATCCACACGGTTCATTAATTATCATAATAAATACGTTTAACTTGCATGTCAAAAATTAAGTAATCGGTTAAGTAATATTTCACGCTCTACGTCTTTTGGAATAATGTATATGAGCCATTGTCAAGTCATTAAAAAAATTTTGGACACAAAATAAAGGAAGACGTATCTATGTTTTTATGTACCTCAACTAAGTGGCTTTTTCCTGTTGCCCTACAGCATTGTTTCGTGGATTCAGAACAACAACAACAAATTTTATCACAGCAGTTAAACACCAAATCTTGATTGACGTCGTCCAGCCGAGGAAATCCTTCAAATTATATCCATGGTATTAATTTTGTGTTTAATGTTCTTATTTCACTAGGGTCCAATCTGGATTTTTATTAATATATATTTATTAATATTGAATAATATGCCGATTATTAAAAGTATTTTGATAAGATCTGTGTTTTCCTGGATAACTAGTCGTTATTGGAAAAGGCCTACAACGATTATATATATAGTTCTGTTATGTGTGATATTCATATACAATTTCACCAAAACATTCAAGCTGTCTATGGCATTCGGGAATTCATTTTAAGTCTGATGTGTCGACAGTTAACGGAATTCATTCACCTGTAACACAGAGTTGTATAGAAGAGGCGATCATTCCAAATATAATCGTCATTAATGCACCGAACCCGCCTTGCCACATGTACGAAAGTCTATAAAGAGTTATTATACTGCTGCTACCGCTATTTCTGAAGCATAGATAAGAGAAGACTCTAAAATGTGCGTGCGCAAGTGCCAACGAGGAAACATCAAAAGGTCAACAAAATGAAACATTTACGAATTAAGTGTACATGATGACATACATGTACAATATATACAGAACAGTATTTGGAGGTGCTATACTAAAAATGAATATGAATTGGAAGATATAAACCTGATATCTATATATGTTGTCAAAACTAAAGGTGACAGGAAGAGAAAAGAGGAAGATGGTACATAATAGAAACTATAGGAAAAACAAAACGTTTCTGATAAATTAACTGAATTTTGAATAATAGCATACCTAGATTATCATATATTAAAATAGATTTTTAATATGGCTTTGAAGTGACGAATAGGTACTCAACAGGTATGATAATAATGATGGATCTAGAAGAATTTGAAAGTTTAAAAATCTGAATATGCTTCTTGAGTCATGCTTACCCTGATTGTTGAGTAGTTGATACAAAACCGGATGTTGTTAGATCAGATACCATGGCAACAGTTGTTGTATTAACCAATGGGCACCCTTCAACAGATGACGAAAGTGCAGTACTGGGACCCGGATGCAAGAATGCACCTATCCCTATCCATGTTGTTATGCCCATGCTGACGATTGTGCCAATGAGAGCCCCCTGGAAATAATTCCAAAATCGACTCTTGTTAAGACAACACAGATTGAATATGATTCACGAATAATAGAATAAATAATCCATTGACGGAGCAGCATTTGTCATATTCGCAGAGGAGGACCCGACGTTTAATTTAGTGGGCTCAAAAGAAGAGAAGTTGGTGTAAATACCGGTGTTGTTGTCCATGGAAAGAATACTGAGAGGAGAAATAGTCCAGTTATTGGACCACCCGCAATTCCACCGATTCGCACTTGTAAAGTGACCAAGGTCGATCCAAGATATTCAGCTGATAATGCGACGCCTATAACTAATATCCCGAAAACAATTGCTGAAATACATAAACGTTATACATTTTTACTGGATATTTTCATCATCATTATTTTTGAAATACAAGTAACCCTACTATCACACCAAACTAGTTCTCACTGCGTTCTCGAAAACGGGCTTCAACTGTATACGAACGGACTGGACCTACTAAGAACCGTTTGGGATCTATTTACAAACTTCATCGAACGTACTCGAACGGGTAGGTCCTTTAGAACTTAGACACTGCTCAAAATGTTCTCGTGGTCATCACGTTCTACAATTAGAACGAGTGACAACGTACTAACGACGAGCTGGACGTACTACGAACGGAACCGTCGTACTTCAATCCTACTAGGGACGTTTTAACAACGTGTTGAACTGTCTGCGGACGTGTTGAGAACGAGGTAGAACTAATTGCAAACGGGTTTAAACTGATAAGGCATGTATTTAACACTGCTTCTGAACGAGTTAGCAAAAATATAGCTATCACACCAAACAAGTTGCCACTGCGTTCTTCAAAACTGGTTTTAAACTGTGTGCGAACGGAATGAACGTAGCTGCAACTTTCTAAGGTCTATTTACGAACTTTATGAACGTTCTCAGACGGGAATGTGATTTTAGAATTTTGAATTGATTCAAAATTCGATGACGACCATACCGTTCTGTAATCAGGTCATGTTGACCTTCTAGACTAAGGGACGCGTTCTAAGTTCTACGACGTTGCAATCCGACGTGGTGCGACCTGAACGAACTGCGAACGAGATGGACGTTTTGAAGACTGTTTAAGAACGAAGAAGCTAATTATTTCAGACATATTTTCCGACCACAGCCAGATTGAGCCCGTTTGACGACGTTTTCGTAGGACTGGCAAGAACGGGTAAGAACTAGTTTGGTGTGATAGGGGGGTAACGAGGGGTAAGTCTGAAATTACTGAAATTATATTAAATAGGTGCTCAATTACATAAACACGGTAATTCAGGTTCTAATTTTGAATTCAGGAACTAACCTATAATTTGAGCCACAAGTTTTCCTTTGAAATCAGATATTTCCATATTGTATATTTTTCTATAAATTGGTCTGATGAAATCCTCCAGCCAGACGGCTGCCATTGCGTTTTGTATAGATGACATTGTGCTGTAAAATAATATGGTAACATAGAATGTTGACTTGCAAAAAATGTAATTTGATTACAAAATATACACTGTGATTATATAGTTATAAACCACCCCCTCCCCTAATCTCCCCTCTCCTGACAACAATTGTTTTCGAAATCTTTGATATGCCTGTCAATTTCATTCTAATGAGATAATCCCTTGCATACGTGTAATATGATGAAGAAAAGCCATGACCTTTGAGTGTTAGGGAATACTTCAAAACGTTATGTATGACTATATATTCATTGTCCTCTATTAAAAGAAGATACGCGATATACAAAGATGTGTATTGTATTACTAGAACGTACACATGAATTTTAAACATCCGTCCACATCCTTTGCCGCCACCTCTGCATATGGACCCTTTTGATGATATAACACGAGACAAAATAAAACCTAATATATAAAATAGACCTTGACTGACCTGAGAGCTGCACTTGCGACACATGCTACGAGCAAGCCAACTGCCCCAGGAGCTGATGATAACATGTCCGTCACAAATAAAGGCATCAGCTAAAAATTTGAGTGACATCATTTTGATTAACAATAGAGTGACATCATTTTGATTAACAATAGATATACATAATAACAAGACATTATTTGGTAACCGAGAGGCTATGTATAGTCTTGCCGTTGGCACAATACAGATTTGAACTGTAATTGACATCAAAATTAAAACTTAGAATATCGATTCTGCAATATTTTACATCTTATTTACGTAAGGAAATAACTAATGTTCAACCTTTTATATAGTTAAAAATTTCAATCAAATGAATCAGCTCAAAATTTCGATACATGATCTATATTTTTCATTGTGTCGTCACGCATGATTGATTCATTTATCGTAGATCAATAAGATAAGTCAGTTATAAAATCTTTAAATGTTGGTTACAAACCTGACCGACTGGTCTAGTGCCAAAAGGAAATGACGAAAGGTTGTAATGGAACCTAGCGAGAAAAGGCAAACTCTAAGTGCATACCAGTCAAGAAAAACAAACCCCATATAGCCCAAAACCATGATCTTACGTGAAAAGAAACAATGTCTAATACCTTTTACATACCCATACCCATTACACATTCATACCTGATTATGGTTCCGCACCCTGCCACTCTTTACAGGGTCACACTTGTGGTAAACAGCATACATTACAAACCCAACAAACGTATACAATGATAAGCTCAATACCAATATCACAAGAGATATATACACTGATCTAAAATTAAATTAGCAAAAGTATTTACTGAATAGTAGACAGTTTTATGATATTTTAAAATTAGAATGGGATCGAACTAAGAAAGGACTTTATAAGTTCTTAGTGTGACAGAATCACTCACTAATAAGTGATGTCATTTTTCCAAACAGAAATGATTAACAAATCTAAATAAGTTACCACTAGTTGTACCGTGTAGTTGTAAATAAGAATGACACCATAACCAATCCAAGTTTGACTTTAATTAAAATGGCATGATTTGACATTCTTAAACACGGCTAAAGTGAACCTAAGTGAATCAATGCTTTTCAATATCTTGATAGCCTACATAGACCTTATATTATTTACATGTTATCAAATAATTATCAACCAACGCTCCGATTTTACAGTCTCGCTAATTTGAAATAAACATATAAACGAATCAACATGTACAGTATAGTACTCATTAAGATCTGCTTGCTTTGTTTTTGACAGAAGCGATATGACCATTTACTTTTTGAAACAATGAACATACATTTGTGCATTTCTCTTTGAATCAACGCTTCCATAACGTTGAATTGTTACTTGGCCTCGGAAATAGCCACCCCCAAACGAGAACACACTTCCTAGACCAAGAGACCAGACTGTATGGCGAACAAACGGACTTGGGTCCCAACTAAAAAAATATTATTTTATAATATGATCAAATACAGGACTGGTATAACACTGGATTTCATATTTACATTCAATTATAATTAAGTTTAGTTTTATTGTTATTTACAGTGATGAGTTAACAATAGTTAAATTACAATACAAGAGAAAAGAAGTATTAGATACCGAGCCCACTTATCAACTACTAAAAGTTAAGTAACAATTTCTTAGACATAGACACAAGTTTAATTTACATTACAAATACCATTTTATCTTTTAAGATGGCATAATAACATGGGCAGCTTGCCTTTGCATTTTCTCAAACATATACTGAATTTTGCTTTCTATTGTTGTAGCTTTGTACAGTCTCTGGTTTTAATTTCTGTTATCGCATCTGAATAGTTAAACTAACTTTCTGTATAATTTTAATATTTTTACCAAACTAAGTACTGTACTTATTTCAAAAGCATTTAATTTACTTCCATGCTTGAATACGTCCTCCATCATTGTTAATCTGCATGACTTTTGCAAAACCACCAACTTCCATCATTCCTCGGATAACAATTACTAGTGATCCTGCTATGATTACCAACGTTTGCAAAACATCAGTCCATACTACTGCACGAATACCACCCTATTTTATAATGGTAGTTACAAAGAATATTAGTCCATACACGATGAACCAGCATGGATAAATGTCATCGAATTTCATAAAAAGAAATATGAGAAATGTCAAGCACTATTTTATTTTACGATGGTCATTATAAGAAAAATATGAGTTCAACTCATATGCTATCAAGCCCTGATGCCCTTATGCATGTGAGATGGTAGAACTTAGGCGCTTTAAGTAGTTTCTACTACCATAATCTTGACCAGAGTTCCATCACTAAAATATAATGTCTTGATTTAAAATCTAAATATTTAAAGATTACCCTCCTGTATCTAAGAACCAATATGTTGAGTTCGCTAGAAGAGTTATTTGGGATCTCCCAAATGAGGAAGGCTTTGGGTTTAAGAGACAATCGTATATTCTCAAAACAATATTTTGGGTAGAAAAAAATCACTAAATAACATACAATTCTACATTAACTATAGATTGCGGTATCGTTTAAATACTAACAATAGCAGTATATATTGTTGAATTCAGTTCTCCATATCGATACCAATCCTCTACATTGACTACTAGGCTATACAGTATATTGCGCTATCGTTTAAACACTTACAATAGCTGTATATATTGTGCATATTCCGCCCATCACCAGCACTGCTACCCATATTGGCATATCCATCACTAAAATTTGAGAAATAAACTTTTATTTAAAAATCAGTCAATTACACATATAAGTGTGAACTGTAAATGTATAATATTTATTGATATCAGCATTAAATTCAATCTATTCTTACACTACTTGTACAGGGCGTTCAATAAGTATTGCTAATTTTGCTATAACTTTTGTTCTGTTTGCATTTTCTTCATGAAACTTTCACAACATAAGGTACATACAGGGTGTTCCAAAAGTAACAGGACTGGTACTGGCATTTTGTCAATTTTGCACCGATTGTCTTCAAATTTTCACAAATTGTACTTTGAAGTATTGCAACTAAAATTGTATAGTTTCAGAAAAAATGATGAAATGCGGGTAGAGTTGTGGTTACTATAGTAACATGACATCACAATACCCGGGGCAACTTTTTTCTGAAAATGTGATATCTAACATTTTTGTATTACTGAAGAAAGTATCTAATTCACCTATTATAATAAAACATTTCTTGTTTATTTTATTAGTTGCTTTGATGTAAAGGTGTTGCTATAAAACCCAGATTCAAGTATAATATCATTATAATTATATTTATTCAATTTCCGAGAATATCACTATGAATTACAGTCTGAACAATTCATGGTTGAGTTTTTGAAAAGACCCAATTTGTAGCTAGTCATCCACCTTCATAACACGCCTGCCCGCAGGTCACCATTAAAGACCATGCAGCTATAGAGGAGCTGGTCTTGAGTTCTAAAACCATACTCTCCTGATCATGCAACATCCAATCTTTACTTATATGGAGAATGGAATGCTAATCACTGCTGTAAGATCTTTAAAAATGAGAATGACCTTCTCCAAGGACCATGCGTGACATGTCCTCAAATGGGTTCAATCATGTGTTTGAGTCATGGATACAGAGTGCTACTCTTCTACTGACCAAAGAGGAGCCTATTTTCCAAAGTACATAGGATACATAGGAATATCAAATTATGTAAAACAAATGTAAATCCCACCTGTTGTTGCATTTTAACTTTGATATGGGATGTACATAATGCTTAATGTTTCTTTCTGTCTTAATGTAACCTTCTGCGCGGAATGTTGCCCCGGGTATTGTGATGTCATGTTACCATAGCAACCATAACTCTACCCAAGTTACATATTTTTTGTCGAAATTTTGCAGTGTTAGTAACGATACATGAAAGTATATTATGTAAAATTTTTAAGACGATTGGTACATATTTAACAAAATGCCAGCACCAGTCCTGTTACTTTTGGAACACCCTGTATATCTGACTTTATTCCATGAAAGTTGCAAGACAATCGAATTTGTATTAACAAAGTTATGGTTACTAAGGTAACCAGTATCATGGATATGCGGGGCTTTCTGACGTCACTTTTGACGACATTTTGAGTGTTGAAAGCAGTATCATTTAATGCCGTTTAACTCTTGGGATATGCAGTGCAGTTATAAATAATCCATTCCAGAGTCACCTCGTGATCCATATTTACTTCATGAGGTGCTCAAAATAGGCAGGCACCCTTAGCGTCAATGCACAGTTGCTGTCTGGCGACCCACTCGTGGTACACATTTTTGAAGCCACCCTTAAAGTGTGTGGCTAGAGGTGTTCACTGCAGACATCAGCTGATTGAGATTCTGGTGCGATATTCCTCTCAGATCCCCTTTTCACTGGGGCAAATACAACAAAATCAAGTGGGGCCTTATCTGGGAAATATGCTGTGTGGGCCAATGCCAAGCTCTGTTATTGTATTTAGGAGAATAGAGGATCTGTGAGCAGGGCCGTTATCCTGGTGAACCGTATAGGTCGATATTGCTCTTTGGGGACGTTGAAGTGTGTGGCTAGGGATGTGCAGTGTTCACTGCAGACATCCGCTGATTGAGATTCTAGTGGGATATTCCTCTCAGATCTCTTTCCTCTGCTGTTAGATAATACATAAAATTCAAACTGAAAACATCAAGATTTGACCATATCAACAGTTTTTATTCATCAACATGTTTATTTGATGTATAACAATAATTCTTCATGTGAACCCTTAAGGTTGCCCCGCGTATCCGTGACAATGGTTACCCTAGTAAGCAGAACTTTGTCAATACTAAGTCGGTTGTCCAGAAATTTGGATAGAAAAAGGTCAGATATGTGTTGCTTATGTTGTAAAAGTTTCATGAAGAAATATGCAAGATAACAAAAATTATAACAAAATTAGCAATACTTATTGAACACCCTGTACATTGAACAGGGTGGGCCCAAAAACGTCACTTTCTTTAAAAACACTATCACTTTTTTTATTTCCCAACCAACATGCACGAAACTTTGCAGTAGTTATATAGTTCGAGAGGTCCTGAGTAATAAACTAACGAAATAGGTCATTTAACTTGGCGTGTATTTGATCTAAAAGAGGTTACCCTCTTTTTGATGATAGCATTTAGTCTTAGTCGCCATTCTGATATAGCAGAATCAGTGAAATGTTGGCTACGTTTCTTTCAACTTGTCCTTATTGCCAGCTTTATTTGGGCAATATTTCGAGATTGGGTGTCTATATACCATCTCCTGGAGACCTCCCAATGGCCCATACCCCATAATCACAATTATCATTGGGGTATGCATCAGGACTATTAGTTGGGTGGTCATAAGGCGGTATCAGATACATTATGCAAATTATGTTTATTTTTCATGGCACACCAAATGTTTAAGTGAGACGAAGGTGACATATTTTATTTTAATATAAGTTAACAATTCACAATGCTTGGCTAGATTACAACTTCAAGTTTCATTCGGTATACACATTATGATTTTGGATTAAAAAAAATTACAGCATTTCTTTTTTTTAAAAGTGGCGTATTTTTGCCCACCCTGTATATATCGATAGTAGCGATATATATGCAATCATCAAATACAGTAGTCTTTTCCATACTTAATAGTGCTATAGGTAAATTATATTATAGGAATATAATTTGGTTTTAAAAAATAGTATATCCATGAGTAAATATCGATATATTTTGCGAGTGAGCGCAGCGAGTGAGTAAAGATATTGATATCCATAAGTGGATACAAATGATATGCTTGAAAAACCATAAGATTGTCCGTTTATCCCATGGGAAATCATCATCAGCGAAAAACAATTGAAAAAATATATTTAAAAAAATTGGGAAAAGGTTGACATTTTTTCAATCTTTGTTTTTTATAGGAACTTAAAAGGAATTGACAGAAAATGGAAGAACAATTTTAAGATTTTTTTCGTAATTTTTGTTTTATATAAAATGTAAAATCTTGAAATAAATGAAAAAAAAAATTGAAAAAATCGAAACCATCGAATATCACTTTTGAAACCATCGAATATCACCTTTTAAAAATGATATTCGATGGTTTTAAAGTGATTTTCGATGGTTTCAAAAGTCATATTCAATGGTTTGGGGATTTTTTGCTGAAAAATAATATCTTCACGTGATATTCGATCTGCATCTTATATTTGAGTGGGCTTGGGGTAGATATCACCCGGTAATATATATCATATCTGAGGAGCGGGCAGAATATATTGTATATGTCCCTCTCCAGGCCAAATGTGGGCAGATATGATATATCCATCCCACTCCCGGGAATTTTTCAATATAATTGTTCCTTTTTCGTGCAGTGTAATGATGAATTGTGGGACCCCCGGCAAACACAATATATCAACCATCCTACGGTCCCTAGGGTTGATATATTGTATTTCCCTAGTACCCCGGACAGGTTGTATGATGCAGTCGTTTTTTTACTCTATATTTGCAATGGAACAACCATTCTTATTGAAATTTTCAAGATTTATTCTAGAGACAATTTCCAACATGGAAAATAAATGTTTTATCAAAATTTACAATTTTATGATTTTGACGGGCTTTTTTTAAAAACACTACACTGTCAATAAAATACAGGTTTTTGCTTGAACAATTGAACTTTTAACGTCATTTTAAATATTGTCTGGCTATTGAATTTCCGGCCGCCTAAAGTCTTTCCAGATATATCTGTTGCCATATTAATAATTATCGCTCATTATTGTTATTCACTTGAGTCATATGCAATATCATTACAGTGCATTAGGCCAATAAAAACTTGTTGCTCTGGGTCTCGTTTTGTGAAGCGTTCCCTAGATTGAGCCCAGATAGAGGAGGTCAATCTTCTTGTCCACGGACATGAGTTCAACCTGGTCACTGTTCAATACTGTCCAAAAAGAAGTAAAACATTACGAATCTCCTATTTAAAGTATTCTTGGCATTAGATCCTTCAGAGATGTTAATACAGCTGTGTCAAATTTTATCATGAAATTGTCAGGGAGACCTGACATTTTAAAAGTATGGTACAATTTACGTACCACGGGCGTGCATGCTGAGTGACGGTGGCGGAAAACCCCAGTGGAGAAAAAGGTGCGCTTTCAGAGGAAACGTGACCCAGAGTGACAAGTTTTTCATTGGCCTAGTGCACTGTAATAATATTAGGCCTATTGAATAAGACAAAAATGAATAACAATAATCAGCCATAATTGATATGGCATCAAATACATCTGGAAAGACTTTAGGCTATCAAAAATTCAATAGCTAGACACTCTTTGAAATGACGTTAAAAGTTTAATTGTCCAAGCAAAACCTGTATTTTATTGACAGTGGAGTGTTTATGAAAAAAGCCTATCAAAATCATAAAATTAGGAATTTCGTAAAAATATTTTTTTCCATGTTGGAAATTGTCTCCAGAATAAAATATGAAAATTTCAATAAGAATGGTTGTTCTATTGCAAATATAGAGTAAAAAAAACGACTGCATCATACAACCTGTCCGGGGTACTAAGATATATCCTGTATCAAAAACCTCCCATTTTTCTATATATTGGACTGGTGGAAATATATCCAATTTCGAAAACATGGACTTACCATAGCTCAAAAATGTCGATGGGGCATAAAGCTGGACACCCAGACTAAGGATCTGAAACAAACCATGTTATATGTCAATGTTTAGTAGAATGGAGGAATTGCCCATTCTGCATTGTGACATTTTATAATATTATAGTAGCGTTACGAGCAGAACCAGCAGTGTTTTGGCACAGTGTTGGAATATAACAATATAAATTAATGAACTCCTCTAGTTCGCGATATGAATATCATTTTATTACAGCATACAGAACAGTAGTGGAACAAAATGAAAGCCTTAAAGTGTGTTCGAACGAAACTATATAGAGTTCGCAGGTGTCCGTACTCGGGGACTATAAATAGGCTCAACAAAAGTTTGGCTCAGATAGGTGTGAGAGGACGGTAGAAACACATGCTAAACAAAATCCATGTTTGCAAGTCTACCTATGTAACATATTCTATTGCAAAATACTTATTCAAGCTAAGATGTTACTCGTAAGGTATATTTTCATATTTTGATGTAGTTTTGAGTATATATTTTTGACAAGGCATAACAAAATGTCACCATCTAGTTGGTCAATTTGAAGCAAGTTGAAAAAAGACCTTTTATGACCCTGAGAAGGTCATTGAAGGTGAAATCTCAAATCTTGAACTTGTAGATGCTTTTGAGAAAAATGTTGGTCAATTTGAAGCAAGTTAAAATAATACCTTTTTGACCTCGAAAAGTTCATTAAAGGTCAAATATTTTTTGACCTTGAGAATGTTATTGAAGGTCAAATCTATGGTCTATACCTATATCGCCAAATCTAAAGTCAGATTTGAACTTCTGGGCACGTGTAGATAATTTTGAAGAAAAAAAACCTCTTTTGCATTGAAAATGTCATTGAAGGTCAAATCTTTGGTCGGACTTGATTTTTGAGTATTTCTAGACTCGTCACCCGCCGATCACCAACCGCCGTCAAAAAAACAGAGACCATAACAATATGTCACCACTTTTTGGTGGTGACATAATAAATATTGAAAATGAACACTGCATTTATTTATCAGACCAATACATATAAAATATAAACATGTCGTGGATGAGTGTACACTGATATACATCCATGATTACATGCACAACTTACTAGGTACATGTACGTATATGTACAATACATTGTATATGTACTTTATATTGGCGGACTGTGAAATGCTACGTCTCAAGGTAACCAAAATGTGCCATCCATATACCGAAAACGGGATGTGTCTGATACACATTAACTTTACATTTTTTTAAAAATATATACATGGTGTGGCTATAGTACTCTGATACTGTAATGATATGTATCAATTGGTTGTGCCAAATATTGTGTTATGAATTGTGTTACCCATAATGCATTATTCTATAATAAAAACCGGAAGTTGCATTAGACACATAATGGCTGTTTAGTTCAATACATGGTACTGCGGGTAAAACCCTTAAAGGGAATGCGAAGTTTTGTCCCTTAAACTTGATAATAAGTTAGAATAAAGATATATCTTTCAATCCAACTTAGTTTTATTGTTCTATCATTATCCTTTTAATTGTTATTGAGCCCCGGGTTTTGCATATGAACTGGACCACGGAGCTGCCATTTCAACCGTAAAGTGGTTCTTTACGACATTGTTATGACGTCATTGATGCTAGATTGATGCCTTGGCATTCCAAAAGTTTTGTGGCGCCATTTTTGAATCAAAAAATGAATGCCGAGTTGTTGCTATTCCAAAACCAAAGAAATGATTTCAAAGGAACTAAAAAAATACGTATATACCATCCATAATAAAGAACGATTTCAATAGAATATTAACGCCGGCATTTTCGGAATTGCTTTTACCTATCTAGACATAGAATGCGGGTTAGATTTATTCTTTATTTACACTTGAAACAATCTGGGATTCGTGACTTTTTAACTTTTATTAGGTCTAGCTCTAAATGCGAACAGAGAATGCTAATTCTATCAGGCGAATGCAAACTATTTGAATAAAACATAATAAAATTATTTCAACCAACCCATCTTGAATTTCCCAAGAATGCAATGGTTTAATTTGCTAGTCTCATTACAAAAATACGTGTTCGTACTTTAATATTCATTGCATTTATGTTTATCTTTAACACAGGTATTCAAAGAAATTAAAATTTCAAAATTAAATTTTAAAACCGTATTCAATTACTATCATGGATTCTTAGCCTCACGTCAAATTTTTACGGGGACCGTACGGTCTATCATTTCTGTGGTAAGCAGGATTTCTACGGTTGCCTAAGTATTTCTGCAGATAATTTAGGCTTAGCAGTCACATTTGCTAAGATAGCCGTACGGCGTATCTTGATTATGAGGAAAAACTACGATTCCCGTACGGCTGATTAATGATGACGCACGATCAGCGTAGGGCGGCCCTACGTGCGTAGTTTTTTTCTTGAAGGCATCCACAAGGGGTTCTATGGTTCGGAAAGGTCAATTGTAACTTATGAAATCCCGACAAGCGCAGCCGCAAGTCGACCGTGAACCATACGTACGGCCGTCGTGAGACCTACGGTTTGGCTGCTTGTTGATATCAATGGTGACCACAGGAAAGAAAAAGTTATAACTCCGACTCTACGCCAGGTAAAAACTGGATATGTCGTGTACGTAGACAGCAAGATGCAGTGACCTTAAGTCGACTGTAGTTTTCCTATGTTTGCCGCAGAAATTTACTGATTTCAGGGAAATACGATCGACGTGTGGTCGCATTGAACAAATGTGACTGAAGCTTTTAAAGTTCCACTTATTTTCCGATATAGAAAAACAAAAGGTTGTATGCCATTAAATTGAAAATCATTATTTCGAAAATACTGTAGAACCGTACAGGAATTGTTTTTAGCAAAAAATAAATATATAATAAAATAAATATTAAACTATTGGCGTACTATCAATACGGCAATTGCCTTATCGTCGTTGAAATGAAATATCATACTACAATCGACCCCATCGTCTCCCGCATCACTGAATGTTATGAGCCTTCTCTTGTCATGATCCAAGGTGAAATACCATTGAATTTTGAAAAGCTTTTTTGTCATATCGAATGTCGCTACGGTGATATGATGATTGAAATTGGTCGTTTAACAACTGAGAAAAATTAAACATTACGTATTATTCTTTGAAAATATGACAGTGGCATGTCCTTGTAAAGCTATTGCCAATCTTAGTATTTAGGAGATTGACATTTACATACGTATCATTTAGACGACATCGATTTTTCGTTGTTTTGTTTGCGTTTTTCGTCAGAATTTAAATGGCGAAACACTTTAATGTTTCATTGGATTACTACTTTTTGTTTTATTTCTTTCATTCTCCAATATGCACCTATTCATATTTGAACAGAATACTACAGATTGAAGAAATCTACCACTTATGATTAGGTAAGAAAGCAATTGCGGCAGTATGATGATGTGCCGTAAATGCTCACCAGCGCATTAATGAACATTAGCATAGATTTTGATATTTTAAATGGTATGTCGTGTATTTACATAAATATGGTAAATGCAACTATTTGTTGGATGCGTTCAGCCGATGATATAACTTACTTATTTTCACCACAAATACGCCAACACCTTAGCCACATTAATCTAAGTTAAATAAATCCCCATTGATGCACAGTAATGTATTTATGTGTAAATGCCATTTTGTATATTTTAATGCATTTACCTCATTTATTGGTTAAATATACAAGAAAGCATTTACAGGATTTGAACAGATTTATCCTTTTTGACCCAATGTTATCATTATATAAAATAATTCTAGTGGATATTTTTCAAGTGGAATATAATGCGATGACTTCCGAATCGCGCAGACGATATCTCATAAGTTTAGTGATCTTTCTACCTAGCCTATACTATATCACATTGGAGAAAATAAATACAAATATTTGAAACAATTCAATTTCTATGAATGTATTGAAACAACTTTTCCAAATATATGATATGATATGGACATGAACATGAACATGCGGCAACAATGTTAAGCGGACAGAAATAGTTATAAAATATCAGTGAAATGTGTTCTATTTCTGCGATCCGAGTATGACGTGATTATATAGCGACATTTTCCAGGCATCAATTTTAAGGCATCAATGACGTCATTGATACATAACAATGGCGGCATCCGCAGCGATCCAGATATGGCTACTTTGAACTTGAATTATATGTTAGTTCAAACACGATATGTCCCATGAGTGAGCTGAAGTGATAGATGATGGTTATAAGTAGTCAGCGTGTAAATTAGAACATGAAATTTCGCATTCCCTTTAAATATCACAGTAATCATCATCATGGACATTAAATCTATTATGCCCCCTCCAAGAATGGAGTTTGACGGGGATGTGGAAAAAAGTTGGAGGATATTCATACGCAGCTTCGACTGGTATTTAGCCGCCATTGGTGATATCGGAGATTGAAAATTTGACTATATGTACTTTATATTGGCGGACTGTGAAATGCTACGTCTCAAGGTAACCAAAATGTGCCATCCATATACCGAAAACGGGATGTGTCTGATACACATTAACTTTACATTTCTTATAAAATATATACATGGTGTGGCTATAGTACTCTGATACTGTAATGATATGTATCAATTGGTTGTGCCAAATATTGTGTTATGAATTGTGTTACCCATAATGCATTATTCTATAATAAAAACCGGAAGTTGCATAAGACACATAATGGCTGTTTAGTTCAATACATGGTACTGCGGGTAAAACCCTTAAATATCACAGTAATCATCATCATGGACATTAAATCTATTATGCCCCCTCCAAGAATGGAGTTTGCCGGGGATGTGGAAAAAAGTTGGAGGATATTCATACGCAGCTTCGACTGGTATTTAGCCGCCATTGGTGATATCGGAGATTGAAAATTTGACTTTTGATAAATGCAGCTGGACCAAAAGCCGCTCAAATCTATGAAACATTCAAGTTTGTTGAAGGTGAGGATAAGAATAAATACCAGTGCATTCGTGATAAATTTGAGAAATATTGCATTCCGAAAATTAAGATAAAGATAAGATAAGTTTATTGTTCTTTATAGTGGTAGGTTACACAAATCAACCCAGCCCACCTGGGCTTATCAACCACTTAACAAGTTAAACATTTTAAATTATACAATTAGTGAAATAAATATCAATCTGTGTTATACATATGGTTACGTCTTTTGACAAAGCACTACCTTACAAAATGAGCAAATTGTCTTGTCATTTTCCCAAACAGGTACTTTAACTTTTCTACATTTGTGTCAATACATTTAAAATTGTTATCAATAAAATACCTCTGTCTAATTTCATTATAAAAATTGCAATGAAACACAAAATGTATCTCATCTTCCACACAATTTTGTTCACATAAACAGCATAATCTTTCTTCTAGTTTTTCATTCTTAAAACGACCCGTTTCTATTCTTAATGGTAAAATACCCATACGCAATTGTGCTAAAAGTGACCGTTCATATATACTTAAATTCAATGTCAAATACTTTTCAGTTTCATAATTATTTTTAAAAGTTGCATAAGTCCTTAACTTTGGTTTTGAACTAACCATATCTGGCCATCTATTTTTATAATCATCCATACGATTTTTTAGCACAATTTTTGTATCACAATATGTCATATCATTGAAATGTTCAGTAAGATTACATTTCTCTAAAATGCTTTTTACAGTTTGAGACCATTTACTCTTACATTTAATGTCCCATAAAAATATTTTCTTTGTCAGTCTCCCATCTTCCAGCCATGATAGGCGGTTAAATAATCGAACTAATTCAATTTGCTGTTCTAAAATTAAAGGTGTCCACCCAAAATCTCCATGCAAAGCATGTAAAGGCACAAATTTGTGTACTCCTGCATAATACCTTTGTGCTCTATCATAAATTAAATAACAATATTTTAAATAATCATGTGCTCCCCATACTCCGACTCCATAATGTAGCACTGGCAATACACAAGCTTTAAATAATTTTGTAAAAGTATTAAATCCTATGTCTCTATTAAACTTGCACTTATTAATTAGAGCACCTAGAGCTCTACCTGCTGAGTCAGATAGCATTTTTACAGCTTCTTCAAACTTACAATTTTCATTAAATATAACACCAAGGTATCTGTATCGATCGATCATATTAACACTTACATCACCTAGCTTAAAATTAAAATTAGTTATTTTTGTTTTTAATTTTCTAAAATGCACAATATTAGTTTTTGAAAAGTTAACCTTGACACGCCATTTAAAACCCCATTTATTCACAATATCTAATAGCTTCTGTAAACTCTCTTCACTTTCTGCTAACAGGACTAAATCATCAGCATATGCTAAAACTGACACTTTGGAATCTTCAATCTTCACACCATATGGACTTGAGTTTAATTCTTTTAAAAGTGTATTTATGTATATTGAAAATGATATTGGAGAAATTGTATCTCCTTGTCTCAAACCAGACTCTGTAGGAAACCAACTGGTCATAAAATTATTAACTTTTATAGCAGACTGGGTCCCTATCAAAACTCCCTTAATAGCTTTATACATTTTACCTTTTACACCATTGTTTAACAGCTGAAAAAGTAGCAAATCCCTGTTTAAATAATCATACGCTTTCTCTAGATCAATAAAACAAGCAAAAATATTTCCATTCTTTTCTACTTTGTTACGTATAATGCTGTCTAATGAAAATATATGGTCAATACAGGATCTATTGGCTCTAAAACCATTCTGGGAATCCTCAAGTAAAGCGTTATCCTCACAAAACATAACAAGTCGTTTATTGATAATATTGCTATACAGCTTATAGATACATGAAAGCATACTTATTCCTCTATAATTAAGAGGTATACGTGGATCTTTGTCACCTCCTTTAGGAATAGGGAATACAATAGCTTTTAACCACACGCTAGGGATAATGCTTAAATCAAAACACTTATTGAAAAATACATAAAGTGCCCTTTTTATTACTTCATATTTCAATACTTCATTGGGAATTAAATCATATCCTACAGTTTTGAAATTTTTCAATGCATTTATGGCCAAACTAACTTCACTCAACAATATGGCCTCATCTGACGAAGTATCATTTTGACAAGCATTTTCCAACGAGTCTTTTTGCTCCATAGCAGTTTTATAGAATTGATTATCAAAATTTAAACTATTTACACTGTACAACTTCTTATAATCATTTTCCCATTTTTTAATTACAGATTCTACTTTATAATCTAAATTACCATTATCATCAATTACCTCAAGAGGAATACATTTCTTACGTTTCGGGCCAGTTGTTTTTATAAAGTTCCAAAACTCCTTGCAAATTAACGAAACATACGAACGTTTCGTGTTCAGGTCGAGATACAAGTCTGATGGCGAATCTTTTGATGATTTCCTTGTTGATTTGAAATCCAAAATCCTCACATGCAATTATAACGATCAAGAACTGTCTAATCTTAGAGATCAGATTGTCATTGGAATAAATAACCAGAGACTTCAGGAAAGGCTACTTCGTGAAACAGAATTAACCGAGCTGAAAGCCATAGAAATCTGTCGAAGTTCCGAAATGGCTCAACAACAAATGAAATCTATTGCGAGTGGATCGTCATCCAGTATATAAATCCGACTGCTGTATGCCCTGCGTACGATAAATTATGTCATAATTGTGTATATAGCTTTTACATTAACAAATAGAATAAAAAGCCTAGTGAAAAACTAGTTGGAAAAAATCAATCTGCATACCTTGAAAATCGCTTTATTGGAACAAATGCCAGATTATTAATAGATTATTTAGAACTTATAAACAATGAGAATAGAAATGGATTGATAATTAGCCTAGATTTTAAAAAAGCCTTTGATAGTCTTAATTGGAATTTTATGTTCAATGTCCTTCAGAAAATGAATTTTGGCAAAAGGTTTATTAAGTGGGTGACAATTTTATAAACAAATCCAATTCTCAAAATAAAAAATAATGTTTTTTTGTCAAATGAGGTAAAGACAGAACGAGGTATACGCCAGGGATGCCCAATCTCTGCATTATTATTTATTTTATGTGTTGAAATCATGAAAAATAAAATAGAAAATGATAAATTAATCAAAGGTATTAGTGTTGATGGCAAAAAAAGAAACAAATGTGATTCAACATGCAAATGACACGACATTAATTTTAGAAAACAAAGAATCAATCGCACATGCAAAAATTCTTTAATGACACCATATAATTCTGATTTTTGATATGGCGACAGTCACGTAAATTATGAATAGGCCTATTCTAGTACATATAATAAAATATGTGTAACTTAGAAATCATATATTACATACGTGTTAGGTAGAGGGTCATATATATACTACTTGTAAACACATCAACAATTGATGTCAGTAATGTTAATACTAAGACTGAGCCTTGAGACATCAATTGTCCCTAGTTATTGAGAATGGATGTAATCTATTGAATTGCTTGTTCATAGTTACCCCTCCTAGTGTGAAGATAGTTGCACCTAGTATACGCACCACTTTGTTGTACCTCAGTTCAATATACTGGAAAGAATATCATAACATCTAATTGATATAATGTAATACAAACAAAGACAAATGGCAAAAAATGTACATTCTTAACATTTAATTAGAAAAATACCATTAAAAACAGTAGATATGTTTTGATATTTTTATTTCAAATATGGCAGTCAATCCGATGTCTGACAACCCTTACATTAAATCTAGGCTGTGTGCATTTTAACCTTCTGTGAAATAACAAGTGGAATCTAATGGTCGCTTTATGTTATCATTCTGCATCGTAATTCTATGTGTTGTGTTAAAACGTCAGCAGATATACATATCCATACGATAATCGAGTGGATTGGATAACATATTTTTCGACAACCCCTCCCCTGCTAAGGATATATTAACTTGTATCAACATGCTCAGTGCGGCTGTGCAAACATGGCAAAATGATCTGAATTTGGGAATTTCGTTCGAGAGGTAGTAATACTGGGATCACCTCATTATACCGACGCGCATTATACCGAAACCCATTATACCGGCGCGCATTATACCGAAACCCATTATACCGATGCGCATTATACCGAAACCCATTCTACCGACGCGCATAGTAACGAACACTAATATACCGATACGCGTTGTACCGAAATCCGTGCGCGTTGTACCGAAAACCATTGCTGTTGTGAATTACCGACAGACTGACACCATTGTTTTGTGATGTAAAAAGGCTTGTATTGGAAGATGTATGATAAGGGTAGAAGAGTATGATAAGTATTATTGAAAATCATGCACATTTAATCAGGAAGACCAGGCAAGAAATAGCAACAGAAAACTAATTTAGTATAAGCTTCATCAAGGAAGGGAAACTGAAAACTGCAAAACCCTACAATCACAGCCCAAGTCAAATCTTCACGTTGTAAGTCTCTAAAAATGTGTCACTTGTTTATTGTTTAAGTTTAGTTCGGATCAAAATAGATTTAAGAATACAATTTATTTCATATCATAAACAAAATATATACGTAATGTAATAGCTTGCGAAAATATTTCGTGATTTATTATTAAAAGTGTGCGTAACACTTAATTTCCCAGTCCCTGAACATTTGATTCGATTCTGTTATGAATGAGATTAAAGAACACAAAAGCGGACTGACGGTGTGTATGCTATATACTGAGACTTAAGACTTTCAGTATAAATAAGGTATTTTGGGATCTTTTGAATGAGGTAATTCTCTACTTCGAAAGACATTCGTATCAACTTGAACAAGTTGGGTTTTGAAGAAAAAAATTTAACATGCGCAGATGGCCCATTTTCGTAGTGCCATATTGACTGAAAATTTCCATCTTATGAAAGTCGAAATACACGGATATCTTTCAAAAATAGCCATTCATTTTGTTGTAAAATAAAGAATGTCATATATTAAATATTACTTTATTCTGACTGACTTGAATGTGATATATCGTACCTTGCAATGTATGACTGTTAGGTAGCAATGTCCAAATATACTGAAGAATTTGATGATTAGATATCATCTTGTAAATAAGTTCTACGTATCATAATACATTTACATCCGTTTAAGTAAATCATTCGAAATGGCGAACAGAAATCGACGTTAGACATATTTTATAAACTGTACTACACCAGAAAATGGTACATATCTTGTGTGAGAATGCCAAAATATAAGAAACGGTTCCATCCTTTTGGGTATGGTAATTCATTTTTTTATAATCGCATCGTTTAATTTGCGCTGGCCAATCTATCTTGCAAATTGCAGGTTGTCGTATTACGTATATGTCTGCACAAGTGCCGATTGGAAAGAACCAAAAATTATTACAGGATGCAGAACACAGCAAGAAACAAAGTGTTTTTAAGTTTTTACTAGTATAACCTTGACCTAAGAGTTGTATCACTTTTACAGAGGAGGATTAACACCAGAGTTCAAAGATGACATACGCTTATAATGTAAACCTGCATTGAGATGACATACAGTCCTCTGATTGGTCCATATCGATAAACAAAAATGGCGGATTCAAGATTTTCTAATAACGCTTAGAATAATATTATGTTGATTCCTGGCTTATTAACCAATATCATAGCTTGGTTTTTCACATCAAGATAAAGAAATATGCAAGGAATATGTTAACCTCGATTAAAACATCACGACGACGCGCTATGTTCGAAAATTAACTGGTGCGACTTTGCGCAAACGAAGGTGGTACGCAAGAGACATATTATGTGTCATCGCTAAGCTGTGGGGCTTTCCCTCCTCTTCTTAAACATTACGTCTTTATTTTAGATCTTAATATTTTGAGCATGACCTACAATATTTAAAAAGCTGAGATCAATGGAATATTGCTCTCCAAATGTGGAAAATTAACAATATAAAAAATTGAAGTCATCTCTCTTATCAAATAACTTACAAGATGTCTAGTAGTGGAGTCATTTACGGCAACAATTAAAACCCTAGAATTGCACATGCTATATATATAGCACCATTTTTTTTACATGAGTAACACTAATACATATAATTTTGATATCAAACGAAGTGGTGTTGAAAAGTGGCCCCATTTGATAATAACAGGCCTTGGAATTTTTGGACATTCACATTGACATTCACATTTATCAATCTTCAAAAGATCCCCTGCAGAACAGTTTTAGTGTAATGAATCCCACATTCCCATGATGTTACAATAACATGATTATCTTCAAAAAGAAAAGGATTAAAATTTTTCTTTTACCTAGTTCCAAAGATATTTGCGTTTGAATATATATGTATGTATCTTTATTTCCCACATATGTGTGGATTTCATATGAACTTATATTACAGGCGCATTGACACTAGTATTCTGCTAGCGTCATTAATAATAACATCACAATTTTAAAGGAACAAGGTTAAATAAGAAAACAATACAATCATATGGTTAATTTTGTGCAGTGTTCGGAAATGGAGGTACCAATGATACATTATTTTCCCTTATCAATCGATCAACATAGTGTAAATACTCTGTAACTACAGTTGTTGAGATCTCTGTGTTTGAGTCTGGTGGTCTGCAGATCATAGCACTGACGTTCGGCAAACGACTGAATTCTTCATCTTGGTTTAAGTTGAGGGCTCTGATTACTTGCTCTCTTTGCGAGTTGTGGTTGGCGCACTCTTGAAGAATATGTGAAATATCGTAGTGTCATTGTAAAGTATTCCACATTTTTCACACAAATATTCCCTATTTTCGAGTGGCATTGATATCACCTTCGCCATTGTTAATGATTCTCTCGGTATCGTATGGTCCTTTTGAGCAGTTTTCCATAATTGGTGTTCTCTTAATCTGTTTGTTGGTAACTCCCCATTGGGTGCAATTATAAACGGCTATCAATATGGCTTCACTAAAGTGTCCTTTCCTCAAAAAGTCCACGGTGAAATTTTCGATACATGACCGAAATCACGTAGCAACTTTTTAATGACCAATAAATCAATTGTTCTAGTTATTGTGACGTATTGACGTATATACAGGGTGGTCAAAAAACTGGAAACCCTTACAACATTTTCCTAATATCTTTATTATTTTAAGAAATAACTTTGCACATTTTTACATCACTCAATTTCCTACCAGCCTACCATATTCCATGACCATCTGATTGATAGTCACCATGTTACAGCACTTTAAAGAACATTCCAGGTGGCCACTATTGCGCTGAAGACCAACCTGCACATGTTGTCCAAAATGTCCCTACCTATGGGGATATGGCAGAGATAGAGTGTATAATAATGACCCCAGGACAATTGCAGACCTCAAAAATGAGATCATCTGTATTACATTCAGGCCATACCTGCTGAGGAATGCATTTGGATCATTGACAGCTGTGCAGGTTTGCCTACAGCGCGATGATGGCCAAACCTGAAGCATGATGTTCAAAGTGCTGTAAAATTGTGACTATCAGTCTTATATTCATGAAATATGGTAGGGTGGTAGGAAAATTGAATGATTTACAGATGTGTGAAATATCAGGGAGTAATTTCTTAAAATGACAACGATATGAGGAAAATGCAGGGTTTCCGTTTTTTACCACCCTGTATTATCATATTAGAATCCTAGATATAGAATAAATATTTTATCTTACCTCATAAACACTTGTCAACCGTAGTTTGTGATACAATGGAACAAACACATGGGCGGCTAAGGGCCCTACGATAGGAGCACATAGGTTCCTAAGCCAGTACATAGAGCCATTAACGTACACTTCTGTTGGTATTCCCAGCACAGCTACAGCAGAGAGACTAGTGGCAATGATCGAGAATGCAACTGGAATAAAATGTAAGTTTCTGCCTCCGAGGAGAAACTCTTCAGTTTGGCCATCTCTTTTATTTCTTCTTGCTTTCCAAGCTGAGAACATTCCTATTGCCATCGAAAGAGCAAGTATTACTCCGAAAACAACATAGTCCGCAACAGTCGACATTTTGTCACGTGTCCCGTCCTGTTATTGAGAGAATAATTTGGAATTCATATTTTTCTACATTACGAGGTATTCATCATGTCGACTCGTGTTGATTTGTTGATTGAATCACTTACGTCTATATAGCTTAAAACTTAAATTTGAATGATCTTGATTGTATCAAATATCAACTCTAAATGAGTCAGTATGACATTGTCTTTTTGGCTTTACTTTTATAGATTTGTGATCAGAAATAGTGTCTCTGTATACAGGTCGAAGTGTACAATCTCTATAGAGTTCCAATGCATCCGCTGTGTTATGGCCTTGTGTCGGTCATGAAGCCCTGTGTGTTTTCTTGTCCTTTACGCTACCTTTAATGAACTGTTGCTATTGATTAACTGAACTATTATGTCAAGTGGTGACATATTGGGGTGGTCTCCGTTGTTTGTGATGGCGGTTGGCGATCGGCGGGAGGCGGGTGGCGGTTGGGGTCTGTAATGAATTCTCAAAACTTCCAATATTTAACAAATACTGTTTAGACTGACTTCAGTTTTTTTTCAAAATAGTTTTCAGAAGATCAAATCTGACTTTATATTTTAGATTTGACCTTCGGTCAAAAAGGTAAAATAGGTCTTTTTTAACTTGCTTCAAATGTATGTACTTTGTACATTTACCTCGATTTCTTATGTTCAAGGTATATAAATCATTTAATATGTATGTCAAGTAATCATGAAATTTATACGTCGTGTACTTGACATATATATTTTACATGTAGTTATTGGACATGGACGTATGAACGATATGCTCAGCAACACGACGGAATTCAAAATATAAATAACACACCAGTGTCTGCTTTCCTGTATTACTCCTGCGTCAAAGCTTGTATAGAAATGTTAAAGGACCTTATACACCCTCCATTGGGATCTCCCCATGAGAAAAAAATAATTCATCTGATTTTTCAAAATGAGTATTCTGCTTTAATTATTACATTTGTGAATGAATGGCATCCCATTGCAAAGAGGAGTAATTTAGCTTTATGGTATATTGAATGAAAATTGTGCAGTCATCATTGGTTTTATGTTTTCTTCCAATATTGCATTGGGCCCCATACACTGACTTTTGCGATGTTAATAAATTGGTCCCGAGCTAATTTTGGCCCGCTTTGCAAAAGGAATGATTACTCGCCCAACCATGACCCAATATCAACGAATTATATACCATTGGAAAGAGGAGACACACGACTTTATGATACATTGAATGAAATCAATGCTGTTATCACTGGCTTTGTGCTTTTCTGAGATAACAATCTGTTGCGTGTGTTTGATACGCACTTTAGAGCTGATTAACTTTTCGGCAGCCATCCTGCATTCTGGTGGCCATTTTGGAAGTTCTTAAATAAATCTTGTCATCGCGATTCCAGGAAAACCACTTAAAATTGTTTACATATGTTATATATGGTAAGAAGTTCTTGAACTGATTAACTTTTCGGCAGCCGTCTTGCTTTCTGGGTCATCAAATCCACACTGCTATGTTTTAGGTACGATATTGTTCACCCCGTGCCTTGTTTCGATATTGCTAAGCCTTCGATTTCACTTAAGTCAAGTAGAATTTAGGTTCCAAATATTTTGAAACGACTACAATGAAAATCTCTCTCAGAGATAAAGATAAAGCTAATAAATTAATAAATCTATAAAAGTTTCAAGCATTTTATTTGTACTTTTATATACCAGCGCGCTGCCAGGCAGTTAGGGTCTAACAGAGATAAAATAAAACATAATCCTCATCTACTTTTGCCGATCTATTGATCCATATATAGCTCTTTCACTTAAACATAAATGCAATATGGCTTTTTCGCTTTATCATTTAGTTATAAATTTTGTACACATGCATTCATATCTTGGTTACTTCATCAACATCTAGTTCTCCGGGTGAATGTCTTGATAAATATTCCTTGCTATTGTAATAGTACTCACTCCCAGGTACACAATCGCTATCAGTTATGTAATCAAGTTTCTGTAAATACAGCAAAAAATAAAGATTTGTTTAGCATCCCAGGATACTGAACTGAACTCAATGATCAATCTGATTGACAGGGAATAAATCCACACGGTTCATTAATTATCATGATTAATACGTTTAACTTTCATGTCAGAAATTAAGTAAAAGGTTACTTAAGTAATATGTCACACTCTACGTCTTTTGGAATAATGTATATGAGCCATTGACAAGTCATTAAAAAAATTTGGGACACAAAATAAAGGAAGACGTATCTATGTTTTTATGTACCTCAACTAAGTGGCTTTTTCCTGTTGCTCTACAGCATTGTTATGTGGATTCAGAACAACAACAACAAACTTTATCACAGCAGTTAAACACCAAGTCTTGATTGACGTCGTCCAGCCGAGGAAATCCTTCAAATTATATCCATGGTATCAATTTTGTGTGTAATGTTCTTATTTCACTAGGGTCCAATCCGGATTTTTATAAATATATATTTATTAATATTGATTGATATGCCGATTATTAAAAGTATTTTGATAAGATCTGTGTTTTCCTGGATAACTAGTCGTAATTGGAAAAGGTCTCGGATGATTATATATATAGTTTGCGTCTGTCATCATGTGTAATTTTCACAATTTCACCAAGACATTTAAGATGTCTATGGCATTCGGGAATTCATTTTAAGTCTGATGTGTCGACAATTAAAGGAATTCATTCACCTGTAACACAGAGTTGTATAGAAGAGGCGACCATTCCAAATATAATCGTCATTAATGCACCGAACCCACCTTGCCACATGTACGAAAGTCTATAAAGAGTTATTATACTGCTGCTACCGCTATGTCTGAAGCATAGATAAGAGAATACTCTAAAATGTGCGTGCGCAAGTGCCAACGAGGAAATATCAAAAGGTGTTAAAAACAGAGCAACAAAATGAAACATTTACAAATTAAAGATGCATTATACCATAGGTTTCTCCCTAAGACAATCAATGATGTCCTATTGTTATTGCTCATATAATATCTCACATACCATGGATTTATCTTGAGAATAACTTTTGGGTATATTATTGCCTGAATATCGGAAATAATCAACAGAACAACCAAACTCCAGAATTAAACACAATCGAGGGGAATCCCAACTGAGTCACACAAGCGCTTTGAACCAGAGAGCCAATCAGGTTCATGATAAACAAATTCATCAGATAACAGGAGGACGTTCCCGGATTATCAAACTTCGAAAATGATAATATCGGCCAGCACAATCGCAAAATTAACACTAAAAGAAGGGGATTTGGGACTTATTCTTTGGTAAGTAGGTGGGTATATATGTGATTAAACTCAATATACAAAAAGTCCATAGGAGTCTTGATTGTGCTATCCTATGGCATAGAACCTCGTTAAGTGTACGTGATGACATACATGTACAAATATACAGAACAATAGTTGGAGATGCTATACTGAAAATGAATATGAATTGAAAGATGTATATACCTTATCTATATATGTATATATTATATTTGAAAGTGTAAAAATCAGACTGTGCTTCTTGAGTCATACTTACCCTGATTGTTGAGTAGTTGATACAAAACCGGAAAACTCTGTTGTTAGATCAGATACCATGACAACAGTTGTTGTATTAACCAATGGGCACCCTGCTACAGAAGACGGAAGTGCAGTACTGGGCCCCGGATGTAAGAATGCACCTATCCCTATCCATGTTGTAATACCCATGCTGACGAGTGTGCCAATAAGAGCCCCCTGAAAATAATTCCAAAATCGACCCTTGTTAAGACAACAAAGATTGAATAGGATTCACAAATAATAGCATAAATAATCCATTGACGGAGCAGCATTTGTCATATTCGCAGAGGAGGACCCGACGTTTAATTTAGTGGGCTCAAAAGAAGAGAAGTTGGTGTAAATACCGGTGTTGTTGTCCATGGAAAGAATACTGAGAGGAGAAATAGTCCAGTTATTGGACCACCCGCAATTCCACCGATTCGCACTTGTAAAGTGACCAAGGTCGATCCAAGATATTCAGCTGATAATGCGACGCCTATAACTAATATCCCGAAAACAATTGCTGAAATACATAAACGTTATACATTTTTACTGGATATTTTCATCATCATTATTTTTGAAATACAAGTAACCCTACTATCACACCAAACTAGTTCTCACTGCGTTCTCGAAAACGGGCTTCAACTGTATACGAACGGACTGGACCTACTAAGAACCGTTTGGGATCTATTTACAAACTTCATCGAACGTACTCGAACGGGTAGGTCCTCTAGAACTTAGACAATGCTCAAAATGTTCTCGTGGTCGTCACGTTCTACAATTAGAACGAGTGACAACGTACTAACGACGAGCTGGACGTACTACGAACGGAACCGTCGTACTTCAATCCTACTAGGGACGTTTTAACAACGTGTTGAACTGTCTGCGGACGTGTTGAGAACGAGGTAGAACTAATTGCAAACGGGTTTAAACTGATAAGGAACGTATTTAACACTGCTTCTGAACGAGTTAGCAAAAATATAGCTATCACACCAAACAAGTTGCCACTGCGTTCTTCAAAACTGGTTTTAAACTGTGTGCGAACGGAATGAACGTAGCTGCAACTTTCTAAGGTCTATTTACGAACTTTATGAACGTTCTCAGACGGGAATGTGATTTTAGAATTTTGAATTGATTCAAAATTCGATGACGACCATACCGTTCTGTAATCAGGTCATGTTGACCTTCTAGACTAAGGGACGCGTTCTACGACGTTGCAATCCGACGTGGTGCGACCTGAACGAACTGCGAACGAGATGGACGTTTTGAAGACTGTTTAAGAACGAAGAAGCTAATTATTTCAGACATATTTTCCGACCACAGCCAGATTGAGCCGTTTTCGTAGGACTGGCAAGAACGGGTAAGAACTAGTTTGGTGTGATAGGGGGGTAACGAGGGGTAAGTCTGAAATTACTGAAATTATATTAAATAGGTGCTCAATTACATAAACACGGTAATTCAGGTTCTAATTTTGAATTCAGGAACTAACCTATAATTTGAGCCACAAGTTTTCCTTTGAAATCAGATATTTCCATATTGTATATTTTTCTATAAATTGGTCTGATGAAATCCTCGAGCCAGACGGCTGCCATTGCGTTTTGTATAGATGACATTGTGCTGTAAAATAATATGGTAACATAGAATGTTGACTTGCAAAAAATGTAATTTGATTACAAAATATACACTGTGATTATATAGTTATAGTTATAAACCACCCCCTCCCCCAATCTCCTCTTTTCTGACAACAATTTTTTTCGAAATCTTTGATATGCCTGTCAATTTCATTCTAATGAGATAAACCCTTGCATACGTGTAATATGATGAAGAAAAGCCATGACCTTTGAGTGTTAGGGAATACTTCAAAACGTTATGTATGACTATATATTCATTGTCCTCTATTAAAAGAAGATACGCGATATACAAAGATGTGTATTGTATTACTAGAACGTACACATGGATTTAAAACATCCGTCCACTTTGCCGCAACCTCTGTAAATGGACCCTATTGATGATATAACACGAGAAAAAATAAAACCTACCATATATTGAAAAGACCTTGACTGACCTGAGAGCTGCACTTGCGACACACGCGACCAGCAATCCAACAGCACCTGGTGCTGATGATAACATGTCCGTCACAAATAAAGGCATCAGCTAAAAATTTGAGTGACGTCATTTTGATTAACAATATATATACATAATTACAAGACATTATGTGGTAACCGAGAGGCTATGTATAGTCTTGCCGTTGGCACAATACAGATTTGAACTGTAATTGACATCAAAATTAAAACTTAGAATATCGATTCTGCAATATTTTACATCTTATTTACGTAAGGAAATAATTAATGTTCAACCTTTTATATAGTTAAAATTTTCAATCAAATGAATCAGCTCAAAATTTCGATACATGATTTATATTTTTCATTGTGACTTCATGCATATGATTGATTCATTTATCGTAGATCAATAAGATGAGTCAGTTATAAAATCTTTAAATGTTGGTTGCAAACCGGACCGATTGGTCTAGGATTAAATATTCATACCTGATTATGGTTCCGCACCCTGCCGCTCTTTACAGGGTCACACTTGTGGTAAACAGCGTACATTACAAACCCAACAAACGTATACAGTGACAAACTTACAACCAATATCACAAGAGATATATACTGATCTAAAATTAGTAAAGCATACGTCAAATAATAGTGATATAGTTAAATGTTTTGAAAATATTAAAAGGATATAACAAGGATAGAACTTTATACAGTGATGTTAAACAGGAAGAGGTTCGTGCACTGGTACATGTCATACGTTGGCAGGCAACAATTGTAAACAAAATAATGTTTTAGATTTTCAATAAGTTAATCCTGGTTCTACCATGTATATGTGTATTAAAGAATGACACGATGACCGATCAAAGTTTAACTTTAATTGATTTTGCGTTTTTAACTTTCTTGATACAGAGACATTAGTCATTTGCTACCAAATAATTATATATTAAACATCGCTCTAATTTTACAGTCTAACTCGTTAATTGAAAAAAATCACGAACGAATCAACTGCGAATCAAGAAATGCTTTGCTTTGCTTTTGACAGAAGCAATATGATCATTTACTTTTAGAATCAATGAACATACATTTGTGCATTTCTTTTTGAACTGATGCTTCCATAACGTTGAATCGTTTCTTGGCCACGGAAATAGTTTGATCCAAACGAGAACACACTCCCAAGCCCAAGCGACCAGACAGTGTGACGAACAAATGGATTTGGATCCCAACTGAAACATCAATTGAACAAAATGATCAAATGAAGGTATAACAATTTAAAACCAGTACAGTCGCTGGTTTCCGATTTTATATACGCAATTTTCTGTTATCGCCTTTTATTTATCAGAATAAATAGTAAATAGACTATTGTTCTGCATTGTTTGACGCTGTATTTATTTCGAAGGCATTACTTCCATGGTTGAATACGCCCTCCCTCATTGTTGATCTGCATGACTTTCTCGAAACCACCAACTTCCATCATTCCCCGGATAACAATTGCTAGTGATCCTGCTATGATTATCAACGTTTGCAAAACGTCAGTCCATACTACTGCTCGAATACCACCCTAATTTATAATAGAAATTAAAATAATATCAATCCATATACCAGAAAAAGCAAGGATTGTCATCTTTCATAAATGGGAATAACAAAGAATATAAATGACTATTTTCAAAATGGTCATCAGAAGAAAACTATGGCTTGTTTAGATCCTTATTTCTCAATCATAATTGCCATAATCCACATGAAGGAGCAACGAGAAAGAAATTGACTTTACTTATTTGCTATGAAGCTCATACTTCCCTGAGCATGTCATGTGGTAAAATGTGTACTAACCTTGTCAGAGTTTTATCATTAAATATTCTGTCTTGATTTAAAATATAAATATATAGAGAACGTCCTCCTACATATGCAACCCATATGCTAAGCTATACAGAAGAAAGAATTCTTTGGGATCTCTCGAATGAGGCAGGGTTCGGATTTAAGAGACAATTGGTCATATTTCGAAGTAAACTTGGGTTTTAGGTAAAGCAATTTACTGAGGTAACTTTCAAAGGAGTGGTATCGATATGAAGAACTTTTTGAACGCACGTTTCTCTTAAACCAGTCATAAAAAATCTAAAAATTTAACACATCGTCAATTTAATGGTCATCTTTTGAATGGTAACAATATAATTTGAAATATATTTATATACTTTCATCTATATTGTTTTAGAAAACACATCATGATTGTTTTGTTCTTGGTATCATGTTTCCAGAGTGAATCGAAATGAAACATCTTTCCGAACCTCATTGGAACAAAACGACATATTAGGTCTCGCATAATGTAATTATACAAAGGAAATTTTGGTTGATTTCAAAAAAGTATCTTAGTGAAATAAAAGGTTTATCTTGATTTTTTATCTATTTTGGGGGATTTTGTTTTAATTTTTTGAATACTTTTTTAAAATCAACCAAAAATTCCTTTGTATAACTATAATATTGAGAGGTCTAAAAACATGTTGTATATGCTATTTTGTTCCAACAAGGTTCGGAAAGACATTTTATTTCATTCTATAGAATTGGTAGAAAGTACCAAAAACAGTTATATAAAATATTTCTAAATTTCTACAATATTGTCTTTTGAAAATGGTGTTATACGGTGTATATAACAGCATTAAATTGTTGTCAATCAGTCAACATTACATAAAACACCGTGTTTTTTACAATTTTTTTTCAATGATTGGTTTAAGAGAAAAAGATTGTTGAATTCAGCTCTCCATATCGATACCAATCCTCTACATTGACTACTAGGCTATACACAGTATATTGCGGTATCGTTTAAACACTTACAATAGCTGTATATATTGTGCATATTCCGCCCATCACCAACACTGCTACCCATATAGGCATATCCATCACTAAAATTGGAGAAACAAACTTAATATTTCTATATTACGTATCGGCCAATAACAACAATAACTCAAATTTTGGGAATGTATAATATTGTTTTATTGAAATAGAATATTTGAAAATATCAAATTCAATTACATATTTGCATTACTTTTAACTGTATATATCTACAGCGGCGTCAAAATGCCTGCGGAAGTTTCTCCAATTTGAAAACATGGACCTACCATAACTCAAAAATGTTGATGGGGCATAAAGCTGGACACCGAGATTAAGGATCTGAAACAAACCGAATAATATGTCAATGTTAAGCAAAATGTTAAATAAAACTGCCTATTTGAATTATTTATGCGTATAGTTAATTAATGCACAACACAGGATGTGAGAGATATATAGAGGATCATAGGATGTTCTTTTTATTCCATAGTTAAAGTCATCATCAGAATCGTCGGAAATTAAGTGATTTAATTCGAATTTTCCAAACGATCCGGCGATGTCACTTAGCCTCGTTTTGAGTCTGAAGTAGCAAAAAACCATAAACCATCGCATACGGCGCCGTATGTCATGGCTAAAAAACCGTATGCTATGGTTAAGTGAAAATTTGTCAAAAATATCATATGTTACCACTGATTACAAAAATACCGTTTTTATTTTCACATGTTATCCTATGAATATCATGCTAACTATGGAATAATATACAATATAATAGTTGATGTAAGCTCGAGTCAACACTAGACAATATTGTGTTTTGAAAATGTCGTTATACGGTGTATATAACAGCATACGTTGGTACGAAAGAAACGAATTAAGACTTATCTGGTTCACGATTTACATAAGGTCTTTGGTCACAGCAGTGTGGCCCTGTGCCCCTTTCTCAACCATCAAAACACATATTGCGTAATGTTACGTAATTTATTATATATTATGTAGTGTCTTATATGTATCTAATTTAATATCATTTTCGATGTATGTATGAATCTGTTTGTATTGTTTCTCAACAAAAAACTATGTTATGCAAAAAACATGTATAAATCTATAGTGTTTTTATTTTACACACCAACTACATTTTTATTGTTACATTTGATTGGGAGGCTTTGAAGTATAAACTATTTTTAGAATTGAAGAGTTTTGCATTTTCAAGCATGTTGCTGTGTTGTGATGTTGTGTGTTATTGTTATGGTGTGTTATTGAAAGTTGTGTTATGCTGCATTACGTCATCTTCGAATTCCAAGGTGGTTCAAATGAAGTTGAATCAACTGAAACCACGTGAATCAAGATGGCATTTAGTAGCATCATGTTACAACATACATTACATCACACTATGCACAGAACGGCACTTGAACAATAGAAACCCATTTTTTTTAATTAAATTGAAATTCAATAGTTACCCCTCCTAGTGTGAAGATAGTCGCACCTAGTATACGCACCACTTTGTTGTACCTCAATTCAATATACTGGAAAAAATACCATAACATTTAATTTAATTTATACAAACCTAGAAAAATAGCACAAATGTACATTCGTAACATTCGATTAAAATTTAAAAGAACAGCATGAAAATGTACATCTTTAATCCTTATAGATGGTTACTTTAACCAAAAGTGAATGTATAGATTCAAAGCTAGTGTAATAAATAGTGAATTCGAATGAACTTCATTGAAAAATTATTGAAAATTAATAACGAAATAATGTATTTATTAAGCATAATGAAGCATATTGAAATAACATCAAGATTACGATGACATATACAGGGTGGTCCAAAAAAAAGTGAACCCCTGCAACAGGCTATATTTTCTTTAATACTTGCATTAATTGCCTCATATTATCACATGTTGTAGAGAAAGGTCTAAAATTTTTGTTGATGCCATAATTTATTCTCAGTCTTAAATTTTTAAGAAATTAGAAGACTTAAACGAACATGCCTGAAAATTAGATTGTGCAAAATATTACCAACGTAATTAATGGAAATTGTTGAAACATGTTAGGTATTCTTAAAACAGCTTTCAGTTTGAGATACACGTGTAAAACCCTACCATATAACAAATGGGATACTATTTGAGCAGAAAACACATTTCTCACTTTCATTGATCATTTTGAAGCAATTTTAACTATTCAATAGTTAAGGGGCATGTTACCTACCCAAATGGATAGAGGGGGGCAAAGTTGCCCCCTGTGACCAGGAGTCTGAGAAGCCCTTCATCAAATATATTTAGAAAATCAAATGAAAATCTAATATTTAATGTTTTGAGCCATAATTCACTAGAATTGGTCCATGGTTAATGAAGATATTGACATTTTAAGATCATATAGGAGTATGTTGCGATTTCGCTGGGAAAAATTGTCATCTATGGAAACTTAGAATATTTCTTTGGATCACAATATCTTTGCAACTAACAGAGGTAGGATGCTAGTTTTTACGCCACAATGTGCGTGATTCAAAACCAAACAAAGTCAGAAAATAATAGCTCTTTAAGACAGCAGTTAAAAAAATTGTCAGGGGAAGGGTGTTGAAGGGTTGAAGAATCGCGGATGTTGAAAATCGCATTTTATCCATTTTCAGTAATATTTGGTTAGGGCTTATAATTTCTGCAAATTTCAAGACTAAGAAAAATGTATGGTACCAAGAAAAATTTTAGACCTTCCTCTACAATATGTGAAAATATGAAAGGATTCCTGAAAGTAATAAGGGAAATATGGCCTGTTACAGGGGTTCACTTTTTTTTGGACCACCCTGTATGTAAATTCCAAAAATTCACGCTGGTTGAGCACAACATTTCAAAGAATTGTGTAATAATTAGATCAAATGGTATAAAAATGGAAATAAAAACGACCGGAGGAATAGTCAAACGATTTACTTCTTATTCGAATATTGGAAGGCCGTGTAGAAGGAAGAAGAAAATCAGGGAATGAAGACGTTATTTTTACTGAATGATGATTTATGATGACGAAAAAGTAATCCATCTGATTTTTCAAAATTAATACACTGCGTCTATTATTACATTTATATGTGCACTAGCTATAGTATCCTGTTGACCTATATTCAGCCCTTTATTGATGGAATGGGCCACTTATTAGGGTCAATATTCAATCAAAGGCGTACATGCTAAATCAGCTAAACTATTTCAAAATTCATTTGCACCCTGACATCTTATACAACTATGTTATCAATTAATGAAATAAATTGTATAATCTTATAAGTAGCATGACATTTGAGAAGTGTAAAGGTTGCTTTCGGAGCATTTTTCTATCGCCATTTTGTAGGATAAATGAAGAACAAATGTGTAATCTTCTTATTTGAAGTATGACCTGGCTCGATTGCATTGAAAACTTTTTGATGAGATATACCATTCGCGTCACATTGTGGAATTATTTAATTTGCAATAGATTCAGGTCATAGTGTATTTTCTGTTGTGATAATGAATGGAAACCAATGGCTCCTATTGGGATATGATGATATCCTCATGTGAAATCATTGGAGCACATCCAATGTCAAATCAATACACACTTGTTGAACTTAATGAGCTCAACCTCAGCCCATGTGAGTCTAAACGCTTACACATTTGCAAAGTGTTGTGTGACATTGTATTCGCATGTTGCACCTAAAAATTATTCATTCTGACCATGGGGGTATGTACCATAATTGCTCTATGTCCTTTCCTAGCTAACTTAAATGTGTACTTACAATTCAGCACTCTTAAAAATGAATTACAATGAGTATTTCCCAAGTATAAAAATTACTTAAAGTTAAATACTTAGTTTTACTTCATTTTACTTAGGTTTAACTTATATTGTCATTTTGAGTTTTTTAATTGCTTAATTATGTAAATGAGTATTACAATTACTACAGTAAGTATTTCAATTTCTCTCCTTGCATTAGTAAATTCACCATAAATGAATTACTTAAAAATTACTTAAAAATTATTCAGTAGTTCAAGATTATTTAAGTAATTTTTTACTTAAAATGAGTAGTACAATTTCTCAATATAAGGAAATCCAAGTAATAATTTTTAAGAGTGAGTATATTTTTCATTGCATTAATTTGTACTGGAAATGTTTTTTTTTAATTCAGTACATTTTCAGTATCGTACATACATGTATACTAAATGTGAACTGAAACATTTAAGGAAAAAATCTCATTCAGTACAAAAGCTCTACCCTAGTGTAGGATAAAGAAAACACATTTGCGCACACATAACTATCTTTCGTCATCCTGGCAAATATTAGCAAGCTGAAACTATTTCTCTTCATTTAAAATTTACCTCATAAACACTGGTCAATCGTAGCTTGTGATACAATGGAACAAATACATGGGCGGCTATGGGCCCTATGATGGGAGCACATAGGTTCCTAAGCCAGTACATAGAGCCATTAACGTACACTTCTGTTGGTATTCCTAGCACAGCTACAGCAGAGAGACTAGTGGCAATTATAGAGAATGCAACTGGAATGAAATGTAATTTTCTGCCTCCGAGGAGAAATTCTTCAGTTTGGCCATCTTTTTTGTTTCTTCTTGCTTTCCAAGCTGAAATTATTCCTATTGCCATAGACAAAGCAAGGATTACACCGAAAACAACATAGTCTGCAACCGACGACATTTTGCTCTGTTTTTGACGAGATAATTGGGAAACCTTATTTATGCCTACATTGTAATTCTTTTGTGTCAATTTTTAAGGTAACTGTCAGATTTCTACTCGAGTTTATCACCGGCTCTATATCCTAATTTAGCCTAAACTTGAATGATCTTGTACAAAATATCGCTGTGTAATGCAAGCCCGCCCGAAGGATTTGCTAAGGGGATGGCGACTTTTGCCTACGGATGGGTTGTGCTGGCGACAAACAAGGCGCGTCTCACGCATAGCGTCGGCGGTGGGGAGCGATGCAAGCTAGGGTCCTCTAAAAAACTGAAATTAAGATCCTCTCTGAGCATATCTGAGACAATACCTGGGAAAGGAGGGACGGTCGCCCCCATGCCCTCCCCTTCGGACGGGCCTGTAATACTAAAAATATGACCTTGTCTTCTTGTGTTTACTTTTATGTTTTTTGTGATTAAAGTGCATCTTCATACTGGTCAACGTGTGCAATCTCTATATACAGGTTGAGTACAAAAAAACAATACCCAACTTTAAACTGGTGTAAAAGGGGACCATAATTTCTTTCACACCGGGATAAAAATAGTTATGTTCAATATGGTACATTTCCTTATATATCATTTTAAAGGTGATTCATTTTCAAACAATTTGGTATATAGCACTATGTCATGAAATCAATAGTAAAGTTTTATTATACTTATTTGGGAGGCAGGTGGGAAAGAAATTATGGTCCCCCAGGGATTATGGTCCCCCTTTTAAAGGCCCTCACTGGCCCTGGTTGTGTTTAAGATAATAAGGGAAAGAGGTCACCATATAGATCAATGGAGAGTAGGACCATAAATTAATAGGACCTCCTACCCTTTTACACCGGGTTGCTATTTAGTGTCTCTAGATTTTAGAGAGAAACTAGTAAATCTTCGGAGTTATGTTAATTTTTTATTTATAGAATATCATTTTGATGTGTCAATATGTTTGATCTAGATGCTTGGCCACCGGACAGCCCCGATGCTAATATGGGGGATTACCATACATATAGCTATCTCGGGGAAATGGTACAATCACAAGCATCCAATAAGTAGTATTGATTGAGCTGAAACACAGAATTCCCAAAGTGCTAAAATGAATTGCAACAGAAATCTGTCAATAAGGCTATTGATTGATGGCGCTACCGCTTGAAGCTTACTATTGAAGTATGGGGGGGGGGCACATTGAGCAATTGTTAACATTGTTATAAAGTTTAAAATGCTATTAAACAACACTGAAATTCATAAACAATAAGTTTATTCACACAATTATACAAAATATGCAAGCATATATTCACATAACAAAATTATATTCTATAACTTAAGAAAAAATAAGCATAACGCCGCAGATTTACTAGTTTAGTTTAGTTTAGTTTTATTGTTATTTACAGTGGTAAGTTTACATCATTTAATGCAGTGATACGACGTCAGCTACTGTACATCACGGCGTAACAGTGTAATTGTTCATTTTACCGACAAAATGCAAAGATTTACGTGATAAATATGCGCAATGCTCCTTCAAGTAATTGCAAACGTTTTAATATTCGTGGAATATTCTTAAAAACTTCAAGTTTTGTTCAGATTAATGTGCGCTTCAATACAATTCTATATTCAAAAAGGTTGTGTCACGATATACAGAATTAGAATCACCAGAAAGTAGACATTTCAAACCCTACCCGTTTTCTTCTTTGTCGCGCTTTTCGGCCCTGCGCTCTCGTTGTCGCACCGTCTTTCTCGACTCTTTCACAATGCCCCTTGTCATATTCAACTGATAAACACAGACGGGAAGATATTAAGGATTGTTAAATGCATTATTTGTAATTTATTTTAACTCGAATATTTAGTTTTATTTATTTAAAGCAATGAATAATAAAGGAGAACATATAATACGCTAACGGCGTAACGTCTTATTTTGTAAAGGCTTCACTTGGGGTTGCGGTGATAAAACGATGTCTATCTCAATATATACTGGTTCAAATTTAATGAAATTAATTGTATGTAGTAAGGGGTATATTTAAAAGAACATGCTGAAACATTGGAAAGTTTTGAATGTTTATCCCTTAATTAGAAATATTTGAACTCAAAAAATGAAACGTAATTTTGTGAATTTTTCACATGGCTTCACTTCATATTTCTTTCAATTTATACTTCTTACAGACTGAATTTTAATCGAAATGATATAGTTTTTTGATAAAAATATAGAATATGATATACCTTTCGGGAATCAAAAAAGAATATTTCACTTTTCAAGCGATTTAATGTTTAATTGATCAAAATATATATCTTGTTGGTACGAAATTCTGCCTGTCGACACTTTTTTGCATATAATATAAGCGTTAAGTTAGCATTGTTATATTATGACGTCATCACACAGATTTCAAAATGGTGAATTTAAATATTGTGAAAATTTGAGAAAGATCCGTTGGGAAATGAAAAAGTTATCTTCATTTTTCGTTTAAAATTAAAATCACTTTTCTTCAAAATGTTACAGTCGACACCCGGTTTTAGCATAGAAAGTCGCATAGTACGGCTTGCGTGATTCTCATTTAAAAAGTCCCAAATCAGTTATTTGGAATTCTGATAGGCAAAATATTTCATGGACATACGTGTTCAACTGATGACGAAAAATTGTAGAAAAATATGATTTTGCTGTCGAGATATTGCGGTTTTAAAAGTAAGTACGCATGTAAAAATGCAGTAAAATGCCGCGATGTACAGTATCTGACGTCGTATCAGTACAATACAAAAGTAATAAAATAACAAATTACTATTTTCTCCCTAAAATCTAGAGACCCTAAAATAGCAACCGGCCTCCCAAATAAGTATAATAGAACTTTACTATTGATTTCACAAAGTGCAATATACAAAATTGTTTGAAAATGCAAATACCTTTAAAATGATATGTACGTTTTTTGGCCCACCCTGTTGATCTAAGTCCACATTTGTTGGTATTTACGTCGAATGTATTTTGGAAAAAATCTGATAAATGTTTTTCTGTTTTATAAATATATTATAACTGATATGCACATTCGTTCACACGTGAAGGTGCTGACGTCAATGCACTTAGATAATGCCTTAGATAACATGTTGGCGAAACAAATTACATTGTCGAGAATAAAAGCAATGAAATACTAGGCCAACTCCTAGTATCATATATTATTATGATCTTATTACAGTACCCATGAGTTTTAATTTCCTTTTGCGAGGCCTACTTCACGACTGGTTATAACCATGCCATGTGATATAAACGTGATAATACTGGACCGAATGTTCGACTAAAATGTGTTTGAGATAACAAAACAGCAATATGCAAAGTATGTCACGTGTACCAAGACAAATTTACGATGAAGAAATCGTTGTATGCCAAGCAGGCACACACTTGGCACACTTTACACATGTACTTGACATATAAATGCTTTCATATTGTAATAGTCTGATATCTGAATACAGCACTGGTCAAGGACTTGGCTTTACATGGGATAAATAATTGCCGATGGATTAAACAAACTAGGATGGAATGCGTGTCTTATGTTTGGATATAAAAAAAACTGAAATGAGATTTAATGACTGGAATAACAATGATTTATGAGTTCTGAGTCCACTATTACAGAGTTTATGGTCGTCAAAACGAAGATTTATTAAACAAGTAAAATTTGGCTATTATAATGTACAGTCGAGTACAAGTACAAGTACAGCCGCTACTTGTATTCTTATTTTGCAAAATTATCTAGAATAAATATAACTGAAAACGAAAACATAAAACATTATATTTTACAGTTTATCATTAACTTCTTATATTATATATATCGGTATGAATTAAGTGTTAAGATTTTTTGATATTGATTATTATTATGTGGTTCTAATCTCTGTGTGCATCAATGTACGTTTTAGTCTTAGCTAGTGACAGTTTTTTAATATATACGTACACAGGGTGGGCCAAAAGTAACGTCCGCATTTTGAATATTGGTCTTATATGTTAAACAACTTCAGAAATACATTTCCGAGATGAATTAATTGTTTCCGTATTGTAAAAAATGAAAATGGTGTATTAATAAAATTGATAGTAATGTAAAAATATGAGCAATTTTTACCTCACCCTTTATCTTTATTGAATAAGACATGTATAAAATTACGTATTTAAAATCCTTTACCAATCAAATTTTAACAATGGTTCAAAATCAAATTTGCCAACTTAAATACTTTTGTATGCATCAAACAAATATGTATGGTGTGTCAATGAATGCGATGCAGTTGTGTGAATTGTCGCTTGTAAAAATATCCATGTTGAATAAATTCATGATTTAAAGAAATGTCCTTCAAAAAACACTTTTAAAATTGAAATGTATTACACAAAAGCTTTGTGTATAAGAAATCATATAATGTGAATATAGTCGATAACGTATATCGAAAATGAACTAATTAAAGAATATAAGCCCGTATAAAATCCATCCCATTGTCTTATGCATTCGTATATACAACAGCAAGGCTTATACTAAGACAATACACTAACATGGAATGCGCAATAAAAATACAAAAATACATTTCATTATTTGTAGGAATTCTCGGAATGCTATTTTGTGGAACTCAAAATAGTTGGAATATATTCGCAGTTGCGTTGAAGAAAAAATTGAACTGTACTCAAACCGATATCGAAAATATCGTAACTTGGGGTCAAATGGGAACATACGGTGTTGGTCTTCCCGTTGGAATTGTTTTCGATAAATTTGGACCACAAGTGACATCTATAGTGGCTCTTATATTAACTGGACTTGGATATACTCTGATGTGGATGACAACAAAGTTCATAGAATATTTTACGTCAAACATTTGGCTTGTGTGCATTATTTATTGTATCACTATGCTCGGTACCGCATTTACCGGTGTTTCAAGTATTGGAACAAACACGGTAAATTTTAAAAGAAGTCACCGAGGAAAAGTACTTGGTCTTACCTTTGCTATTTATGGCGCAGGCCCTGGAATTTTCAGCCTCATATACGATAGGTATTTTGTGCGGGGACATATTATGGACGAGGAGAACCAAAACGTTGGAGAGTTTATGATTTTCCTCGCTGTTTGCTCTGTATTTGTCAATCTGCTCGGGATTGTGGGTCTAACGTTAGTGCCTACAGAAACAAGACCAATGTCTGGGGATACTGATGCTCAAATTGCAAATGAAAATATTGAGGAACAAGTAAGCGAGAAAAAAAAGAAAAGCAAAGAGAAACATAATGACAAGACTCCGCTGATCGAAGATATATCCTCAAATAAACCAGAACTTAACTTTTGCCAAGTTATAAAAACTGCAAGATTTCATCTTTTATTTTGGACTATTCTTATCATAACTGGGATTGGTACATCATTCACCATGAATATAACAACTGTTTTAAAATCTGCACATCTCGAAGCAAAGTCAACGTTATTTACGACAGTCATTCCAATTTGTAGTTCGGTAAGTCGCCTTCTTTGGGGAGTCTTACCCGATTACATCTTAAAAAATTGGAAGCGATTGCCAATCTCTTCGGTAATGCTGCTCACATGTTTTATGGATTGCATTTGCCAAACCCTATTCATATTTTTCAATCAGGACTTTTTAGCCTTGTTTTGCACTTCTATATTTATTAGGGTAGTCCAAGGAGGCTTTTTTGTATTCCTGCCTGTAGTTGTTATTGAGCTATTTGGCGATAAGTATTTCGGACAAAACTTGGGTATTACCCTGATTTCCCAAGGTCTTGGAGCGCTTGTATTTCAGGAAATATTTGGTTTAGTTTATGATTCAAACACTCCTGCAAGATCCAACGAGTGCTATGGAGAGATGTGTAGTAGATTGTCTTTTGCTATATCGGCCATCATGGCACTGGTCGCGTCTTGTCTCAATATATTATTGATATATGCCGAATGGTGCTCTCGTAATATACAACAGTAATGTCATATACCCCCTTCTGTCATTTTAGTCGTGCTGCATGTATTTTGCTATAACTGCAATTATGGCACTGGTTCCGTCTTGTCCTAATATCTATTATTTATGTATGCCGAATGGTCTGCTCGCAATCTACAACAGTAATATCACATACCCCCCCCCCTTTTTGTCATTTTAGTAGTGCTGCATGTAGTAGATGGTATTTTACTATATCTGTTATTGTGGCACTGGTTCCGTCTTGTCCTAATACATTGTTGATATATGCGGAATGGTCTGCTCGTAATCTACAACAGTAATATCACATACCCCCTTCTATCATTTTAGTCATGCTGCATGTAGTAGATGGTATTTTACTATATCTGTTATTGTGGCACTGGTTCCGTCTTGTCCTAATACATTGTTGATATATGCGGAATGGTCTGCTCGTAATCTACAACAGTAATATCACATACCCCCTTCTGTCATTTTAGTCAATGCTGCGTGTAGTAGATGGTATTTTACTATATCTGTTATTGTGGCACTGGTTCCGTCTTGTCCTAAAATATTATTAATGTATGCGGAATGGTCTGCTCGTAATCTACAACAGTAATATCACATACCCCCTTCTATCATTTTAGTCATGCTGCATGTAGTAGATGGTATTTTACTATATCTGTTATTGTGGCACTGGTTCCGTCTTGTCCTAATACATTGTTGATATATGCGGAATGGTCTGCTCGTAATCTACAACAGTAATATCACATACCCCCTTCTATCATTTTAGTCATGCTGCATGTAGTAGATGGTATTTTGCCTGCAATTATGGCACTGGCCCCGTCTTGTCCTTATATATTGTTGATAAATGCGGTATGATGTTTCAGGAAAATGTTGTCATTTTTAAAAATAAATAATGAATCAATGTATAAAGTATCCATGACAGAGTTCATGTCTTCTATCTAATGCAATGATTCACATTGTCGAATATTGAAACTACAATCACTAACAATCTTAACTTTTCTCTATTAATTAAAAGACACATCTTGTTGTTTGTTAAAATTTTGCAGGTGTTTTTCAGATGTAGGTCTAAAACAACGAACTGCCCGCGGCGCAAGTATATTGCATAATATTTATAAGTTTTCCCCCTCGTTATCATAAAAAAAGAACAATGAGCTCATGCGTTGCTTCAACAAAAGCAGTTCATCCAAACGCATTTGAACCACTAATTACGCCGAGGCAACTTTGTCGGCTGCTCGCGTGTGTCAGCCGCGTCTGCTCATTGCTAGTGCGCCGCAGGAGTTCAACTGAGATAAACCTTACCTCGTTCCAAGACTATCTCTACATGAAACGAAGAGGATGGGCTTGGAACAAGATAAAGATAAACCGTGGTATCTTTCAAAATGATTATATGAGTGAACGTGCGCTTGGAAAAGCTAATTTTGTTGAAAACACATACGACATATCATTTGAATTGCATGGCTTATTGTTCTTTTAGTGATCCCTGGAGAGAAACATGCATTTCCAGCATAGTTGCATATAAAACGACCTGGGGACCATTCTTGGAAACGGTCGTAACTTACGAGTAACACGGTGTTATAGCATGACAGTTACGACAAGGCGATTTGCAAAATTTTGCGGTAACGATAACAAAAAATGGCGGATGGGAAAGACACCATGTCCTCTTTCTCGCCTGTAGGCAAGATTCACAGATAAGATTTCCTTTTTAACTAGTTCCATTCGGTGACGTATCTATGGATGGTTATAAAGACTGGGTCAAATCTGCCAGGTGGTTTACTAGAAGCGGAATATAAGGTGTAAACTTACCGACTGAGATGTCCAAGTTCATATTTTTTAGTGATTTCTCAGCATATGTGTCTCAATGCATGCTACAAAAGAAAAATATGTTGCATTTGCAAACTACAGATGATATTCCCGGCGTTCAACATGATATTGTTTAGACAAGTATGGTATGGAAAATATAGATCAGATCTTTATGTAAATGAAACATACATAACAAAGATATTTTGTAGGCTACAGTTAAGTGATGAATGCAGCTTTGAGAATCTATCAGAAGAAAAAGCGTTGTTTGACTTTATACCGATCCAAATAGACATTTGTACAGAAAGACGTTTTATAGATCTGACACAAAGACTCTTTTTACAAGAATGATAAGATCAAAAAAATATTTCTCATGAAAATGAAACATACATCAGCAAAGACGTGTTGAAAGCGCGGTGTTGTGAATGCGATTTTGATGAGTACATATAAAATCACATTTGAACAGAAAGCTTCGTTTGACTATCTCCTAAACAATGTAGACATATATGAGATGTTATATATATAATAATAATAAGAGCTATTTGATCACGGTTCACAAAATGTAACATACGTTATCTAGATTTTTTGTTTAATTCGGAGGGGAATGTATATTTTTGTTGATACAAGCCTATTTCCTTGTTTTGAAATGATATGTATCCATAATCGAAATACAAAAAAATACGTATGGACAAGTTTTGTTGCTTGTGCATTTTAATTTCTTTCTTTTGCTGAAGTTATATTAAATAGATTACCAAAAGCTATCGTTTGGTAAAACAGAGTAACATTTTCTCCATCATTTGCAAGTCGGAGTTTCTTCCACACATCAAAGTGTCATTCGCAAAAGAGAGAAATTGAATGATAACCTGCTAGTAACGGATGTTTTTTTGCCCAATATTAGACAAAGAAAGATAAAATTCAATTAACCATAACTTTTTTAAATTAAAAGTTAACTTAAAACAATTTTGAGTTTGCATACTACATTCATATTGTTACATTATCAACCGGAACTCAAACTCTTTGAAGGAAGTTAATTTTTATCAAATTCCAAAGGCACGGTTTTATTGAGTCTGGGTGAATACGATTCGCGATCCTGAAAATTAAGAGGGTGGGAGACGAAAGCAAGGCATTAACATGACGAAATGCCACCACCTAGTTGCTCACAATATTATAAGATCAATCTTGAATTTATAAGATCAGATTTGAATTTCCGAGAACTTGTAGATGATTTTAAAAATAAAAATTGGTCAATTTGAAACAAGTTGAAAAAGACCTTTTGGACTCTGACAAGGTCATTGAAGGTGAAATATCAAATCTAACGTCAGATTTGAACTTCTGAGAACTTGTAGATGATTTTGAAAAAAGATCAATTTGAAGCTAGTTGAAAAAAGACCCTTTTGACCTTGAGAAGGTTAAATATTTTTTTGACCTTGAGAATGTCATTGAAGGTCAAATCTATAGTCAGATTTGAACTTTTGAGAACTTCTAGATGATTTTGAAAAAAGAATTGGTCAATTTGAAACAAGTTGAAAAATACCTTTTTGACCGTTTTTGATCTTGAGAAGGTCAATGAAGGTCGAATCTCATATCTAATGTCATATTTGAACTTCTGATATGAAGGTCGAATCTCATATCTAATGTCAAATTTGAACTTCTAATAACTTGTAGACGATTTGAAAAAAAAATCTGAGAATTTCTGAACTTCTGAGAACTTGTAGATGATTTTGCAAAAAAATGATCAATTTGAAGCTAGTTGAAAAAAAGACCTTTTTTTCTTAGATATGGCAGGACATGCTCTAAATATTTAGATTTTAAGTCAAGACACAATACTTTAGTTCAAACTGTTAGGTCAATGTTATAATTTTATAAAGCTTAAGATATTCTTTCTGGGCTTTGCTGAAAAATACAAATCATTAATTTCGAAGTTTCAAGTTTTACCACTTGAGATGCTGAAGGATGTGGGAATTGTTTAAGACATTGGCAATGAGGTGGATCCCGGCTATGGCATTAATGGTTGAAAAATAGGGATCGAAACCAGCCATAGTTTTCTCCTGATGACCATTGTGAATTATTGTGTTTTATGGATTATGGCGACGGCTTTTGTGAATGGATGTTGACACTTTGAAACGCCTATGGACTTGGAGACTGGATTTTATCTATCCCACATCATTTGAGACTGAATGCTCTATCTTGTATGAGTACTTGTATCTACAACAATTTTTGAGGTAATGAGTATTGTCTATCAATTGGCTATCAATTTCTAAATTTTTTTCAACATGTATTGTAATTTGTAATGACTTCAGTATGAATGAAATGTCCCTTGGTCTTCTGGTCTTGGATTGTGATATTGATTCTTGAATGGTGGGGGAAAGGGGGTATTAGACATTGTTTCTTTTCACGTTAGATCATGGTTTTGGGCTATATGGGGTTTGTTTTTCTTGACTGGTATGCACTTAGAGTTTGCTTTTTCTTGCTAAGTTCCATTACAACTTTTGGTCCTTTCCCTTTGGCACTAGTGCTTATATATATATAATTTGAAGCAAGTTGAAAAATACCTTTTTGACCCTTTCTGATCTTGAGAAGGTCAATGAAGGTCGAATCTCATATCTAATGTCAAATTTGAACTTCTAATAACTTGTAGACGATTTGAAAAAAAATGGTCAATTTGAAGGTCAAATAGAAAGAATATTGTTCAAGATCGCACGACCCTCCAATCCCCCCCCCCACACACGCACACAGCCTGGCTAAGGGCCTGAGTAATATAAAGAAAGACTTCAGACGAAAATGTGCGTGTGTTTTATTTGGAAAAATAAATTACCCCAGTAACTTAAAATCACGAGGGTCATTTCGAAAAAGCTTTTAGGTTAGACGTAATCAAAAGCTACGAAAACCAAAGGAGCACGTACACTCCCCTCCATAAGTTTGGCAACCTTTTCCCCCCATTGAACTACGTGTTAAAGCCTCTTTACCTTTGAATTTTTATTTACTTAACCTGCGATGAAAATACTTATACTATTGATGGAAACGTAATTTGACCTTAATTCCAATACCTCCAAATTTTCTCAATTTTTTCCTCAATTACAATAGGTCGAAAATTGATGATGAATTTGATGAATTTTCGAAAATCGACATGCCCATGTTCACCAATGGGAAATGGTAGGTTTGCCGCAAGTCATATGACAGAATATCCATCCATCCGAGTCCTTGCAAAAAATACGAGTTAGGCAGGTAATTGAATTTGCGAACTTTATTTAACAAAAAATTGATATGTTTCTTCAGGTTCAACAAAGTTATAGGGCTTTAAAGTCAAAATTGTTTTTCAAAAAACCTCTCCCATTGAAATAACACAGGAGGCGAAAAATAATTTTCAAAAATGACTTTGAAGCGCTGTAACTTTAATATTCATCAAATAAACTAAACACTTAGTGTTCAAAAATGTTAGACAATTCAATTTTCTATATGAAAATATTTTTTCCTGAATCTTTTACTGAAAAGATATCCTGATTTCTGATTTGCCCTGAACCCTCCATTTCCCATTGGATTACATGAGAATGACGATTTTCAAAAATTCATCAAATTTATCATCAATTTTCGACCTATTGTAATTGAGGAAAAAAATTGAGAAAATTTGGAGGTATTGGAAATAAAGTCAAGTTAAGTTTCCATCAATATCATAAGTTATTTCATCGCCGGTTAAGTAAATAAAAATTCAAACGTAAAGAGGCTTTAACACGTAGTTCAATGGAGAAAAAAGGTTGCCAAACTTATGGAGGGGAGTGTAGGTTATCGCAAACAATTTCAAACGATTTTAACTTGAGTTAGGAATATTTTCTGATCATGAACATGAGTGTATCTTTTAGATCCATTCATTATCTTCAAGAAAAGTATATATAAGGGTTATGTACTGGGAGGTTTTGGATACAGGGTTTATCCCAAGGGAAATATGTGTATCTCCCGAGGGACCGCAGGGATCGAGGGAGATACACATATTTCCCGTGGGATAAATCCTGTATTCAAAACCGACCGTACATAACAGATGTATTTCATACCTACTGAGGTTCTAGGTACATCATACCTTATAAAGTTCCAAAATTCCAAAACATACGGTACACGTTTTCTTGTTCTTAAAGATTGCGAGATTTCCCAAAAATGTGAAAAAAAAATTGAAAAAATGAGAAAAATGTGAAAAAATTGAAAAAAAAATTTGAAAAAAAAATTGAAAATATTTTTTTGAAAAAATGTTGAAAAAAAGGAAAAACATTTTTTTTAGCGGGACCGGGATGGATACAGGCTGTATCCATCCCGCCCCGCTCCTCGGTGATAGATCCCTAGATACAGTATATATTCCCGCTCGTCATTTACCTAGAACCTTAGTAGGTATGGAATACATAATGATAATTTTAGTAATCAGACCTAAGTGATATTGAAGGGGCAATGGACCAATCAATATACTTTTTCAAAAATGTTGACCTAATTTGAACCCAAAATGCAACCTTTTATCATATTGTTGAATGCATAATTAGAATGTGCTTTGAGACATGTTCGATTTCCTAAAAGGAAAAGTTGATTGCTCCAGGGACTTTAAAGATACTGAATTACTCAGGTGCGAGTAGGTAGTTACCAGTTTCGCCACCAGGTGGCTGATTCGGGGGAATTAACATGGCAGGCCCTGCCAGGCAGGGTATTACAAAATTCCCTTAAACTTGAATATGCATCAGTTTTAGAGGTTCACTTTTCAAATTATCTTTATGTATCTGATAGAGTTATACAAATTAAAATATGTCCAGTAAAGGAAAACATTATCTACCCAACACAAGAAAAGATATTTCACTTATTGTGGTTTTACAACATTGGGTCTATGGGGAATCTCCCCGACCTAGAAGTCACATTTTCAAACAAAATTAAATTTTTAAAGTTGATAAACTCTTTTCAAAACCACATTTTTAAATGTAATTTTACATGTAGATTCCAAATATTACATCAGTTTGACTGAATTGGGAATTTTTAATGACCTAAATCAAGATTATTTCTACTCAAATCTAGGATATTTGGATGACCAAAATGAACTGAAACCAATGGAGAAATAACATGGGGAACACTTATCTTAAAGCAATTAAGTTTTTCTTTCAAGATATATTTGATACATTAAAATAAAGAATAGTAATGCATTAAACAATGTAAAAAATGATTGCATTTTTGGTGAAAATGAGGTCAACATCTTTGAAAAGTGTGTTGACGTGTTGATGAGTTAATTGCTAGTTAAATATCTCCGAGTTTGTTTGACTTTATTATTACTGTATATACTTTTGTTTGAGATAATGAATTGATCTAAAAGATAAACTTGTCTTTATTGTCAGAAAATAGTAATAATCCAAGATATAACCTTCTGAAATTGTTTGCGATAACCTACGTACTCCTTTAATCTCCTGTTCAAAAGCCATATTCTTCACTAAATTGGTTAGATTCTAGGTTTGCTCTGTAACATATGTGACACTTTGCATGGTGCCATTTATCCATGTACCAGCAAAATTTGCGAATATATAAATATTAAAACTAAAATTTTATGCAATTCATCAAAGTATTTTATTTTTTATGTTTAGCTGAGGCGTAATGATGGTCTGGAAATAGGGCAGGTTTGTTTCGAATAATATAAATGTTTGTGGATAAGTCTTTCAGATGAGTCTGTATGTGTTACGAATACAGGGACTAAGGTACGCCATCTGCCTGTTCACTATATCTGCATGTGTTACAAACACTATGATAAGCTTTCTGCCAATCGTATTAGATTCAATCGAATTGAACACTAGTGCTCAGTCTTTATAATGATGGTCTTTGCCACCCCAACCCCTCTAGCATACGTGACACGATTGCTTCGTGAGCACCACGGCAAAACGAGTTTTCCGCATGAGGCATACCACCGTCCAAAAATCTTGCTAGGCTTAATCGGGCCAGCTATAATTCACACATGATAAAATACGACCTTGATTGTCAAAATATCGGTAATCCTTGATCATAATAGCCAAATTCACACTACACACAGCATTCCAAGAGGCCTTTGGTAAAACGTTTTACACTTTTTTCTAAAATGTCTAGAAATATATATGTTTCCAGGAAAAATGAAAATATCAGTTCAATATACTGGCTGAACGGCAATTCAGTCACCACTGTATTCCATTCACCCTTTAATACTTCTTGTCAACACCATCCATTGAACCCTCACATCCATTCAGATCATGTAGTCCTATTTAAAAATGTAAGGCACGTAGGACCTGATTGTCCCTTTGATTTACTGATACCGCCAAAAATATAATTCTAGTGAATATCCAACTAAGGATGAAAATGACAGAGTATGTAGAGTAAAATCTATGTTTCTTTATACATGTATATAAATTCGTTCCGTGGCTTTTCAATACATCCTACAGGGATAAATCCGCGACCTATCCTCAACTCTTCATCGTCGGGAGTAAAACTAAAGGGCCTTGTATCGATTTGAAATAACTATCGATGGGCGGAGCCGTTCTCTATACCCCCCCCCCCCCAAAAAAAAAACAACTTTATTGTCCGATAAATATATAAAGAAGCATGTAAATAAATATAATGACACAATCCTGGTATATCTTTAACTTGAGTATGATGCTGTACCTGCATAAAATGTGAATATGTAAATGTATTAACCAAAATGCTATTATGTATTCATGGCTTTTCAAGACATCCTACAGCGATTAAGTCCGCGACCTATCCTCAACTTTTCATCGTAGGGAGTAAAACTAAAGGGCTTTGCATCGATTTGAAATAACTATCGATGGGCGGAGCCGTTCTCTATACCCCCCCAAACAACTTTATTGTCCGATAAATATATAAAGAAGCATGTTAATAAATAGAATGACACAATCCTTGTATATCTTTAACTTGAGTATGATGCTGTACCTGCATAAAATGTGAATATGTAAATGTGTTAAGTAAAATGCAATAATCTATTCATGATTAAGACAACTCTATCTTATTCGTGTTTTGGTTAGTGCGAAAACAAGGACTTTTTTTACGGCAAACAGCAATTCGGACTCCGATTTTCAAAATGTCTAGCGGTACCTCTGCTGCGGACTATGTTGTTTTCGCAATAATACTTGCTCTTTCGATGGCAATAGGAATATTCTCAGCTTGGAAAGCAAGAAGAAATAAAAAAGATGGCCAAATAGAAGAATTTCTCCTCGGAGGCAGAAAATTACATTTTGTTCCAGTTGCATTTTCTATTATTGCAACTAGTCTCTCTGCTGTAGCTGTGCTAGGAATACCAACAGAAGTGTACGTTAACGGTTCTATGTACTGGCTTCGGATCCTATGTGCTCCTATCGTAGGGCCATTGGCCGCCCATGTATTTGTTCCATTGTATCACAAACTACGGTTGACAAGTGTTTATGAGGTAAATTTGAAATGAAAATATTTTATTGTCGTAATAATACAGTTTCCAATTTGCTACGGTAAATAATAACGTAAATTGAGACTGCTTACTAAGACACTGGTGATCCACTCGATTACGCTGGCTACCGAAACGAACCGTTTTGATAACAAAATGTCGGAACATCGAAGGTACGATTTTTTTTCGTTTCCTTATTTCACGCGTTGTAGGCAGAATCCCCACGACGTTTTTTCTCACAACGTATATCAGTATCATATGTTTTAGAAAATGTACATGTTTGCGAAAAAATAGCTCAGAAGACAACAGAATCGTCGATTTACATCCTCACTTAAGTTACATAAACGGTTTGGGTTAAAAGTGCAGATCTTAACTGTTTTTCGAAAAATAAAGTGAATTCTTCTCGTATTGCCCTTGTAATATTCCATAACCATCCCGAAAAAATAGGTGCCAGCAGGTCTTTGACGGTAGTTATTGCGTACTTAGTAAGTAACAAAGTAAGCTGGCGTGTAATCAGTCAACACACTGGGGAATATCGTGATGCAAAAACAGTGTGTATCACAGGAAGAGTAATCATGATTAATTTGTAAATTGCTACATTGTAGCAATGGTATGAGTATGATGTCACAATACACTTGGGCCTAACTGGCGTAAAGGGGGAGTAAAGGGGCAAATTTTGTACATGGGGACCACATTTGACTCAAAATATTTGCATTTAGCAACATACATTTCAGTACATTCTGTGTAACACTTTAAAGGCATTGCTATTATGATTTAAAAATGAAATAATCTCCGGGATTTTGCGTCTAAAATTTTTGCATGAGATCTCTGAAGTTGATTACCAAATTTTAGGTCATTTTGGCCAGTTTTTAGAGACTCAGCCCTCATCTATTTCCCCAAATATGGCTAGATTTTGTAGAAAACGTGTTAAAAGTTTGAAAATGCAGCTGTTTTGAGCATGAAATAACTCAATTGTTTGAAAAAATGCTGAATGAGCAAGAATTATCACAGTAAAATTTTCCCATTTTTGGATATTAAGGTACTTTAAAAACGAAGCCATGCCAACTTCAATGGTGTATATAGTAGGTTTAAGTATATGCATTGTGGCCATTTGAGGTATGTATGTAAAGCTGAGACCATGTACTTTCTAAATGTGCCATTTTTAGAAAAAAATAATAAATATTCGGACATTTAACTTTTTTTACAGCTTGATTCTAGTTTAAACTTTATTGTCGGTCCCGACAATGCGCAAAATCATGATTTTAAGGTGGGAGAATTTGGTTTAATCAATGGACCACTCGAAGCGATGCATTGCTAATAACTATATTTTCGTCTATTGCGTATTATTACAACCTTGCCGGCCCAGTTCTAGGGGGTTTAGTGCTAGTTTAGAAGGCATTCATTTACTATATCGACCTGAGCAATTTGTGACGTCATAGTGGTTGTCCATAATGGCGGTCAATGATCCAATTAATGACCGGCAATTAGATATCGTTCAGTGCGTAATATTTTCTTGCTATTTTAGCCCTGGTCATACAGTCATAGTGACCATTTGTGTCATATTGTGAAATTATTAAGTTTGCAATCGATTCAGGTCATAGTGTATTTTTTATATTTTTGTGATAATCAATGGAATGTGACATGCTGGTATCCACGTGTTAAGTCAATGATGCATAGCCCCATGTAAGTCAATTACAGAAACGGTATTTCGAAAAACAGTTAAGATCTGCACTTTTAACCCATACCGTTTCTGTAACTAAAGTGAGGAATTAAATCGACGTTTCTGTTGTCTTCTGAGCTATTGTGTCGCAAACATGTACATTTTCTAAAACATATGATACTGATTGTGTGAAAAAATGTCGTTGGGATTCTGCCTACAACGCGTGAAATAAGGAAAGACATGAAGATAGTTTCGAGGACATTAGAATTGAGTTTCTTTTGAAGTGATCTGAGAGGGTTCAGAAGCTTGTTTACTTGCTCATCATTACGTGCTCATCAAAAGTATAGCCTAAATGTTTATGCGATATTTCCCTTTTTATTAAAGCATTATAGGAAATGTTTACTTTACAGTTTTTATTCTAGAATCATGAAAAACTATTTCGACTCTTTTTTCAAGTTTAAAGTTCCATTTAGTGGACCAGGATTCAATTCTCGATATTGCTTGAGTGACTTTATTATCAAATTTAGAAGAATTTTTAGTGCTAATTTACTATATTTTTCCAGTATTTTGAACTGAGGTACAACAAAGTGGTGCGTCTCATAGGTGCGGCTATATTCATTCTAGGAGAGGTGAGTAGGTTTCGTCTACACATATTATACTTTGCCAATTTCGCCGTGTGGCGGGTTAACTCATGAGTCGATGGTAAGGGAGATGTTGCATCGTTTAACGTAGATTGGTTCTACTTTCATAACATAATATAACATAACTTTACGATACGAGACCATACCATAACAAAAAAACATAGCATAAAAATAGACATAACATAGCACAACATAATATAACATAACAAACATAACATAACAAACATTACATAACATAACATAATATAACATAACATAACAAACATAACATAACATAGCATAACATGGCATAACATAACATAACATAACATAACATAACATAACATAACATAACATAACATTTCCGAACAGAGCAGAGCAGAGCAGAACAGAACAGAACATATTCTTGAAAATGCAACCCTCCCAAATTTTAGAAAATAATAATTCTATTTGTATACACTAACGAATGCGTTAATATACACTGACATATCAACAAATGTCTTTACACACATTGACATGACAACGAATTCCTTTTTATCCCATACTTGGACGTGTTACAGGTACATAAAGCCGGTTTGTAAAAACTTATATTTTCATCAGCGGGCAGATATTGCTTTACGTCCCGCTCCGAGCGGGCAGATATAGTATATCTGCTCGCTACATGTACGTCATAATCGCCGCTCGCATATTTGTTTATAATTTGTAACGTTCGCGTGATGACTGTAAACGACAATTAATGGAGAAAACACAGACAATCGGGATCTGTGTGATGGTTTAAACTTTAAACAGGGAAGGAGCATTCACTTAATCAATCAAAAATTCGAGAACATAAATGCGGGAATATTTGTGAGATCAGGAAAATCCGCCCACGGCAAAGAAAACAAAACATGAATATTAAGCAAATATTTCATTCTATGGAGGGCAATACCTGTTCATCTTTCAATGATTTTTGCAGCATGTATTGCCCGCAGCCCGAAGGGCGAGGGAAATACATGCTGCAAAAATCATTGAAAGTGCAACAGGTATTGCCCGAACATAGAATGAAATATTTGTTTTATTATATCATTGCTAGACATTCGCTACGATCAATAAATGCATTTCAAAGAAATAGATAACATTTGTTTTAACCTGTGAACATAGGCTAAGCTGTCTTTGATCTGGTGAATTCAGAGTCGTTGATGATATTTATATCATTGCGTAGACTTTGTATGTGCCTACTGAGTCCATGACGAATACTTTGCAGACTGGCACTCTTGTAATATTCCCCATCCTTCGTTCGCAGTTCAAAAAAATCCTCTAAAAATCCATCCAGAACGATTTTATCGATAGATTTAACGTCTATTTCGATATCTTTTTCGTCCACATAACACTTGAAAATGTTCCAAGACTTTTCCGTTGATTTAATAGTGTTTTTAGAATGCACATCCCTCAAGATGTCGTTTGTTTCATCAGAATTCAGACTTTTAAATCTTTTTCCGTCTGCCATTTTAATGCACGTCACAACTGTACTGGACGAAACAGGACGATTCAGAATTCCCGGGCGGGCAATACGCCGGGCAATACGTCTTTTATAATTCAAAAATTAAGGGAGCTGTGAAATACGGTTTAGTATTTTTGATCACATGGTACTGAATCAGCCAATCAAAGGACACAAATTCTAGCAATGATATAATAATCTAAAATATTTCCACGACTGAACAATGTGAACCAGATGACCAAGATTGGTATGGGATAAACATATTATCCTGCGGCCCTCGGACAAATATATTATATTAGCCTCGGGATGATTCCAATATCCTGAACCTTATATAGGATAATCTCTATATATTCATTGACATATCAACATAAACCGTTATTTGTGCCACGATGATATATTAATTATTTGTTTCAGATCCTTAGTCTGGGCATCCAACTTTATGCCCCATCAACATTTTTGAGCTATGGTATTTATCTAACTCACGTTTCAACATTGGATACATTGTCGCTTATCCCTTCGTTTTGTACATATTACTGTAGGCAATTTTAGATATTTAGATTTATATAATTATACAATCATATAATTGTACATTCACAAAATTTGAGTCAAAATTTATATGGATGTTTTATTGACCCAATTTGTAATATAGAGATATCATGTTTATTTTTACAATTTTAGTGACTCAGATGCCTACATGGGTAGCAGTGCTGGCGATGGGTGGAATATGCACCATATATACATCTATCGTAAGTGTTTTAACAATGGAGCAATCTATAGAATAACATTGTTTGTTACCTTGATGAATCTTTTAAAATAAACCCTCCTTTAACTCGAGATGATGAGATTGATTCTTTGACCCGAAACCTGCCTCATTCGAGAGATACCGAAATATGTATGCGCAAGAGCCGAAGGGAAGGGAGCAAAAAACATTATTACACAACACAGCAAGAAAAAGAAAACATCTAAGAGTACACCAGTCATAACGAAACACGTCCAAGCAATCTCAAATCATAATCCAACATGAAAAGAAAGAAACACCCCCCCCCCCCCCCCCCAGCCCCATCATTCAAGGACCAACATCACATTCCGAGACCATAACACCGCGGGAAGTTTCATTCTACTGAAGTCATTATCAACACATCACCTCACTTAAATAATTCTTCTTTGTTATTTCCATGTATAAAAAGGGTGGAATTCGTGCAGTAGTATGGACTGATGTTTTGCAAACTTTGGTAATCATAGCAGGATCACTAACAATTGTTATTCGAGGAATGATTGAAGTTGGTGGTTTCCAGAAAGTTATGCAAATAAACAATGATGAAGGGCGTATTCAGGCATGGAAGTAATACATTTGAAATCAGTAGCACTTGATAGAACCGTCAAAATAATGCAAAACAGTGGTTTGTTTATTTTGATTAACAATAGGCGAAAGCAGAAAATAATAGTATATCACTTATAAAAATTGGAAATCATGAGACTATAATAATATCTATAGTTATAATGTTGGTATGATTGTAATACATGGTTGTATTTGATCGTATTGATATTTGTAATATTCTTTTAGCTGGGACCCAAATCCCTTTGTTCGCCATACAGTCTGGTCTCTTGGTCTAGGAAGTGTGATCTCGTTTGGCGGAGGCTATTTCCGTGACCAAGTAACAATTCAACGTTATGGAAGTATCAGTTCAAAAAGAGATGCACAAATGTATGTCATTTATTCTAGAATGATTGCTCATATCACTTCTGTCAGAGTCAAATCATAGCAGATCGCCATGGATACTTATTTTAACGTGTTTGTGCATTTTTTGAAATCCACACTTGAATAAGGTGCTAAATCGGAGCGGTGATTGATATACTCAGTATTCGAAAACAAGTAAATAACCCCGAGAAACTGACTAGCATTTGAATTACTTTACATGTACAATGATTTTCTTCATCCGTGAATAAGATTGGATGTAAAACCATTCACTTAGTGCATTGGTTATTTTCAAGTTGTCATTCTTACAGTCGTTTGATCCTAATTCTAAAGCTATTCTTATTTCAAAACTGTTCAATAAATGCTTTACCAATTTTAGATCAGTATACATATCACTCGTGATACTGATGGTATGTTTGTCACTGTATACGTTTGTTGGACTTGTAATGTATGCCGTTTATCACCAGTGTGATCCTGTGACTAGCGGCAGGGTGCGGAGTCATTATCAGGTAGGACATATAAACACAAGGAGCACATGGGATTCAAACCCACAACCTGCTGTATCACTTTGATTAACGGGCCAAGCAGCCTAGAACACATTTTTAGACCTCCAGAAGTCAATAATATAAGCAAAGAACAAAAAGTGATTTTAATAGTGAAAATATCTTTATTTGATAATTGATAAAATTAGATAATCGCCTTTTGATAACAAGATGTACCAAAAGGTGGCACCCAAATGAGACGGGATAACTCTTTTTTCAATTAGCAGTTACAGGGATATTCCGTGTCAGATCATGTAGCTAATATATTGTAGCTGTACCCTAAGACTTGGAAAAATGTTTTGATATGGTCAGTATTGATCATATGAAAATGTAGGTGCTACTAAAATATATAAGTTCTAGTGCCAAAGGGAAAGGACCAAAAGTTGTAATGGAACTTAGCAAGAAAAAGCAAACTCTAAGTGCATACCAGTCAAGAAAAACAAACCCCATATAGCCCAAAACCATGATCTAACGTGAAAAGAAACAACGTCTAATACCCCCTTTCCCCCACCATTCAAGAATCAATATCACAATCCAAGACCAGAAGACCAAGGGACATTTCATTCATACTGAAGTCATTAAAATACATGTTGAAGAAAAAATTAGAAATTGATAGCCAATACTCATAACCTCAAAAATTGTTGTAGATATAAGTAGTCATACAAGATAGAGCATTCAGTCTCAAATGATGTGGGATAGATAAAATCCAGTCTCCAAGTCCATAGGCATTTCAAAGGGTCAACATCCATTCACAAAAGCCGTCGTCATAATCCATAAAACACAATATATAATTTACAATGGTCATCAGGAGAAAAATATGGCTGGTTTCGATCCCTATTTCTCAACCATTAATGCCATAGCCGGGATTCACCTCGAAAGGTGCCAAGTGAAAATATTGTGAGTTCATTGCCAATGTCTTAAACAATTCCCACATCCTTCAGCATCTCAAGTGGTAAAACTTGAAACTTCGAAATTAATGATTTGTATTTTTCAGCAAAGCCCAGAAAGAATTTCTTAAGCTTTATAGAATTATAACCTTGACCTGACAGTTTGATCACTAAAGTATTGTGTCTTGATTTAAAATCTAAATATTTAGAGCATGCCCTGCCATATCGAATAAGCTGGGATTCATAGACCCCATATGCTGGATTTAATGGAATATTACTGTCTAAATGGGGAAAATTCACAATATCAAAGTTGAGATCATCTCGTTTATCATACAACTTACAATGTATACTGTTGTCTTGTTCAATGTTAATGAGAAGGTCAAGATAAGGCGTATTCATGTTCGATTCATTGGTCTTTTTTAACTCTAACTCAAAAGGGTATATACATGTATACACATTTCTCAAATATAAAACTAAATATAAAACTGACCTAATTGTAGAATTTTCCATTGGTCATGTTGACCGAATTGTTTGTCAGATGATTAAATTAGGTGTGTGGTAATCTATGATATATTCAGCATCATACATATTATTCGTCAAGATATCAACAATAATACATACACGTACAAGAAGGAAATTGATGTAACACAAGGGGTAATCAAAAAATAATCCAACATCACAGTTTGTCATGTGATATCATTTTATCAATTCATTGATACAAATTATATCAATCAAAATATTTTAGCTGATGCCTTTATTTGTGACGGACATGTTATCATCAGCACCTGGGGCAGTTGGTTTGCTCGTAGCATGTGTGGCAAGTGCAGCTCTCAGGTCAGTTGTGGTCTTTAACATATATCACACCTAGTAATTGGAAAATGAACAGAGAGACAGTCCCATACTTATTCTAGAAAAGTCACTATTTTACTAGAAATCAAGCAGTGGAGGGCTAAACAGGGTCTAAATAAATACTAACAGTTGACATTATCGCCATAAAAAAACTTTCGAAAGCTTTGACTGTGTCCGTAATTACATCTTTAGCGCTTCCCTCTACCCTACTACAATTATAGTAACATTTAAATTTGCGACATTCATGACTCTCTGAAATAGGTTAACTATATACTCATGGTTGTTACCTAATACAATGGTTCGTCAGTTTAACCTCTTGACTACCCAAAGTGGCGAGATTTCTCGTCACCTCAGAAATGACCTTGAAACTCAGAGTGACGAGATAATCCGTCACAAAATCTTCCACTTAAACTGCTCTTATTTGAACAATTTTTATCCAATTTACACAAAAATTATTTTAAAATGTCTAGAAATGATCACTGCTGTCTAATTTTACAAAATTGAACACCGGCTGTTGTATATGTATGTAGTAAAATGTCAAAAGCTGGCAAAAATGAAAATAATCTGGTTTCAACCTATTTTAGAACCTGGGATTCAAGAGGTTAACAACAGTTCCAAATCAAACATTCGTCTGTGTAACACTGGTTGTTCGTCAGTGTAACAAAATCGGGAGACTAAACATATGAATTGCGTCTTTGTTAATATAACAAATCTAAACATATGAATTGCGTCTTTGTTAACATAACAAACCTAAAACCATCAACGCATTCTCAAAATCTTCCTTTATTTCGGGCCAAATTATTATCCACAACGTGACTTAAAAGTACGTGGAAATCGAAAAATAAAAAAAATCTCGCTGAAACCGAGTCCCGGAAGTTGTTCCGTCATGATGATGATACACTGACGTATCGTCTGGGTAACTAGGTGAGGACCAGTGATACCGTATTATTTTACAGCACAATGTCCTCCGTACAAAATGCAATGGCAGCAGTCTTGCTCGAAGACTTCATTAAACCAATTTATAAAAAAATATACAAAAGGGATATATCTGATCTAAATGGAAAACATGCGGCCCAAATAATAGGTAAGTTCCAGAATTAAAAAATAACGAGAGTTCTACATGTATGTATAATATACAAGAGAACAATCATTTTTAACCTTAGTAATTTCACTTTAATAACTTTACTTAATAAGACTCCCCGGCATTGGTATTTCGTGTATTATGATTTCAGGAAATATGCAGTGAAAATGAATATATAAATAATGTTACATATTTTTAGCAATTGTGATCGGGATATTAGTTATAGGCATTGCCTTATCAGCTGAATACGTTGGCTCGACATTGGTCACTTTACAAGTGCGAATCGGTGGAATCGCTGTTGGTCCAATGACAGGACTATTTCTTCTCTCGGTATTCTTTCCATGGACCACAACACCGGTATTGATATCAACCTTTCTATTTTTAGCGCCCACTGTCTTGACTTTTGGGTCCTCTGTTGCTTTCGATAACAAATAATGCTGTTATATGTGCAGTTTGTTTATTATAAGAGAATCTCCCTCAATCGTTTGTTATGTCTTATAGAACACGTGTAAAGTTTGAAAATATAGTTTAGTCATTCAAATATTACTTTTTAAGAATGGAAGAACCATTTGAGACATTTAAAAAAAATATGACTTTTTTAAAAAAGCTGTTCATCTGATCATTTTTATGTCCCCACCACATAGTGTGGGGCCATATTGTCGTCCTAGGCGCGTCCATCCGTCTGTCCGTCCGTACGTACGTACGTACGTACGTCCGGCAGTTACAGATATCACCGCTACAGATATCACCTTCACATTTTCAGGGATACCTGAATTCGATACCTACTTCCTGTCGGCAATTTTGAAATCAAATGCTAAAATCCTTCATTCTACATCTGATTAGGTTTTGGACCTGTTAGCCCAGTCATGGCAGCCATTTTGAATGTCTTAAGAAAAGTCAGGGCGCGGTATCATATTTGAAAGGTGTTTTTGAGTTTTCATTCTTTAAATATTTAGTAGCTTTATTATTAATTTCATGTGTACTTTGTTGTAAAAGCCTATGTTATTGTTAACAGTAGTTATATGCGATAATTTTGTAAAAAGAAATCAGCAAAAAAATCAGCCATTTTGTATTTTTCCATCCTAAAATCTTGTCTGCAAAGTCTTGTCTACGCATTTTCAGGTGATCCGTTTTGTAGATTAATTTCAAATTTTCAGGGATGGTTCTTACTTCTTAGTATGAAAATCTAGATCTGATTAGTTTTTTGGCATTCTGGGTAAATGTCAAGGCAGCCGTTTTGGATTTTCCATCCTAAAATCTTGTCTGTAAAGTCTTGTTCACGCATTTTCAGGTGAACCGTTTGATAGATCAATTTCAAATTTTCAGGGTAGATTTTTAGTATACAAATCTAGGACTGATTCGTTTTTTGGCATTCTAGATAAATGTCAAGGCAACCATTTTGGATTTTCCGTCTTAAAATCTTGTCTGTAAAGTCTTGTCTACGCGTTTTCAGGTGAACCGTTTTGTAGATCAATTTCAAATTTTGAGGAATGATTCTTAATATAAAGATCTAGATCTGATTAGTTTTTCGGCATTCTTGGTAAATGTCAAGGCAGCCATTTTGGATTTTCCTTCCTAAAATCTTGTCTGTATATAAAGTCTTGTCTACGCGTTTTCAGGTGAACCCTTTGATAGATCAATTTCAAATTTTCAGGGATGATTCTTTGTATGAAAATCTAGAACTGATTAGTTTTTGGCATTCTTGGTAAATGTCAAGGCAGCCATTTTCGATTTTCCATCCTAAAATCTTGTCTGTAAAGTCTTGTTTACGCGTTTTCCGGTTAACTGTTCGACGGATCAATTTCAAGTTTTCAGGGATGGTTCTTAGTATGAAAATCTAGAACTGACTAATGTTTTGGCATTCTGAGTAAATTTTGAGGTGGCCATTTTAGATTTTCCGTCCTAAAATTGTGTCGGTAAAGTCTCGTCTACTCCTTTTCAAGATAACCATTTGACGGGATCGCCCATTGGTGGGGACATGTTGTACACATTTGTGTTCTTGTTAAATATTTGAATTTCCCGCCATTTCAGAAACAAAATCTGTAAGTTTATGCTTTAATAAGGTTATGTTCACATATATATATATGATAAGTTTGTTTTGATATATATTCCATGAACAATTTTTGAAACAAATAGAATAAAAGAAATTATCTGTGTCAGCATGCAATTATTTTCAGGGGGCTCTCATTGGCACACTCGTCAGCATGGGTTTTACAACTTGGATAGGGATAGGTGCATTTTTACATCCGGGTCCCAGTACTGCACTTCCGTCATCTGTAGAAGGGTGCCCATTGGCGAATGCAACAGCCGTTGCCATAGTAACTAATCTAACGACAGAGTGGCCAAGTTTTGTTTCAACTACTCAACTATCGGAGTAAGGACCCAGTCCAACATAATTTTTACCCTTTAATGCGTCATTTTGTTTTTATTCTAAACATTGTCGACGTTTTCCATTAGTGTCTACAGTACTAAACATTCACAATTTTACTCTATATAACAGTATATATTCTACACGTATGCCTCCTTACTTGTATTTATTTATTTATTTAATCAAGTACTGTATGAACTCTAACAAAATTTCAATTTAAAGAGAAAATGAATTATCCGAAGCAGTCTTCTAAAAAAACGCTTCAGAAATGTTTCAGTATTGATCAAGATTTAATTTTCTGAAAAAGTGCCAAATGTAGGAGTTATTGAAAATTAAGATGTGACAAGTCTAAAGTTCACTTCTCTATTATCACACTACTATACCCCCATACTGTATCCTGTGTTCCTTTAAAAGAAGTACAGGCTACAGGGAAGTTGCAAATGGAGGACGTTTGTTTATTTCCATAGTTCTGAATGTATACTAGATTTAACACATATTCTAAGTGTTCTACTATACATTGTATAGATTCATCGAGCAGTCTGCAACGTATTATTACCAGAAAAGCCCAATGGACAAAGATAGAGAATACCCGCTCCATTTGCAACTTAACCGTACCCTGTATCATTTTTAAATGTGGTCACGTGGTAGGGTAGTGTGATTATTTCCCAGATGATTTATTCTTTGAAGGATTGCCATGAAATAAGTAAGTAATAAGTCACAGTTGAGCCCGACTTATGCTTCAGATCACCCGAGAACAGCAGCATAATGACTCTTTACAGACTTTCTTACATGTGGCAGGCTGGGTTTGGTACATTATTGACGATTATATTTGGAATGATCGTCTCATCTATACAACTATGTGTGACAGGTAAATGAATTTTCACCTAAGTCCTAATAAATGGTTGTTCCAAACGGTTCAATTTAAATCCACGATATAATAAATCCATATAATCTTATATACCAGACATAACAACATAAAAAACTATGACAATAAGGTTTAATATGATTATATTTGCTGAAGGATTTCCTCGGCTGGATGACATTAATCAAGACCTGGTGTTCAACTGTTGTGATAAAGTTTGTTGTTGTTGTTCTGAATCCACAAAACAATGCTGTAGGGTAACAGGAAAAAGTCACTTAGATGAGGTACATACTACATACACTACGACAGACTACGATTTGGAAGAATATCACACCATGATGATAATTGATAAACAAGGCATCGACATGCAAAATGTCACAACCTGTCATTTAGCACACTGTCCCCAAATGAAACAAATCAAATTATTTAAATGAAAAATATCCTGCATGAGTACAGAATCGTCTGACATAAAGTAATAAATAAGTACAGAGAGCAAACACAATTAAATCCAAATAAAATCCCCATAAGGGAGGTATGCAAGATAGGATGTAAATCTGAATACGAGGTATATGGCAAAAGAACTGAATATCTATAGGATATACTATGATTTTGAGCAATATCCTTTTTATCTACGAGGTGATATTGATATCTGCACGAGAGAGCAAAGCAAACAAGTGCATATATCAATATCACCGAGTAGATTAAAATGATATTCTGAAAAAAAATCATAGGATGTTCTTATTATCCTACACTTAAAAGGAGTGTATTAAATGTATAATTTCATTGCAAAATGAATTTCATGCCAAATAGAGTCAATTTGGCGGGAAATTAACAAGCGGAGTATATTGTCACAATATCCTCCGCATATTGGGTTTTCCGAAGTATATCGTCACGATATCCTCCGCCCGGAGTATATCATCACGACATCTTCCAGTTATTCATTTTGCCAATAAATATCAAATTAATTTTTTGAATTTATTATACATTTAGCACACTAAGTGTAGGATAAATACAGAATATCACATCATTTTGAGTGATATCATTTTTATCGCCGAGTTGATATCAAATATCAACACGAGTGAGCGAAGCGAATGAGTGTTGATATTTGATATCTACGAGGCGATAAAATGATATCACGAGAAATTATGTGATATTGGGTTTATCCCATGATTACAATCACCTTGTGATGTGATGTTCAGGAATTCACGAAGTATTTTCATATCGCTCGCTGTTTTTCGCAATGTGTTTTTGTTCTTTTGATATGGCAATGAATGTATTAACATCCTCATTCCCGAATCTGTCAAACTCACTGTTATAACTGCTCTCTTGATTTTCATCGGAAACGTCAGAGTTTCCCGTGTGAATGTCGAAATTCGCCAATTCTTCGTCAGACAAATTTGCACCGGCCATTTTGATTTGTACTTTACTCACTGCGCAGTAATATGCACAACTACACGATATAGTTCGTCATAAATACCATTTTTAATCGTTATTTAGCAGCCTTCTAATCAAATTATATACACAATCGTAATTCAATACACCAATGAAACTTAAAGAGTATAAATTAACGGACCTATTTTCTCAAAAGAGAATAAATTATCTGACCTAATTTCCAACAATATTGTGGCGCGAAATGCAAATGTGATATCACACGGATATGCGTGAGATAAACGATATCACACGCATATGAGTTTGATAAACGATTTTCTGGAAAATATCACACGGATTTCAATAATATCAGAAATATCAATAGCTGTTATTGTACAGATAACACATTAAGCGTGGGATAAATATTTTTATCAACGTGCATTATACACCTATTGTCATTGTTATCATTGGTACAAATAAAGGTATATCATATTTGTAGACTATTGGGAACCAAGTGGATCTTGATGTGCTGTATGAAAGTATACCGAACGCGCAATCTACCCTTTGAAAACCATACAAGGTTACCGATGATATTATTATGGCTACATATGGTATAATACACATCGTTGACGAGATCATCGCACCTAAGCCTTGAGTGTTCAAAACCAATAAAATGTTTTAGTTTTTTTCGATAAATTTGACTGTCTGTTTGTTAACTTATATTGAAACATAAAGAGCACCAGAAACCCCATTATGCCTAATAGCTCACAAAAGCTGCGATTCATCGTGCGGGGGCCGGCCGATCACGGGCAACATTCGGCCGATTTCTAGACATCCTAGGATGCCGGGAGAATTTATCTCGGACGTAAAAGTTGCCAATGTCTCACTATATCGAAGAAACTCATCGGAGCCTACTTTGCCGGCTCCCGTACGGTCATCGTACGATTATCTTACGGCTATCGGTGTCATCGTACGGTCATCCTGTGATTTCAATAAATAAATAAGACTTGATTCTAATGAGTAAATAGTTATATTAAAGTTTTCGCAAGTCAAAATGTATTTCAAATATCTGTATTATAAAGTTTAAATCAGATGAAGATGGCCAGACGGGTTCCATACGGAAATCGTCCGATCATCGTTCGATGTCCATGTATTGTTTGCGGCCGCCGTACGATGTGTGAGCTTACACATGATGAACATAAGATATCGGAGAAAAGACCCAGGTGTGAAAGAAAATATGGTCCCCTGGGGATTATGGTCCCCTTTCTTAAAAGCCCTTACTGGCCCTGATTGTGGATACGATAATAAGGGAAAGAGTTGTATTTAGGTCACCATATAAATCAATGGAAAGTAGGACCATAATTTAATAGGACCTCCTACCCTTTTACACCGGCAATCGCCCGATTTCACAGTAACTAACCGGCCGATCGCGCCCGGCTCTATATGACCTAGGCATAAACTATATATTTCCTGAATTCTTGGGGCATCAACTCTTCAGAAGTAAAAATGTTTTTGCTGTGTTACCAAATAATCTGTAACACCTTGTGTAACTCCTTATCATTGCATGTAATTAAAGATGCATAAATCGGTGTATTTTGTAACCTTGCTTACCACTAGTTACTACATCGTCACTTTTTCCCAGCACAACACTTATAATACACAATGCTCCTTCAGCACATCCATTAGACACCATTTTGTAAAACTCCCGTTTTTTCTTCCAGTGTAAAGTGCAGGGTCACATTTCAAAACTAGGTTAGGATAAGGGGTTCTCCTATCTCTTCTACGTCTCAACGTTACCGATGCAGGTAATGAATCGAAGAGGAAGCGCACCTTAAATGTGCGGTTGGTCATTTAAGGGGTTTATTTCATCTTAACATTACGCATCATAAATTGATAACTTAAAATATAGTTTCTAAATAGCTGAAAAATGAATGAGTGTTCGGTGAATCAGTTTACAACTTGATTGTTATATCATTGTGATTTATCATCATCATTTGGGTTGTTAAACTAATAAACCAAGGTTTTTAGAGAATTTAAACATTGCATCAATGGAGATTTGGCCCAATTTTTTTAAAAAGTCATGGAAAATGATTTAAATAACATAACTGTATAATCAAAGTTATTCTTACGCCTCTTTAAACAAAAATTCCCCGATTTCTATGTGAATGCTCTTTTGTATTATTCAACGGAAAATGAGACGGATGAACCAAAAACAGTTCTGAGGTAAAGAGCGAGATACTATGGCATAATAAATACATACTTATGGAAGGTAAACAGGTATTTAAAAAAAGCCTTTTGAAATGGGGGTTGTTCAAATATATGATTTATAGTACTCAATGAGAATGGTGGTTTTATGGCACTGAATGATTTCAAATACAAGCTTGAGGTAAGTGTCAACTTCTTAGATTACATCAACCTAATATCTTCCATCCCAAAGAAATTGAAATCAATTTTAAAAAGCGATCCGAAAGCAAAGTGTGAGACTGAATACAGCATCGAACATCTTTTTATTGATAACAAAACGGTCCACATCAAAAATTTGAATAAAAAATTATTTAATCATCATCATCATCAATCATCAGTGTTTCTTTGAATCCGATATAGTATAAAAATGCGCATGCGTCCAGGCGCTGATGAACTATAAATAGAGAATTCCCTGGGCTCGCCTCACATTACCACATTGAGTTGATGGGATGATATAAGCTACCAATTTCCTTTCTTTTGGCTTGGGTCATCCGAGACCACATCAAGGTCGATCCAATGTTGTGGTTTATTTCATTCTGAATCCTTCTTGAATTTCTCAGAAAATGTCATATTGGATACTTCAATGTTAGACCTTGTAAATGAAGTATATTCAATGATTAGACCAGTATGAAACAGTAATACAATGATTTAACGTCTTAGATGATTAAAATTACCAGATAGTCAGCCCGGAATATGTCAAACATCAAACGACTAATCTTCAATTATGCATATACCAGTAGAATGATATGAGCCTTCTCATGATATGCTTCGATTAAATCGATTGCAGGCCTATGAAGACATACCTACAAACAAAGAATGCTAAAACTACCAGAAAACCAAACCAGGATATATCATACATTACTTCTCTGAGCTAGAAAACAATTAATGGTACAAATATGTTCATAGATTTTGATTTATAGGGGTCTTCAAAGGGTATACCTAAAAGGAGTGGGAGTTGTTTGTCGAATGAATTTGGGGAGTTTTTTCATGCATTTCGCTTATGTTTTTCATCCAAAAAAACATCAATACACTTTAAAACATTTTATTGACTCTAAGATTGCATCATATAATACCAAAATATATGTATAGTTTTCAAGGATTATCTATGGATTAACACTCAGGTATTTAATTTTTCAAACTTCAGAGGGCTGGGAATCATTGATAATCAACGCTTTTGAATTATATAAATGCTGTTTTAAATAGGCTTTATGTATGCCAAAAATTTCTCAAATTGTGTAAACCGTACACATTCCTTAATCCCTAGAATTTTCTCTTTGAGGAATTTCCCATATAAATGTATTAAAGATTTACTTTCCTGTTATCTCAAAATCTGTTTGGAACTGTACCATTGGATTTCTATGGCAAATCCCTCAAAGAGAAAATTCTGTGGATTAAGGAATGTGTACAGTTTTCACACATTCATATATTTATAATATTATTAAAAAGAATATTGACCAATAAAAAGAAAAGGTGTTACATTGTGGGTAATCATCCAGGAACACATTGACGTGTCGCAAAAAGGTGGCGCATTTGTTTTTAAGGGTATCGCGTGAATGTAACTTTGATTCCCCGAATTATAAGATAATATTCTAATTAAAGTTATATATCATTTTAAAGCTGTTTCGATGAAGATTTTAGATCAACTACACTCCGTTCACGATTCTTGCGCGTTCGTTTTTAAAAAAGAGTTTTTTACCAAAACATCTGGCAAATATCCCATGTTGACACGTTACATTTTGAATTATTTTTCGTCTTTAAACGCTCATAACTCAAACAATATATGACTATTATACTTATTTTTCGTCTTGATAAAGGTAGATAGAAGTTTTATTTCAAAGGATGAATTTTAGTAAGCGTCCCATATTGTGACGTCATAGAGTCTGAAAAATAGAATCTGTTGACAGCGACCTTTTTTGCTCATTTTTTGCTACCTTCAACTTTTCAGGTGTACATTAAACAAAAAATACGAGATCAATTTTTAATAAATCATACATGATTATTTTGCTCCTAAACTCTAGTTTATTAATAAATAGTTGATTATGTTCACAAAAGTATGTGTTTTCTGTTGTATGTGGAAAAGTGGAGGACGAAAGGTTTTCAAAATTCATTAAAATATGGCTAATTTACGCCATTCGCCTATTTTCAAGCACAGCAACACGTATATTTATTTCACCTAAAATATCAATTGATTCGTGTTTTATGATGCTCCTAGCCCATTAACAATATATATATGATATCAGAGTTATTCGTCTAAAATGTTTTGAGATATAGAGGTAAATGTGGAGGACGAAAGGATTTTCATGTGTGTACATTTTTCTCAAAAACGTCTCATTCTATCATGTTAAAAGCGAGGATCCTCTGGATTACGCCACAAAATGTGTAACAATGCGTGCGCGAGCATTTTGCGACACGTCATTCCATTTAAAATGTAGTTTGTGACAGAACTCACACTTTCATTATTGCCATAATAATGATGAATTCCATTCTGTGTTACATTTATATGCAGATAAGCATGTTTGATTTCTTAAAAGTATACATGAGAAATAATTCCAGAAGTTGATGACATACATTTTGAAATACTGGCCGATTTAAAAAATGAAGTGTATACCGCTGCAATTTGAGACAGCCGCTACTTTTTGTCCATTTGGGGAACGTTTCTGGTGGTGTTTAGAATCGATTGAGGCAAGAAATATATGCACTGTGTCCAATATTCAATGATACTTCCTTGAGGTAGCCTAGTTATACACCCAGGGAATTAATTACTAATCGAGTGTATATGCATGGTTTTATATTAAAATGTCCATGACATGATTATCCTGACATTACAATAAAGCAAAAGAGTGGGTTACGCCATTTTTGCCATTTTTCTACTCATTCCTATAATTGAGCTCCATCCCTTCTATTTCCTTTAATATTATGTTATTATAGATGCAATAAAAGAGAATGTGATATCGTGTGATAACATTTCTGTGGGATTAAAGAATAATTCAACTCAATTTTTGCTGATCACATAGCCTACTTTAGGTAGTTTATTCCATTCTTATGTACAATCAAGAACTCGTTCATATACCTCTACATATAATCAATTCAAATTGTCCTTTGTCTCAAATCAAAGGGGAGAAAAATGTCTTATTTAGGATAACTAAATCGCTCTGAACTCGCCTTAGTCGAAACTGCACATGTATTATTGTTTTAGCATTGATACATCTCATAATATGCGCCACTTTTCAAGCTCTCGCTGTAGCTTCATCGGAATCAGTTATAAAATGATGTGTCGTGTTAAAATGACCTTCATGGTGTGATGACCTTGTCAACGATGTGTATAATACCATCTGTAGCCATAATGTCAGCAGTTACCACCTTAGCTTTGCCGAATGACAACCTTCCATCGTTATTGCGCACGGTGGTTGTGGAACCCGCCATGGTTTCCAATGGGTAGACAACCCTTTCACGGTTGAAGGCACAACTGGAATACAGCATATCGGGGACGACGTGGCCTCCAACAGTCTAGAAATATTCGTGTTCATATAATATACAATATTGAAAAGTCAACGCACGGCACACGTAATAAATATAATAAAATTTAAATAAAAACATAAGATGATTTCATATATGTTGCAACTAATTCAAATCCTCAGGCAGCAATATACATGCACAGTCAATATACATATATACAGTATACAATTATTGACCTCTCCAGAGGTTTACTGTCAAAATTATATCCCGAGACTGTAAACCGAGACCGTAGGTCGAGGTTTACAGTCGAGGGATATAATTTTGACAGTAAACCGAATGGAGAGGTCTATAATTGTTTTGTTAGTCCGAAGAATATCTTAGATTTTTCTGACCCTTGAAGTTGACTTGAAGTTGGATCCAGACCCTCGAGACGTTCATACGGCAGTAAGTTCACTCAATGGAGTCAAATTACTCTCCTGGGCGAAGTCCACTAAAAGCTTTGTAAGAGACTAATAATATCCTCATCTTCAACATTTTTGAAACGGCTAGTGCTAGCGGCGGCCATTTTATCGTCTGATAATGACGTCATTTTAGTGGAATGCTGGGAATATTATTCACCGGCAATGCATTGCGCGGTGTACAGTTAAAATTATTCACCGCTCGTTGACCAATCAAAATCGAGTATTTCAACTGAGGTACTAACAATATAAATAACCTAGCAAAGTTATTAAGCACTGACTAAAATGCCAATGAGAGTGGATTTGGACCTTGTTTGTTTAACCCTTAGGTTCTTAATTTGGGACTTTTTAGATGTTATTCGGAGTTTTATTCCCATTAGGTTTAGCACTTAGATAAATATATATATTTAAATCTAATAACAGAAACTAGTAGTATCAGAGCTATTTAAACATATAATTATAAAACTGTTTGAAACGTCATAATTGTGAAAGCGTGAAACCACTTGAATAAAAATTAAGATCATGGCCATATAACACATTTAATAAGAGAGATACTGTACGTTTGGACCTGAGACGCCTAAAATTATCGATAAGTTGGATTATTTCAATTATTTAGGCTTTTTGAATTTAAAATTCAATGAGTCATTTGCGTCCGAGTCATTAAATTTATAAACTACCTAACACATCGAAAAACTGTCGTGCAAAACATTTTTTAAGTAATCCTTTCGTTTTAGCATTCTATAAAAACATTTATTAGTAGAGCAACAACCCTAGAAATCGTATGTATAGCAGTTACGTTGATTCAGGTCATACTTAGGTCATACATATCTAGTATCTCTAAAAACAGTATTACTTTAAGTACCGTGGACATTATTTGGGATTGGAAACATTAAAGTTAAATATACCTTTTTGAGACCTTCAGGGTCATCCAGCAGGTCATTGAGGATATCGGTTGGTATCAAATCAAAGGCCTCATTCAGAGGAGCGAAAACTGTCATCCTGCCTGAGGTTGGTAAGGCAAAACCTGAGGATTGTATCACCATGTGCAAGGAACTGAAAATTCAATTATTTTTGTCAAAACAACAGAAAGCTAAGCAAAAATACCGAGGCGTCACAGTGTTCATTTATAAAATCAAAATGGTTATGATGAGAACGTGTGTCTCAGATTTCTTTACTTTAGATTCACATGTCATATATCCACCCTATGGCCAACCCGAAGTGTAGAGTGAACTCCTAGACCAAATCACATTTTGCATTTGTGTTATTTTGCGATTGAAGGAATTAGTTCAATTTTCATTATAATATTTTATGAAGAAATAAATATATATTCATAAAAATAGTAAAGAATTTAATTTATTAATCGTACCTGAAATTGATATCACTCTCTAGAATCTCAAGAACCGACTTTGTTGCTGGTATAATGACTTTATCTACAACGTGGATGAACCCATTTCTAGCAACACGATCCACATCGGTCACACAGGCATTCTCAATGGACAGTCTCTGGAATCCAAACAACAGGAAAACAGTAAAGGACTGGGTATATGTGTTGATATCTTTAATTAATAGATAAACCCATTTCTAGCGACAGGATCCACGTCGGTCACACAGGCATTCTCAATGGACAATCTCTGGAATACAAACAACAGGAAAAACGGTAAAGGACTGGATATATGTGTTTATATCTTTAATTAATAGATAAACCCATTTCTAGCGACAGGATCCACGTCGGTCACACAGGCATTCTCAATGGACAGTCTCTGGAATCCAAACAACAGGAAAACAGTAAAGGACTGGGTATATGTGTTGATATCTTTAATTAATAGATAAACCCATTTCTAGCGACAGGATCCACGTCGGTCACACAGGCATTCTCAATGGACAATCTCTGGAATACAAACAACAGGAAAAACGGTAAAGGACTGGATATATGTGTTTATATCTTTAATTAATAGATAAACCCATTTCTAGCGACAGGATCCACGTCGGTCACACAGGCATTCTCAATGGACAATCTCTGGAATACAAACAACAGTAGAGGCGGTCAAGGACTGGGATGTATTGATGAGATAAACCTATAACTTATAACACAAAGCACATCTGTTCTCGATGAACAGTCTTTGAAAATCAAATAACTGAATAGTATTAGTATTGATAGCGTTATTATTTTAGTAAGAAAATATATTTTGGTAGCAACAATGTCTTTTACAACATCAAATGTTATCACTTGTAATTGAGATACTTTGATGTTAACTCAATGATGTAAATTATGACAACACAAAATTTGATTATTTACAACATCTAAGTGGATCATTTACATTACATGTAAGTTGATAATTTACTCAATCATGTAAGTTGATCATTTTCGCATAAAAGTTGATAATTTTTGCATATAAGTTGATCATTTTCGCATATTAGTTGATCATTTTCGCATATTAGTTTATCATTCACACATATAAGTTGATAATTTTCGCATATTAGTTGATCATTTACACATATAAGTTGATAATATTCGCACGTAAGTTGATCATTTCGACATATTACATACATATGAGTTCATCATTTACACAAATAGGTTGATCATTAACATATCTCAATTGATCATTTACAAATCCAGGGTTATCATTTACAACATCTAAATTGATCATTTACACATATAAGTTCATCATTTACACAAATAAGTTGATCATTAACATATCTCAATTGATCATTTACAAAGCCAGGGTTATCATTTACAACATCTAAGTTGATCATTTACACATATAAGTTCATCATTTACACAAATAAGTTGATCATTAACATATCTCAATTGATCATTTACAAATCCAGGGTTATCATTTACAACATCTAAATTGATCATTTTACACATATAAGTTCATCATTTACACAGATAAGTTGATCATTAACATATCTCAATTGATCATTTACAAATCCAGGGTTATCATTTACAACATTTAAATTGATCATTTACACATATAAGTTCATCATTTACACAAATAAGTTGATCATTAACATATCTCAATTGATCATTTACAAAGCCAGGGTTATCATTTACAACATCTAAGTTGATCATTTACACATATAAGTTCATCATTTACACAAATAAGTTGATCATTAACATATCTCAATTGATCATTTACAAAGCCAGGGTTATCATTTACAACATCTAAGTTGATCATTTACACATATAAGTTCATCATTTACACAGATAAGTTGATCATTAACATATCTCAATTGATCATTTACAAATCCAGGGTTATCATTAAAAACATCTAAATTGATCATTTACACAGATAAGTTCATCATTTACATATCTCAATTGATCATTTACAAAGCCAGGGTTATCATTTACAACATCTAAGTTGATCATTTACACATATAAGTTCATCATTTACACAGATAAGTTGCATTGATCATTTACATATCTCAATTGATCATTTACAAAGCCAGGGTTATCATTACAACATCTAAGTTGACGTTTTGTGACACTCTATCTTGAACTTACCCTTCTGTTGACGTTAACTCTTAGATTATTTACAGCACTAAAAGTTGGAATCATCTGACCATCGATGAATGAGTTTGATGCCAATTTTCCAATAACAAGATGGGTCTCTAGGAGTTCACGCATATATGATGGATTGACAGCCAGTTTGTTCTGGATCTCTTTGGGCAGGTCTTAAATACAAATACAGTGGTCAATGGAGTAGATGTATATCCAGAACTTGGGTAAGTTAAAAATATAAAAAAAATCAAAAAAATCAAAAATATCAAAAATATAATTTTAACCTTAAGACCATAAATATGTGTGTCAAAAAATTAAAAAATGAATTTAATAAATACCATAAACGTGTGTGTCAAAAAATGATTTTTTTTACACATAAGTTTTTTTTGTATCTATGGAATTCATTTTTTATTTTTGTTATTGTTTTGATATTGCCCAAGTTCTTGATATACCTCATGGAGTAACGGGTTGATGAATTATTCATTGAGTTTTTGCTCATAAATCACGTATGCTATGATTTAAAAATATTCCAAGACAATTTAGGATGGAAATTACAGCTATTTACCCTTTCATAAATGTTTAATTATCAAACGGAAACCAGTATGACTTACTTTCAAATGCCTTGTTAGAAGGAGCAAATAGGGTAAACTTTGGATTCTCCATATCCAGTGTTGTATGCAGACTCTGGGCCTCAAGCCTCTCAACAAATGTAGTCAATCCTATGTTCTTAGCAAGTGCAAGTACAGTCTTGGCTGAATAATATATGAACATGTGATTTTGTATTTTCAAGTATCACTAATGAAAATGAGAAATACATCTTGGGTATAGATCAGATGCTTTTGATTTTAATTGACTCTTTAAATCTCTGAGGATGGACACAAGGTGATCTCGTTGAAACAATAGTTTACTCTTTTATGTGTATACATACCTTTCTCTGGAATGATAACATTGTTGATGATGTTAATAACACCATTGGTGGCGATAATATCACTCTCAATCACCTTGCCTCCATTGACAGAAATCCTCTCCCCTGGCAAGCATGTAGCATTGAGGCGAGTTCCCTCCAATGTCGTAAGATGATGACTTTTAATAAGGGCGGCAGAACAGATCAGACCTTTCAGAACATGACTATCCAACATAGCTGCAAAATACAACAAGTATGATTAATAATCATTAGAAGGCATATAGCTTTATATACAAAATATAAACAGACTTTATTTTTACTTCGGAAGGAATTGATTTGATGTTTTATGATCTTGCTCTTTTTAGCTCAGCAAATAAATGTATATTCATAAGATGGGGGAACTTATTTATCCATACAACTTGGACATAAAAGTTGTATGCCCTCTGTTTTTAAGTTTCCCGTTATGATTATCCGCAACAGTCTTTTGAATTACCTGCAAGCCCGTCTTCATTTGCAATAATCAGTTCAATTTGAGAATCGGATTCAATGGCAAGATCTGTTGGTGCAAATATGGTGAATGGTCCTGCTGAATTTAAGATATCAAGTTTACCAGCCTGTTCCAACAAAGCTTTGAACTTGGTTAGCCTAAAATGAAAAACATACTAACAAGAATAATTGTGTTGAAATGTTAAAATAAAATGCTAGCACCAATAATGAATGGCATTTTCTATTGCAGGACTGTAGCTACATTTGTCAACGTTGACCCAAACCACTTGAAATGCTCAAAATGGTGAAAAACTGCATGATTTTGAAAATCTTTTTGGCCCTGAGGCGTTCCCCCAAAGCTCTTTCCCTTTCGACAGGCCTAAATTGTAGTATACCCTGAGCAGAGAGTTAAGTTGTAAGCTTTTAAAAAACTAAATCAGAAGAATGCAAATGGTATTTGGAATAACATATGACATTGTTGTATTGCTTTATGATGTACCTTTCTCATAATCTTATATATATTGCTTGTCCCACTATTTAAACAAACGTGATATTTGGGGTTTAAATCAGACCCACGTTTGCATAAATGAATCTACATATACTGAGAAGAAACCTCCATTGATGTTACCTCGGGTCGTTCTGAAGAATATCAACAATTGAACTAACTGGAACATCAAGAACTTTGTCAATAATATGAATGACACCATTGGTAGCTTCTTGGTTACCATTTAATATTCTTGCACAGTTCATTGTATTGATCTGGAAGATAAGATAGAAGATTCAATTATAATATACGAAGTACAAATGTACGTCACATCACCAACATGAGGAATTCAATGATACCTGGAGAATTCACACCATAAAACACATAAAATATGCGCCAGAAGTAATACTATAAGAAAGATCATTGTTGAAACAACACCTGGATCACGAAACTACATTTGGTCTCACAAACAAAAGGAAGTTCGGTGGCCAAAGCAAAAGTAAGAAACAACAACCGTCCACAAAAAAGTAATAGACCATAAAAATGTCACAACTTGTACTTGTGACATAAAACCATAATCAGAATCCAAAACAGACAATTCAGTAAAGTATCTATAAGTATAGAAAAACAAGTGAAAAAGAGGAGACCAAAGAAAAAGAAACAACCATTTCCCACATCATATAAGAACCATTATAACGATCTAAACCAATGAACACATTTCATTGTCTGAATTTATAATGACACAGCTTAAAGAATGCAAAAAAAGGAATATCAAACACCATTTTTCTTTTCTTACACCATTATTGTACTTCCCAATCCTAAGGTTCATTCCTGAGATAAGACTCTCCACTTCTTGGGTATGTTTCAATGCTTTAGTCTTGTATCTTCCATTACCCATGTGGTACTCCAGTACGATGTTTGCTGCATTCTTCGCCTGTCTGAAATTACATTGAATTCTGATTAGAATTCTTGTTAATGCACTTACATATTGGCTCCGTGTTTAACCTTTTATATTAACCTTTGAACTATTAAGAGGGACATTTACTGATATAGGTGTGTATTTTCTTTTAGTTTTTTTCAGTTTATTTATTTCATTTCTATAGTTCTTCTTAGATCGCCTTTCTCATATTGAAAGCAGAATACATAATTAAGTTATTTTGATAGATTCAAGATATTATTGTAAATAACTACATGTTCGGTTTTTTGATAGATATAACTTTTATCCAATGAGGACTTAAATTAGAATATTTTGCTCTGTACTTACTTGAATGCCTCCTCACTTGGGACAAAGACAGTAAAAGCTCCTCTTGTTTCCAACGTCTTAAGAAGTCCGTCCCCATCAGCTATAGACAGGAATGACTCCAGGCCAAGGTCCCTTGCAACTTCTACCAGGTTCTTTAGGGGTTTTATTGCAGTACATCCCTTCTCACCTTCAACTTGTTCAAACCCTTCACAGCACTCTTGGAGGAGCATTCTAGAAGAATATGAAATACACCCCACGTTAAGTTTGGTTCAGAAAGTTCAAATTAAAATGTGTGGTATAGGCCTAAGAAGCCTGTATGATCAAATCCGAATTCTGTTCCTTATAATATTACAGTAGGTCAGAATTTTACATAATTTTCAAGTTCAAATTCAACAATTTATTTGACAGATTCAAATTGATTTCATCCGATTAAGTTCAGAGTAATTGCAATTGGTTGTAAAACAAACACAGAATGAACGCATTGCTAAAATGTCCTAAAAGTTTGTTTGGACAATGTGTAAATGATAGGATGGCACACTGTCGGGTAATTTTCAAGATCTCAACTGGGTGAAGGGTCAATTAAAAAATCTCAGTTGTAGTTACTGTGAGTGAATATTACAAAGGAAATTGTACTCACGTACTACGTTAATGCCGGGCGTTAATGGCATATTTCCCTAAATTGTACTCACGTACTACGTTAATGCCGGGCGTTAATGGCATATTTCACTGTGTATGAAATTGTACTCACGTACTACATTGGCATATTTCCTTGTGTATAAAATTGTACTCACGTACTACGTTGGCATATTTCCCTGTGTTTATACCATCCTCCACATCCTGTGTGTAACTTCCTATAGCTGCCACCTTGGATTTCCTCTATGATGCACACATTTGGACTGAAATATATCGAAAATAAACAATTTCTGAGTGATCGAGAAGGTAAGGGGGTAATTTTGGATTTCCTCTATGATGCACACATTTGGATTATAGAGAATAAACAATTTTTGAGTGGTTGAAAAGGTAACGGGGTGATGGATATTGTTTCATTTTGTTTTGGATCATAGTTTAAGATATTGGGGATGGATTTGATTTCATTGACTTGTTATCCTCTTTGACATTTCCTTTTCTTGCTGTGTTACAGAAAACTCTTTGATTTTTCCCCGTTTGCCACTTATACTTTTTTCATTGTCTAAACGTTTTCAACGAGTGTTGGCCTAATATTTAGTGTTGGCCTAATATTTAGTATCTAAAGGTTTTTCAACGAGTGTTGGCCTAATATTCATTATCTAAAAGTTTTCAACAACTGCTGGTCTAATATTTATTGTCTAAGAATTTCAACGGCTGCTGGTCTAATATTCATTGTCTAAAAGTTTTCAACAAGTGTTGGCCTAATATTCATTGTCTAAAAGTTTTCAACGGGTGTTGGCCTAATATAAATTGTCTAAAAGATTTCAACAAGTGTTAGCCTGATATTTATTGTCTAAACTTTTCAACAAGTGTTGGCCTAGTATTTCGTGTCTAAAAGTTTTCAACAAGTGTTGGTCTAATATGTATTGTCTAAATGTTTTCAACAAGTGTTGGCCTAATATTTATTGTCTAAAAATTTTCAACAAGTACTGGTCTAATATTAATTGTCTAAAAGTTTTCAACAAGTGTTTGCCTAAAATTCATTGTCTAAAAGTTTCAACAAGTGCTAGCCTAATATTCATTATCTAAAAGTTTTCAACAACTGCTGGTCTAATATTTATTGTCTAAGAATTTCAACGACTGCTGGTCTAATATTCATTGTCTAAAAGTTTTCAACAAGTGTTGGCCTAATATTCATTGTATAAAAGTTTTCAACAAGTGTTGGCCTAATATTCATTGTCTAAAAGTTTTCAACAAGTGTTGGCCTAATATTCATTGTCTGGGGTGCGTTTGTTTCCTCATGAACAATTCTACTTTCCAATGTTTTCTTTTTTTCTATTCCTTAACATTATTGGTATTTTCCCAATTAGCATCTTGTACTAATTTGCGTATATAATTTTGTGAATATTAGATTATATGTATACATGTATAATGATTTTTAGCTCCTGGAAGTACTGCATTTTACTCTTCCCTTAAACATTGACACCTGTCCCTTAAATTTCAACACACAAGAAACATAAATAAAATTTAATTGATATATCGAAAAATAGGACTTACCCCTCTAAGGTATGAGCATTTTTCTCAGCTTCATCGTCATTCTGCATTAACCTTTGTCCGAAGTTAGATCCATTCGTTAAACTCACAAAGGCCGATATCCCCAGGATGCTAAGAATAAAAATCTTCATTGTGCTTATTTATAATATCCAGAAATTCAAAGAAATCACTCCCTGTAATTCCTGTATAATGTCGAACCAAACCCTGAGGCACAGAGAACGCGGGGAATTACTGCCCTCTGATTAGATAAGAAAGTGTTACAATTTTGATGCAAATACGATAACAAAAACTTTATGAAGTCAAAAAGAGTTTGAATACAGAATTAAAGACATCTACTTGTAGGGATATTAAATTCTAAGACATGATCTGATTGGATGCGACTCATCCAAATGTTTATCTCTTATCCGAAGAGCATAGATGAAGTTCTCATATAAATCGAACTATTGAAAAGGGTTAGCTAATAAAGGTCAAAATGATAGGTCAGTATATGACTATTGACAAAAGATAATTCAAACTTGTGCAAGAAATTTCAATTTGAAAGAAGTCGAACACCCCACGGAATTGAACCTTGCTAGATATTACACATTGCAAGAGTTTGAGTGTGAGGAAATGTAATGTTACTTCAAATCGAAATAGAAAATAAAGAAACACTAACATATGAAATTTAAAAAGAAATTAAATACACATTTGATAATATGAATGATATTAAAAGGGCACCGATATCCAAAAGAAAGTGTAAAAAAGATACAGAATAATCAAATCTGATTTTTCTTAAATTTCACCGACCTCTTATATACTAATGATGAAAAATTCTAATTTTAACAAAATTAAATATGGAAATGTATCAGTCATTTCCTCATCCCTTAATCACTTGTTATTATTTGAAATAAAATTGTACCATTTGAAATTTTATCATGGGGTAGTTATCACTAATTAAACAATATGTTGTAAGAAAGTCCATTGTTGTTCAGATAATCCTTTATTATCTATATAATAAGAGTATATTGGAGATTATAGTCAAGGAAGAACCGTACTGTATATATTGGGTTTACCATATCACATATAGGAACGACAAGGAAATAATATTTTCTACCACGATCAGCTTTTATCATTCATTTATAACTTCACAAGTATTCCATCAATCTGCTTTACAGGTACCTTAATTTATAGGTTTTCAATAATAGAGAGGTTAAGCTACACGTATAAATGCAAACCGTGAACCTGAACGCGTAAGTCCACGCTCAAGTACACGTTTAAGAAAATTTCTGTTAAGCTACACGTCTGAAACCATGTCAGTGGACGTGGAGGCATATTTATGTGGTGATTGTTAAAAGTAATGTCTCGATGGTGTAATGGCTAGCACTTCGGACTCGTGTCCGTTGAGCCTGGGTTCGAATCTAGTCGCATTAAAACATTTTGTTTTTTATTTTTGCTTTATTTCATATTCAACCACAATTAAAGGGTCTTGTGCACTCCATTGTCCCCATGAACAAAATGAATCTTTTTTTAGGTGTAACATAAAGAATACAATGTCACATAATAATTTGGAAAATATAAAGCGTGGGCTGAGGTTGAGGTCATTAAGTTCAGCAAGGGTATATTGACTTGACATTGGTTGTGATCTATTGACTTACACAAAAATACCTAAAATACACTATGACCTAAATCAATTTCAATGTAAATGATTTCACAATATGACACAAATGGTATATCAGTACATCAGATGTGCAAATACAAAGTTTGCAATCTATTCAGGTCATACTTCAAATTAAAAGATTATTATGACGTGCACGGACCTGGGGACAATTCTGGAAATACGGGCTAATCTCAGCTTTAAGCGTTAATATCTGCCTTATTTAAAAAGCTAACTATGTGCATTATATATCATTTTGAAGTATTTTTTATTCGCATTTCACTGAAATTATTTTTCCTTGAAAAGTGTGATGGGATTTACCATATTTTTTAAGTTACATGTACTCCGACATCGTCAAATACGCTGTAAGGCGTAACATTTCACGCTTACACGGTTCGTTGAAATCGGGATAACTTTTGAAATACTGATCAGAATTTTACTAAACTTTCACGTTTTATTCATTGAAACATGTGCCTTTATGACGTCACAATTGCCTAGCGGCTACAGTTCAAATCGTCTTATATGAACGCTTTTAAGATTTTCAAAATTGTGTAAGGTTTTGAAGGCGAAGGAGACAAGCAATAAGTTTACCTTTATTTAACCTTCTAATTTAGGTCTGATTTCAAAAAAAAATTAACTGCACAATATTGTCATGGCGAAATTTACAAAACAATAACCGATTTCTTTATTTTTCAAATAATAAGAGAATAAGAGTTGCTTTTAGAGACTTGAAAAAATGTAACGCATCGATTTTTTACCACAAATCCCATACATATCAATTTTTACTAACGCCCCGAGTGGATTTCCTGACAGGTTTTCAAAAATCAAAAACATTTTAGAAATATTGTCCTCGAGATCTTGTTGCTCTGTGAATTTTACCCAGATTGAATAAGAATAAAGCATCTTATTTTTAGGTTGACTAAACTTGACAAAATGTAACGCTTGTCGTTTTTGACGTTATAATGCTGATTGCGCCCTATACTGCCCATTGTATTGTTTTGGTATTTTGACGCCATAATGTTACTCTAATTGTCCCCAGTTTCGTGCGACGTGTATATACATTTTTTCATCATTTTTTCCTACAAAATGGCTATAGAAAAATTCTTCAAAAGCAACTTTTACACTTATGAAATCCCATACAACTTTGTAAATCCAAAGATTATACTGTTATGTTTCATTAATTAATAACATATTTGGATACAATGTAGGGATGTGTAGGATACAACTGGATTTTGACGGACACAAAAATACTTCCTGGTTTGGCATCTCTACCCATGTACACTTTATGATTCAATATTGGCCCTAATAAGTGGCCCATTCATCAATACAGTGCTGAGTATAGGTCAACAAGATACTAGTGTACATATAAATGTAATAATGAAAGCAGTATATTTATTTTGAAAAATCAGATGAATTTATTTTTGTTCATGGGGAGATCATAATGGATGGCGCACTAGATCCTTTCTTGCCCTGGTTGTCATTTCATTTTGTTTAGTATACATATTGTACTAGGCCCCGGGTATCAAATTGGCCCTGCCCATTTATATTGTACGGAATGAACAAACGATCACATTTGAAGTTGTCATTTACCCATTAAAATGTATTCTTATTTCCAATTAAGGATTGGGGTTTACCAATATAACTTTCTGCGCGCGCATAGAAGTACACGTTCATGCTTTGTTGAATACACGTCTGTAAATTGCACGAATATGATAATCTCATGTAAAAACCTGTAAACTTCACACTGGCCCACAGGAAATAAACAAATCTGACGTCATTTATCTATTGATCTATTTTGACCAAAATGTTGGGAAATCATCTTAATTGTCGCGCCCTACACGTATATCATATAAAAGTCAACCTCTGACAAAACTAATTGAAATGTTGCAGCATCAAACCATCGTCATCATTATTGTCTGGAATTCGTTGCCTTTGTCGCCGGGGCATTGCAAGAATAATGCTCTCCCAGAAGTATTTATTATTTCTCACAAGATATGTTCTTGTAGATATATACGTGTTCAACGTTGGATGTTTTGCCAAGGCATCTTCGTCTAAATTATCCAACGAATCATATAGCACTAAGATGACGGGATCGCGTTCACCCCTGGCCCGATCATCATGTGACCTTATAAACTCATATATAGCGTATCCGCTTTCTAGAAACTCATTCGACAGAACTATAATTGTCCTTTTGCTGTTGTCTATGGCATTGTTTATGTTGTCCATGATAGGTTCCCCAGCTCTGAAGTCACGTTCGTGTAGACAGAGTTTGTACCCAGCTTCTTCAAGTTGTATCAACAATTCATCACGCATCCATTCACCATTGAGTCCACTGTATGACAACAATGCGTCATATTGTTTATTACTGTCGTCTATCTTGTCAAATCTCCAACCAAACAGGACAAAGAGCTTCAATTTTATATGTGATTTAAATCGTCTAAAAATCAATAGACCCGAAAGACAGAATGATACAACAACAAGTACTCCTATGATTGCTTGAAAGTACGAAGTCTGTTGGAATGGTATTGGTGGCTCTGGAATGCATGTAAGGTTCGAATCACTCATTTCGAATAAAGGAACCAACTCGGTGAGATTACCTCTCATACAGTGAATGTCTACCAAATTAGGTATAATTGATTGGTGGGCGTTTAACCATTTCTTTAAAGGTAACCCCCTACAACAATCCCATGGATTATTAGATAGCAAAATGGACCATTTTGATTCCCAGTGCTCTCGAGCATTTATAGGGCCGACCCCATTTACCGATATAGATATCCAAGATAGCGGCTTTCCATTTATCAGCATCAGACCTAGTGGTTCAAAAATAGTAAGGTTTACACTTTGTAGCTGATTGCCTTCAAGATCAAGGAAAGACAATAATTTAAGTGGAGAAAATACTTTGTCTTGGATTGTTTTGATGGAGTTATTAGCAATGTGAAGTTCATTCAACCAAAACAGAGTTTTAAAGGGTTCCCCATTAAGCTGTACTATGTAATTATTGTTTAAGTTCAATATCGTTAACTGATCAAATCCATTAAAAATGTCATTTCCAATAAGTGCTCTAATTTGACAGCTAGTCAAGTCCAAAATCTGCAATACAGGAAAACTAGCATTATGAAATGTTGCTGAATCCAATTGTTCTATGATATTAAGAGATACATCTAGGACGTTTGTTGTACTTGGAATTCCAAAGGGTACGTACTCTAGTCCTTTATTGGAACATTTTATATGTATCCAATCGTACGGTTCTTTTACTTTATCAGCAAAGCACTCACATTTTTCTGGGCACTTCATTTTTGTTTGACAAAGATATAGGCGAGCCGGAACATCTCCCATTCTCTTTTCCGTCCACTCATTCAGAATCGGAACCGTGCATCGAGATTCATTCATCAAGTTTCTTGCCCATCGCATTAAACAATCACACACAAACGGATTTTGTTTACCAACAATGTACTCTACAAGATCTTTAGGTTTTATCCTTAACATTTGTCGATTTACTGTTTTTATTTTGTTGACAGACTGATCAAGAACTTGCCACTTTTCCGATTGAGAGAATTGGCTTTCTGGGATACTGGTGAGACGATCGTAACTTATATTTACACGATCTTGCAAATACGGGCTATGTTCCAATACCAGTGGATTCGGTTCAGGCAAAGTGATATTGCTTGCTGATATATTTTCGTTATCACCATCAATATATTTGACAAAATATTCAGGTTTGTTCCTAAACTTTGGTTGATTTATCGTTTTCATTCTGTTGGCGGAGAGGTCAATACTTTTCAACGACGTCGATAGATAGAATTGGTTTTCTGGAATACTTGTGATACGATTGTAACTTATATTCACACAAGCTAGCACAGCTGGAGTATCTGCCAATACTCGTGGAATTGGTCCAAGTGAAGTCATATTGTTTGCTGATAGGTCTAAATGTATCAGTGATGGCATAAGATGTATATGTTCAAAGATGTTCCATGAGTCCTTCAGTTGATTATTCATAACTAGAGATCTAACGATCTAAGATTGCAAGCAATCTTACGGAGGCCCTATATTCGTTTCTGAACATTCAAAGGCCAGCCAAAGGTCAAATCTCTAATACAAGGTCATATATGAACTCCAGATAACTTGTGGATGATTTTTAAAAAAGGTTCGGTCGAATTAATGCCAGTTGAAATTTGACCTTGAAAAATTCCGAAATTTGACCTTTTTTCCGTTTTTGAGCTATAATATCTCAAAACTGGAGCCAAATTTTTATAGATAATCAATTGCCAATATGTGTAGAACCTTTAGTAGAGGAATATATATTCTGACTTTCATTTAAAAATATTGATTTGTAGTCTCCAATTTTGAGAAACTTAGAAAACACAGTTTGTGATTTCGTTTGATGACCTTGACCTTTGACCTTGCAAATTTTACTTTTTTAGGCCTCAGAAGGTCTTTTGTAAATAAATATACCTAAATTTGAATCCAGAAAATCGATTTGAAAAATCAACTTTTTTGACCTTTCGGAGGTCACTGAAGGTCAACCAAAGGTCAAAGGTCAAAAGTAAGGTTAGATTTGGAATCCTGAGAACTTGTAGATGAGTTTTAAAAAAAAAATTGGTCAATTTGAAGCAAGTTGAAATTTAGTCTTGAAAAGTTTCGAAATTTGACCTTTTTTCAGTTTTTGAGTTCCAATATCTCAAAACTGGTACACAATTTTAATAAATAGTCAATTGCTAATATGTGTAGAACCTATAGAGGAATATATATCCTGACTTTCATGAAAAACTATTGATTTGTAGTCTCCAATTTTGAGAAACTTAGAAAACACAGTCTGTGATTTAGTTTGATGACCTTGACCTTTGACCTTGCAAATTTTACTTTTTTAGACCTCAGTGGGTCCTTTGTGATCAAATATACCTAAATTTGAATCCAGAAAATCAATTTGAAAAAACAACTTTTTTTACCTTCCGAAGGTCACCAAAGGTCAACCAAAGGTCGGAGGTCAAAAGTAAGGACATATTTGAGTTCCTGAGATCTTGTAGATGATTTTTAAAAAAAAATCTGGTTCATTTGAAGCAAGTTGAAAAATGACCGATTTTTGCCGATTTTTGACGTCAAATATCTCAAAAACGGTAAAAAATTAACGCGTACATATAGTGAGCAATTTGTAGAGAATGCTTATATCTAGTTACATTTTAATTCATCGCAAGAAATAATGAAGTATGAGGACGAAATCTGAGAAACTTAAAAAAAGGTTAGATTTGACCTAGATTTTGACCTTTGACCTTGACCTAGATAAAAATTCCTTTCCCGCCAAGTTCAGCCCAGGTCCCTAGTAGGACTATGTAGTAGCTAGTTGAAAGTTAGTCGGAAGTAGGAGAAAAAGAGGGAGGAAGAATAAATAACTAGAAGATTGCAAGCAATCTTACGGAGGCCCCGTAGGCTTTTTTGAACATTTAAAGGTCAGCCAAAGGTCAAATCTTAAATACAAGGACATATATGAACTCCAGGCATCTTGTAGATGATTTTTAAAAAAAGGTTTGGTCAATTTGAAGCAATGTGAAATTTGACCTTGAAAAATTTCAACATTAGACCTTTTTCAGTTTTTGAGGTCCAATATCTCAAAACTGGTGCAGAATTTTAATAGATAATCAATTGTTATTATGTGTAAAACCTTTAGAGGAATATATATCCTGACTTTAATTCAAAAATATTGATTTGTAGTCACAAACTTTGAGAAACTTAGAAAACACAGTTTGTGATCTTGTTTGATGACCTTGACCTTTGACCTTACAGGTTTTACTTTTTTAGACCTCAATATATCTTTTCTGATTGAAGATACCTAAATTTGAATCCAGAAAATCAATTTGAAAAATTAACTTTTTTGACCTTTCGAAGGTCACTGAAGGTCAACTAAAGGTCAGGGGTCAAAACTAAGGTCAGATTTGAGTTCCTGAGATCTTGTAGATGCTTTTTAAAAAAAAGTTTGGTCAATTTAGAGCAAGTTGAAATTTGACCTTGAAAGATTTTGAAATTTGACCTTTTTTCAGTTTTTGAGTTCTAATATCTCAAAACTGGAGCAAAATTTTAATAAATAGTCAATTGCTAATATGTGTAGAACCTTTAGAGGAATATATATTCTGACTTTCAGTAAAAAAAATTGATTTGTAGTCTCCAATTTTGAGAAACTTAGAAAACACAGTTTGTGATTTCGTTTGATGACCTTGACCTTTGACCTTGCAAATTTTACTTTTTTAGACCTCAGTGGGTCTTTTGTAAATAAATATACCTAAATTTGAATCCAGAAAATCGATTTGAAAAATCAACTTTTTTGACCTTTCGGAGGTCACTGAAGGTCAACAAAAAGTCAAAGGTCAAAAGTAAGGTCAGATTTGGAATCCTGAGAACTTGTAGATGAGTTTTAAAAAAAAAATTGGTCAATTTGAAGCAAGTTGAAAAAAGACCTTTTTTGACCTTTTTTTGACCTTCAATATCTCAAAATCTAGGCAAAATTTCTCTAGACGGCAAAAGGCTAAGACTAATAGAATACTAATATCTATCTGTGTGCAAAAATTCAGCCAAAAATATTTAAGTGTAGTGTCAGGATTTGAGAAACTTGAAAAAAACTTAGATTTGACTTAGATTTTGACCTTTGACCTTGACCTAGATAAAAATTCCTTTCCCGCCAAGTTCAGCCCAGGTCCCTAGTAGGACTATGTAGTACCTAGTTGAAAGGTAGTTGGAAGTAGGAGAAAAAGAGGGAGGAAGAATAAATAATAACTAGAAATCGAAGATTGCAAGCAATCTTAAGGAGGCCCCGACCTTTTGACCTTTTGGAGTTCAGCAGGTCGAAGGTCACCGAAGGTCAACCAAAGGTCGGAGGTCACAAGTAAGGACATATTTGAGTTCCTGAGATCTTGTAGATGATTTTAAAAAAAAAATCTGGTTTATTTGAAGCAAGTTGAAAAATGACCGATTTTTGCCGATTTTTGACGTCAAATATCTCAAAAACGGTAAAAAATTAACGCGTACATATAGTGAGCAATTTGTAGAGAATGCTAATATCTAGTTACATTTTAATTCATCGCAAGAAATAATGAAGTATGAGGACGAAATCTGAGAAACTTAGAAAACACAGTTTGTGATCTTGTTTGATGACCTTGACCTTTGACCTTGAAAATTTTACTTTTTTAGACCTCAATATATCTTTTCTGATTGAATAAACTTTAATTTGAATCCAGAAAATCAATTTGAAAAATCAACTTTTTTTACCTTTCGAAGGTCACTGAAGGTCAAGTAAAGGTCAAAGGTCAAAACTAAGGTCAGATTTGAGTTCCTGGGATCTTGTAGATGCATTTTAAAAAAAAGTTTGGTCAATTTAGAGCAAGTTGAAATTTGACCTTGAAAAATTTCGAAATTTGACCTTTTTTCAGTTTTTGAGTTCTAATATCTCAAAACTGGAGCAAAATTTTAATAAATTGTCAATTGCTAATATGTGTAGAACCTTTAGATGAATATATATTCTGACTTTCAGTAAAAAAAATTGATTTGTAGTCTCCAATTTTGAGAAACTTAGAAAACACAGTTTGTGATTTCGTTTGATGACCTTGACCTTTGACCTTGCAAATTTTACTTTTTTAGACCTCAGGAGGTCTCTTGTGAATAAATATACCTAAATTTGAATCCAGAAAATCGATTTGAAAAATCAACTTTTTTGACCTTTCGGAGGTCACTGAAGGTCAACCAAAGGTCAAAGGTCAAAAGTAAGGTCAGATTTGGAATTCTGAGAATTTGTAGATGAGTTTTAAAAAAAAAATTGGTCAATTTGAAGCAAGTTGAAAAAAGACCTTTTTTGACCTTTTTTTGACCTTCAATATCTCAAAATCTAGGCAAAATTTCTTTAGACGGCAAAAGGTTAAGACTAATAGAATACTAATATCTATCTGTATGCAAAAATTCAGCCAAAAGTATTGAAGTGTAGTGTCAGGATTTGAGAAACTTAAAAAAAACTTAGATTTGACCTAGATTTTGACCTTTGACCTTGACCTAGATAAAAATTCCTTTCCCCCCAAGTTCAGCCTAGGTCCCTAGTAGGGTTATGTAGAAGCTAGCTGAAAGCTAGTTGGAAGTAGGAGAAAAAGGTTTAGGAAGAATAAATAAAGAATAATAATAATAATAACTAGATTTTGGAAATTGAACGAAGTTCAATTTCAGACTCCAGATCTAGACTTTTTTTAGCCGAGTCATCCAGAATAAGCTGAGTCATCCAGAATAAGCCGAGTCATCCAGAAAAAGATGGATAAATAAAATAGAAAGGTAGGATAGGATAGAATAGGAAAGAACGATAGGATAGAATAAGAAAGAAGGATAGGATAGAATAGAATAGAAAGAAAGGATAAGAAGGATAGGAAGGAAAAGATACGAAGGAAGGATAGATAGGAAGGATAGGATAGGATCAGATAGGAAGGATGGATGAATTTTTCAATATTTTCTTCTCTACTCTTGACTTTCTATCAGGATACCATCAGATCGATTTTTCTCGAAATTTCAAAATGCCATAACTTCAGAACCGGAAGTCGGATCGAAATTTGGTTTGCAGATTCGGATTCCTGACAAAATTCTCCCCCTAATTCATAACTCATACGTTAAATGTGGAGATTTTTTATTTTGACCTACTTTTCGGACACGCCATAACTTCCGAACCGAGAATCGGATCGAAATTTGGTTTGCAGATTCGGATTCCTGACAAAATTCTTCCCTTAATTCACAACTCATATATTAAATTTGGAGAACTTTTTATTTTGACCTACTTTTCGGACACCATATCTCAAAAGTGGGTCAAAATACTTTGTGACGGCAAAAGGCTAACACTATTAGCATATTCTTGGCTACATGTATACATAATTTCGAAGAATATAATTAAAGTGTAGTGTCAGAATCGAAAAAATAAGGAAAACCCATGAATTTGACCTAGATTTTGACCTAGGCATTTTGGTGTCCAAATTTTCAAGCTAGATGGCTTTTGAGGTCCCCTTCCTTTAAAGGCTTTGATTATATGAAGCTGAACTCAGTCTATATTCTGTATTTTTCACTTCAAAAAATCTTTTTTCCCATTGACTTAACATGGGCACCAATTTTAGCGATTTTTGAGTTTTCAAAACGCCATGGAAGTTGGATCAAAATTTGGTTTGCAGATTTGGATTCCTGAGAAAATTCTTCTCTTAATCCATAACTCATATGTTAAATTTGGAGAACTTCTTATTTTGACCTACTTTCTGGACGCCGTATTTCAAAATCGGTAAGAGAAATTAAAGAACGGATGGCACACTTATGAAAGGGCTGTTTCTAAGCTTCATGATGAAAAAAAGATGAAGACGTTTCGATAAATAACGACGGAGATAATAGACAGAAGGTTGAAAATGTAAGATTTGACCTAGTTCTTGACCTTTGACCTAGATAAAAAATTGAACCAATTTCCGAGAAACTAGATACTGAACCTAAATTGGCCATATACAGGACTTGACTCAATGTCTTCTAGTTAAGGAGAAAACGTGTTTAGAATAATAATAATAAAGAAGAATACTGGCAAAAACAATAGACTCCAGATTTTTAATCTGGAGTCTAATAATAATAATATCTATAAAATTAATAGGAGGCCCCCCGTTGGGGCCTCCTAATAATATCTACAAAATTGATAGGAGGCCCCCCGATGGGGCCTCCTAATAACTAGATTTTGGAAATTGAACGAAGTTCAATTTCAGACTCCAGATCTAGACTTTTTTTAGCCGAGTTATCCAGAATAAGCCGAGTCATCCAGAATAAGCTGAGTCATCTAGAAAGAGATGGATAAATAAAATAGGAAGGTAGGATAGGATAGAAAGAACGATAGGATAGAATAAGAAAGAAGGATAGGATAGAATAGAATAGGAAGAAAGGATAGGATAGGATAGGAAGGATAGAAAGGAAAAGATATAAAGGAAGGATAGATAGGAAGGATAGGGTAGGGTGAGATAGGAAGGATGGATGAATTTTTCAATATTTTCTTCTCTACTCTTGACTTTCTATCAGGATACCATCAGATCGATTTTTCTCGAAATTTCAAAACGCTATCACTTCCGAACCGGAAGTCGGATCGAAATTTGGTTTGCAGATTCGGATTCCTGACAAAATTCTACCCCTAATTCATAACTCATACGTTAAATTTGGAGATTTTTTATTTTGACCTACTTTTCGGACACGCCATAACATCCGAACCGGAAGTCGGATCGAAATTTGGTTTGCAGATTCGGATTCCTGAGAAAATTCTATACTTAATTCATAACTCAAACGTCAAATTTGGAGAACTTTTTATTTTGACCTACTTTTCGGACACCATATCTCAAAAGTGGGTCAAAATACTTTCTGACGGCAAAAAGCTAACACTATTAGCATATTCTTGGCTACATGTATACACAATTTCGAAGAATATAATTAAAGTGTAGTGTCAGAATCGAAAAAATAAGGAAAACCTATGAATTTGACCTAGATTTTGACCTAGGCATTTCGGTGTCCAAATTGTGAAGCTAGATGGCTTTTGAGGTCCCCTTCTTTTAAAGGCTTTGATTATATGAAGCTGAACTCAGTCTATATTCCGTATTTTTCACTTCAAAAAAATATTTTTTCCCATTGACTTAACATGGGCACCAAATTTAGCGATTTTTGAGTTTTCAAAACGCCATAACTTCCGAACTGGAAGTCAGATCCAAATTTCGTTTTCAGATTCGGAATCCTGAGAAAATTATCTATAAGACTAATATCCTGGACATTTGATTCGGAGAACTTTTTTTTGGACCTCGTTTTCGGACACTGATATCTTGAAATCGGTTTGAGATATCAAAAAACTAAATCGACCTTAGGTTTCCTACTTTTTTATAAGGAACACAATGAAAAAAAACCGGATCAAAAATATTGAAGGACGACCGAGAAAATCGAAAAAAGTGACAAAGTACTGAATTTGACCTAGTTCTTGACCTTTGACCTAGATAAAAATTTGACCCAATTTCCGAGGAACTAGATTCTGGACCTAAATTGACCAAATGACTGACTTTACTGAAAACCTTATGGTTATCGAGAAAACTGGGAAAGAATAATAAAGAATAATAACTAGATTTTGGAAATTGAACGAAGTTCAATTTCAGACTCCAGATCTAGACTTTTTTTAGCCGAGTCATCCAGAATAAGCCGAGTCATCCAGAATAAGCTGAGTCATCTAGAAAGAGATGGATAAATAAAATAGGAAGGTAGGATAGAAGAGGAAAGAACGATAGGATAGAATAAGAAAGAAGGATAGAATAGAATAGGAAGAAAGGATAGGATAGGATAGGATAGGAAGGATAGGAAGGAAAAGATATGAAGGAAGGATAGATAGGAAGGATAGGGTAGGATGAGATAGGAGGATGGATGAATTTTTCAATATTTTCTTCTCTACTCTTGACTTTCTATCAGGATACCATCAGATCGATTTTTCTCGAAATTGCAAAACGCTATCACTTCCGAACCGGAAGTCGGATCGAAATTTGGTTTGCAGATTCGGATTCCTGACAAAATTCTACCCCTAATTCATAACTCATACGTTAAATTTGGCGAATTTTTATTTTGACCTACTTTTCGGACACGCCATAACTTCCGAACCGGAAATCGGATCGAAATTTGGTTTGCAGATTCGGATTCCTGACAAAATTCTACCCTTAATTCATAACTCATATATTCAATTTGGAGAACTTTTTATTTTGACCTACTTTTCGGACACAATATCTCAAAAGTGGGTCAAAATACTTTCTGACGGCAAAAGGCTAACACTATTAGCATATTCTTGGCTACATGTATACACAATTTTGAAGAATATAATTAAAGTGTAGTGTCAGAATCGAAAAAATAAGGAAAACCTATGAATTTGACCTAGATTTTGACCTAGGCATTTCGGTGTCCAAATTGTGAAGCTAGATGGCTTTTGAGGTCCCCTTCTTTTAAAGGCTTTGATTATATGAAGCTGAACTCAGTCTATATTCCGTATTTTTCACTTCAAAAAAATATTTTTTCCCATTGACTTAACATGGGCACCAAATTTAGCGATTTTTGAGTTTTCAAAACGCCATAACTTCCGAACTGGAAGTCAGATCCAAATTTCGTTTTCAGATTCGGAATCCTGAGAAAATTTCCTATAAGACTAATATCCTGGACATTTGATTCGGAGAACTTTTTTTTGGACCTCGTTTTCGGACACTGATATCTCGAAATCGGTTTGAGATATCAAAAAACTAAATCGACCCTAGGATTCCTACTTTTTTATAAGGAACACAATGAAAAAAAACGGATCGAAAATATTGAAGGACGACCGAGAAAATCGAAAAAAGTGACAAAGTACTGGATTTGACCTAGTTCTTGACCTTTGACCTAGATAAAAATTTGACCCAATTTCCGAGGAACTAGATACTGGACATAAATTGACTGAATAATGATCTTTATTGGAAGCCTTATGGTTATCGAGAAAACTGGGAAAGAATAATAAAGAATAATAATGAATAATAATAAGAATACTGACAAAAACAATAGACTCCAGATTGACATCTGGAGTCTAATAATAAAGAATAAAGAATACTGACGAAAACAATAGACTCCAGATTTACATCTGGAGTCTAATAATAATAAAGAATAATATCTACAAAATTAATAGGAGGCCCCCCGATGGGGCCTCCTAATAATTAATGCCCTTAAATTAGTCATTGACTCCAATGAAACGTTGAACACTTTCAGCTGATTGTAACTTAAAATTAATACTTCCAAACTTGAACAACCATCAACTAGATTCCTAGATAGATTGGCGATTTTGTTATGAGAGAGATCGATGCCATGTAAATGTAAAAATCCTGTGAATATATTTTCTGGCAGTGAATTTAAGTTGTTCCCTTTCAGATCTATTAGTTTTAATGAGTCGCGTATGTGTCCAAATGTACCATATTGTATGGTATCTATGTGATTCCACTGAAGTGTAATATTTTTAAGCAATCCACAGTGCTTGAATGTGTCTCTTTCAATTCTTTGAATCATGTTATTGTTTAGGTATATTTCTTCCAACAAGCCAATGCCTTCAAACATTGTTCCATCTAGGCTAAGAATATTATTATGTCTCAGTGACAAGAATTTCAAAGATTGCAGTTCTTTAACAAATCCAGATGGAATCTGGCTGACATTATTGTTATCCAGCAAAAGATATTTAAGTTGTTTCAGACCTGCAAATGCTAGTGCACCAAATTCTGCAATGCTATTGCTCGTTAGGTTCAAAAATCTAAGATTACCTAGATGAAGAAATGTGTAGTTTCCCAGAAATGTCAAGTTATTGCTATTTAATCTTAATACCATTAGATTTGGCATGAACAAATCATCTGGATGAATGGTTGATATATCACAATTGGTTAGGTCAAGAGATTTTGCTTCATTAGAATAGAACGCATTAAAAGGTGAAGATCCGATGGCATTGTCTTGCAATGATAGAAATTCGAGCCGAGTGTTGTTCATAATACTTCCGCCTAGGCGTTCCATTCCATTCATCTCTAGGTAAACAAATACCAACTCTTCACATTGCGCAAGTAAATCGAAAGAAAAATGAGTAATGTTGTTCACACCGAGTCCAAGTGAGTTTAATTTGGACATCCTCGAAAATATGTCTACTGGTAATTCTTTTATCAGGTTCACTTCAAGGTTTAAAATTTGTATATTCGCTAAGCCATCGAAAGCATTCGCTCCCAATGTATGTATGGAGCAATTGAAAAGATTAAGGTTTACCAGCATATCCATTCCAGAAAAAGAACCATTTAAAATGGTAATCAATTTATTATTTGAAAAATCAAGATCTTGGAGATTACCCAGGCATGTCGCTTTGGATTGGTTGTGTGCTGTGTCTATGTTAGGATGAAACGCATCGGTTGGGAATCCAGTCAGGTTTAAGTTGTCCAACTTCAGTGTCTTCAATTTGGGCATGGTACAAAATAGTCCATTAGGAAGGAACCTTATTGGATTTCTGGTTAAGACTAACTCTTCCAATGCAATCAAATCATCAAACGCATGCTGATCAATTTCAGTAATATTGTTGTTCGCTAAATCTAACCATCTTAGGTGAATAAGACTCTCTATGAATGGCCTAGAAATGTTGTTCAAGAAACATTCGATTTTTGAGTAACGTATATCCTTATATTGTCCCAAAGTAACGTTTTTAGGAATCGAAGGTTTCAACCCATTGTATTCTCGACATTTAGCATGCAAAACGGTCGTGTTTCTTTGAACCCAACGATCTTCCCAATTAGAGCTCATGCCATAGGGAAAGATCATACCCAAGATTATGTTGCTCTTCGCATCTTTCAAGGTAGAATACGGACCAAATGTCATCCTTTTAGAACTGTCGAGATCAATGACAACCTGCCCTTGATCGTTTTCCACTGGCCATTTGTATTTGTTTTCTGGAATATCTTGGGACGTAGCTATGTACATTATCCAATTCTCAGTCGGAGGCTCATCTAATACAATTCGACGCGTCTTCGAAAGACTGGAGGTAATTAGAAACACAACCGCAATGCAAATCAATTTTTGCATGTTGAACATCTTGTTTTTTGGATTCAAACTTCCTTGTTCGTCTTTATGTTAACCTAACTTAACTGAACCATTGCTTTTTTGTATTAAATGTATACAAAGATTAGGCCTATATAGGTTACTAAAAGCTTTGAATAGCAAGAAAGAATCACTTTCTGTATATTGATTATTGAATCAAACTTTAACGTACCTTTTGCATTTATGTTTAACCTAACTACGATGACGTTTTATATTAACTGTATTATATCAATTTTGCTTGTGGAGATTCAATGCACTGTTTACAATTAATCTATTATTTTATTTGTGAAAATAATAAAGAGAGGTATTTCTTTATATTATTACTTTATTACAAGTAGTTCTAGTACTATTCTAGGACAATGAAAGAGCCTTATTGTCTAAATCTGAAGGCATATGTTAGATTATACTAACTAGTACATAAAAGTTGGTGTAATATTATATCAATATAAAAAGAAAATGTTATGAGATGCCAATGCTACTAAGATATTATATGAGTATACGAGTCCATTCCCTTTACTACACCGAAATTACTATGTACTGTATTACCCAGATGCGAGTAAGTAGTTACCAGTTTCAACATCAGGTGGCTGATTAGGGGTAAATAACATGGCAGGTATATAAGAAAGTTCCCTTCAACTTGAATATCATCAATTTAAGTGGATCAGTTTTCATATAATCCTTGTGTGTCTGAAGATTATTAAACGAAAATATCTCCAGTAAATAGAGGATATCCTATGATTTATGAGTGATATGATTTTTATCCACGAATGGATATGATATCTGCACGAGCGAGCGTACTGCAGATATCAATATCCATGAGTGGATTAAAATCATATCACGAGTAAATCATAGGATGTTCTTTTTATTCCATAGTTAAAGTCATCATCAGAATCGTCGGAAATTAAGTGATTTAATTCGAATTTTCCAAACGATCCGGCGATGTTGACACTTAGCCTCGTTTTGAGTCTGAAGTAGCAAAAATCCATAAACCATCGCAAACGGCGTCGTATGTCATGGCTAAAAAAACGTATGCTATGGTTAAGTGAAAAGTCAAAAATATCATATTTTACCACTGATTACAAAAATACCGTTTTTTATTTTCACATGTTATCCTATGAATATCATGCTAACTATGGAATAAAAGAAAATATTATATGCCCAACATAAGAAAATATATTTTACTTTTTGTGGTTTTGTAACATGGGGTCTATGGGAAATCTCCCCGACCTAGAAATCACATTTTCAAAGAAAACAAAGTTGGTAAATACTTTTTAAACCACATTTCTAGATCCAATTTTACATGTAGACTTCAAATATTATATCCTTTTAACTCTTTTATTCAGCAAAATGTCCAAAACTGGTGAGAAATCCAAATTTTTGACAAGGCATTAAGATGCAAAAAGTCCACCTGCCATGTGTTTTGAAGACATCATAGCTGTATATTATGCATTGATAAAGGAAATGATAGAAACTTAACAATAATTGTTCGGGAAGATCCGTAACTTGTTTCCCATAGTTACGTAATTTATACGTCTACAGGGAATGTACCAGATAGAAGTTTGAAATTTGTGCCGGGGATACAGTATTAAGCAATTACGATATTCCTGAGCGTTCTGACCCGAACCTAAATTGGTCAGTCGTAGTATGTGACCCAACCTGAGCCTACCGACCCTAGATTCGGGTCGACTTCAGGTCGGTGTGACACCTCTACCGAACACCATCCAAAAAGTTGTAGACTATAACAATACATGGTGACAAAAAACTATGGTGTTAAAACTGTATCAAAATTGGACATCTTATATTTATGTGATATCTCAAACACATAGAATAGCGTTTAGCAGAATGCATACACAATCCGTGTGATTTCATACACGGTTTGTTCGAGTTTGTAGACTTTATGTTTGTAAAATCACACTTGTACATGCGTATTTGTGTATGCATTGTTTAAAAATGACATCGAACAGGGTACACAAGTCGAACAAACTCTTGTGCGGCTCGCACAAACGTTTTCCCCTTCACAAACCATGATGTGCCGATCACACACCTTGAAGTACCGATCACACACCTTGATGTAACATAAATTGCTTTCTAGAGATGTTCGAGATTTTGTTCTAAATCTCGCGTTACTTTTGCACTGAACGAAATAACACATCAGCGCGGCAAAAAGATAAAATGATCTAGTTTGTAGTTTCTCAATATATGGCCACTGTACGTCTCCCTAGCCTAGGGCCTAGGGTATCCTATTATATATTTTTAATTTAAAATTTACATTTTATCACATTTCAACGAAGGGCGCCATATTGTAGAAATCAGGATGTAAATATCACGTGACTTCAAATCTCGCACCCTGTGTGAAGTGCCTTGTTTGTGACAGCCTATGCGAGCGGGAGCCATCCTATGCGAGTTTGAACTCAATGCGTGTGTAAAATTGACATGTTCGTTCGAAATTTACTTTGATCCATGTGTAATTCTTTCAGTATTCTATGCAACTTATAACACAATCCGTGTGACATTTCAACATTGCTTTTGGATTTTTGGAAAGTGATTTGAGTTAGTGCTAACTCTTTGTGTGACACTTGATACAACCAGTGCGTGTGTGAATGAAAATAAGTTATGTAAGAAAATTAACTGTTGGTATAACATGGATTGAAAATGGCATACGATGATGCGAGTTTCGCATATAATGATGCGTATTTCGCATAGTATGATGCGAGTTTCGAATCATATGGTTCGAGTATCGCATCATATAGTTCGATTTTTCCCATACATCATGTAATGTCCAATTTTGATACAAAATAAATTCCATAAAAAACATATCATTAGGCTTGCATTCGTGTTAATATTCTCTCATGTTATATTATACGTATAAGAACTACATATCGATACATCCTATATGTTAAAAAAATATCAATACATACTTGCATCACCAATCACTAACATACTGACATCTTTTAAAGGAATAATCCTTGCATCCGGTACCCCCCCCCCCCCCCAGCCCAAGTTTCTAGACCCCTTCTAAGTGTCAAGACCTCTCCCAAGTCTCTATAACCCTCTCTATTTAACTTCAACAGAAGGAACTAGGAAAACGGCAACTATCTACTGTAGCAAATCCAACTGAACAAAACATATTTTATTAAAAGCTCGTCATTTCTAACATAATTACATAGAACAGTTTTTGTGCCCCAAAATTTTGTAGGACCTCAAAAATGGACCTTTTTTACCATAATTTATCTAAAAATGGGGCTTAATTTTTTTAAATTTTGGCCCAATTTCTGGTTTTAGGGGCTCAAATTTTTTGGGCTCTAAATCTGTCTCCCCTTGTTAATTTTTGGATTCGCCACAGGATAGACGTCAGATTCAGGTTTATAACCATGGTACAAAAAACACAGGTATGTTGTTAAGTGAAACGAGAAAGGAGGTTGCATATAATCACGGCTCATAAAGTAAATACAAAGAGACCATAAGATATCCAAACATTGTATAAATTTAGATGACATTTTTAAACAAGGTAACTTTTTATTAGCATATGAGGTGTAAGGAATAACGTATTAGCTTGTTCTACTGTTTTGAACTTTTAGAAGAAACTACATCAAAATGGCTGATAAATCAGAAAACTCTAACGATCATGAACAAGTGTCAGAGGTAAATATGATTTTGTATTGTACACAGACTTGCCTGGTGGTTCAAGAAAATATGATACATTTGAAATTTAGAGTGAATGTTAAGGTCTGTTTATTACAACTGATTGTACTTCAATGTTCTATCCTTGACTGTGTCTCTTAAATACCGTTTGTTCTTTCTTTGGCTACTGTCAGAAAACGTGCACTTTCAGTTTATTTGTACATTTTCAGATCAGACAAATGCCTAATTTATGGATACGGAAGATGCTTACGATTGTTGATGCCTGGGATTTGGACAAAGATGGCTGTGTTGGGTATGCTGACGCAATGAAAATAGTAGACAAATTTATCAAAGTTGGTAAGTAACTACACATCCGGTTTCCTTTCAGGTTTTCGCATCAAGGTCAAAATGTTAAGATATCATTTGCACAATCGAGTAGTAAGTTATCATTTTAGGCAGTTTTATGGGAAATCAGATATCCACAATTAAGACGTAGTCAATTAAGAAGTGATCAATTTAAAGTAGCGGTCACACTTGCCATGTGGGCTCACCGTTCGCCACCGTGTGGCTAATTTAAAATTTAATTTTTCAATTAATTAATTAATTTTGTATTTGATGTGATGGGGGATATCTTGCTGTGAAAATTTTTGTTTTGCCCACCGTGTTTCTATGCCGTGCCCCGCCGACTGCCCCAAAAGTACTTACACGGTGGCGAACCGTGAGCCCACACGGCATAAGTGTGACCACTCCATTAGGTACATATTCTACTATTGAAATATTACATCTGATTTTCACAATAAATATTATATTATAGGTCACTTCTAGGAAAATCTAGCGATAACCTAATAGCGTGCTACAGAGATGCATTTAAGCACACAAGCGATAACCCTGATGCAGGAGCTGCCACGGCAACATCTATGCCCAAGCAGCTAATGGAAGTTTGGAGAACCAAAGATAACCCAGTCATAGGGAATAGGATTCACGGAATGTATTCTGACATGTTTAAGGTAAAGCTGAACAGAAAAGAGAAGACTGAGCTCATCTTTGCTCGTATTACACATATGACATTCATGATGAAATAAGTGAATATGTCAGGTTCATCTATATACTTTGAACAATGTGAGTTATACGGGGAGGTCTCTAGACCCAGTGGACCTTTTGATTTGACATTTCGTTTTTTCATTTTTTGAAGTGGCCTAAGGTATTTGAGACCTCAATTTAATTTATTACATTTATCGATTATCTAACTTTTATTATATTAATTCTGCAAAGATGTTTTTCAAAAATCTGAAATAAGAAAATTAATGGGGGCCTTCTAAATGAAGTTTCCATAGTCAAAAATGCTGAGTGCCATTTATGAAATGTAACTATAACGAGAGGGCATCTTGGATTTTAACACATTGTCGACTTCCTTAAGCTTGTGTTTAACTGAGAGGGAAAGAAAACGAGGATTTACAACTTTTCCATTCCTATTGCAGACTATTGACTTCAACGCCACTGGCTTTCTTACATTCGACCAGTACCTGGTGTTTTGGAACGTATTCAATCTTGACAAGAGATTTGCAAAGATGCAGTTTGACTACATGGATACTGACCATGATGGAAAGATAAGTGAAGAAGAGTTTGTGAATGGTTTCCTTGATTACCGTGCGAACCCAGAAGATACACTCAATCGATTCTATGGACCACTCATTAACTATTGAACTCGCCCAATACTTTGAAATTGAACTTTTATACTAACATTTCAAATAATGTATTCGACAATAAACTTTCTAATTGTAATTTTATGACATTGATTAATTACAAAACTAATTTCAGAAAAAGCTTTAACATAACAATCTCTTCTCAGTTCTTTTTAATGTTCGTATGAGCTGGTATTTGATATTGTGCTGTATTCTAACCTTACATCTGTGAGAACCAAGGGAGAAATCAATACCCGGTGATTTCAGCGGGAAGTGGCGTTTCGTTCAGTGGATGAGCTGCACGCGTTCGCCATCACAAACATGTACTGCACGAACCGATTATTTCCCGGGTATTGTAACGCCCTTGTGTGAACCTCACATCTGTGTGGAAGGTTAGAATCAATGGAAGAGAAATCACAAATATTCCCTCTACTATACCTTGCATTTGTTGTTCATGAGCAACCCATTTAGCTTATTAGTAATGATTATGTTCTTTGTTTTTATATATCTGTTACTTATTAGTGGTTCATCGGATGACTATTAGATGTTGATAAGGTACTTTCAAAAATATACTAAACATTGTCAATACAATTAGACAAACAAAGTATCTTATGCATTTCTAGGGGTTAGGTATAATAGAGTGATATTTGATGTAAATGAGTTGGTGGTTTTCAAGTTATGGTTTTCAAGTTAAGTCCTAAGCATGACAAAAATTAGCTCTGTTACACAAATAGATTAAATCTAACATCGGATCAGTTTCCTTACAAGCTGTTATAACAGTTCTCATAGGTCGAGACTTATTTGAATCTGGACTTTTATTATATAATATTTACAGTTAGGTAGAAACATGTCAGTACAGTAAATTAGTTGACTATTCAGCATGTTGAATATAGACTAGAACTCCAGTCATATTAACTAATTGATTATAACTTCTATAAAATCTGTTCACCGTTATCTTAGTTATCGACAGTGATCAAAGCTTACATTTTTACAAAAAGCAGTGAAGCAGAAGTCCTTTCCCCATGAGGCCCATCAGACTTTAAAATTTGAACAAAATCCATAGAATGGTATTTGAGTTATTGCACAGACAGACGAACAAACAGAGGAGTGGATTAATAGATGAATGGACAGCTTTTCTGTTACCCTCTCGAACTTCATTTGGTGGTATAATTATTACTGCATCAAGCATCTGCCCATCCAACCCCTTAAGTCTCTAGATCTGTTTCACTTTCATCTGGTGGGGTGCAAGGGGTTGGGGATGGGGGCTACAAGGGCTTGACGCAAAACTATTACAGAATTAAGTAAATATGGGAGACTGGGATGATCTGATGCAATAGAACCAATACACTTTAAAAGGAAATGTTCAGACCTATGTTCTAACCAAAAAAAAAATTTTCTTAATTGTGCTGAACAGTTCCCTTTCTCTTAATCAAATAACATACCCAATGTATCTCATTTTTTCCTCAAATGCCCTCAACTTGTAGATGAGAGAATCCAACTACTTATAGATCTCCATATTATTGGTTGTTTAGAAAGATTCTTAGATGCTAACTCTGTTAGCAAAGTAAATATGCTTTTGAATGGTAACACTGAACTTAGTAATGAAGATAATATACTTCTTCTGAAAGCAACTTTAAAATTCCTAAAAGCAACCAAGATTGACTAACATGTATATTACACCACCCCATAATTTACACCACTGCACACCTTTTTTGTAAAGCATTCTAATATCAGCCTTAATTCCTTTCTGTTTATATCTGAACAGTTACAAATAATTGTAACAAATTTGTATTTGTATTGCATTTTAGTGTATGGTATATTTACTTCGAAGTTCAACACAAATGTTAAATTGATTAACCTTGTTGAATTTTCATTGTACATGTATGATATTAAATGTTATAATATATGAACTTGAAATAAAAATGATTAATAAAAAAAATGTATCTCTTGAGTAAATACACTGGAAATATGCTGAATACAGTCAGACTACAGTATCAAAATGGAAGGATTGCTCTCAATTTCAGATATATTTCTTGTTTAGTCTGTGCATAACATTGTATACATATTTACATTGTCAGACTTCACTGTTAAGATAATATTAAAAATAATTGACAATTACCCAATATAATAATTGACAATTACCAAACATGAGAACTTAACAATATATAAAATGTACGCTTTTTTGCATGTATATGGTGCAAAAGATCCAATGTCTGATAACAGAGGATTTACATTTAAAACATTCATTTTTCAAGATACAACATAAAAATTGATACTAATTTGCTTACATCTTTCTTATTCTCCGATTCTGATTTTGAGACCATAACACTTTTGAAAACTTTAAATATAAAAGAACATTGAGACCAAAAATTACTTGGATTTTTGGAACATTTACACTTTACAGAACTAAACATTTTTTATTACATTTTTCAGATTTTGAGAGAACAGTTACATTTTTTTATTAGACATTTTCTATCTAATTTGAAAACATCCAGTTCCACAAGATTCTGAGACAATTCATCTGAGATTCATACATGTACATATCTAACAAAAAGATACATTAAAATAAAACACTGTAAAATTAAACTTTATATAAGTTGTTCTACGAGTATGAGTATTATAAGAGAGATTTTGCAACTCACTTATAGCATGTTTATCATTCCCGTATAAAGTATAACTTTTGAAGCGTTTGATTACGTCAACATTTACTGCACAGCATCCATAAGTATGATATTCTTATAAATCGTCATCTATATGTAGCAATATCACACTCACACGTAATCAAATGCTTCATAAATTATACCTTATGCTATAAGTGAGTTGTGAAATCTCTCTTTTATCACCCATCATAGCTGTTATTATTACATAATTCAGATCTGTTAATCTAAGAGTCTCTGATCAGATTGTAGATAGCTTTCGATATAAGTTATTTGGAAAACGTATACACAAACTTGTACTTGTAGAAGTCAGGTATAGCACTGGGGAGAAACTCTGGAAACAAAGATAGGGTGCTTTCGTCCTTCAAATCACACCAAAATATTTGGCAAGTATATTTTGGCAAATATGATTACAACTTAGAAATTAATTATGCCATTGCAGGGATATCCACAAATCAATTCCCTCGTCTAGGAAACAGGGAAAAAATTTCGAATGAAAGTAATTTCCTGGTTTGTTAAAAGAAACCTGCCTCCCCAGTGGCGTTTACACCATTTAAAAGTTAAAGTTACAGAATACGAATAAGGCTGAAAACTTATATCGAAAGCTCTCTTGTCTAAAAGTGAAATCAAGGGCTTGAATCGATAAGCAAAATCCAAAGTTTCTAAACACATTGCTGCCATCTTTTATGCAACAAAATTTAAATCTCATTAGTAAACTTTTGGGTCCTATATTTAGTTTTTAAATGTATATAATCCAATGTTAGTTTAATTACAACATCCAAACCTCCCGATCAGCACCATCTTATCTCAATATATCACAAGATCTTGCTATATCAACCAAACCCCCCCCCCCTCCCATCCTCCAACATATAAAATTACATTCCTGTAATATGTCCCAATACCTGAACAACACACCATCCTTGAACAATTTATCTATTTGCTTACTTTCCAGTCAGTAATTAAGCTGTATTGTTCTGGGTTAGCTGTATTGTTCTAGTTTAGCTGTATTGTTCTGTTTAAGCTGTATTGTTCTGGTTTAGCTGTATTGTTCTGTTTAAGCTGCATTGTTCTGGTTTAGTTGTATTGTTCTGTTTAAGCTGTATTGTCCTGGTTTAGCTGTATTGTTCTGTTTAAGCTGCATTGTTCTGGTTTAGCTGTATTGTTCTGTTTAAGCTGTATTGATCTGTTTAAGCTGTATTGTACTGGTTTAGTTGTACTGTTTAAATTAAGACATTCAGTTTTGTATCAGAATGCATTTCACCAAGGTTCTATTATTGTTTAATTCCATTGTTGTAATGTTGTTTAATTGCATTGTTGTAATGTTGTTGAATTTCATTTCATCAACTAATCTATATTTTGATATCTTTTCCATTGTCCTGGTTGTGACATATTGCCCCATCAAATATCATAATCTCCTGGAAATATACATATATTATTGGTTACCCATTTTACTTTCACAAAAATATAACATTAATATATAGTCCAGTCAAAGTAACATTTGACCCAAAACTAATTGCAATAGTAATAAAATGTTGTTTTTTCAATTTATATCAACATATGAAATGACATACTAAAAATCTACCAAAATCTATTCAGTGGAACATGTAAAAAAATCATTTTTGGTACCCCCTCCCCTTGAAAAACAGACCCCCCTAAGGAAAATTATTTTTCAAATGCCTGCAATTTTTTTAAAGTAATTTTACAATTTCTTGCTTGTAATAAGGTATCCCAATCTGTGTATCTCTTTAACTTTGGTATTCAGAGTGAATAAGAATATTTTTAACCCTTATTCATCTGAAATTTTGCATTAAATGCACACGGTAATTTTATGTGAACGCCATTATATTCCAAAAAAGCGACTCAATCATGTATAAAAAAAATCCCAGTTTTACCTTGTTATGTAATCCATACATATACAAAGCAAGAGAATTTTGTATTCATTAGTTATTGAGAAAAAAATCATAACTTTCGAAGAAAAAAAATTTTAAATTAGGGGTAGGCCTTCATTCGCTTCACTTATTCTTAAATCACTGGGAGAATTTAGATCATTAACCCATAAGGACTTTATAATGAAATCATATATATATAATGTATGCCTTAAATATAATATAAATATATATAAAGTCATAATTTTTTAAAACAAATTGAAAAATAGGGATAGGCCTTCATTTGTTTCACTTATTTTTAAATTACTGGGAGAATTGAGACCAATAACCCTTATGGACTTGAAAATGAAATCTTATTAATAATATATACACTATAAATATGATATAGGTAGCTGTGTAAGTAGCTGATTAAGAAGCTTAGTGGGTTGCTGATCAAGTTCGCACCATTGACTTAACATGAGGATATCATCAAGTCGACTTTTCGAGATTTCAAAACATCAAAGAATCTAAACTCAAAGTCAGATTTCAGAAATTTTGCAGTATTTTGACACCTAAAACATTGCATTCATTTAGAACTTTTTGTTCTGACCTATTTTCCATACAAATCTCAAAAGTAGGTTAAGATACCCTCTGACTGCATGAGGCTAAGGCTATTAGCATATTCTTGGCTACCAGTACATCGAACCTCGAAGAATATTATGAAAGTGTAGTGTCAGAATCGCAAAAATATGACCTTGGCTTTTCAGTGTCAAAATTGTGAATTCAAGTAGCTTTCAGTAAATTTAATTGTATTTAGTCTGAATTTCACTGGTGATGCATTCAATTTGGGTTTGCTTTTTCTTGTGACTGATGTATACTTAATTTTTTACTTTGTTCTGAACAAGTTTTGGTCCTTACCCTTTAGCACTAGTGCTTACATATTCCAGTCATACTCTTATAGTTGTTATGCGGAATATGGCATATATTCATGGTTGTGCGATATTTGCAGTATATGGCATATTCCAATGGTGAGTATGGCATATTCCGCTGTGAATATGCGATACACTCAACTGCCGAATATGCCATATACAGCAGATGAAAACGTTATACAGAATGCATCGATTTGATTGTTTCCATTTAAAGTTCTCATTGGTTAGTGTGTATGCCATATACCGCGGGTGAATCTGGCATACACCGCAAGTGGATATGCCATATTCGTTGCGGAATATAACATATATTTGTATCGTGTTTACCGCGTGACAATATTAACTTTTACAATACCAATCAACATTGTGTCTAAATATATTAGTACAATGTAGAACAAGGCACAGGGTTAACCACCATAGCAGTGTGGGCTTGTTTACCCAAAAAGCAAGATGACCACCAAAATGTCTATCAGCTGTAGAACATCTTACCATGTAACATGTGTAAAGTTTTGAAGTTAATCCATTAAGTGGTTTTCATGGAATGCCAACGACAAAATTAATCCAAAACTTCCAAAATGGCCGCCACAATGCAAGATGGCCACTGAAAGGGGACAAGAATGCAAGATGGCTTCTGAAAAGATTTTTAGATCTAGAACTTCTTACCATGTAACATGTGAAAAATTTGAAATAAATATGTTGAGAGATTTTTGGGAATTGTGATGGCAAGATTTATCTAAAAACTTCCAAGATGGCCGCCAGAATGCAAGATGGCCACCGAAAAGTGAATCAGCTCTAGAACTTCTTTCCATGTAACATTTGTGAAAATTTGAAGTGAATCCATTAAGTGGTTTTCCAGGAATCGTGATTCCAAGAAAAATGCAACACCACCCATCCGCCAAGCAGACAACAGTATCGTACCTTTTTAGGTACGATAAAATACACATCATATGATGTCATAATAAATTAGCAAACAAGCTAATTTGCATATGGGCTAATTGCATATTTATTGCTTCATTATGATACAAATATGAATTTGAGTCGAGGAATAATGAGTGGAATTTGCCTAATATCGTATTACATCTATTAACAATATTCAAATGGTTGCTATGGAAACTGGCATTTGACATTATTGGTAACAAATTTGAGACTGGGAAACAAGTGGATTTGAAAAGATTGGGTCATTAGTTTTACAACGGTACCTTATTTGTGCCCTTTCCTCTCATTTGTACAAATTTCATTTTCCGACCTACATTCTAGTAGCCTAACCATACGGTATCAAAAAGTTTATTTCTCAAAATTCAATAAACCTATCATTTCAATATTACAAAGGAATAATAAATGTAATGTTGGTCCATCGTTATAAAATTATAGGACATTTTCTAGAAGGTCCTATCATGATAAAAACACATATTCAAATTATTATATGCGAAATTTGAGAGATTTTTTCAATATTTTCTGGGTTTGTAAGGGTTAAAAAGAAGACAAATGAACTTTTTCTTGGTTAAATTAATATTATTATCTAGGAAAAACAATATCCAATTGTGGTCAAGCTAAATTATGTAAAAATAAGACCTCAACTTTAAGAAATATGTTTTTTAGTCCTGCACTTATGAATTGAAGGGGGTGGGGTAGGGGGTATCTTCGATTCAAATTTTAACATTGTTCCACTATTTCGATTTTGGTAGATTTTTAGTATGTATTTTAAGGTTAATAAATGTAAATAACTAACCTATTTTGATTTCTATTGCAATTTGTTTTGGGTTAAGCTATTTTTCTCATTAGTTTGACTGGGCTAATATTGTTCACATCAGTGATACACAACTTGTAAAAAGGCAGTGGTGTGTACTTGTATGACTATGTATGAGTGCACATAAAAGAACACAGGGCTCCTTCAAGGAGGGGTTCCTAGGTCTGCCTTTCATGATTTTTTGCATTAGATACGACCTTATATATGCAGGATATACCCAACAGGTATTGCTTACCTTCATTGGTGGTAAAAAAGATACGATACAATAAATCAATCAATGTTCTCCATGATTTTTCTCATTTTCAAGTTGGTGCAAATGGATTTTCAGATGGGTGCAAGTCTGTTATTAAAATCTCAGGTGGGTGCTGTGTCCAGTTCCTTTAATGCTGGGGAGATCACTGAAGATTGTTTCTGATGGCTAAGTCTTGTAAAGCATTACCCCCCCCCCCCCCCCTTGAAGCAACATAACCACCGTTGAACCAAAATACCCCTCCCTTTTAGTTAAACCCTCGGATGACAAGGAGTTATCAGACATGTACATGCGCAATTGGAAGTAGTTTTTTGACATAATAAGAAAAATTTATATTCTAATAATTTAAAAAACATGTGCAGTACCTTCAAGTTGGTCCAGATGGCTTAGGCACAAGTTTTGGTTTTGGCTTTGCGCCTATTTTTGGCTTGGGCTTCACACGTGGCTTCGGCACAGAGTCCTTTCTATCATTCTGAGATTCACCATTTCCAGCTTGTAAACTGTTTTTTGATTGGCTGGTAGAATGCAAGGGATTGTCTGATTGGTTAATATTGCACTTTTCAGATCTTTCTGGGCTACCTTCATTGTTATTCACTGACGATCGATTTTCATGAAAGTTGTCGCCAGTTGTGTTTTTATTTTCACTTTTAGCACCATTTTGAATTCCATTACTACCTTCAACTCTGATTGGTTCCTCTAATATGCTTCCATCGCTCGATAAACCACTAATACTATTCTGTTTTACGTGACCCCCCTCATCATCAATATGACACAAAAATGGGTCACCAGGTTTTTTACCTTTTGGTGATTTTAAAGATGAGATCCCTAATCTTGGCCTTGACCTTCCCAAGGATCTAGGGGGTGTGTTTGAATTATAGCCTCCGATTGGTTGGCTAGCTAATGATGATTCTGAATTGCTTGCACTTATTGGTGTGTTTCCTAGACTTGGCGATTCACTAATTTCAGATCCATTTGAGTTAAGCCTCATTAAAGAAGTCCTTGGCTGAGGGGTGGGAGCTTTCGCAGATGATGCGTACTTCCTATTCCATGAATTTATAGGGCTATTCAATTGAGAGTTCCTGTTTTGTGGACCCTGGTCTGATATGGACTTAGTCAGTGGACTCTTTGAAGAATTTTTCCCTAATTCAGTCATTTCAATATGGTCAACCCCAAGTTGTTCTGTTTTTGTATCTTGTAACCCCTCGTGATCTAGTTGTTTAGTCCAGTCACCAGGAGGCACCTGTGACCTTGGAGACATGACCTTTGGAAGGGGTGGCCTGATTGGTTGATTAATAGTCTCATCACTCAATGACCTTGACATTCTAAGTGGAGTAAGTTTTGACCTCTCTTTGGCCATTACCTTCAGGTTTGATTTCAAATCATCAAAAACAGTTGTCCTCGGGGCTGGTTTCGGCTTAGATTGTGCTACATTAGGGGGAGGGGGTATAGGAGGGAGAGATTTCTCACTAAACGGCAGAAATTCCGGGTCAATCAGTGGTGTAATATTATCCTCCCTTCTCTCTACATTTAATGAGTCAACATCCTGTTCTCGACCAGGGGAGGGGATATTCAAAGGGGGAGGCCTGTTGGGAGGTTTCTTAGGCTGTTTTATGTTAACATCCATATTGTTTAAATCTAACGACGATGGCCTACTAGGTTTTTCTTCAATAATCACTGGCACATTGCTTTCTTTTGGTCCTTTCTTGGATCTCTTTTTAATAGGTTCTGTGGGTCTTTCAGTTTTTGCCCCACCAGGTCTTTTTAAGAATACATTTTCTGATTCCTTACGTAAAGGACTCTGAGGGGGAGGAGGTCTAGTTGGTGTAACAGCTTTTTTGGCTAACTTAGGGGGAGGAGGCCTTGGTGGGGGTTTTGGAACAGCTCTGTTTCGTGGAGTCTGAGCAGTGTTCAACTTTAAACTATTTTTAGGAATTTTCACAAATTTCGGTTCCACAAACCGAATTGGCAATGGGGGTTTATCAGGCCTTTGAGGTTTCTCCTCTTTTTTAATGTCTCCACCCATTTTTGATGCCCGCATCGTTGTACTCTGTAACTGAGGTTCTGAAACTGGTTGAATAATATCCTCTCCTAGTTTTGACTCCCGCACTGTTGAGCTTACAAGTTGTGGAGTTGAGATTTCAAGTTTTCGTTTAACAGGAGAACATTCTGATTCACTCTCAGTGTTTTTCATGGGAGTGTCCTCCTCTGAAGGTGAGTTTGTTACATTTGTGTCATTATCTGTAACCATATATCTGGATTTCACTCTTGTCGGCTGTCCTTTGGGGGGTGAGGGGGCTTTTCTTGTAGGGCGTAGCTTCTTGATGTCATTTGGAGGGACGGGTGCCTTCCTTGTGGGGCTGAGTTTCTTAGCAGCTTTAGGAGGCACGGGTGCTTTTCTTGTGGGGGTCATTTTCTTTCCTGGAATTGGAGTAAAAATAGAATGAAATCATGAAATCAGTAAGTAAAGCTAATTTTGCTCTGAAACTTTCATTTCTTGTCATTCATCATTCAAATTTTCAAAGAAGTATTTCATATTTTTCAAATTTCCCTGAAAAATTTATTGAGATACAGGTTCTGCAAAGCAACTTTAATAGTTTACAGCATGGTAGATTTTGTTAACATTAGTTTCTACATTAGTTGTCTATGTTTTGATCATAAAGTCTGCGGCTGCTGACATTTCTACCATCAAATTAACATTATTATTTTGAAAATGACTTGATGTTAGAAATGTCGAGCAGCCACAGAACTGCCATACTCTACTATCTTATTGATTGATAACTGACCTTGTGGAGCATTTTCATCAAAGCCATTGTTAGAAACGCCCATATTTGGTGTGTCTAGGGCAGCGTAGGGACTGGTTGTCGCAGGAGCAGGCTTGAAGTCTACCAGGGGCATATAATCAGAGTCTTGTTCAGGGGAACTGCAGGGAAAGGTATAGTCCTCAACCAGCTAGAATTGAGACAGATTACAATATTAGAGATGTCCATATTTGGTGACTGTCTAGGGCAGCGTAGGGACTTGTTGTCGCAGGAGCAGGCTTAAAGCCTACCAGGGGCATATAATCAGAGTCTTGTTCAGGGGAACTGCAGGGAAAGGTATAGTCCTCAACCAGCTAGAATTGAGACAGATTACAATATTAGAGATGTCCATATTTGAAGTTCCTAGGGCAGCAGAGACATCTTGGTTAATTTTGTCAACACAAAGTCCCTAATGGTAGATTGTCATAATCAGTTTGTGAATTCAATCTAAATTTTGTTCCTCAATTACGATAAGTATGAACTTATAAACTAGGTATTATAGGCTTTACCATAAGGGCAAAAATGGTGATATCTGGTTACCAAATTTTTGGAGGGGAGTGTACATATGAAACAAGGCATTTACATGCAAAATGTCACCATCTGCCATTTGTAACAGATGCCATAATTTGTTACAGATGCTGGACGCCCACCACGAATGCTGAATACTTAGAGGTTATGTCACTATCGTGGCATATATGCCCGAGATCTCAGTGATATATGGCCCGACCTTGGGAGGGACATTGATCTCTGAGAACCGAGGGCATATGTGCCACGATAGTGACATAAACGATTTATAACATACCTATGATGATGTAGACTGGTCAGAGAGTACCGTTTTCTTATAGAATTGACAAACAAATGATTTGAAAATGATTGAAATCACGCGCAGTTTTATCTTCGATTGATTGGTTATGACGTCAGCGCCTTGACCAATCAGAAAGTTAGCGGGCGCGGGCTTTTCAAAACTTATATTGGCCCGCTGTCTTGTGTACACTTTGCACTATACATCATCATAGGTATTAGGGGTCAAACGGTTAACCGCGGTACGCGGTTACCGCGGTTAATGATGCTAGGACGGTATTTTCGGTTCATAAACATGAGATTCGGTTCATCCACGGTTCGAGGAAAAATTGAAAAATGAAATTTTTTAGACTTCAATATTCTCTCTTTCGTTCGACATGAACTTATTCTTCATGTATATATTCCTCAAAAACATGTTTATAGCAATAGAGAACATTCAATTTTTACCTTAGATATGAAACAGATCGCTCACAAATCGATAGACAAGTAATTGTTTACATTTTTGTGACATATAAATAGACCGGAAGTTGGTCTCGCCAGATTACGCTATTCATAGTACAATTAATTTTGCTTCGTGGAGGTGTTTTGTCTGTTATAATGAGTTAGTTTTTAATCAATATTATTTAAAAAATACTGCAATTACAGAAATTATAACATTACTAATGTCTTTGTTAAAAACTTGAAACATATTTGTGTTTAAATCTCCCGCACAATCGCAGCGCCATCTGTGCTGATTCAGCTGCTTTGACAGACTACAAGAATCCCGGGGCTATGTTACTGCTTGTGCTACATGTAGATCTCAGCTCTTATCTGACAGAAATCTTATCAAGGACAGAAAAATCTAAAGTTTAAAATTTAAAGTGGGCCACTAGAAACTTTGCTTTGTCAAGTCAATTTAATAAAAAAGGATAGTGGGACCAGAAAGTGACCAACTTGGGCAAGGCTAGAAAGAAAGCTAAAACCTGTTTTTTTATGAGCTGTCTTTACAATTTTATAAGGAAATATCACCAATTTACGAGACCCGCGAGAACCGTGAAAGAACCGAACCGTGAACCTAAAAACCGTGACCGAACCGAACCGTTGGAATTTTGAACCGTTTGACCCCTAATAGGTATGTTATAACAACAATTATTCAAAAGATACCACGAATGCCGAACACCAACAATCATCCAAAAAAATACTATAACATAATACTCCATTTTGTAAATTCCCTACCTGACAATAAGAGCCAGGAAACCAACCCTCATCTCCATTGAGGCATCCCCTCCACCAGCCATTGTCCAACACCTGTAGTACTGTTATGGTATCACCAGCACAGAATGACAGGTCCCCCTCCTGTTGAGCAGTGTAGGGATATAGAGCCACATGTTCTAAAATGGAATAATCATTAATATAATATTATATAACTATAGCAGCACCATGCCCTCTTCCAGCTGAAGAAAACTCATGTTCAAAATTTGTAATTTTTTATGTTATATGAGCCAGGCCACAGGGAAAGGGGTTTTATCACAGATTTTTTCAATATTCTGATTTTTTGTTTATCTTAAAAAGCACAGAGACCTTTCAACTCAGCCATGGCTTGTGTCTTAACAATTTTTCCTTGCATATATAGACCAAAAAGTCAGATTTGAATTTAGCACACTTTCCTCTTAATCTTGGGCACATTTTTGGCTGTGTAGCACAATTTCAATTTTTGTGATAAGACCGGTTTTCCTCTGGCCAGACTCATATATTTAACTTTAGTAAATTGCTTTATACTCGTTGAAATGATTCTTTATTATAATATTACGCAAACATTATTGCAAGAAGAAAAACAACATCATTGAAAAATTATCCTAGTATGAAATGTCCTACCTATAGCTATATAGTCCCCACTGCTGTTGCTACTGGTAACTGAGAGGACATCATCACTTGAGCTGGACAATTTATTCCTTTTCAGTGTCCCGTATAGGTCAATATTTTCACTCTGTGAGGCATTCTAAAATATAGAAATAAGTATACAGAGCTGTATACAAATCAGGAGAACAGCTCAGATGTGAGCGTATAAGGAAGCTCAGTTATAAGCTTGAGAAAGTCCTTGGTTTACTGGCTTGTATAATGGACTTCTTCTTCCATTAAGCGGGCACATGAATATAAAAACTGAAAATTCTGCAATGGAGCCCTTTGGCTACCTGTAATAATAACTACCGTCTTGCTAGGATGAAAAATTAGTTTTGATGCTAGTAAGATTTGGTCCAAAAAGTAGCTGTCATGGTATTTCAAGGAACTTTGTTCATGGAATAAATGCCATGTCCTTATGAATGTATAACAGTTCAGTGAATGCAATTCTGATTGGCTACCTGGTCCCTTACCTGTCCAATTTCTTCAACATATGAAGCAGGAAACCAACCAGTTGACCCTGACCTCAGCTGACCTTTCATCCAGCCAAGGTCATCAAGGTCAATTGAGATCAAAAGGTCACCAGGTTTCAAACTGAGCTCCTCTGGATGCTTAGCTGTGTAAGGGTATATAGCAGTGTGGGTTAGCTTTGTCTGTACATGGGATTCTGCATAGGGGGAAAGTTCATTCACAAAATGAGTAACTGCCATAGGTGGGTCATCTGAAATTATTAAGGATATAAATGGTATTTACTGAATTATTAGTGGTATTCCATTCAATATCAAGGGTATTTTCTTAGTATATTTTACTTTTTTAATATGAATGCGTTTTCATACACAAAAATTATATTTGACATCATATCAAAAGTGAACAAAGTAAATCAATTCAGTGCATAAAGATGATGCAAGAAAAACAATATAATCAATAATTATAACCATTGCACTAATGACATTATGAGAACAATGCACTTTAGGAATTATTAACTTTATTTTCAACTTTTCAAGATTCAGTTAACGACCAACTGGAAATATCTAATGTTTTTTCAAAAATGAATTCTCAGCTTTGATTCAAGATTTCATACCTGTTGGTTCGATATAGTTTGCTGGAATGATCCCCTCCCTGTTTCCTTGCTTGCCCTTGACCCACTGGTGACCTTGACCCTGCTCTTGCATGACCTCTATGAGCTCACCAGCCTCGATGCTCAACTGGTCATCACTAAGGGCAACATAATCATGTTTTACCCTGTAGAGTCTTTTTCCTAAAAATCAAACGAAACAATAATTGGGCTAAATGGAGAATTATATCTTCTCCAAAAAGAGTCAAGTTACCTGTTCCCAAAGGTGATATTACAATTCAATATGAAACAAGGCATGAACCACCTACCATTTGTTACAGATGCCATATTACAGACACCAAACACCTACTGGTGTCCACAAAATATTGGGGATTATAATAGTAGTGTCACCACTTGTATTGTGGTGGTGCCACAAAAATACCTTTAACTAAACAAACTGCTGAAAAATAATAAGGAAGGAAGCAAAATATTTACTGATTTGCATGAAATTAAAATGTTCGCAATTAAAACTCATATTAAATAATTCAAAAGAAAGATGACATATATGACACATTATTTTATGACACATTATGTGACATATTAGACCACACATTATATGATACAATAGCACATTATGTGACATACTGATATAATATATGATACATACACATTGTATGACACACTGACACATATTGTGGCATATTATCAGATTATATAAGAAATTACACTGTCTTCTTATATAACACATTGGCACATTATCACACAAATGGTAACTAAAGAGGAGTAGATAGTACAGACTATGTCAGTTGACAATATTGCTGGGGGAAAATTATTAAACTTAGGGACAATGGGCCAATTACGGGCTGAGCAATGAATGGATTATGGCTTGAGGCAAAATTGATAGAAAAACTATGGATCTCATTTGAGTATTTATTAGACCAATTACATTCTTCAAATGCATTCAGTACGATTAACCCTGATGTTAAAAAGCTAAATGGTAATAATAACCTTCATCTGACGATCAGTAATCAGACCGAATATGAATATTATGCAGTTACAAATCTGATTGAGTATCTACAGTATACAGTAAATCCAGCATATCCGAATTCCTGTCTAATCTGAACACCTTTGAACACTTTTTTGGTCCCAATTGATTTTCTCTCATGAATTGTCTTACATTTTTATAAAACCTTGAAATGTGAACACCTACTTATTCTAACACTTTTGGTTGGTCTCAGAAGCTTCCGGATCAGACAGGTTTTTACTATACAATTGATCCAATCTGATTGGGTATAAGGCTAGGCTTAAAGGAACATTCCACGCCAGACTATTTCTCTCATGATATGGTAGCTACAATCATATATATACTTTACATATTTAGCAAAACACGGGAAAATGTTTTCATATGGTCAATATTGATCATTTAAAAATGTAGCACTCATTCGCAGTAAGCTGCCATCTTTTCAGATTTCTTTCAGGAAGTGATGTCATCGACTCTCACCTGTTATAACCTTGTCTATTACAGTATAGGAAAGAAGTACAAAATCACTTCTAAACAAGAAGCCCTTATCTTCTGTGTAAAAATATTTTCAGGAGTTGTCAACTTAGAACTAAAGAAGAGATCATCAACGGATTTTAATCATAGACCAAATTGAAAAAATATTCAGCTGGTTTAGTAATTCTAATAGCTCCTTACCTAATGTTATATGCAAAGTTGAGAGTCGATGACATCACTTCCTGAGGGAAATTTTAAAAGATGGCAGCCTACTGGAATTGAGCACTACATTTTTAAGTGATCAATATTGACCATTTCAAAACATTTTTCTGTTTTTTGATAAACTTGCAAAGTATGGTTATAGCTACCATATTAGGAGAGAGATGGTCTGGCAAGGAATACCCCTTTAAGAATTATTTCTAATTATTGAAAGAGTGTAGTTAATTTTTTCAATAAGAAAAGGGTAGGTGAAAAGGGTAGGTATTTATAATAACATTTAGTCACATTCCTCAAATTCATCAGTGCAATTAGAGGTATTATAAAGATATACATATTTAAAGAAGTGTTGTTTTTAAGTGGGGACAACTTTTGGTATCCTTTAATATATAAACATTATGAGTGAGAATTATATTCATTTATTTTTTGCCAACTGCGGGATTCCAATGTCTTTGTTAAAGGTTTTGATTTGTTGGTTTTAAGACAAAAATTAAATTTTGTTGAGTTGAATTTCCTGACCTTTGCCTTACATTTTTCAAACCTCTCTCAAATTTTTTAACTTTTTGATTAGGAAAGTATGATATTAGTTTTCCCTGACAAAACGGATGCCATGTCATTGTCAAGACAGTAAAATGGCCGCATGTTCCTTTATAGGGTAATCAATATACAGTAAATCCTGTCATAGTGAACACCTCTCTCTAGTGAACACCTCTGTCTAGTGAACACCTGGCTATGGTGGACACCCTTCCTCAGTACATACTCAATTGATTTATTTATAAATTAATCTCTCTGTAGTGAACACCTGCCAACACGGAAATTTTTTTCTCAGCAATTTTATGTTCAATATACACAGGTATTACTGTACTATAACCGTCAGTCACAACACTGTTAAACATACTATTAAATCCCAAAGCCTAAACACCTTTCAAAGACATAACCTCTGTAACATACGCATGAATCCCATTCTATTCCTTCCATGAACAGACACAAACTCAAAGATTTTACATGGTCCAAAAATTAATGTTAATGTTCTCATGCAATCACATAAACTTACGCGGTGTGCTTTCAGCGGTGCTGGGAGAATCTGGGGGTAAAACAGGCAGAATGTCATCTATGGTTATATCCCGATTATCTTTTGAGTGGTTAACTGCTTTACGACGATTTGATGGCCCCTAAAACATGTCAAAGACACAATACCATTAGCTTTTTAATTACCAATGGGCCAATGGTTTCTAGCTCTAACCAACACAAACAGTTTTTAAGAAAAAATTTAGTAATTTCTCGGGATGCAATTTGACAAAACATGGTTCTATGTTAAATTCATTATCTGATTTAATTGTTGATTTTTTGAGCAAATCATGCTCATATTTTAAAATATATTACATTTTTAGAAAATATTTGATATGAATCTTGAGGAGTTATATCCTCTATATAAAAAATGTTTATTCTGACACTATTAAGTGATCAAGATGCAATATCTTAATAAGTTAAATATATGTAAAACTTACATGTCCCTTTTTCCTTCTCCATAAACAAACAGCGGTCATTACTATAGCAACCAATATCACTATGCCAACAATTGGCAGAATTATAGTCAATAAGGACACACCACCAATGGTAGGCACTGGCTCTGGAGCTGAAAGACATCAATATTTTTTGACATGTTGATCAGATTTTTTAATTCATATTTTTTTACTTAAATATATATTTTTTTTAAATACTTAACTTAAATTTAAAACATATGATAATGAAAGAAAGGACAGTTCATCCAAATGTATACTTTTTACTCAAACATCTCCAATTCCTTAACTTTTTGATTAGGAAAATATATTGGTTTCCCTTAAAATGGAATAATTATTATAGGAACGTTTTTCAGTTGCTTGACCAGATTTAAAGAATAAATAAAAATATTGCAAGAATCAAAAATGATTTCTTAATTATGAGGATAAATTTAAGAGAATGACTTACAGCTTGCTATGGCAACCTCACTAGGGGGTGTTGAAGTTGACGTCACCCTCCGAGTAAATGATGGAATCATGGGTGGAATCCCTGCAATCTCATTGGTCCCTTTACTAGAGTCTAGAATGCTGGGTAATACTGGAGTCGGTATTTTCGATGATGGGACTATATCCACTGGTGGAATTGGAATTGCACTTTCAACTGGAAGTGTACTTGACTGAAATGCACTTAATGGTGATGTAGGCACTACACTATGAGATTCTCTTGGAAGAGTTTGAGTTGAGAAAAAATCTCGAGTTGATTTAGTTTGCTCAGGATTAAGATTCGGTAAGTCAGTGTACATATTTAGCACCGAGTTAAACTTGGAAGCACTAGCATATGGCACTGTGGCAGAAACAGTCTTCTCTAAATCTATACCTGTACCAGATGGTTCTAGAGTTTCTGAAGATTTCATATGAGTATTTAAAGTAGAGCCTAACTTTGGAGATTCAGTTTCTAAAGTTGATCCAGATAAAGTTTCTAAAGTTGATATTGGTAAAGTTTCTAAAGTTGATCCAGAAAAAGTTTCTAAAGTTGATCCAGACAAAGTTACTCCAGTATCTATATGAAGTGATGCACTTTGAGTATTCATTCTAACACTCGAGGTTGCTTCAGAATTTAAGGTCAATGGTTCAGTCTTCGAGGGAGAATTAATTGAGGTTGAAGTTGTTGGCAATACACTTGAAGTTAATAACATTCCTGCATTGGGTGTTAGAGAATGTAGAGTTCCACTGAGTAATTCTGTTTCTGTACTGTTCAATGCAGAATTGTCTGATTTTAATACATCAAATTGCTGTTGTATTGTTGAGGTTGATGACACTGGTGCTGTTCCCGGGGTAACAACTTGCGTTCCTATGGTAACTGTTTTAGATACATCCAAATATGGTGTTGAAGTCTGTGTGCTTTTAAGTTGCGCATTATCCGTTATAATGGAATGATACTGTTCTGCAGGTTCAGGGTTTAAAGTTTTAGTTAATGATAATTGCGATAGGGTAGGGGTTGGTAGGATTTCTATTGCACTGTTGGGTAAATCTGTTACCATGGAAACACCCCCTTTAGAGTCCATCTCCAATGAAGGGTCCAAAGTCGATTTTATATGAGTCACAGGCATAGAATGTGTCATGAGTTTAGCATCAGACAATGTGACTGTATCTATGGCAACTGGATTGGTTGTCATGGTAACATCAATATTATCCACTGCTGGTGTTAAATTTGCCATATTATATTAATGTTAATCCAATTGTTGTTGCACGTAATTCACAGATTGATGTCATATCATAATTCGGCTGTTAATGCATACATTTTCTCAAATAACAACATTCCTTCATAGAATATTTCATCTATTAACTCCTCAAAATGTATTCCATTATTCGAGATTCATTTTCAAATGAAACCACACAAATGTATCTGTAATGCTCTTTTATTTTATCCCTCAAACATTCACGATTTGACAGAGCGTTTCATAATTACAGAAACTAACCAGCCTTTTCTGCTTATCGAGTTATCATAAGTTACAGAACTTAAACATAAAGTGCTTAAAATGTCTGTTTCATATTAACAAGAAAACCAGAATCCCACAAATTAAGTAGGTGCTTTGGCTAATTGTGTATACTCCAGGCTTGCAGTTCCTATGTCTGATATTATTGGAGATTCTGTTATGCAGATCGTTTCTTAAAGTCTATAAATGTGAGGCAAATCCTATGGGATTGTCCCTGGATGTAATCCTTAAATTATCTACAATGATTCAGAGAGTATGTGTTAACTTATGAGTTTCTTGGTGATATATTTTCTTAAATAATGACACCCATAATAATTTGGTTTTCATCTTTTGATATTATATTTGAGCGAATCCAGTTCGTAGTATTCTGTTGATATTTAATTCTCCAAAATACAGAGGTTGATTTAGCTTTCCTCTTGTGATTTAATTTCTAAGTTCTCAACACTCATTTCTTGAACACTCAACATTCATTTCTTGAACACTCAAAACTTAATTCTCTAAATCCTACAGATTATCATTCAACTTAGAATCATGACTGTGGAAACTGTACATTCAACAATAACTTTTAAATGTTTTTAAATCGTCAAGATCCTTATCTAAAGTCTGTTTAACTGACTGGTTGTTATGGTGATCTTATTGTTTAACATGATCTTCCTTCTCTATTTCCTACCTCGTGACTTGCGGCAATCTATTTTGTTGATAGTTCCATCAACAGATATCTTAAATAACTGTGATATTTTAAATCGCTTTGTTTTCCTTTTTGGCAATCTGTTTTATCAATATTTTCCTTTCTTCTCTGTTTTGGCAATCAGATTTGTTGATGGCTTGTAGATGAGTTTACTATCTGGTATAAATAAAGCGTTTTAACAACTTGGCGGATATCCACTCTTGGCAATGTCTAATCAATGATTTATCAGCATAATATTGGTATCGCCCGAAATCCTCAATTTCCTTGAATCAGTGATCTATTTCCATATTTAAATATAGGGTAGTGGTGTTTGTCGTGGCTTAGAAATAGGCGTTCTGATGTGAGTCATGGAATATTAGTTGAGCCTCTTGTCATGATGTGACATCTGGAAGCACAAAAATCGGTATAAAAAATATGACAAATCAATTATTTGAAAAAATGAATAATGATATTATTAATCTGTTTTTAATTAGTCATTAAATTAATGAGGAATGTTAAGGGATTTGTCCTAAGGGTCAATTCTTTTAATTTTCTAAAATCAATAATTTTATATTAAATTGCAGCTATTAAATTAATAAAAATGAGTATCATTATCTTTGTCACATAAGTGAGTCAAATATGATGTCAAATAACACAAAGAGCATGAAGTTAAAAATAAACACTTTTAAGTATATACGCTCTGTTGTATTGTATTGTATTTTGTTTACCACCAATGAAGGTGAGCAATACCTCTTGGGTATGTCCCGTATATATACGGTCGTAATTTACGTAATTAACATGAAAGATAGACCCAGAAACCCTTCCTCGAAGGAGCCCTGTGTTCTTTTATGTGCACTTATACATAGACATACAAGTACACACCACAGCCTTTTGTACGAGTTGCGGACCACTCAGTCAAACACCCTGAAGTACTTCACGCAAACAAGCAGTCTTGCCTGAACCGGGGATCGAATCCGGGACCTATTGCGTAAGAGGTACCTGTGCTACCGCTGAGCTACAATATACCATGTGCAATCCTGTTAAAAATCTGGTATCAAGCTGACAGAAAGAATAAGCCTTGATCATATTGTCACTAAAATTGGTAAAATAAGGAGTTAGCGCCCTAATGAGAAAAAAATCTGGAAAATGACAGTTGTTTATATACAGTGAAACCTGTATCCAAACATCCAAACACCTCTCTGATCCAAACACCTCTCAATGTGAACAGAACACTTCTCTCGGTCATAAATTTGTTATCTCCCATTGACATTAAAACCTTGAAATGTGAACACCTGCTAATCCGAACACTTTTTGGCTGGTCTAAATGATATCAGATACAAGACAAGTTTTATTGTGATATCATTTCCAAAACAAATTCAGACAATTGTGAAAATATTGCCTTTAACTGACTGCCCATTTAAGCACTTAATCGAACAATGCTCTTAAAAGATCCTCTGATACAATACAATGTTTGCAATCACTTGGACATAATTAGCCATTCATCACAATCAATACAATATAGTGACCCTCACAAAAAATTACCATTTTTATCATTTTTTAGGATAGATTTGGGGTGATTGCATCTTACCAAGGTATGAAATTTTTATGATGAAAATCAAACTGGGAAACGAGTATGGGGTGATTGGGGGCTAAAATATCCTTACCATCCATTACCCCTCTTTAGTTTTCAAGATCTAAGTGTACTTTTAAAAAAATAGATTCTGTATTGAGAGCAGGCAGGGGTAAACAACCACTTGGGTTTGTTCGGCTTATACTGATACTGATTCAAGTAAAATATATTTGTTTTTGAAGAAAGTTAGAATGAGTTAGGATAATAATACCCTGCGTGCAGAGTCTAGTTAAACTACACTCTGCCTAGTAGAGACCATATTACAGTTTAGTAGCCCCGCCCCCACGACGGGTACCGGTGACAGTTTGGGTAATAATATAAATCACTTCTGACCTATGCGCTGACCTTTCTTCCACCATTCAGCGAGCCTGAACAAACATACGCCAAATGCGTTCTAATTAAATATGCGCATGTCATTGGTCAATTCCGGGCTCAACGATGACGTCAGAATGAATGACCATATATAGAACGTCGGTCAAATTTGGCCGACGAACACTGATTGGCGCGGTGAGTTCACAGGTTTATTTTAGTTTGAAAGAGTGAAGACGAAGCTCTCTTTTAAGAAGTGAAGTCAAACGAATGCAAAGGGTAGGATAATAAAGTTTCTCATGTACTTATACTAACTTACAGGCCCGTAGACAGGATTTACACGGGGGGAGCGGTTTTGCCAAGGGGGACTTTTTGACAGTTTTTAGCAGAAATCATGCAAAATGTGCTCAGAATAGTGAAAAACTGCATGATTTTGAAAGAATTTCAGGTCAGGGGAGGGGGGGGGGGGGGCGCGACTTACATACTTATACAATCATATACTTGTTAAAATGAATGACTGGAAAGCCATCTTGATTTTCCGAGGTTTGAAATTAAAAAATTGAAATCAAACATGTAAGCCAGTATGCCGGAAAAAAAATACATCCAATATAATATTAAATCAATTCATCACCTCTTATGTTTAGATGAGATATAGGATGTTAATCCTAAATGTAATTAGTTAACAACTGATGTTTATACCTCATGATAAACCAAATCATTTCCTCTCCAGTCTCACAGATGAATAACAGAAAAAAGTGATGAGTATCAGAATGTCAAAATAACCTTTAAATTGATTCATTAGAGTGATACATTCCCTATTAGACCCCTACCCTGCAACGACGAAGCTCTCTTTTAAGAAGCAAAGTCGGACAAATGCAAGGGGTATAAGACCCCTTGGTGTAAGATAACATTGGTCAATTAGCTAGTTAGTATAGAATTTATTTTTGTTATTAACTGAAAGCAGGTTTCTCAAACCCTTTTCAAGAAATGATTTTGCAATTTTGAAAGATATTCATATATACTCTTTCAATAAAAAAATAAAAATAATCATTGTTGATATAAAAATAACCTCACCCGATCAGATTAGACAAATCAAAATATGACTATGATGTATTCTTTATTCTTTATAGACTGAATTAAGCCTATTTTGAAGAATTTATTTTTACACTAACAAGGTCCATTTTAGTCAACTTAAAGGATGTACTATAATATCCAGAATGGCAGATGGCATTTCCATAAAAAACACTCCCTCATCGAAACATACACAATACAAGAACATTCTTTCCAGGTAGACCACATAATACTGGAATAGTTCCCTTCTGTTTTATATTAAAACCTGACCTAAGTTTCAGTCTGTTGCTTCCCTTTTCAATCATCAAATTTGGCTCCTTTAAAAGAAAGATTCACCTGCACTTTTTGAATAAGAGATAATCCTTGTATCTAGCCTCAGTCAGATATTAGGATCAATATCTAGTTAGCTAACCAATCAGAATTGCATTTCACATTACAACTGTCATTTAACATTCAAAATATTACCACTAATACCACCTGCCATTTGTTACAGACACGGAACATCAACTGCCAACCACCAAATGACAACAGCCGAACACCGTCGATAGAAAATTTAGACTATGACAATATTTCACCACATCTGACGGTGACATAAAAACAAATGAAACATGAAAAATATGAAATTAGATCATATCAGCTATAAAATTTTCTTTCCTAATCAGAGGTTAAAATTAAAACTAATGTTTGAGCACCAGGGTAATAAAACCTGACCTTACTTCTAGTCTGTTATAAAGGATGTTTCCCATTCTGAGCCATGTCTACATGTTCAAACCTACTAAAAGTATCCGGTTTTGTGATGAAAGATAAACGTGTAAAAGTATTTGAATAATAAAGAACCTGCTAACCCAATATATTTTGTTCCTGTACATTTTCTATGGTTGTCTGATTTACAATTGGAAGTGTGCAGACGTGAAAACAAATATGCCATTAAATATCTATTAAGCATTTATGTATAATGTTATCTATAATGTTTTGGAGAATGAAATAACTACAGAATGTTCTACTTTATATTTAACTTGAAAAAAGTTCAATTAATACTGTCCCTCCCACACACTAGATACCCCCCCCCCCGTCCCAAACAATAACACAACAAAAAGCATAATAGCTGTTCAACTGTCCTTAATCGTATATTCTAAATTTTACCCTATACAAATACTGACCCTCTACCACAAGTAACACTGCCCCCCCCCCCTTTAAGCTATCCTCCCAAATAACATGACGAACCTCCATCAATTTTAAATATGAGTAATTTCATATAAAACTGTGAACTGAAGCAGAAAATTCATGTACATGTACAAATTTTTAAGGAAAAGTGTGTCACAGACAGGTGTGTGTATTCACACAAAAAAACACTTCTTTTGTGAAACTTATAAATGCTAAAGAAAGCACTACCGTTGAAGACCTCCCATAGAAACTTATCGAGTGCAATTATGTTATTCTTTATTCATAAGATTTGATGGCACGGTGGTCCGTGTTTTTCTTATAAACAACACCCTACAAGTTCTCAATGCCTGCTCCCTTGGGGAAAGTTACTCCAACAAACAATTCAGGGGTAGCTGCCAGTGATCATCAAACACAACAATTATTGGATTTTTTCGTGAAAATTTTTTAATATGTGTGATGGAGTCATTCAAAATCCCCTGATTAAATTTTCTAATAAATGCAACGATGATTTTGGCCATTTTTGGACCAAAATTGTCACAAGTGAACCCCCCTATGGAATTTTTCAAAAAGTGAACCCCCTTGGCAAATACTGGCTAAAGGCCTGCTCTTTGTCTTAGGGTAACAATTTTTGAGATATTTTTGGTCTAATCAAACCCTTAAACCTGTTAACCCCAGACACAAGCTTAGTATTGACTGTGCTCTCAATATAGGTAAAAAGCTAGCACCTAAAAATGTTTTAGTTTCCGAACAAGAACAACAAGACAGATAAATATATTTTTACTCTTTTTCAATCACTTATCTGAACTATTGACCTCTAAAGTCTTTGCTACACAGTCTTGAACAGGTAAAACATAAAATAGATGCAAGATACACTCTTTGGTTATTTGATTTGACTTTATCTGAGTATTCTGGTGAGAGTCGTTGATAATCCCTAGCTCAGACTCAGAGTGTAGATGAAAGTCTTCTCAAACTAGGAAAGGGTATAACAAGTGGGTGATTCCATAGGTTCATGAGTCAAAAAACTAAGATATAGAAAAACATCAACATGCACATTTTACCTGTGATTATACATGTACTGACAGACTGACATAATCAAAGTGAACTAACACGTTGGCATGATTCAAACATAAGGCAGATTCATCATTAAAATAACATCAATTTACCAATGTTCATAGACAGATTGTTGACATGCTTTTATTTCTCCTGTCTAAAATCAAGCCTTTGGAACATCCCCCTCCCACTCTCTCCCCCCCGCATCTGAAACTTGTATATCTCAACCTTTTAACATTTCATATTCTGTTTTGTCTTTCCCAATTATTCTAGTATTTCTAACCATATTTTACATTACAGAACATATTATACCTCTCTCTAAGATAATTTATTTGATTAATTTGAATAAACGGCCAGATTTTTGACATTTTCATATAATTCAGAGGATGCAAGACAAACCTGATTACTTTATTCCTTGCTAATTCCACTCTTTTCCACTCTATTTATATTTAAAAACATGACCACCAAAACTCCCACAAAAAAACATAATGAGATCATCACAGATATTGAATCCTGCTGACTTGAACATATTCAACAACAAACTGTCATCCAGGTACAAAAGTCTGAACCAGGCCCGTAGCCAGGGAGGGTTCAAACCCCCCTCCCCCCCCTGGCCAAAAAATTTCAGAATCATGCAGTTTTTCACCATTCTGAGCACTTTTTTTTAGTGATTTTGGCCATTTTTGGACCAAACAAACTTTTATTCGTCTACAAAAGTCTGAACTAAAATTGAATGAATCAATTCAAGTACTAAAAGTAATTCATTAAATACTCAAATACTCTAACCAAATTAATAGTTTGATTTTGCTTCTTAAAAGAGAGCTTCATCTACACCCTTTGAGTAAGGAAACAAACCTTTGAATGAGACTTTAACCCTAACATACTAGGCTCCAACACTCTGGGTATAAACTAAGTTGCTCTTCTAGATCTACTGAGTTTCTAGTTTCTAACTTTTCAAGAGTTTGATTTCCAACTTAAAAGATGGCTTCATCTACAGAAGTGATTTCTATTAGCCACTGTTCTTCAGGATAAGTTTCAGTATTTAATCATAAAGGGTTAATTCATATATCAATATCAAATTTTTTCGTGAAACTAATTATGTGCTGGAGGTAAAGCCAGGGGGTACAAAAACATTGAACCTAAGTTGGAAATATGAAACTTAAGGGGTTTAGAACATTTAATTAATGCAAGAAGAGGTTAATAAGACCCTGAGTTAATAAACTTAATATTGGATTAGACACTTTATTCTAGATGCTGTTGCCGATTTCAGCATGTAGAAATAGCTTAGAATATAATGGTTAAGACAATAAGTTTCAATTATGCTTGACAAGTAAGAATGAAAACAATTATCAAATTCAATTTACAGGGTTATTGGTCCCATTACCCAGTGTTAATTTGATACTGGTAGACTCATGATGTCATGGCAACCTTTGAATGTTGACCTAGCGACTGAAACAACATACAGAATGACCTAGCAACAATGCCAGACAAAATTAAGGTGGCTTCTGGCAAGGGTATATGCATCCAGTTTGCAAAGGTGGCAATCTGTTTTTATGAAATATTTTTGAAATGCTGCAAAAATATGAAAATGCATCTTAGTCTTAAATTTTTTTTAATCTATAATTTTGACTGTCTAGAGGTAAGCATTCTTAGAAAAATTGGAAAACATATTTGTAGAAATATCAGTTCAAAATAATTTATCAAAATGTTCTAAGATTTTGAATATACATGATGCTTATTATCCTGCTTCTCTACCATATAGGGGGGGGTCAATTTCTCTAAATATCCACATGAGTATGGACCCATAAATCAATTCTGAGAAAGATCAATTGATTTGTGGATCCACAGAATGTTATAATGAAATTTGAAGAAAATGGCCACTGGACAGTAACTTCAATAATCATATTGCATGGGCGTAGCCAGGGGGGGTGCGATGGGTGCGATCGCTCCCCCCCCCCCATAACCTTTGAAAATATGACCATTGGACAGAGGTAGAAAAGAGCTTTAAAATGCTTTTTATTTGAAGCTTCTAGCTCAATTTTGAAGGAAGTTGCATCAATTTTTGTAAAATTCAAAAGAAATCTTAATTTTTTGTGTTGCTTATGGCAAAATAGCACCCCCCCCCTGACCGAAAACTGAAAAATTTTCGGCGATCGCACCCCCCCTGACTGAAAGCTGGCTACGCCCCTGTATTGACTAATGTCAGATTTGCCTTGTAACCTCAACAAGCTTTAAGGACATATAGAACTTAAAAAAGGTGCGATACCAGATCTTAAAATATACAATACGAAGCAAAAGTAATGTAAATAATGCCACTATCATCAAAAGTTAATAAAATGTCACCCTTGCCTTGCCTGCATCATGCCTGGCTACCTCCATGCCTGATCTGAAAATCTCTCAAGAAACTTCAACATAGCCGAATCACTGGGGTGTTCCCAGAAAAAAATGGGCCCTAAAACAATTTTGGGCCATAAAAGGCCTTAAGGTTCCAATATGTGGGCCTTTTGGGCATCACTGGACCTTATTTTTAATTTTAGGCCAAACTTTGAAAGCGCGAACTGTTTCTTATCAGACCTGAAATTTGCCCCCCCCCCTTGTTGGTTCCCAGATCCGTCCCTGCGAATAGTAAATGCATGTAATAAATAAGCTTGTCATGTTGGCGTGAGCAGACTGACCTTAGACATTAACATAACCAGTATTTATGATCTAATCTGTTCATGGGATGTGAACATTACATGACAAAATATGTCAACTACTTACTTACCATTTTGATTTTCAAACATGAAAATGGTATATACCTTAACTGAAAATCCAAAATAAATAACGCTTGGGTTTTCTTTTTTTGGTTTATTTTCTAATTTTTAATTCAAAATTACAGAAAAATCCTGATATAATTTTCACATATAATTTTCACATCCCTATCACACACACACCTACCTGGCTGCAAATGTCCATGGAATTAAATGTTCATGATTGAAAATCTATTTTCCAGTACACCCTGATCTAGCATGTAGCGAAACACAGCAAGTGATTTAGCTCAATATGACATCACATGGGAACAGAATTAGTCACACCCAATGTAAAAGCACGATAATTACTAGATGTATTTTCCAATCAGAATATTCATTGATCTTTCGTAACGAGCTTGATCTCAATTGGGATGGTTTAATTCAGAATATACCAGTGTTTGATAAATGAGAAGAGCTATTAATTTAATGAAATTGGCACGAAAATGCAAATATGTAGAATTGACCATAGTTTGAGATCAAGACATGAGGTCTAATGCATTTTACTAATTGAAAAAGGACGAGGCACAGGGCAGTGTAGAAAAATGTGGGTCCCAATGAGGGAAAATGTGAAAAAGTGAATCACACCCAAAAAAGTGGCCTCCAATATAAGCTAATAAAGGGGTATTTTCAAAGTTGGACAATTTGTGCCAAAAATGGCTACCTAAAAATTTACCCAGCATGTCTAGAAAACGAGTCCAGTTCTTATTTTTATCCCAACAAAACAACCCTGAAATTTTAAAACCAATTTGTCAAGCAATTTGTCTGGAAATACACAGACGGGTAAGTGAGAACGCAATTTGCTGTCTGCCAAACTGACACGAATATTGTATAATTTCAGTCAAATAAAAATTTGTGAAGTGTCAGAAAAGAAATAAATACAAGAGACCTTAATTTACCAAAACAACATTTATATAAACTGGAATTATTCATTGTGAAATTATTTCAATATGAAATCATTATCTGATAATGGATAATTAGAAAATACAATTTGTTAAATGATCAACTTATGCCAATTAAGACATTATAATAAACCATGTCATCATGCTTCCTTTTTAGTCTTGAACTCATATTTTTCTATAAAAGTATGTAACTTACATAATTATGCATATCTGTAGCCTATATAAAGGGACTCTTGTTTAAATATATAACTTTGCACCCTATACATGTACATGTAGTTGCCAAAGCAATGCCATACTTTTATACGAAACGAATACTAAAAAAAAAGAAAATTTGAAAAAATATCACAGAACAGTCATACATTTCAATTCCGCTGGGACAGACAACCTCTAGAATACACCCTCCATGTAATTACACCCACACTTCCAGTGTCATGCATATCTCCCAAATGCAGGCACCCAATCTCAAAATGGATCCAAAAACCAACAAAATGACATGCCATTTCTTCATTATCATGATTGATCAGATTGAAGGCAACTAATTCCCTGGAGAGAAATTCAATGACGGTCATGTTTTAAAACTGAAAATAAAGCAACAAATAGTGGAATCAGCAAGGAATAAAGTAATTGGGCATGTAGTCAACACTCTAAATTGTATGGAAATGCAAGAAAATGATGCAGTTCATTCAAGTTTTAGAGAGAAATAGAGTGAAATATAGAGGCATGGTCAAGGAGAAATTTTGCTCAAGTGGTTCCTCAGTAAATCTAATATATTGGATGAGATAATTACAACTAATATAATCACCCCCAAAGAGATGGATTACCACAAAATCTTAAATCAATAATCTAGTCTTAAATTCTCTCCAACATCTAAACAATCAAAGTAATTTTCTGGTAATTTGTTACAATTCTCAGCATAATTCAACAATCATTTAACAATTGTCTTGCTTATTTAACAATTTTGCCTCAATTTTGCATTGAAAACAGACCCAACTGTGACAATTTTTGTAAGGGATGAGGACATCATTTTACAGTGAGTCACTTTCATGTCAATAATCTTAAAGAGTTCCTTACAGAAACAAGATACCAACAAATGTGATGCTTATAAATCGATTCCATGGAGTCATAAAATCAAGTCTTTTAATGGACAGTTAGTTCAAAATGAACACATAGTTCAAAACTCAAAATTCGTCAAATTCTTGGATGTTTTCAACAATATCAAAAATAGAACAATAACATGCATATTATTATGGTACTGATAAGATTTCAATCATCCACTAGGAAGGAACATAAGTTAAGGTACTTGGTATATCATCTGAAATAAGGCTATAAGAAACAATACTGGGCCAGAACACGTTGTTTCTCCACTACTAGCTTGAAACTATGCTACCCCCCCCAATATCTCTTCTTACACAAGGCAATCGAACTTTACAAATATTATGCAATCTTGCATTTAGCCCATGACCATCCATCATGCCTCCCCCTTCACTTCTACCCCCTCTTACCATATAAAGGGCTAGAGCATCCCTGGTCCCAAGGATATTTCACTTCTTTCCTGAATTTAAGGATAAATGAAGTCCTTTGAAGAAGAAAGATCTAGAGATAAATGAGGGGAACTTACAAAAAATTGATGCAAGAGCAAAATTTTATACAGAGAGCTTTAAGAAAATCCTTTGACATTCCTTCATCAATTCCTCAACTAATCACAGTATGATTCGATATTTGTCATATTAGCGCAGCTTTAATATCAAAAATACACCAAACTAATCAAATATATCAGAATAACAAAACCGAGTTGGTATTAGTCAACCATTCCATTTGGTTGAAGTAATCCAAACACAGAATATATAGAACAGACAGATTTTGTTTTATATTAAACCAAACGAGGAGAAAAAATCAGTAACTCAAATATAAAACAGTAATAAAATGTCAAATCATTTGACAGCTAAAACATGTGGAAAAAATCACTCTAAATGACCTCTTATCCTGCCCAAAAAAAACAATAAAAATGACATAAAACACAAACACTTTGTATGATACTATCCTCATTTTTATCTGTAATTGTTTTCATCTGGGATACATCAATCCTGGTTCTATCTCTCAAATCATCATTCACAATAGGCTTCATTCTGTTAGTCTCTTTATCAGATGTTTCTTTATGATCAGTTTCCTATCTAACTTAACACATTTCATCATCATAGAAAGCCAAGCCTTTTCCGTTTCTCAATGCAATAAAGACAGATGCTATGAGTCTCAGAATGACATTTTATAGTCTTTCTTCAAGCCCTTTTGATACCTCCCCCCCCCCCTCTCCCATACACCTCTTCAGCTCTTCTTAGAGTCGATGGGGCTGTTTCAGAGCCTTGATGAAAGACTACACAACTAACTTCTATATTAAACTTTTTATTACAAGTCTACATACCATAAACACAACCATGTACGTTAAACACCTTTGCAAAAGATGGTGAACATTTACCTACAATGAATGAATCACTTATTTCATCAAACGATAAATTTACTTGAAAGTATCATTTTCAGAATATAGGAGCTTGTAAACAAATGTGTGAAATGTCACTACCTGCTATTTGTTACAGACACCAACCACCAAATGTCACCTGCCAAGCAATGTCCACCAAAAAGTTAGAAACTATAACAGTGAAAAACCAGTGAACACTCACCTACCAACAACAAACCATTCTGTAAAATATATTAATGAACATCCACCGACTACGAACACTTTTTACTTATAAACCTCTACGACTTTAATTTACTTTACTTATAAGCTATATAATATCATTTTCAGCATGCAAGACCTTTTAGAAAACCACAATGTTAAACATACAAACATCCATCATCAATTCTTTATTTTTAAATCAAACATCAACAAATAAAGAATTTGTGATCACAGACAGGTCACAGTGACCTATAAAACATTTCAAAAAAATAAAAAAGCTGCATTAGATCTGATCTCATGATTTATTGAAATAAAAGCACTTAGGTTTGCAAATTGTAAATAAATATAAGCTACCCCTGAATAAAACTTTTGTAAACTGTAAAAATATCTTTCCAAGTCAGATTGTAAGAATTCACCTCTGATTTTCAGGGTTGGTAATTGTAGGCTGTTTGTCATTTATGAGATAACACTTATCTGAATATGAGGAGGGAAGTTATCCATATCTTGTTTTTTGTCTGATTCTGGTCTGAGGTTAAGACCCCTAAATATTAAATTGGTCTGGTATCTTTCCAGTAATGTCTTCCAACTGAGATTCCTGTGAATCACATTAGAAACCACCTTACCAAGAGCAAAAGAGCAAAGAAAATACGGATCAGAATGTAGCATTTATACAAAGAGAATATACTGAACTTAAAAATCAAAACCTTTTCTTTGCTCTAGTTGATTTATTTCATATGACGTGTGTGCATGAATAAAATGTAAAATAAAATTATCAAGAAAATGGGCCGTAAATTTTCATACTTTGGGCCCAAGTTTTGGTTTTAGGAGCCCAAATCATTTTTTTGACTTGTAATATCCCCCTCCCCCCCCCCCTTAATAGTTTTTAGATCTAGCCCTGGACTGGGGGAGAGAGTCTGAAACTGAGGGAGGCAAGAGAGGGGGACTGGAGAGACCTGGAGACTGGAAATATTAGAATACATTTCATCTGACCTTCCTCAAATAACAACCCTTTAACCAAAATAAAATACAAGAAAAACATCAATCTATTAAATTACATTTCATGTGTGCAAATCATTAAGATAGTCCAGTGTGTATTATTTATAGTTTCCCACATATTTGTGTTCAGTGTATTATACTCAAACACACACACCCATGGTAACCAGATAAGTAGCCTTCCCATTTTCAAACAGTCATGATTGTCATGCAAATTTTCCACTTTTCCTCTTTAAATATGTAAGACCTGCCTGATTTTCTTTCATTTTTACACAATTTGACGTGTTAGCTATAAAACTGTTTTGTTTTTTCTTGCTGATTTCATGTTATTTCACTCTATTTTGAGTTTTAGAACATGACCACCTGGGTGTATTCAATCCCAGGTAAGTGCAGTACTACAACCACACCCATAGCATAGCATGATAATATCACATCACCTGGAAGTATGAAGTATCAATGATTACTTGCCCTTTGCAATCATATAATTTTCTTTCTTAAAAGTGAGATTCAACTTCACTCTTCACATCAAAAAGCCTCTCCAAAAATTTGATTTTTACCCTTTAAATAGTACACTGAGCCTGAGTTTGGTTCTAATTTAAAATGCAAAGTTTATCAAAACAGCTCTAAGAAACAATTTTCTATCACAAGTTTTAGATATAAAGAAGATCTCTGATAAATTAGAATGATCACCTTTGCTAATTAATAGTAAATAGAGAGGGAGTACATCCACATTAATGAACCCAAAGGTATGAGATAAAATATCAGCTTTGCTGATGGGGCCAGTGGTTTGTTTATTTTAGACTCCACACCTTTCCCTTGTTCCTCCCAGACTGTTTAATAACACAAGAAAGCTGCTGAAAAAATGTTTATTTAACAAATTGATATGGAACACATTTAATTGCTATAAACCCATTAACCTCTCAGTGAATAAAACAGTTATGTGCTAGGTGGTTTTAGATACAGGGTTTATCCAAAGGGAAATAGGTGTATCCCCTGAAAGTCCATGTATCTAAAACAGGCAAACATGACAGATATACCCCAAATCTAAAGAGAGCTGCTAAGGCATTGGGAGCTTTGATACAGAGTTTATCTTACAGGAAAATATATATCCCCCAAGGGACTAAAAAAAGACAGACGAGGGTTAACCATCGCGATAGCCGCGCCCCCTTTGTCTTTATCCTTCTCGCAAATGGCATATAAGAGGGGCTCTGGCATACCAGAAAGGGGTTAACTTTTGTTTTGAAATCCGTTGGAAATATTGACATTAATTGAGTTGAGTAAAATGGGACAAGAATGAACATATTCTCTGTATGCCATGGACCCAGGACATTCTGATTAGCCATACCCCTTCAGGGCTCTCGCCAGGCTTTTAGATTGTGGCGCAGCACGACACTCTATTTAGCTCCCTCCACACCCTATTGGCAAATCATGACTGTTTTCAGTCTAAACTTGACTAAATATACAACAATTGCAAGTAAAAAGGATAAAACATAACATAAATATGATTTATCACAATTGAACGGTTATTCTGAAGATGTTAGCACCACACCCTAAATATTTCCTGGGGAGAGCCCTGCCCTTTCTTTGAACTTGTTAGTTAATTGGTTGGATCAAAACAATGAATTCTGTCAAAAGACAAAGTCCTTTAGTTTTATGCTTGCATCAATATGTTGACTCAAAGAATGTGTAAATTTGAAGAAGTGAAATACTGTCTCAATACATCATACTTCTTCTTTGCCTCATTGATAAACATTTTCCTTTACTGGTCAAAATTTGCTTCAAAAGTGCTACAAGAATTGCCTCAAGGTACTAAAAGATTTGTCTCAAAGTACTAAAAGATTTGCCTCAAAGTACTTAAAGATTTACCTCAAAGTTCTAAAAGATTTGCCTCAAAGTATATAATATATACAACCAGGATGTATATATCCTTCTAGAAATCAGAGGTCACCATTATATTAAGAAAAATAGCTTTCTTAAAAAGCAAAATAGAATGTTTGATTATTATTTAAATGTAAACTTGAATAATGCTATGTAAACAAAATAGATTATTGGATAATAAATGCACATTTAACTTCCTTGTTGGCCATAATTTTCACAAAAAACATATTAATATATAGAAAATCCAGTTATGCTTCACCTTCATACAATCAGTCAAAACACTAAGAATTAATAGGGAAATTCAGAGACTTGAAACTCGATATAAAAATCAAGGATCTGTGAAACATATACATATACCTTTTATAATGGAACACTCTTAGTTCTACTACCATGTTCCATGATTTGATACACATTAAAGTCAGTTGGTCACAGGACATTGAAAACTGATGTGTTCTCCTTACAAAGGTATTCTACTTATAAAGGTTTTCTACTTCAAAGAATTTACTGGATACAGATTTCTCAATGAGGTAAATAGTGAGCGAAGATACCATCAATATGTCAGATAGAAGTTGCACCACTAAAGTTTAGATTTGCACCACTCATTTCACCATTATTTTAGATGAAGCTCAAGAAAATCAACATCTAAGCTCATAAGACTCAATTTCCTTTTTGCACAGAAAACATTCTCACTATTAAAATGATAACTTATAGAAGATCCTCCCAATTATAGTTCCCCAGGCAGCCAAGAGCCATAAAATGCACAAGGCACAATCAATGCTTCTGTCACGTTCAAAATATAACTCATATTACAAAATCAATAGACCCTAAGGGGTTTCAAACATTTCCTCACAAGATTTACATTGTATAATTGGGGTTATAACGAGAATGCATCACTCTTTGCAGATCATAGAAATACCCATGAAAATAATTCAGTCCGGCATGTTTTAAAATTGCAAATAATGCACAGAAAACATGAAGCCAATGAAAAATAAAGTAATTTTCCATAGAGTTATAGCACTAATTGCAAAGAAATCAGAAAATCTGTTAGTATATTCAATTTTAAGAGAGAAAATATGTAGAATAGGAGTGAAAAGAGAGAAAATTTAAGCATGGGAAGTTATTGATCACCATGGGTTTTGGCAAATAAGGATGCGTCCAGATTAGTATTGATTAAATGAAGTGGCACTGTTTTTGTTATTACAATTATAGAGTGGTTGAGAGAAACCCTCCTCTTCAAAAGTTTGGTATGGCAAACTTCCATGCTGGACCATGAGTACAGTTAAAACCAGTTTGTGTTAAGCAATTGTTAAAAATACTATATTTTCATATATTTTTTTGATCTAATATAACTGAAGAGAATTTCAATCGCCACATGCGAAGAGAAAACTACAAGTGATGAATTCTGATGAGTCTAGTTATAAACTACCCTCTGCATGGTATAGACTATATTACAGTTAAGCAGCACCACCCACATGACCTATGCCCAGGACAGCCCAGGTCAAAATCATTTCAAACCAACCACGCTGACCCTTTTCCAACCAATCAGCGAGTTGGGAGGAATATGCTAAATGCGTGCTCATTAACAATGCAATCACGTCAGAGGACCATATATTGAAAGTCGTCCATATTTCAGCAAAAAATTCTGATTGCCTCGGAGAGTGAATTCAGAGATTTATTGTAAACTGAAAGAGTAGCTATCTCATAAGAGGTGAAGTCAATTGAATGCAAAGGGTAGTGATGAATAGTACCAAAGTGTTTAAAGTCAGCATTACAGTGCCAATAGTGTCACATGGACACTTAAAAAGATCAAGAAGAAAAAATATCAAATGGAGGGTTGCCAAACTTTTAGAGGGGATTGTATCGTGATTAGTCTGGGAATTAATAAATATTATTCAAGTTCACTATAAATAAAAAACAAGTGGGAAGGTATCAAGTTAAAATTACACATTATTCTAAAAATAATTCAGTAAGATTAAAATAGATTGACACATGATAAATTATAAGATTTAAACCCTTTGTTAATTTTTGAGAACTTTTTGGGTAAAATAGACATTTTGGTCAAACCAGGCATTAATTATGTAAAAATTGTCAATTCTGAAATAGAAAGGATTTTTCATATTTTGAATAATTTCATGTCTCAGACCCTTTGTGATGTATTTTGTCATAATAATCCTTCCTGTTACAGGGTTCCCTGACGCAGTCGTCAGTTCCGACCTCGCTGACCACATTCCTTCCACCCAAACCACATTCTCACAACGCGAATATCAGTTCTTCAGTCGGGTTCCACCAGTTCCTCTCCACACAGAGGTGCATTCATGCACCCGCAAATCCATGAGACAATCCAACGCATTAGAGGCGGTGTTCACCATCTACTCCACACATCGAGCGAACAACTTGTACAATATCATCCAGGTATGTGGGAATCAAAGAGCAAACCAATGTGGCAGACAATATCAATGAATGGAGTGAAATCAATCAGCTGTATTGTTCGCAATGTGGGAACAAGTGGAGATATAATTTCGGGACAGAGGGACTGGTGATTCGCAACTAAAGGACAAATATTTCCGTTGTGAGAAAGAGGTTTGGATGGAAGGAACGTGGTTACTAAGATCGGAATTGACCAATGTGTGGGTCGAAATCTTTGAAACATGTGTTAACCAAATTCACACTTATACAAAAAATCACGGACATCTAATACGTAGTTCTTCGAACTGCCCTGGAACTATATCAATAACAGGACTGGCATCAGATCCAAGTATTTTTCAAGACCGCCGACTCTCGTTGGGCTATTTATCCCTATTGACTCAGTTGTTCATATAAATTTACGTACCTTAGATGCTTTGTAATCAACGTAGATAGAAAATATTGTTTCCTAAATTGTTCTGAAAAGCGATAATTATTACTAAATGTACTTTGAACAGGTCGACTGACCAAAAAGCCGGGATTCTGGCACTAGTCTCGTTCTCGCTCTCAAACAAAACGTGAAGAACGTGACGTCACTTCCGAATCATAACTTCCAAAATAAGTAGCGTTTAATTTCTATCACCTTCGTAAATATACGGTGGTCTAGTGGGAGAATCCTGGCTTAGCACGCTGGAGGCCCGGGTTCGAATCCCGTGCTCGCTTTTTTATTTTGTGCAGCTCGTTGAGAATTTCTTTCGAGAAGTGACGTCATTGCAAAACCCCCCAGCTTTCGTTATCTTCATCGTCTAGTTTACGAATACCACATGTCGATGTGATGTTTTAATTGATAAATACGAATTCCTTACACATTTCGTTATCTTATTGTGAAATAGCAAACTAAGAGATATCTTTACTCGCTAGGAATTAACATAATTTTATTTGAAGCGATTTTAGAAAATTTTGAAACCGCCATCCTGGTAATATTGATGACGTGATCACCATCGGTCAAGGTCAGTTCAAAAGTCATCCATCTTGCCATTAGCCCCGCGGATTGTTACCAGTCGACAAAAAACGATGAAATCACGTTGAAAATAAAATATACACTTTAAAATTGAGGGTGATCGAATATGACAAGACTCCATTGAATACAGCTGTGCAATTTACAGTCACCAAGATGAGCTAATTTCGGAGAGATTCGGTGAGATTCGGGAATTGAAAAAGGTAAGCCCTTCCGGTTTCCCAACTTCAAAGTGTTTGAAATCCCAGAATTTCGCCAGAAACATTCTCTCTGACTGTGCAAAAAATGTCAAGATCCAACTCCACCATGCTTTGGTGAAACAAATTCCAGAGTGATCAAGTATGCTAAATATAAATAACTGATGTGCAATTATGTTCAATGGAAATATAGCATCTGATTACACATGCAAATCATGAACAATTGCTCTCAGAGAGTGAAATAACGAAACTCCACCCAAAGCCAATGCATCCAAATGAATCAGATTCAGAAACCAAAAACAACAAACTTTGCTCAACTTTTTGATTTGTGTTAACAGCCCGAACCTAAATCTACAACATTTGAAACAACAGGAAAGTTATGAAATATATACTTATCTAAACAATAAGTATAAAAATATTAAGGATTAGTACTTACCGACGCAGTAATCGAGGGAACAAGAGAGAACAGTTTTAAAACATTTACTTTCCGCCTTGTTGAGTTTTGAACAAAGCTAGCGTTTTGTTTGTCCAAAAATTACAGTGATTTAAAAATATTATTTTGGAGTTAAAGACACAGTATATGCAATTTAGAAATGCTGTTGCAATTTTTATTGTAGGAGTGATACTTAAGTGATTTTGTGTGTGGAAAATATTAAATTTCAAATGTGCGAAACTAAACAATTAAAAAGTATGGCGACCAAAACTTCTTGGCCAGATTTGGCTGGCAAGGTAACATATTATTTTCGAATATTCAGACGAACTTTTTTATTTATTTTCTTTGTCGCTTTATAGATTACTATATAACCAGTAAATTTATGTGAAATACGATATCAAGGAACATTTATTGACATTGTAAATATAGAATTCATTTTTTTAAATATTTTGGTGGGTGATAATAGACCACATGTCCAATGTTTAGGCTCATTTATAAGATCGAGTTCCGCAAAATGCCATCGAATGGCCTTGTTTTGTAAACATACATATTGGAATTTCGTATTTAATTATTTTTAACTTTATTCTGGCCATCTATTGACAACCAAGATTTAACATGAACACTCATCAACATCATATTTGCTTTCAACAGTGACACCGCTTGTCAACATCTTTTATAGCCCTCACTGAATGCTTCGTAATTATGATACGTGTGCTATCTTTTATTTGACTTTTTGATTACTAAACCTTCGGGAAAATATGTTAATTTACAATTTTACAAATGATGTATACTTAGACTATATCCTATTTAGTCTGAATTATATTCAGACTATAAGGCACCTATGTTAAAGTTTGGCAATTCTAAATATTTGTTTACATAGGAAGTGCTATTCAAAATGGCCGATTGGGTAAAATTAATTTGCACATTTGTTACTTCAGCTAGCTTTATTTCCACTTGACAATATGCTGTGTTACTTTTTATTGCTTTTAATTGTACCTTACTATTTAATTAAAATTTTGTAATGTTTATTTCATTGAAGAAATGTTTCCTCTAATTGATAATTTTGTGCAAAGAATTTCACTGCAATTTCCACAGGAAAGTAGTACATCATAACAGACTGACTCCTAGTCAGTCTGTTGGATACATACTAGATGTATACTGAATGTTATCTACCAGTACCAACACACGGGTGTTAAGCCACGATGATACCATGAGCACATACTTTGAGGATCTGCGTTGTTTGAACCTACCGCCGAGCTCACTTATACATTAAGCCCTGTTACACAGTCATGATACCACTGAGCAAGCTCATTGCATCATCGGGTCTGCTTTACCCTTGTGAACACATGTACCTACCTGTATTATAATTTCAATTTGCAGACTTGGAAAGAAGCAGAGACAGTGATACGCATGCATTACCCAAAGATAACTGTAAGTTTTAATTTAATTAAGGTCATTTTGCTCAAATTTCTTTACATCTGTTTTCTATTCTATTAAGATTACTTTTCTTATTTTTGTTTTTAAAATTAATGGATGACCAGTGAGATATTATCAATGGAGTTATGGCCCTAGTGGCAACTAGACTTTTCATCAATCACTTTTGTATTACTACCCACAAGTGGTGACATATTGCTATAGTTTCCACCTTTTTTGTGGATGGTGTTCAGAAGTCAGAGTTTGGCTGTCGGTGTCTGTAATGAATGACAGGTGCCTTTATCGTTTATAAGGTCATTGGAGGAGCAATTTGAATTATGATGCATTTCCTTCCAAAAGTTTGGACCAAATATTAATGGAATTATAAAGCATAGAGTGTGAAATATTAGACACATTTTTAAATCATGCCAATTTTTCTTACAATCTTATTTTATTTCTAAAACAAAAATTAGAAATCTGATCAAATATAGAAGTTATTTAAAATTTAAAATACGGAAATGTTTTTCTCATTTTCTTACCTGTCAACCTTAAACGTCAATCCTGAAATAGTGTTGAAAATGTTGGATGTTTTAGAAATTAGTCATGACATGACACCTTTAAATAGATAATGCTCAATTCCGTACTTGTATACCTGGGTTGGTATCTTAAAATAGATAGAACCACTATGGTATTTAATAGGGCTGCTATACTTTAGGAGGGGAATGTACCAAATAAAGCTCCATGTAGTACTGGCATACTTGGTGTGACATCTATAAATAGATAGAGTCACTATTTTATTTAATAGGTTTACCATACTTTAGGAGGGGAATGTACCAGATAAAGCTCCATGTAAGTTGCATACCTTGTGTGACATCTATGGACCACTATGGTATTTAATAGGGCTGCTATACTTAAGGAGGGGAATGTACCAGGTAAAGCTCCATGTAAGTTGCATACCTTGTGTGACATCTATGGACAGATAGAGTCACTATTTTATTTAATAGGTTTACCATACTTTAGGAGGGGAGTGTACCAAATAAAGCTTTGTGTAGTACTTGCATACGGTGTGACAAAACAGCAGGAAACAGTCAGGAAGTTTCATTTTTTTCTTGATAGACCCAAGAAGGGGTCCTCCTACCATCATACCGTGTATCTATGATTTTTCTTTTTTAGAGACTACATTATAAGAAAATAAATATATCATTTTTTTCTTTCAGATACAGGTCCTACCTGAACAGACTAAAGTGGCCTTAGACTATTCCCCTGACAGAGTGAGAATATTCATAAATGGTGATGGAAAAGTACTTAAGGCTCCTGAAATAGGCTAGATTGTACCTAATGTATCATACAAACTGGATATAGCTGAAACAGAGCTCGTAAAAAGTTGCGCCAAATCAAGCGATAAGTTTGAGAGCCAAAATGTGAAGAGATTCTCAAAAACTATCCATGAATCAGAGGATATTTTTAACGCTAAATGATAAAGAACGATTCTCAAGAATTGTCCATGCGCCAGATAATGAACAAGATGGAATATCTGAAAGCCTTAATGATAAACAAAGAATTACAAAAACTGTCAGTGAACCAGATGATATCTCTGATAGACAAAATAATAAGGAAGAATCTCAAAATCTTTCCATGAACCAGATGATATGTCTTAAAGAACATTTATCTGAACTCAAAGATTTTTCAATGTCAAACTGATTTTGTTTTTGCTGTGGACCAGTGTTCAATGTACCATCAGGTATCCTTTGCAAAGGCCAGTTACCAAAAGACAGTATTACATTTCATATATGTTATTAATACTCATTATATAATTATAGAATTTCTAGTCAGAGAATCATCAAAGAGTTTTCAGAATTAAGATTGAACTCATAATATTGTTAGCAACTAGGTGGTGACATTTTGTCATGTTAATGCCTTGTATATTGTGTTATATTGTATAAACTGTATTTATTTTGTATAGTGCTATATATTTATCCCATCGAACGAAGTTTCAGGGATATAGAGAATGGCTCCTTCCATCCATCCATATGTCAATCAGTACTCAAATACGTACAGACGTACATGCCCCATAAGAGTACAAATTCTGCTTTCAAAAATGGTCTCCAGTTTCAAAATGGCCACCATTATGGTGTCAATTTTACAGTATTTTAGGTACAAAATATAAAACTGTAATATTAGTATGGTTTAAATGCAAAAAGACAAATGATATTGATTAAGTTGAAAATCTTAGTATTTAAAAAAAGATTGAGGCAATCTTGAAAAATGGCAAAATTCACTGTTACCTAGTTATTTTTGGTCATCTTTTTAAGAACAAGACCATCTATCCCCCCATCATAAAAAAAAAAATATCATCATCATCAAAAATATTTTAAATGGCAAGAAAATATAAATAAAGGTTTATTATATATTATGTAATGTTTGAGGCAATCTTGAAAAATGGCAAAATTCAAACCAATACCTGAGAAATTTGTTAAAATGATGGCCAATGTTATGTACTAGTATGTTATTTTACGATTTTTGCTGTAACTGGAAAAGTAGTGGAGTGATTTTGTAAATATAGCAGCCATGACTCTACAATGGGATTTACCACACCTTGGCTTGGCTGTTACCTAGTTATTTTTGGTCATCTTTTTAAGAACAAGACCATCTATCCCCCATCAACCCCCAAAATCATACTTTCGTGCTTGTAAGAATGTCTTGTGTAATATAAATATGTGTCTTAATTGTTTAAAAAACCTGGATGGTAATTTAGGTCTGAGTTGGCTTGAATCCAAATTAACTAGTTAGATCAGAGGCCTCCAAAAATATTTTAAATGGCTAGAAAATATGAATAAAAGTTTATTATATATTATGTAATGTTTTGAGCCTTGTTTTTGTTATATATTTACTCTCATTACAAAAGCTGTTCTGTTGATACATCTTTCAATTTAAAGGGGCTATAACACTGTAATCCTTGCACAAAATAATACCAGTTTATTTTTCCATTCATATTGATCATTATGTACCATTTAGTAGATATTTGTACCTACGTATCAAAAAATATCAAACCGTTAAAAGTTCTAAATAAATTCAAAAAGTTTCCCTTTTGAATAAGATTTATTCTCAAATAACCTTTTTGAGTTTTATGCATGATGTACATGTGCCATTTAAAATCTGTAAAAGCACATTCTATCAGGGATTGCAACTACAGATACTGGTCCTTTAACTTTAAAATAGTCCTCTTCCTCACTTGAAATGGACATCATCAAACTGGACTGCTCCCTTTTCAAGTCATTTTGATTCCAGATATTATTTGCTGTTTTTTGTATCATGCTGTAATGACCTTCGATATCAGGGCCGTAGGGAAAGGGCGTTCGGAGGGTCCCCCCCCCAAATCTTGACTAAAAAAATTCGAACCCACCTTTTAAGTTAATATTTTGCAGTATTTCAGTAATTTATCGTTTTTAACATTACTGAGAATACAGAAAAACGATTTATTTTGAAATGGGAATATGTTTGCACTTTAAGCCTGAAATACTGTTCTAGTTTTAATAACATCAAAATAAATTCAATTGTAAAAATAAAGCATATTTACCGAGTATAAACTGTCTTTCAAAATTGTTTTCTTTCATTGGAACTCGCCAGTTCTAAATTTTGTCCTCAAATTTTCCAAATGAACGAAATTGGTTAAAAATTGGGATATTTCACAAATTCCAGTAAGCAAATTTGGCAAAACTGGCAAAGTTACCGTAGGTGGCTCCAAAAAAATTTGCCGAAAATATTCGAACCCTCTCCTGTCAAATCCTGCCTACCGCACTGCATATGAAGTCGCTACTACGGTCCCCCGGGGTACAGTCCATAGTGGCTTAAGCCCTTTATCTCAATTGGTAGAGCGTCTGCCTCTAGAGCGGAAGGTCCTGGATTCGATTCCCACACTGGACGTTGAATTTGACACACTCCCTTCCGAGTCTAGTATAGGAGTTACACTCCTCGACGGTCGTGCCCAAGCATCGTTACATGCAATACTTATTGCAGATATTTATTCAAATCTAACTTTAGAATTATATTTTTCTATATTTATTCCAACTGTACGTGCTATTCATATTTGACATTTCATGAGAGTAAACTATATGCCGTACCAAATTTTTAGACCGTAATGATGCCATAAGATAAAGATGGCGCCTTGTACATTGTAGCCCTGTGTTTTCCTGATTATCTGGACCCACAAAGGGGGAGGGCCGGGCCCCGTCCCCCCCCCCCTGGATCCGGGTTTGCCAGTGGTATGGATATGCTAAGTTACATTTTATTTATTTTCCTTACCATATCACGATCTCCAACAGGTGCTTATACACTTGACGTACACCGCAACTGTTTTTATAATGTAATTCAATAAAAAAAATAGTAATTTATTGAAATGAAGTCTATATGTGTTTGCTTTGTTAGTTCAATTGTCTCGTTAGTAGATCCTGTTCAAATTTGTGTTTGATCATATTCATTATCAGAATAATTAACTTCATATAATGTTCAATTGACTTTTCAATATTGTATAGATGCATATGGTATTTGTAAAGTATTGGAAATAAGTAAAAATACTGAAGCAATTTTTTTTAAATATGAACAAGAAAAAATAATACCCTCCCGCACCATCACCAGTATTACACCCTTTTCGATATTTTCGTTCGAGCTTTATCTTCACTCTTTGAGTGCTTAGACCCAGCCATAAAAATGAAAATAAACCCTGGGAATACGCTAAAAATCCAGCTACCACATCATAAACCACAACATTCACTGAATTTTATGGTATTCAATTTGTAATGAAGCTCTCATTCGGGCCATTTTTAGAAAAAAAAATCGAATTACTTAAATTCTGTCAGCCTCATAACTATTTCATTTAACGAATCACCCCATTGACATAATGAAGGTCCCATCCTGTCCCATTGTTGTATGATAGAAGTTATTTTCTCTCTATTAACTTCGGTGTAAGCGGGGGTGTAAGACAAAAAAATTGAAAAATCAACAAGCAAAGGACAGGGGATTTGAATCAATATTACACGAGTATAAATGAACAAAGCTTGCTTTAACTATGCACCAAAATAGTTGTATTTTTAATACTTTTGTTCTCAAATCAAAATTCAATATTTTCCCTTGTTCCCCTATGTTTCATCTGTAAAACATGGGTCTACATTTACCCCACCACTGCGTCCCATGGGTCCGGGCGGCGTCCGTTTGCAATTGCATCTACCCTTACAATTCCTCAAAAAAATAAAATCTTTTCGGAACAGATCTGCAAATGGGTCGCTTTGAGGGTCTTTTTTAATTTGTCTGCACATTTTTTTCCACTGCATCCATTTTTCGCATTCTGGGTTCAACGGTCTTGATTTCTGTCCATCCGGTTTGGGTTTCGGCTCCTTACGAGTTTTACTATTTTTCTTCTCGGCAGTTTTGTTAAGAAGCTTGAAGTAGCATTCCTCTCGGCACTTTGCTCTACAGTTTTCAACCTCTTTCTCTAAAAAAAATGATTGTTCATTAGAGTAAAACATTGTACATATATGTTAACATAACGTTTACAAATGTAGAGAAAGTGTAATGTATATAAAATTGAAAAACAATTTATTTTTGTATTTCAAAAATTGCATAGATTCCAACAAATTTGACAATTAATTCAATCATGGTGTATTTGCGCTTAGCCCTCGTCTCAAAGAAAGATCTTGATATTACTGAGAATATTTTCAAAGGCATGTACGAACTACGAACTTTGCAAACTTGTACTGCTGTTTTAGGTGAATTATCTGAAAAAACTTACCCTCCACCGGTTCATTTCCTTGACTCTCAACAGGGCCTGAAAAGTACAAGATACAACGTATACGAGGGGTGATCAATAAGTAATGGACGCTTTTTTACACAGATGCTTTTTATAGACCAATCCCTTCGATTTTCTTACCAGTGATACATCATTCAATTATCTATCAACTCTGAAGATTTGAAGACAGTATATACATTACATGTTGATATATCTTTATTTCCGTGAAGGAGGTACAGGTACCCCGGGACCGACATTTACGTCACATATTCTGAAGCTATTTTATAGATTGTTTAACATGCAATGCAGTTGAATGCAGGCTGAACAAAACAAACCATTATGGTCATGAATTAACCCATTTTGTTATGCCATAGTAATAATGTAATAATTTTGAATATTTTATCATTACTATGTGGTATTCATGCCACATTCATTCCACAGGGCCCTCTAAATAGTTTCCATCAAGTGCTACATGTACACAATTCCTCATCCTCTTAACTCAAGATTGTGAGACAAGGCTGAATCCATTCTCTGTCATGGTAGCAAGATGCAGTTGCACGGGTTGTTTTATTTCATCAATGTCAATAAACCTGCGTCCTTTCTCTATAGAAATAAGTAGTATAGAAATAAACAAGTCACATATGAGCAAATCTAGACAATATGGTGCATTGGCCAAGGGCTCAATTTTGAGGTCCAGGGATATTGTTTTCTGAACATTTTGAGATCTATGGGCAGGTGCATTGTCCATATGGAGTAGGGTATTCCCTTCTCTCACCACCCCTTTCTTCCACTGAATCCTTTCTCAAATTGACCTGCAAACCCCTTCCATACAACACTCTGACATTACAATACTTTCTGTTTATGTGTTACCAGTCAGCAACATTTTTTAAACAACACAACACTTGTTGCATATAAAACGTTCAAATCTAACTGAAATTTACCAAACTGGCTAAAATCTGAATATGTGACGTTAATGTCGGTCCCGGGGTACCTGTACCTCCTTCACGGAAATAAGGATATATCAATATGTATTATATATCTTGTCTTCAAATCTTCAGAATTGATAGATAATTGAATGATGTATTACTGGTAGGAAAATCAAACGGATTGGTCTATAAAAAGTATCTGTGTAAAAAAGCGTCCATTACTTATTGATCACCCCTCGTATAACTTGTTAATTTAAAAATTTGTTTTTGTACAGACTTTGGTTCATGGTCATGCTTTGGCCACTCTGTCTCGTGCCGAATTTCACCATATTGATTAGCCTATCATCATTTGTGTTCTAATTAAAACTCGTATGTATATTATTATGTAGTTTGGTTTTCGAATATACATATTATATGTATTAAGAAAGTACCATGGATGCTACGCTTTGCATCTATTCGACTTTGCTTGTTAAAAGAGAGCTTCGTCTGATAGACTCTGCGCGCAGGGTACATGATTGCCATTCTTTGAGGTTGATTCATCTACTTTCCTTTGAAAATTTCCACAGAATAAAGAAAGCCTAGATTTTTGTATTTCTACTTTTTCTACTTGACAAACTCCATTTACCTGTCTTGCCTTTTGGACTTGTCGTATTACTGGCAGATGGAGGGTTCGTGACTTTCCCAATGAACAAAATCACGCCGCATGTCTTGTCGTAGATGAGGAACATGAACGGGTGGTTACAGTTGACTTTGACAGGCGGAGGAACATAGCCGGATCGTCCTCCTGCAATCACGGTAACTGCAGCGGCTTCTGTCCCTAAAACATTGTTGAAAGCAAAACTATAATTCTCCAACAAAATTAAATTGTTTTATCACATAAAATGGCGAGAGCTTACAATTTGAGAATTTGGTACCACTGCTCTGATATTACGAGATATATTTTATGTGATGGGAAGTTACAACGATCATTATGGGAATGGTTATCATATAATTATTGCCCTTGATACCCATATATCACATGATAGGCATTGTATTCACAATTCACAATTTTTATTTGGCTGCCATACACCAACATATATTTGATTTTATTATTTTTTATGATGGGGCTGTAAATGGAACATAGGCATGTAGCAAAATACCTTTTTCATTTACATCAACAAATGCCTCGTGGATGACCTTGGATACATCTAGTCTTGGATCCTTGCTGAATCCACTGAGGTCGACAGCAGATGAGAATAGTTTTTCCATTCCCATTTCTTCCAGTATCGATGACAATTCATTTTTCCATTTAAACTTCATCTTTGGTAGCGACACGTAAACGTCTCTCCCAGCGTTGGGCGCCTGGAGATAACGCAATGCGACTTCGAGGTTTTTATGAGTTATGCCTTCTATTAAATCTTTCATGCCATCTTTCTCATCTGGAAGGATTATGACCATACTCAATCTATCGCCGATGTAAGGGAGGTCCAAGAACTGGGCCTTCAGACCAAAGTCGTGGAAATACTTGAAAGGGGCTTCTTGGTACATCATATCGACCTCGACTGTTACATTATTTTGGACATAGAAAGATTGAACATTGGTATCACATGGATTAAATTGCGTAACCCAATCTCCCCTGAAGTAGATAGCATTGACGAGTGCAAATACTGTCATGGCACTGATATCTCCCGGTTGAAGAACTTCTTTGATCAACTGGTTCGTTTGGTCAGCTACCCATTTATTTATAATATCGGTGGCCTGGGCTGATTGTTTAAAATCAAGTTCTTCTATCGAACCTTTATAGTACGTTTCTATTGCTGTGATAAACCTTTGCCTTACGGCCAAGGTTTCATCCGGATACAGCTTGTTCGCTGATCTGAGCTCCGTGCCATTTGTTTTACCATACAGGTTTTTATTCAGACACGAGTACATAGAGTGAAGGCCAGAATTCTTTTGGATATCAGTAACATGTAGAACATCTTCCATTTCAGATTTGGTATCCCCATCAGCTCCCAGAAGTACCATTGCCAATGCGGTTGCTATACTCACAGGGCTGAAGAAAACATTGGTGCCGTTTTTCTCTTGTTCACTTATCTTCTTGCATATCTCAATCCCAAACTTGTTAATAGCATCGGCCAGTTCTTTTTCTTTTGAACAGTCTTCTTTACACTTTATTCTATCCTTGGTATCTCCATTACCCGCACCTACAGTCCCTATACAGACTACAGCAGCAGTCAAAATAGCAAACCACGCTAAGGACATATTTCTAATCTTGATGAGTAAAACGTTTACCTTCCCATTCCTAGTGTGAGTTTCAACGAACTAATATATTTTTCTATAGTCGTGTGCTATAAACGAGTCGGTTTTAATTTGCCGTTATCTATTGTCTATCGTCAATCCACTATTTGTACAGTTGGCTTTGAATTGCATTTAATATCATTTTATTTTGATATTTGCATTTATAGCAAAATATATTGCGACATTACCCCTTTCAATTGATTTGATGGAGCGTTTTTATAAGAAAACCTCAAAATATTTGAGTTTTTTCAAAATGTGTTGCTTAACACTGTTCCAAAACTGATTTGTATATTCACAAAGATAAAACAAGTGATCAATCGTTTCAAATGCAGTATGACAGAATTCGCACATCGGCGATTGTATTACATTATATTTAAACAGATCATTGTTTGTATAAAATGCAATTTATAAGTTTAAATTGAAAAGCCCTGTGTTTAGAATACGTTAAAATGTAATGATAATATGTATAGTAAAAATTCCAGTCTTCTTCGTTTAATTCATATTTTATACTAAGCTTTCCTTTTGCTGTTGGTTGTTCAACAATGTGTGACAATAAAATAGAATAAAATAATGTTGATGTACATTTGTTAAACTGATATATATTTTTTCCATGTACCAATATCAAAATTACAGTGTTTTACATCTAAATTGACATTATTTTCAAATACATTATTTCTTATAATCCAAGTTCTTGGGATGCCTTTTAAAATTCCAAACCATTTCAGCATGTATACATCAGATAGACCTGTTTGTACCTTAATCTGGTGCCATGTTTTAATTGATCCATCTATAAATAAATCTTTAATTTTTATTATGCCTCTATTGAAAAATTCTATCCAGAAGAGTGATTTATTTTGTAAATTGTGATTTTTTTGTTATTCCATATTATTTCCTCTGGTATATCAGTTTGTGAACGAGGCAATTCCATAAATGTTTGAAGCATGTGTATATAATACTTTGGCATATCAATATTCAATTTAGTTATATCATACTTGCAATTCAATACAAATTACTAAACCATTCTTACATCAACTAAAAATAGATAATATAAGCCCAAATACCAAAGGACGATTCTCGGTTTGGAGAACGAAGTTCATCAATCTAAATGAGCATTATCTCTGCTTCGGACAAATTTGATTTTTTTTTACATAACATAGATTTGAGTGTCTTCTTTTGAATAGTCATAATTTAATTTGGGTAATATTTCTAGATTTTTCGCAAAAAAAATATTAGCGCAGCACACTGATGAACTTCTTTCCTCAAATCGAGACTTGTATTTTATTGAATCTGTCTAATTGAGCGTTATCCCTGCTTCAGACCAAGTTGTTATTTTTACATCTTGTAGATTTAAATGTCTTCTTTTGAATATTCATAATTTAATTTGGGTAATATTTCTATATTTTTCATGAAAAAAATTATTAGCCCAGGAGACTGTTCTCCAAACCGAGAATCGTCCTTTGAAAACATTCCAGAAGAACTTATACAAGTAACACATCTATTGAGTATTTATTCAATGAACTTTGTAATATACACTAGTATCTGAAACGATATCATAACATGAAAATGTCTATAGCAAACAATTCATATTTATTGTGTTTGTAATGAAACATTATTCTTGCTTAATGATGTTATATACTTTGTTCACTATTTGTACAACACTATTACATGCAATTGATATATACTGAATGAAAAAGAAATTTAAAGTATATCACTTCGGATTGAGCAGCGGCTTTTTAATATGTCTATATTTCTCTTTTTTGTTTTGTGTCTTAGCTTCCACGAGTGGGACAAAGGAAACACAGTTGTAGGTGCTAGGGTCAGTTGCCCTGGTGACTGCGGAAAACAAAATGATCTGGTGGAGGGCATCAATGCATTCGCTGTTGATATGTACAAACACATCGAGAAACAGAATAAAACTAAAAATGTGTTTTTTAGCCCGGTAAGCATCTCGACTGCGCTATCAATATTGCTTATGGGGGCAAGGGGAGAAACAAAGTCTCAGATGGAAGACGTATTAGGTGTCTCGTCAATAACAGGAAATGTGGATTCAATGTATACATGCCTCAATCGGAACTTGTACGGAAGAACCAAAGGAACCGAGCTCAGATCGGCGAATAAATTATATCATGATAAGACGCTCAAAGTAAAGACAGAGTTTATAAATGCCATAACGAAGTACTATGAAGGTTCGATAGAGGAACTTGATTTTAAAAAATCTACTTGGGCCACAGCCAAAATTAATTCATGGGTAGCCAAGCAAACCAACCAGTTGATCAAAGAAGTTCTTCAACCGGGAGATATCGATGCCAATACTGTATTTGCACTCGTCAACGCTATCTACTTCAAGGGAGATTGGCTCGCGCAATTTGAAAAATCCGATACTACAACACAGCCATTTTTGTCATGCGCTGACTGTTCGACATTTGATGTTGCAATGATGTACCAAGAAGCCCCGTTCAAGCACTATCACGACAATGTATTGGAAGCCCAATTTTTAGAACTCCCATTTGTGGGTGAAAAATACTGTATGGTACTAATTGTCCCGGATGACAGATGTGGCATTGACATGTTAACAAATGATTTGACCGCAGAGAATCTTAAGCAAAGTTTGGACACGTTATTGCAAGACTACTCTGGGAGAGATGTGTACCTTTCACTTCCAAAATTAAAATTCAAATGGAAGGACGAACTTTCAAAGATACTTGAAGATATGGGGATGGAAGATTTGTTTTCATCGAAAGTAAACCTGGGTGGGTTTAGCAATGATTCTAGGCTAGATGTTTCGAAAGTTATTCACGAGGCATTTGTGGATGTGGACGAGAAAGGTAAGCCTTTGTAAAATAAATATATAAAATGTTTTGATGGGTGAGATGTCTCCATTATTCTCGATACAATTAGTGGATATATATAAGTAAAATGTAAAATCGTTCAACCTGCCAATTAGATTTTATTATCTACTTGGGTAACTTGGATCTATGCAACCCCCATTTATAGAATCAACAACTTTTGTCTTCGTGTATTTACATTGTTAGCAGATTAAATGCTGTGGAAACCACTAACTTTTCTCATTTGGTGCAAAATGGCTTTGTTCACTAAAAGTTGGGAATTTATAACTTTTTGTCTATCCCTATAGCTGATTGTTTAATTTACTTTTATTCTGTTAACAGGGACTGAAGCCGCTGCAGTTACCGTGATTGCTGGAGGACGATCAGGCTACACGCCCCCGCCTGTCAAAGTCAACTGCAACCACCCGTTCATGTTCCTAATTTACGACAAAACATGCGGCGTGATTGTATTTCTTGGGAAAGTCATGGAACCTGGAAAAGTCGAAAAGATAAATCAATTATGTAGCCTAATTTTATTCACCATTTTTAAAAATAGTCATGTTATTTTATTTCAATTCCATGAACAGTAAAAACCTATATATCTGAACACCTCTCGATAGGACTGCTTTTAAATCGGTCGAGCTTTGCTACCTCCACAAAATGTTAGCCATTGATTAATGTTTACTTTTCCGCCAAACATCTCATCTTTCAAATAATACATTCAAATTGATTTAGAAATATAAATATTAAATAATTGGGATTCAAAAGAATGAGCCTCCTAAAATCTCTACTAACAGCTTAATAACTAATATTTTCTAAAAACTATTATGTGTATTTTAGCTGCTGATGCAATTGTTGAGTGTAGAGAAAACTGTAGACAGTTATGTTTTGACAAATTGGTGAAATCAGGGAGAACAATCAAGTCGTCCAAACAGAAACTCGGTGCAAAGAAAAAATTTAAAGCGGAGTTCAAAGGAATGAGGAAATGCAAACGTGAAAGTGAAGAGTGCAAATGTAAACCATCTGGAGGAAGAAGTGGACTCAATGTGTGCTAGAAAGACTCAAAAGATGAATATATGCGTTTCGAAGAGGATGACTAAAAAGCCGATTTGATTTAACGTTTCAGCATTACAATTCTTATTTAATTGAGTTTATTGAGAAATAGAAAAAGCCTATATTCAAAAGCTTGCATATTAGGAGAGTTTTCATTTACAGGGCGTGCTAATACGGGCGGGTGTCAGACCCCCCCCCCCCCCCCGCCCAGCGTTTCCAAAGTTGTTCGAATTCATATCTAATTGAATTTATTGGGAGAAATAAAAAATGTCAATATTTACAAATTGCATTAGGGCTAGCGTTTCCAAAGTTGAAGAGGTACCGTAAAAACTATAAGGTACCATATTATAGCCCATTCAAAAGTCTCGAGAGATATCAAAATCTCAAAAAGTAGGTCAAAGTAACATTGCGGTGGTACATTATACCTCATGAAGTTCCACAATTCAAAAACGTAAAGTCGCAAGTCGACCGCAGAACAATTAAATCGGTGAATTTCTGCGGCGAGCGTAGAAAAACTACGCTCGCCTTGCGGCCTCCGTACGGCGAATGCAGATTTTTACAGGCCGCAGGGAACGCGTAGAAATTATAACTCGGAGTTATAATATTTGTTCATTTCATATTTGTCAATGTTTCACGATCACTTTTCATTTGATATTACATCCTAGCACTATGAATAACATTTATAAATTGTCCTGATGTAAATAAAATGAAAAAAGTATTATTTATCAACAGAAATTTAAAATTCACCGTGCGGCTGCCGTGGGAAATGTGACTGCAAAAGTATGAGAGCGCAGAAATTCTGCGGCGAGCGTAGAAAAGCAACTGGCCGCAGAAATGATAGACCGCACGGCGGCCGCAGGAAATGTGACTGGGGTGTAAGTCTCAAAAACTAGTTTTTAAGTTTGTAAGATTTTCACACTCATATATGGATTGATTATAAAATTGATATTGAATTTGAAAACAACATAAGTTTGAAATATAATCTTTATTTCGTGAATTAAGTAAAACGTACATTGATTTTGCTCTACAGGAGCGGGAGCGGGATGCATACAGCGCGTATCCGTCCTGGTCCCGGACCTTGGCGATAGCTCCCTAGATACTAGGCCATGTACCTATAACATCAGTAGGTATGGAATAAAACATCGAACTAATTTAATCTCTTAAAGAAATAATACTCTTCAGATTTGGAGGAAATAAAGATACAAACAAAATCAGACTAACAATTTCTCCAAAATAATTACATCCAACCTTACGCATTGGCATTGGTTTAATTTGATAAATGTTACACCCTAGTTTAAGAGGGCTTGACAACTTAAGTAAAAAATGTATAACTGAGATAGGCTTTGCGAATTCAACTTGAAATGTAGATAAGCAGGATTAAAGCCCATTTGCATCCCCATGTTAAGTCAATACACCTTTGCTGAAATCCGCATTTTCTCAGAACTCAAGTTGATCGAGTACATTCAACAAGTACATTTATGTGAGAGAGTATTGGAAGAATCCATTTCCAATAGTACGAATATCGGTTCTTAAACTGGACATTAAAGCTTAACTAAGGCCTTTTTGAAATTTTTTATTTATGTTTCTATCTTTCATATATACTGTTGCAATATGGTCCGTTCATTACGTATCTTTTGGATTCAAAATTGTCAATGGAATTGTTAATTTATCAGAATCAATAGAATTATCTCAGCCATCTAGATCTAGATCTTTTATAAGATACAAAAGAGAGGTTCATTGGACAGGTATATGATGTCATAGCACACCGGAATAGCCTGACTACAGTAAAGTCAGATACCGTTGTCACAAATGGCGGACATAACCGTCGCTTTTAGCACCGGGGCATACTGTCGAGCAAGACCCGCTTTTACCATCGTTTTGCCAATAGAGATTGACGGGACGGAGGAAAATGCACAAAACAAGAACTATTCATTCTTATCCAGCATATTTGCAATTTCGATGTCTTCGATATTCTCGACGGAATCAGATTAATCAAAAAAATACATTTCAGGATTTCAAAATTTCTGATTGTCATTGAAAAGAAAAATTTCGATCTTCCATATTTTCCAGAAGTACTCGAAGGCAAAACCACTTTTACAAACTGTCTTTACATACTACAGAAGCCGGCTTCTGCAGTCAACAAGAAGCCGGCTTTTAAAAGCCGGCTTCTTAAGTACATCAGAAGCCGGCTTCTACAGGGTGGTCCAAAAAATTGGAACATTTGATAATTGAACGCAAAACCTTTATTTTTCTTCTAAAATGCACCAAATTTTAACTGAGCTTAGTTCAGTCACTTATTTATCTGATGGAAAGTTTATGGGTGCAAACAACAAAGTTAATGCATCAAACTAGACAATGTTTGATATGACCCCTCAATTCCTGAATTACAAGTTGAAGCCTGGGATTCAGTTTTGAAATGATTCATTCACATTGCTGTTCGTTTAATTTTGTCCAAGCCATTTTGAGCTTGAACAAACTACTTATATGTTTGCCTTGGAAGATCAAATATGTGAACACATTCAACATTTTTTACCCAAATTGATGGGTATCAAGCATATTTTGATGGCTATTGTTAGGTGTATTACTGATTGAATATTCTCAAGAAAGAAGCCAGGGCAGTCTGTTTTGACTGGTAAATGAGCCCCCCCCCCTTTCTTGTTCTAATATGGATAATATTCATTGAATATATCAATATATATGTATATCAATATCATAAAGGAGTTTCCCAGAACACAAATGATATATTATATGTGCTTAGATGTGGTCTTGAATAAAGCCTTGTAAATAACTGGTCAGTTTCCCCTTCACTGAAAAGTGGAAACAATGATTTTATCACTTTAGTAGCTGCATGGGTTATGCAATCATTCACCTTTTACGTGTTCTTTCTTTCCAACTCTTAAATAAAAATAATGATTTGGGGTATTCTTAAGTTAACAATAACACAATAGTTTTCTAGTAAACCATAGATGTTAATACCTCTTTTCAACTAAATATGATTTTATAAAATGTGTATAGCAATCAACATGTTCATTAAAGCGTTGAAATAAAGAAAACTTGAAAAAGTAGCGGCGAAATTGACAAGTGTATATTTGAGAAAAGGGGGTCATATCAAACATTGACTAGTTTAATGCATTAACTTTGTGGCCTGCACCTATAAACTTAACATCAGAGAGATAAGTGACTGAACTATGCTCAGTAAAATTTTGGTACATTTCAGACGAAAAATAAAGGTTTTGTGTTCAATTAACAAATGTTCCAATTTTTTGGACCACCCTGTAGAATCACGAAGAAGTCGACTTTTACAAACTGGCTTCTTACACACTACAGAAGCCGGCTTCTGGAGTCTCTTAATTGGAGGTAAGAAGGATGAGGTGGAAGATGAATCCTAAAGGAATTGAGAGCACGAGTTGAAGTCGTGAAACTGTTTATAGACTTATGAAAATGCACCACATCCAACATGAATAAAAAGAGGGGGGTAATTATGTCATGAGAGGCGATATCGAAGGAAGAAATACACAAAACTATTCTGCTTGGAAAAGACTGAATTTAGTGACTTTTCTGATGAAATGGGATATTTTGGCATGCTGTTTTAAATTTGAAAATACTCGCAAAATATGAAATCGATCTCTTTCATATTCATTCAAAATACCACTAGTGATCCGCTCGATTTAATTACGCTGGTTGCCGAAACAGTTCGTTTCGGTAACAAAATGTCGGAGGTCGAAGATACGATTTTGTTTGTTCCTTATTTCACGCGTTGTAGGCAGAATACCCACGACATTTTTATCAAAAAAGTATGTTAATATGATATACTTCAGAAAATGTACATGTTTGCGAACAAATAGTTCAGAAGACAACAGAATCGTCGATTTAATACCTCACTAAAGTTACGTAAACGAAATTGGTTAAAGGTGCAGGTCTTAACCATTTTTCGAAGTTTCTGACAATTTCAAAATTTCAAAGCTTCTTTCATTTAAAGCAATAAATTGGGCACGCTTTTGGGAAAATACAACATATCTCTCTCTGTTGAATCATTTGTGAGGGCGTGGCTTACAGCATTATTGTTATCGAAGAAGGAAGAACTTAACAAGGTCAATTACTACATGAAGTATTTTTTATTTAAATCATCATCATTAACAACATCAATTTCAAGTACTTCAGATACCAGTTGATTAAGCTATTTCCTCTAAGTGATGATGTGTGGATCTGTTATAGACTGCTCTTTATCTAGCAAAACGGTGGACAATTATACCTAGGGGGCTGATCAGCAGACAGGACGTCCCTTTTGATTCTCGAATCTTCTTCATTAACATCGTCGATTAAAACATCACTTTCCTCACCTGGATAAGAAAAAAACAAACATGTTTTAAGATTCGAAATCATAAGATTTTGGACATTTTAAATAAAATTTATCTTGGGAGATTTTTAGAGCAATTTTTACATGTTAAAGTAATATGCTATTAAACCTACTGGATCCTATGCCATCCTGAAGGCCATTCATGAAACATTCCTCTACTTACCATAGTTATAGCACCATAGACGTAGATAGTCTATATGCTATTTCCGAGAAGGCGCACTTCGACGCCAAACTTCTCAAAATGGCAGTAACATTGGTGATACATTTGCATGTGATAAAAATGTCGTGGGAATTCTGCCCACAACGCGCGAAATAAGGAAAAAAGAAAAATCGTACCTTCGAGGTTCCGACATTTTGTCAGCGTAATCGAGTGGATCACCAGTGAGTAACTTAGAAAAAATTTCTTTCTTACCTAATAAGTCAGTTTATCATATTTGACAAAACTATTTCAGAAAAATGGGTAGATGTATTATATCATTGACAGCAATCCAGATGGAAATGACTAATTAATGGCCAAGACAGAAATCTCAATTCCAGATAATTGCATCTTTGAACATTTTAGAGCCATGACCACCTGGAGCGAAATCGAGATCACTCTAAGTCTCAAGACCATTGATGTAATGCAAGTTCACCCCTGTATTTTGAATTAAATATTCTATCTACACAAAAAAAACGTTAAAATCCATCATATTTGAGAACGTTATTTCAAAATGAGAGAGCGCCTTTACATTCTTTTAAATAGAATATATACTGATTGGCCCATTTTTGTCCATATTCTATTTAAGCTATGATTTTTATAAAATGGTTTTGAAATCAAACACTTAACTTCTAGCCAATTTTCGTATCATGAATTTTCATATTCTATATTTTACTTTACTAATTTAAAACGATTATGATGATAAGATAATTGATAACACCATCGTAAATATTGTTGAATTTCCCTTAGTTTTAACATCATTGTTCGATATCCCTAAGTTATCCTTTATTTCAGAAAAGTAATTGCAATTTAATGATAAGAATAACGAACATATACTGCGCATTTACTGAATTCCCCTTTCCCCGAAAAAAAGAAAACAAATTGATTAACATTCAACATTGGAAAATCTTAATGCGAGTCTGATAATATAATAGGACACGTGTACGCTAATGATTTGTAATATAGTTACTTCGTTTTCCTTTATCTTTGAATCCGTCTCCGAAACCTTGTCCAGAAACTGTTGACACCAGTAACATCACAACCATAATGCAACATACCATTTTATGTACGCTAGTGAGTTGAAATACAATTACCCCTTTTAATTATTCCATAATGTTGTCCAGAAACTGTTGACACCAGTAACATCACAACCATAAGGCAGCATACCATACGTGTTGTATTCATTGTTCTATAAACACAGAATAAAACAATCAAAGGGATTGCGATTATCTGATACAGATCCGTCAGACATCTACCAATCCTAAAATTGTTGTGTGAGTCTACTAAGTGTAGCCATTTTGCATGGTTACCTGTCAAAACTTAAGTGACTGTCACATTTGATCTACGGCAACCGTACGACGGCTGTAGCTTCCCCAAATCGAGTAATATGCAGCATAAAACATAGGGATAAGCAGTATTGTGAAACTACAGCCTCCGTACGGTCGCCGTACAGCACATCTGACTTATTGGACATCCGACCAATCGCATAAACAAAAATGTTTACAGGTTCGGTGAAAATATATTTTTAATATTGATATAATGAACCCTTTTCCAACTACAAACACTAGAGACAATGGATGACAAAATAGCATCCTGATTGTGACATAAAGTGTATGTCATCCTCTTAGGTGAAGTGATATGCGCGAAATCGAGGTAAGAAAAGACAACATATTAAAAATGAAAATCACATATACAGATTTTTTATTGTATTTGTATTGTATTTGTGAAGATGAATTTTTTAATAAATACTCATTTATTTCCTTAAATCATTAAATAGATTTACATTGTTAATCACGGCGTAATCGCCCATAAAGGGCATTTTAAGTGCCGTTTTAAGTGAATTTAAATTACAATAAAATTATATATTCATAGTTAGTATAAAAAATATAAAATTTGAATACAATCTGTTTTACTACCTGTCTGTACCCCCGTTGATGCTCTGAAATTGAATTACTGTTATCGATGGTTTAATTGTGTTTAATGAAGTTTATAACTGCCTTAAAGATTTTGGAATTGTTTTCATTTGACAGATCCTTGTCGCCAAAAAGTAGGAAATTTGTCTTATTTTTAAATGTTTTGTATTTAGTTATATCTAAGTTTAGTTCATGTTTAACCACCGCTAGCGCATTTGTTTCTCTCAGAGGGCAGGACAGGAGTTTATGTTGTGCTGTCTCTCGAGCTCCACAGTCACAATATGGATCGTTAATGAAAGAGAAATTATGGTCAAAAAGATCGGATTTAAAATATTAAAATTTATTCTTATCTTATCATCTGTTTAGTACAAATTTAGTACAATTTCGTCTTTTCTATCAAGATTCTGTATGTAGGAGGTTGAAATTGTAGGTTCCATGTTATTAGTGAGATGATCGTTTAGTTGTTTTTTGAAAAAGTGATCCGTTTTGCGTAAGATGGTACCAAATTGTTTTGAATCTTGAACATAACACGCAGTTTATGTTCATCCCGTCTATTTTGAATATTATCCCAATTTAATATTTCAAGGGTTTTTTCGGTGCTTTCACCTTGCATAACACCAGGACAAATAACAACTGCCCTATAATGTACACGTAGCTTGTCTAACTGGTCTAGGATGGTAGCTGGAGCAGCGTCATATACAGATTGCTCCAACTATCTATAGTTTTGCCTAACTTTGAATGCCAATGTAACCAAAATGATTCGTCTATCTAAATATTTAATATCTGGTAGAAATAAAATCAAATTAATCACTTACCTCCTTCCTTACCTTGTTCCTTAGCGATTGCGTAAATTGCGAGTTGACAGTCGACACCGTTGTTCAAACTAAGGAATTGCTGTGGTTTATATACTTTTAGAATGGCGGACGACTCATAAATCCTTCCGCGGCGTATTAATTTCTTAGACTTTACACGTAACTGTGTGTAACGGTGTCATACAAGGTGTTTCAAATGGACAGACGTCTATCTCTTTAATTAAAGTTACAAAGGAAAATTGTATTGAAAAACACTTGTTTATTCTTTCAACTGCGTAAACTGTGAGAATCAGAAATCGGCATTCTGAGACTAGTGTATATTGAGATGTTTTAGAAAATGTTACATTCTCAGACTACATTAAGATTGCTAATTTCTGGTAAGCGTGAGCCATCAAGTTTATACGTCAATAAAACATAATATTAACGTACACTCCACACCATGAGTTTGGCAACCTTAGCTCCCCATTGAACTACGTGTAAAAGCCTCTAGATCTTTACCTTTGAATTTTCATTCACTTAACCTGCAAAGAAATAACTTATGATATTGATAAAAACGCAACTTGAGTTCATTTCCAATACCTTCAAATTTTCCCAATTTTTTTCCTCGATTACAATACGTCGAAAATTGATGATTTTGATGATTTTTGAAAATCGTAATTCCCATGTAAACCAATGGGAAATGTTGGGTTCGGGCCAAATCAGAAATCAGGATATCTATTCAGTAAAAGAGTCAGCAAAAAATAGTTTTATAGAGAAAATTGAAATTTCCTTTTTTTATACACTAAGTGTTTAGCTTACTCGAGGAATACTAAAGTTACAGAGCTTCAAAGTCATTTTTGAAAATCATTTTTCGCCTCCTGTGTTATTTCAATTGGAGAGGTTTTTTGAAAAATAATTTTGACTTTAAAGACCTATAACTTTGCTGATCCTGAGAAAAGGTATCAATTTTTAGTTAAATAAAGTTAGCTAATTCAATTGCCTACCTAACTTAGCTTGTATTTTTTGCGAGGACTCAGAGTGATAGATATTCTATCATATGACTTGCGGCAAACCTACCATTTTCCATTGGTTAACATGGGAATGTCGATTTTCAAAATTTCATCAAATTCATCATCAATTTTCGATCTATTGTAATTGAGGAAAAAATTGAGAAAATTTGGAGGTATTGGAAATAAGGTCAAATTACGTATCAATCAATAGTATAAGTATTAGGTTAAGTAAATAAAAATTCAAAAGTAAAGAGGTTTTAACACGTAGTTCAATGGGGGAGCTAAGGTTGCCAAACTTATGGAGGGGAGTGTATTAATAGATTCGTGGACCTTGTTGTTACATTTCTTGGTGGGACGTTGATTTTTTGTCAACTTATGCTTGCATGCTTAAAATGTAAAAGCCATACGTTTGATATTTTACGCGTTGGGCATGTTATACTTTGGATCCCTCCAAATTAAGCACCCTGTAGATGTCACATTTCGTTAGAATATAGTCCACTTGTCACTCTCAGATGCCACAAATGCTTGGATACTGGTACTGACATTGCACAGTATCTAGGGTCGATTCAAGACACTCTATATGGGGCCGTTTAGGTATTATCATAACCATTTCTATATTCCCTTTTATTTAGTAAATAGCATCTGTTTAGTAATGCATGGATCTGTACTTTAACACGGATAAAGAATTAACGATCTTTATAGAGTGTAAAGCCAATGCTTCTCTTATTTTCAAGATTCTGTATTAACATATTTTCGAATTTCTTTTTGCTAAACCTTTCGTTTTCCAGATGTTGACCATTTTTTCAATCTTCACTATTCTTCGAAAAACACTCCAACCGTTCATTTTTAGGAAACCAATGATTTGGACTTTTCAATTATCTAAAATGAAAAAGATGTTGGTTTTAGCTAGTCTTGGACACACAGTGTAGACAAATAAGTTAGGTTATGCCTTGGAAGTGCAATATGTTTCCATGTATTCTGGCGGCCCTACCAACACCAATGCTGCCGTCTATTTAATTATATTAGAGAAATAGTAGATTTTGCTACCGCTATCGTACGGTCTCGTGTTTTCACGGCAAATAGCAATCCTACGCAGTTACCTTTGGTACGGCAATGGTAATCGAAGGTATTTTAAAGATATTTATCATGGACCGCGGTATTTCGGAATTTATCAACAATATAATTATATCATGCCGTGAAGTCGATTTATGATACGGTAAAAGACAAAATGCTTTGTATTTATTCGATTTCAATAAAATACTTTTCATATTAGAAAAAAACAATCTTTGCAACGTGTGCTAAGTGACATCCCTTATCCCGCATTATTTCATTTGTTTGGATGCGAGTGTAACATATTGTTTTAAATAATTTGAAATAGCGGCATGGAGGTGTAAACTTTGACATGTCAAGATAAAAATATCTGAATCTTCAGGTGTATGAAGTTAAGACCTATAATGTGGATGTCTTATTTTCACTGTTCATCATTTTCCCCATTTCTTTGTTTGCATTCTTGACTATACTATGTATTACAGCATCGATGTCTGATTGGAATGACATATATACAATTGACCATTTCTATATACTTAGATATATGGAGATGAATCAAAGGATGGCAGTGTGAGTGTTAGTAGGGCCAGAATACCATTCATTTACAAAGAGAACTTGCAGAAAGTCATTTGATTTCTCGATTGATCAATATTTCCATTTGGATTCACGTGAACCTCCATAGACATGTAATTATGTGATCTTGTTCACATGTAGATTAGATTGTGATTTAATATTAAAGGTGTGATCCTCGAAAGAGTAAATGCATATTCTAAGCTTTTTCAACATTGTGTCAATGTGAATTTAGCCCGACCTTTTTTCAGAAAACATCAAAATCCTGGGAATAAAGGGAAATAATTGCAAATCAAAGTTGTTTTAATAGAAAATTACAAATAGAATTCAAATATCATCAAATACCATCAAAAAGAAGAAAATGTTGGATGGTAAAAATGTAGATCTCCTAATATCTCATTAAAAACGAGAGTTCAACGAGAGAGATCTCAATTATTTAAACAGTTGAAGCAACGGTTATGTTCTCCATTTGTGACAACGGTATCTGACTTTACTGTTGTCAGGATTTTCCGGGGTGATAGGTTGTAGGTTCTAATGTTCATAAACCTTTTAATTAATGTTTATCCAATTTCTTATTTTGCTTGCAATTATTAGTTCCTACAAGGGTCGATCAAAAAGTTTCTTCCCATTGGCTCTACATTTTATAATAAAAGGATGGCCAAATTTTAACACGAGACAGAGTAGTTAGTTTTCTTGAAACTGTATGAGTGTCATATAAATTGGTTCATTTGTAGTGCCACGGAGTCAATTACATGTTTTCCATAATTGAGTTAGGTGGAGCTGCGTTATTCTGGAGAAATCTGCTAAGCTGCGGTTCTGTAGTTTAACCTATGACGTCACCCTTAGCATAGGACTACGTTCTGTTCAAGGAGGATTATTCTAACTCGATACTCCGTTGCCTGCAGTGGAACAATTTAGTAAAAATATTTCTATAAGGTTCTCTTCAGACCAAGTTTTTCGTTGAAAGATTGTCATTTGAATATTTTTGAAGTATTCCTCAGCAGTCTAGTCGTCAAAATATGAGTAATATTGTTACCAAATTGGTCTACGCCGGGCAATGGAGTATTGGGTTTGAATAACAGCTGCCAATCCTCCTTTGTTCTGTTGTCATTAACTGGGCAATAGATGGCGGAATTTATTGCGATAGTGCGATTTTACCAGCGACTTACAATGCATGTATACAGGCTACTTGTTTTTTATTAATCAATATAAACAAAGTATTAAACAAAACAATTTTCAGGTACAGGTATGCATCAATGCAAATACATTATCAATAATTCTGTTAACAATGTTTTCTATGAATAAAAAAGGAATAAAAAAAAGATTCAAATTCTCCCCAGGGAATTCTCCATCGTTCGCCGTCACACATCACAAGGGTCAGACTTCCCGTTACGTGTTCGTTTTTTCCATATTTTCTTGCACTTGCATCCATTTTTGCAATCTCTCAAAAACGTAAAATCTTCCCTGAATAGTTTTGCATATGGGTCAGCCATGCTTGAACGTGAAGCTTTTCTGCATTCTGTTCTAAATCCTCTGCATTCGACACATTTGTCAGTGACTGGATTTTTCCTAGTTCTTTCACCAAGTAGCTTCGCATAACAATCATCCCGGCATCGATCCCTACAGTTTTGAAGAGTTGTCTCCACAAGCTTGTCAGAGACCACTTCGACAACTACAAAACATGAATTATTGACAAAATACTGAATGGATATCGAGGCACATCTATTAAACCATGTAAACGGCCGGCAGAATTTTAATCATGGACGTAGCCTGGCATGTGGCATGCGAAACCTCGCCAAGTTCGGCCCGCCTAATGTTAGATCCATGGCTACGCCCTTGTATGATCAAATCATGAAAAAGGGAATTCTAGATGAGGGCTAACTATACGAATAGCATTCAAATAAATATACTAAATTATCATTCAGACTTATTATCATCTATCTCAAATCAATGTTTCTTACCCGTAGTTTATCAAACATATAATGCAATGTATTGTTCCAAAATGCAATTGCCATCCGTTGCCTGTTTAAAAAGGCTGTCAAATTAAAACAAGTCTGACACCTATTGATGTGAAAACTTGGAATTTAAGCACGAACAGACTTTTAAGGCGCATTCCATCTAGGATTTTTGGGGTGTATAACAATGCTCCCAATTGCAAGTTCGGGAGTCAAACCTTTTTGTTTGGGCGCAGTGGCATTCGATGATTGAGGATTCATAACTTTCCCGATGAACAAAATCACGCCACATGTCTTGTCGTAGATGAGGAACATGAACGGGTGGTTACAGTTGACTTTGACAGGCGGTGGCGAGTAGCCGGATCGTCCTCCAGCAATCACGGTAACTGCAGCGGCTTCTGTCCCTGCAAATCAAATGATTCAAATAAACTATACCTCAGTCACATTTGTTGCACGGCAGCCGTACGTCAACCACAGATCAATTAAATCAGTGAATTTCTGAGGTGAGCGTAGGAAAACTACGGTCGCCTTTCAGTCTCGTATTCAGTTTTTTACAGGCCGCAGGGTAGTCGTAGAAATTATGACTCAGAGTTTCTTATTTGGTCATTTCTGCGGTCGATGCCAGACAGCTCAGAAAGGTCCAGCGATGGCCGTATATTGGGCTTGCAGTTGACTTGCGTCTGCTGTAGGATTTGATGGGTAATGTACCTTTGGAAACAGTTTTTAAGTCAGTTTCGGTCATATATTTTGCTGTAAACACAACACAATTTGTAATACTGTTTAATGTAAGGTCATTGATACCACAGCAATTTATATTTCATTAACACTTTTTATTTGATATTACATCCTACCACTATTAATAACATTTATTTGTACTGATGTAAACAAAATAAAAATAAGCATTAACGTCTATCATCAGGAATGCAAAACTCGCAGTGCGACTGCCGTAGGAAATGTGACTGCAGATGTATCCGATCGCAGAAATTCTACAGCGAGTTTAGAAATGTTACTGGCCGGAGAAATGATAGACCGTGCGGTCGCCGTTGGAAATGTGACTGGCGTGTAAGTTGGTTATTCCAATAACAACGCAGGAATTTACTATGCATCTTACTATAAAGGACGGTGGTCTGTCTGTCATTTTGTCTGTCCAGACATCTCCTACTAGACTGTTTGACTTTAGGTCCGCATACTTGGTCAACATACTTAGTAGATCGGTGGGCATTCTACCAGATTAGAGGTCAAGGTCCATTCCAAGGTTAAAGTTCAGTATCTAGGTATTTGACCCTTAACGACCAATTATTAGGTGACTTGAGATCAAGGTCAACTTTATGGGCCAAAGTCATTACAAGGTCAAATGTCTCTTGGTATTTGGCTTCTAGATGAATTTGGGGGCTGCTGTGACCTTTGGCGACCATGATAAAGTAACCTGGGGTCAAGGTCATTCTTAGGTCAAATGTCAATCTAGGTATTTGGTGATTTAAGGTCCTTGGGGCTGCTGTGACCTCTGGTAACCCATGATAAGTTGATCTGAGGTCAAAGCCAATGTTTATGGTCAAGGTCATCTCGAGGTTACAGGTGAATATCTAAGTTTTTGGCATTTTAAGGACCTTTGTGGCTACTGTGACCCTTAGCGACCCATGCTTAGGTGGCCTTAGGTCAAGCTCATTCCAAGGTCAAATGTCAATATCTTGGTATTTTGGTCAACTTTATGGGGCAACGTCATTCCAAGGTCAATATTTAAATATTTGGCGTGTTTAGGCTCTTGAAGGATACTGTGACCCTTGGCGACTCATGATTAGGTGACCTGAGGTCAAAGTCAATGTTTATGGATTGGCCAAGGTCATCTCAAGGTCAAAAGTCAATATATAGGTATTTGGCGTTTCAAGGCCAAGTTCTCAATTCAAGCTTCAGTCAAGCTTAAATGAGCAATATAAAGATTTAGCATTTTATGGGGGCTGCTGTCATGTGGAGACTGCTGTGACCCTTGGTAACCCACTCAAACGGGTAGATCGCTAGTTCAAATAATGGAGAGGTTAAGCTAACGATGTTTTTCACAACGTAACCGTGAACGCAAAGTACAAAAATTAACAAAGGAATGTATCGAGCGCTCATAGTTTTATGCGCGCTTAGTCTACTTCAGATACTCTTCAGCTTCATAGTTTCGGGTTTAGAACGGGAGATTTTGAAATTTCACGTTGGGTCAACGGGAACCATTTTACTCGTGTCTATTGAACACTATGCTGTCAATTTTGATTTCGATGCACAGTTGAATTCTTGCTGAACACGATGATGTATGTCATGCATGATTTAGCGCCAAAAATCTTACGAAACGAGCTCGTTTAAAATGTGTATTAGAAAACCAGCTATAAAACCGCATCAATGACATACTATAGAATCATTACACGCTATGGTGTAGTCTAAACAAACACTGGATTTGAACGGCTATTTATATGAGAAGGCTACATGAATTTGTATATGGTCGAGTGATACGTACAGGTTCAGTTTCGATTATATATGCAAAGCTTAACCTCTCAAATATAAGCTTGCAGTACCGGTGAGAACTCTCTATATTGCTTATTTATTGCAATTTTTAAAATCTTTAATTATAATTAGTGGAATCGATCGGTCTTGTGACGTAATGTCAACAGGTACATATCGAGAAGACACAGATTCAAAAGCCAACACTGGTGTATCTGTGGTTTACGTCAAACACTGTTTTATCAAGGACTCGTTGGGTTTGTTGAAAGTGGTTTGACAACGTTCTCAAGATTCCAACTTTACACGGTCCAATTTACACCGTTCCGTATTGATGGAGAGGTTAAGCTAACGATGTTTTTCACAACGTAACCGTGAACGCAAAGTACAAAAATTAACAAAGGAATGTATCGAGCGCTCATAGTTTTATGCGCGCTTAGTCTACTTCAGATACTCTTTCAGCTTCAGAGTTTCGGGTTTAGAACGGGAGATTTGAAATTTGACGTTGGGTCAACGGGAACCATTTTACTCGTGTCTATTGAACACTATGCTGTCAATTTTGATTTCGATGCACAGTTGAATTCTTGCTGAACACGATGATGTATGTCATGCATGATTTAGCGCCAAAAATTTACGAAACGAGCTCGTTTAAAATATGTATTAGAAAACCAGCTATAAAACCGCATCAATGACATACTATAGAATCATTACACGCTATGGTGTAGTCTAAACAAACACTGGATTTGAACGGCTATTTATATGAGAAGGCTACATGAATTTGTATATGGTCGAGTGATACGTACAGGTTCAGTTTCGATTATATATGCAAAGCTTAACCTCTCCAATGTCAACAAAATCACTAATACGGAACGGTGTAAACGAAACCGTGTTTACTTGCAGGCAAATTTTTTTCATAAAAAATGGTCAAGGGAACGATCAGATACTCCCTTCCTTGCTCTATTTGAAACCATCAATAGAATATCAAAACCAATTGTATAGGGTGTCCCAAAATATTGTACAGACACAAACGTAGAATAACTCATCTAAAAGACAACTTTATCATAAGCATCGAAAGGTTTTACTTAATAGAGGAAAGCTTGTTTGAACATGATCACCCATTTTTCCATGTTTAGAATTGCATTCATTTCTTTATTAATCGTGATGAAAGTCACTTAGAGTATCTCATCTAAAATGTCAAAATGTTCTGGAAAACGTTTCTATGAATCTTTAAATGCAAACTGGAAAATGAGTTCTCTTTATCATATGAAAGTTTTTTGGGATGATGAAAAAAGTTATTCCAGTTTCATTTGGGTACACTTTTGCGACTTTTGGTTCAATAGAACATTTTGTTCAAAGACCTTTTAGGAAAATTTGACTCAGTCAAGAGTAAATAAGGAGACTGGGGTCACGTATTTTGGCAATATTGAATTATAACTCAACATTGCCAGCAAAACTTTAAAGTCTCCATATTAAAAGTGTCTTTGCCGAATTCACCTGAAATAAGAACAATTTACCTGATTATTATAAATTCTCGTTACTTTTAAAGAAATAAATGGCATGTGTACATAATTTGGACCTTCACATCTTAACAGCAACCCTTCCTATCTTTGGAATAGGTTAGATGAAATACAGAGAGGCATTAAATACCAGAACATTACCTTCCTCGTTTACATCAACAAATGCCTCATGAATGACTTTAGATACATCTAATCTTGAATCATTGCTGAATCCATTGAGGTCGACAGCAGATGAGAATAGTTTTTTCATCCCCATGTCTTCCAGTATCGACGACAGCTCATTTTTCCATTTAAACTTCATCTTTGGTAGTGTCACGTAAACGTTTCTCCCAGTGTGAGGCGCCTTTAGAGTAAGTAAGGAGTCATAGAGATTATCTGCTGTGATGTCTTTTACCAAATCTTTCAAACCATTTTTCTCATCTGGAAGGATGATGACCATGCTCAGCCTATCACCGACGTAGGGGAGATCAAGAAATTGAGCCTTCAGCCGTATATTGTGGTAATATCTGAATGGGGACTCTTGGTACATCATATCAACTTTGACTGTTTCATCGTCTTGGACATAGAAAGATTGAACATTGGTATCACATGGATTAAATTGCGTAACCCAATCTCCCTTGAAGTAGATAGCATTGATGAGTGCAAATACAGTCATGGCACTGATATCTCCCGGTTGAAGAACTTCTTTGATCAACTGGTTCGTTTGGTCAGCTACCCATTTATTTATAATATCGGTGGCCTGGGCTGATTGTTTAAAATCAAGTTTTTCTATCGAACCTTTATAGTACGTTTCTATTGCTTTGATAAACTTTTCCCTTACGGCCAAGGTTTTATCCGGATACAGCTTATTCGCCGATCTAAGCTCTGTTCCTTTTGTTTTACCGTAAAGATTTTCGTTCAGACACGTGTACATAGTATGAAGCTTGGCATTTCTCTGAATATCCTCAACATGTAGGACATTTTCCATTTGTCTCTTCGTATCACCTCCTGCTCCTAAAAGTAACATTGCCAAGGCGGTTGCTACACTCACAGGGCTAAAGAAAACATTACTGTCAACTTCCTCTTGTTTATTTATCTTCTTGTATATATCTATCGCAAAATTGTTGATTGCGCTGGTTAGATCATCGATAGCTTCACACTGTTTTGCACATTTTATTGTATCTCTAGTTCCAGCCTCACCCAGAGAAATTACCGTTACAAAGACTAATACAACAGCCAACCCGATTTTCCTCTCCTCAAACATTTTTAAACCTGAATCAGTAAGCTATTAAGCTTCTCATTCCTATTTCAATTAACTATTATAATGTGTGTTATAAATGATGCTGTTTAATCCCTGTTTAATACATTGTTGTCTAACTATCATAAATTGTTTACACAGTTTGATTTAAGTTATATTAATCGTTTAAATATAGACAAAGGCTATTCATTGTAGAATATATTATCAAAACACTATAAGTTATTGAATGATTTAAAGTGCAATACAGGATATATTCTGCTCGTGAAATTCCGTATTGAAACGAGACGTCAATGCACCCTTGCTGAACACCTTAATATATTCTAAGAACTCAAGTTGATGGAGTCTCAACAAGTAGATTCATATTGGATAGTATTGCTAGAATGAATTTTCAATAATAAGAATTAGGTTCTAAAACGGGACATCGGACTTGCTTTTTAGAACTTTTTGTTGGTCCTAATTATTTCAATAATGGCCTTCCTAATAAGCCTATATAATTTTTTGCCCAAACAAACTTTTTGGCAACCCAGTTAAATCACTTCAGAAAACCCTTATTGTTATAAATTGACCATAAAACATCGTACTTTTAAGAAATCAAAGGTTCACTATAGGATGTATGGGGGTGACAAATGGACTAGAAGTTAGATAGAATCGCCCGACGAACTTACTATGAAACACAGACTCTCAAGTGTTATACATTATGAGGTGAAATATGGTTGCACTAATTGTATGCTACTAGCTCATCCACTGGAGTTCATAGCTTATACAATTGATTAATATTATAACCATAGATTTTTGGCCGGTATAAAGATGGCAGCAAATGATTTCCTCGGTTTCTATTTCGACCTGTCAAAGGCATTTGATACAATTGGCCAGCAGACATGCATCGAATATTTGCACAGTTTACTATTTAAACTATCATGCAATCTATGAACTATCATTGTGGGATCCACAGCCTTTACTATCCCTTTGGAATAGTTCAAAAGCGTTAGGTAAAGAGGGGCTCTGATAAATCAGAATGATGAACTATAGTTCATATGCCTTAATAAAAAATGTAATATATTCTTACTAATTCTTTTTATATATGCGCTGCGATGTGCTTCTTATTGAGTATCTCGTGCCGATCATGCAACAGCAATTGTAGGGAAAGATCAATGGATAGAAAAGAATGTTTCACTTAAAAATGTTTCATTTCATAATGTAACTTTACATTGTTACAATGAAGAAATGTTTAATTTTATAATGTAACTTTACATTGTGACAATGAAGAAATGATTCATTTTATATTTGTAACTTTACATTGTGACGATGAAGAAATGGTTTATTTTATATATACTTTACATTGTGACAATGAAGAAATGATTCATTTTATATGTAACTTTACATTGTGACGATGAAAGATTGTTCCATTTTATATATGTAACTTTACATTGTAACAATGAAGAAATGATTCCTTTTATATATATACTTTACATTGTGACAATGAAGAAATGTTTCATTTTATATGTAACTTTACATTGTGACGATGAAAGATTGTTCCATTTTATATATGTAACTTTATATTGTGACAATGAAGAAACGATTCATTTTATATATATACTTTACATTGTGACAATGAAGAAATGATTCATTTTATATATGTAACTTTACATTGTGACGATGAAAGATTGTTCCATTTTATATATGTAACTTTACATTGTGACAATGAAGAAATGGTTCATTTTATATATACTTTACATTGTGACAATGAAGAAATGATTCATTTTATATATGTAACTTTACATTGTGACGATGAAGAAATGGTTTATTTTATATATACTTTACATTGTGACAATGAAGAAATGATTCATTTTATATATGTAACTTTACATTGTGACGATGAAAGATTGTTCACTTTTTATATATGTAATTTTACATTGTGAAAATGAAGAAATGATTCATTTTATATCTGTAACTTTACATTGTGACTAAGAAGAAATGATTCATTTTATATATGTAACTTTACATTGTGACGATGAAAGATTGTTCCATTTTATATATGTGTAATTTTACATTGTGACTAAGAAGAAACGATTCATTTTATATATTAAACTTTACATTGGGACGGAGCAAGACCACGGTTTTAAATATAATGAAATATTAAATCAAAGAAAATACAAAGAATAGAAAAGAGTATTTACAAATATCCGTTCTCACTTATCGACGAAATACAGTAAACAACATTGCAGTTTACCAGTGCTCATAAATGATACGCCCCTTTTGATTCAATGGTTCAGCCCCGGCTTCTGCACCTACATTTGCTTGGGTGGTCGAGGTATGTTGTTTCAAACGTGTGTGGTCTTACATGACTAGTTTACAACTGGGGATGTATCATTTGCTGTTTGTATGGATATATGATTTGATATTTTTACACCGCTATAATAACTAATAAATCCACCTAATATACTCGAGCATATATATGAAAAAGAAATTCAAATGCACTACGAGTGCTTATTATATACTTTAGGTTATAAATATAATGCATTTCATTGCTTAAATCCCCACAAATATTACCTCCCATGTCTATAGAACAGTCATGCCTTTAAGCAACTATGGTACTGAATACAAAAGATCTAACCGTTTTTTCAATGATATTTGACATTTTGATTTGTATAAAGTATGCTATAACAAATTATCTATTGTATCAGTTGTTCCCGATGTGTTTTTGAATTTAAAAAAATAGTTACAACCACTTGGAAGGCATATTCGTTCACCTGTCATAATAGGAATTTCTAATATCAGTTTCTCTAAAGAGGGAATAAAAGTTACGCCCCTCAAGGTAGATAACTCGTGCTAAAATGCGATTACTAATATTCAATCTACGGAATTCCTACCTCTAAATATGAGTTTTCATTTTCAGATTTTCGGAATAGTTAAGGTAACCTAAGTAGAATAAGTTTATCTTTATGATTCGTTTATACCTGTAAGACATGCCCAAATATCGTCGCGCATTTCTCACCTAAAGTAGACTTAATGAGTATTGAATTATAAAAAATTGCGTGCTGTGCATGGTAACAGTGAAATATTGTAGTATTTCATATTTAATTAAGATGATTTACATAGTCCTGGTGCGATACACTCTGAAACCATTTTCTGAACCATTAAAAAACTACATAAATAAAATCTTATTTAGTTTTTTATTTGAGCATCTTGGTAATAATGACTTATCCAGTGGAGCAATTATCGTTTGGGTAAATAGACCACTGCTCATCCTTAACCTTTAAACACACATAAGCACTCGTCTGGATTAATCTTCAATGAGGATAAATACTGGAAAAGTTGGATTATCATAGGATAGTTGGATTAGCGAGAAGGATTAAAATGTTCAACTTGGGCGGTCCATACTCGTGAACCAAGGGCCCTAAGAACAACGTTGGTGTTCGACACTGATTAATTTTTCCATTTTCCCTTCTTGAATATTTTGCTTATGATTATATTTAATTAAGATTCCCCAAACGATTTGGTTATGATTTCGTATCATTTCGTGATAGTGGTGTCGTCTGCATCAAAGAGAGTGTCTTCGAAACATTTTTTGGCGACGTATTGGCAAAATTTGAGAAGTGTCATTTTAAAGGCATCATACATATAGCGAGGCAGGAGCCAGAGCTGTCGTGTTTTAAAAGTCAGAATAGCGTGAAAAAGATAAGTATTATCGATAAATAAAGTCAACAGATGCGAAGTCAACATTTCAAAGGGTTTAGGTGCGGATGATAATTGTATGCCGCCTGTAACTACCTTTACGCAAGGGTGGATATATCCGACCGATATCTTATCTATTGGCGATATGTTTTGTTACTGCTCATCGCTCCTTGCCAACTGTTCGGGAAATTGGATTCTCATTTACGTCAAATCTGTGCTGCTATCAAAACATATTTGCGAATTCATGACGAGATTGTTTTCAAACATTTGAAGAGAGCCCTAAGGGTACTAGAAACGTTTAAAGAAAAATTGTCATGCACAATAAAATATTTAGCTTTCAATTTTGTAGACCAAAAATATGCTGTTGGTGAATAGGCGTTGAGACAAGGGGCCAAGAGCCGGCTATTAGGCACTTTTTCAAAAATTCCCGAGGTTGAATATAAAAGAAAAAATGTTTGGCTTGGTTTAAACAAAAAATCCCATTGTCTTTTACTTCGTGTGTGAGGATTCGTCTACCCTTTCGCAAAATATATTTCGATTGTTTAAAAGAGACTTAGAGAGCTTCATCAAAATAAGTATTCAAAAGAAATTTGACACAATCTGGTCGAGGATAAAAGGTGAACCCCTAAAGATTAAACTTATGTCCCGCCCTTATCACATCGAAGACAAACGTCATAAAATAATGCCATGAAAAGTCCCAGGTGATACGTTGTATCCATGGCGAGCCACCCAATCAACCAGTGCCCCTTCTCAATTAATATGCCATTTTTCAATGTTCATATTAACTCAAGTATCAATCGTCCTTAAAAATAATTATATACATTATGTGTGTCATACGAAACTCCATCATCGATTGGGCAGATTTTGCGAGATACAACTGCACCAACCAGGCCGTGAACTGAAGCGGCATTTGACATGTTCTCGAGATACCTTGAATTCCAATTCGCCACTTCGCACGAATCAATTTTCTAAAAGGCTTTCGAAGGGGTACTCTTAGAATCACGTTCCTGATGGTCGGATATGAAACGAGAAGGCATTTAGTCAATTAAAGCAGAGGGGATAGTTTCATATAAAAACTTTGGAAGAAAAAGTCGCATTCAACTTCGAAACTTGATTGAATAGAGTCATACTTACAACGCATAACTAAACGTAATAAATTTATTATTTTATTACCATGATATAAAATGAACGAGCAAAGGAAACAAAGATAACAAAATACAATAAATAGAAACAGCGAGGAAGAATCAAATAAACGAAACTATTATTTTGAAAACGAATAAATAAAAAGGGGAAATCTTTAATTTCGTTTCGTTTCTGATACGCATAGAGAAGGATGAATCTGCTTCATTGTATAGCGCTAGTAATTCTAGAAATAATTTTAACAGAAGGAAGGAAGCGGCATTCGAGAGCGCATAAGCAACTAGAATACTCAGATTGTGGTAAGGAATGATTTAGTTCATTGATTTAGAATTTGAAATAGTACTTATGTAGTTATTGTCATTTCTAAAAGATTTAAGCCATTGTAATTTTATTACTATAAATAGGCAATGCAAGCAACAGTACATACAAGGGAGAATGATTCTATTTACTATATCTTAATATTTATTTCGTTTCTGGTTACCTACTTGAGCTTCTATCACATATTTTAGCGGCAATGTTTCGATTCTATAGGGATTTCTATTTTTTAATATTTTATAATTATATCTTGATATACTCGTCATTTGTGACTATCAAAATGTGTTTGTGGTCGATTCATATTTTTTTTATTTATATACGATGTTTCTATGAAACAAATATCGGCTTTAATTTAATAAAGTTATATGTTGGGTTTTATTTTATTTATTTGTTGTTCCAATTTGTGTTAATCAGATACATGTACCCTCCAAAATATTTTTTCCAAAATTGAATAGCTTATAACACTTTTAACACTGTATTTAAAGACAGAATCTGATCTATAGGGGGTGACAAAATTACAAGCAACATGTATAATTGACCTACCAATCTATTCCTTACAATAACAAAAAATATCTCCCAAAAGATTCACCAGATGTTATAAATTGGTGAAGTTATTAATGATTCAAAGTGCAAAAATGTTTAAACTCTCCCAAATAATAAGAATGGTAACCATTCTTTTAGAAAAATGATAAACCATTGTAAAAATCTTTAGTTTTCCTGGAATAAAGTATGCACTTTTGTGATTTTTAGAAAATAGACATGACAAGGAATGACATGAGCCAAAAATATTCTAAAATTGAAACAATTTTTGTTAAGCCTGCTCGCTATATCTGATTCTCTCTTTAAGAAACCACAACATTTAAATCAAAACCACACAAATACAAATTATCTTAACAATATGTACAATATAAAATCTGGTGTCCTTGATATTCAAGTAGGAATTTGTGGATTTGTATTAACCATGGGTACATCTTGACCTTAAAAAGGATTACACCATTTGAGGTTAAAACAAACCATGACCATGCAATACTAGGTATATTATTTACCATATTTCTGTAAAAAGAGTAAGCATGCTACACCTTTGGTCATATATCAGGTCGATCAATAAGTTCTGAGAAAATGTCTCGCAATTTCCACAGGGTCACAGGGGATGTTAACAAATATCACATATTAATATTCCCAGTTTAATTTAGTATCTGTCTTTATGAAGAAAGATATGGTTTCTATGGTTTCTCAGAACTTATTGATCGACTTGGTCCACGAATATTTTCAATCAATTTTTAAATGAATTGAGATTTTTAAAAAAAACGTCCGGTGGGTTACAATGAATCAAAAGCTTTTGTAATGTGCAACATTGTTCATTTCCCGGGAATTAATTCGTTGTAATCCACAGAAAACTTATCCACAGAAAAATATCCTGGTAAAGGCGAGTATATTATTGAGACTAGCTGAACTTTGTAAATTGCGGTATCTTTTTGGTATTCAGGATATAAAATTAAGCAGCGTTCAGACACGATACGTTTTGACATGAAGTAATTATGACATTAACTTTCACGCACAATGTCTTTGAATCATCGCTTTGATAAGTCTTTATGATCTTTAGTTTCAAATAATTCAGCTTATTAAGATTGGGATAAATAATGTTGTCTCCATTCCTCCATCAAGAAACGAAAACAATATTACACCGTATATTTACGCCGGCATATGTGTTGTTTGAACGCCTGTAGAATTTACTTCTTCACAGGCGTAATTTGACGTTCAACCCCAACAGGCGTAATTTGACGTCTGCACAAGCGTAATTAGTGCCTAAACACCCGTAAACAACGCGTGTATTCTTTGGGTTAGTTGGCAAACTATAGAAAGTGGTTCTGGGCGGCTTGTGCCTTTCCCTTTCTTTGATTCAGTCGCCGCATGAGCAATAAGCTCTCGGTATGCCCCTGCCTGTTCGCGCCTGATTAATTGGATACACACTCCCCTCATTTCTGACTCCCCGTTGGGCAACCAGTAAATTAATTTCATATTTGAATTGTTTTCCCTCAATAATATGAGGTCGGAAAATTGGGATGTTAATTTTAGGATTTTCATCGCCAAAATCAGGACAAAAATAGGCTTTTAATATTGGTATATGTGATTCGAAAGGGGTCTATTTGAGTTTCCATACTTATCAAGGGGGTGTAATTTACTGATTGATTGGCATAGGTAGGATTGGGGCGCCTGGACCACCAGAGATGTTCAAACCACATACGTGCATTATACATCTTATTTGCGCACTTGTTTGTTTGTTCTCTGTTGTCTTGACAACACATGTGACGTACATATGTTTAATGTGCATCTTTAAGAGTCTTTCATACAGCGTGCTTACGTAAATACACGGACTGTTTGTTTGTTTGTCTGCTGGCTTGTTTGTCTGTTTGTTTTATTTTGTTTTGACAAGCCACGTGGTCTCATTTCTAAACAGTCACTCAAAATAACCATAAACCGAATAAAAATACACAATACGCAAAGTAACAAATGAATAATCTAACAACTAGTAACAGTAAAATAAGAAAAAAAATTATGTTTTCAATGATGACAAACAAACACCTGCATGAATCCAAAAATCAAATATGTGATATAAGCAAATTATAAGTCATTTTTCAATCGAATCTCTGTGCGATGTTTTCATTCCCTTTGTAATAGTGTAATTTGTCATCTTTAATAAGAGTATAATTTACATTAATTACATAGTTCTGTGTTTTCTTTTCAAGAGTTTGATTCGAATTCCATTTAACATAATTCCATGGGCTCATGATAATTCTAATTATTTGTTTGCATGCGTACATATATATTGCGTACGAACTTTGCCCGTCGCATCTCAGGATGCGCTTCTGACGACTGACTTCGTCGTAGATTTCGACGACGTAACATAATTGATCGATGACACCTGTGTAATCTATTTATGACACCTGTGTGTTTGATTTATGACACCTGTACAGATGAGCGTGTCAAATTGGACATATCTCAATGACGATGATGATAACGCCATAAGGGACGCCCCATTAGATTCTATAGGGTTCTGGGTTATCACCAAAAGATTATTTTCCGAAGCGATTAGACAAAACTCTGAAGTCCAAAATGTTTCTGAATCTCTATTTATGATATGCAGGTGTTCGATTTGTCAATTGTCACTGCAATATATTGGTGATTAAACACCTACTGTGTGCAAAAATTAAACAGATTTTTTAAATATAAAGCCTCCTTTATATTTGCGGGATAATTATCAACACAGTGGGAAGTTATCGCCGTTTGCGGAACAAATCGCGAAAATTCCCTCATTTGGATCATTGGATATCCTCATACTTAGCCAGCAGAAAAAATAAACAGATAACACCATCCCAATAATATGTCGGGGTATTTTTCCACCTTACTTTTGCATGTACACTTTGTCTCGGAACTTAGACCAAAGAGTCGTCCTTGCATCATGATAAACCATGATATCTCATTTCTTCTCAGCCCTGAAGGTGAAACAGAAAGATGCTATATGAGTATCAGAATGCCATCCTTGGTCCAAGGGTATTTCTCTTCTTTCCATAGAATTTAGTTATAAATGAAGTCCTTTGAATGAAGGATGCAAAGAGCGAGTTGGATCTCTTATGTGGAAGCACTGTTCCTCAAACAGCGCCTTCGTGACAAGCCTCCAGTGTACGATTGCGCACCACCCTCGGTGACTTAGACCCTTTTGTCAGATTTTTAACCTTTCGCCTTTTTTCCAATTGTCATGCCGCTGTATGCAACCTCGGTGACAATCCATTTTATTGTATGTAAAACCTAAATGTCGCCAATGATTTAAGCCTTTTGACGACAATAATTATATGGGGAAATATGGAATGTGAATTCTTCCGATTGAAAAAAATCACATTTTTAAATATCACCTAATGACAATACATACATTTTTGATTTCACTTTTAATTCTTAAATTTTCTATGGTCGGTTTTTACAATAGTTCATACACTAGTTGCTGTTATCACGAAAATGAGTAATCGCAAAATTTGCAAGGATGACGGTAAATATATCAGGTGAATTCGGAAACCTGTTGATTTGTAAATTCTTGTCTCGGGTAACTAACCTCCCACATCGTCCAAAACATTCCCTGCCAGATATTCCCTTTCGAAAGTCTTTAACACATACTTACACTCTCGCGTTTAGTTTTAGTCGTTCTTCATTTTATGAATTCTTCCTTGAATCGATTCTCTATTGTATAAATCTCCCGTTCATATGCCCTCTAAGTCTTCTCAATTGTAGTTACTCAACCTTGATACGACTAGCCCGTAGCCCCCCCCCTCGCTATATATTTACAAGCACATATTTCCATTCCCTCCCTGACCCATTCCTCCACCCATCTTCTGCAGATATCATATTACACTGTATTAACGAACGATCATACTATCTAGTACATATACCATTTGTTTGCTTTATTTTTCAAGGAGATGGCCCGAACAAAGCTGTATTTATCAACCACGCCATCGCCGACCCACTGCCCATTGTGTCCCCGGGGAAACTGCGCGTATCAGCAGGAGTGAACATCACCCGGGCACTGCCTTACTCTATGTACCTCGACCTCACCGTCACCAAATACTTTCTAGGCCTCCCGTTTCTACTACCGTGTATAAATGGCATTGTCGGCACATGGTAAGTAACTTGTTTGCCGGGAGGGGGTGGGAATCAAGTTTCGTTTTTGGTCTTTTGTCAATTCTTATCATTTGGTATACCAAGGAATTTTCAACAATGGTTAGAAGAAGGAATGGTTCGTTTTCTATTAAACAGTATTTTTTTGTTTTCCAAGTGCCGGCCATTGTGATTTCAAAACTCATTCAAAACTCATGATGGTTGAATTAATCTTTTGAGACACTCTATTGTTTCTCAGACGGGCTTTACAAAGTTTGATAATCAATCGATGAAAATTTCATACCTTGGTTATCCAAGATGAAAATATTATGATTGACGTTATCCAAAAATATACCTACTTATCCTTGGTTATCTTCCTATAGTACTTTATACTATCAGTGGAAATCTGAAATGAACTCCATTAACGGTTGAGATAACCGAAAATTCAAGAGGCTTTTGTCTCGCGGCAAGCCCCATGTACGCTTCCCCCTCCTCTGAGCACTCTGACCCCCCCCCCCCCTCTTAGATATAAGATACACTATATAAAGTAGGGGAAATGTACAAAATATATGATATTCCGTTTAAATATGCAATTGCACTATACAATACAATATACATACAATTCAAAATACAATACAATACAATTACAATATACATTGCTGAATGCACATTAAAAAACATAAAAGTCTCGGAAAATAGATAGTGATTCGAAATAGTTGATATTAGAATCCTCGTGGAAAACAATAAAGTTTGTTCGGAAAATGGATAAAGAATCGTTAAAATGCCATTGATGCATGTTTGTACGTACATGTAAGTGGCTAATATATATGTACCTTTCACAAGAGATTCATTCACAAGAGATTCACCTCATGGTGAATAGAGATCCATTTTCATGCCTCACCCTGTATATTCAGTGACATTTTCTACTCGTCACCAAAATTATATTCACATTCCGATAAAATGCCACGAAAACTGCATCGCTGTAGGCCTTATCAGTATCAACGCGTGAGACTTTAAAGGTCCCATATTGAAATAAATTCACATTTTTCGATTTTTTGAAATAAAATTGAAAAGCTCCACATAGCACCTTTTGAAGGACTAAAATATAAGTCAAAATCCTTTAACTTTATATGAAGCCTTTAAAATCATATGTAGTTGTTAGAGGGTGATGTGATTTGTCTATAGTGATTCAGAGTATTGAGTGTGTTAAGTATCTTAATCTTTGCCACCAATCAACAGAACTGTGTGCGGCCTCATTCGTCTCAAAAAGTGCAAGTGGAAGGTATACAATATAAGCCATCTTAATGAATACCTCTCTAGTGAACACATGTTCCTGGTGAACACCTCTCTTTCAAGTGAACACATGTCCCCAATGAACACCTCTCTTTCAAGTGAACACATGTCCCCAGTGAACACCTCTTTTTCAAGTGAACACATGTCCCCGGTGAACACCTCTCCTTGAAGTGAACACATGTCCCCAGTGAATACCTCTCTTTCAAGTGAACACATGTCCCCGGTGAACACCTCTCTTTCAAGTGAACAAATTCCCCAGTGAACACCTCTCTTTCAAGTGAACACATGTCTCCAGTGAACACCTCTCTTTCAAGTGAACACATGTCCCCAGTGAACACCTCTATTTCAAGTGAACACATGTCCCCGGTGAACACCCCACTCTAGTGAACATATGTTCCTGGTGAACACCTATCTTTCAAGTATACACATGTCCCCAGTGAACACCTCAACAAGACTGTTTGCGGCCTCATCCGTCTCAAAAAGTGCAAGTGGAGAGTATACAATAAAAGCCGTCTTAATGAATACCTCTCTAGTGAACACATGTCCCCAGTGAACACCTCTCTTTCAAGTGAACACATGTCCCCAGTGAACACCTCACTCTTGTGAACACATGTCCCCAGTGAACACCTCTCTTTCAAGTGAACACATGTCCCCAGTGAACACCTCTCTTTCAAGTGAACACATGTCCCCAGTGAACACCTCACTCTAGTGAACACATGTCCCCGGTGAACACCTCTCTTTCAAGTGAACACATGTCCCCAGTGAACACCTCTCTTTCAAGTGAACACATGTCCCCAATGAACACCTCTCTTTCAAGTAAACACATGTCCCAAATGAACACCTCTCTTTCAAGTAAACACATGTCCCAAGTGAACACCTGTCTCTCAAGTGAATACGTGTCCCCAGTGAACACCTCTCGATGTAGTGAGCAGATGATGTCCCTTATAGAATACATGTCTCAGGAAAACATCTTACTCTAGTGAACACATGTTCCCAATGAACACCTCTCTGTGTAGAGAGCACATGTCCTCTTTGAAAACGTGTCACTTGAGAACACCACTCTCAAGTAAACACCTATTACAGCGAGCACATGACCCTGGGGAACACCTTTTTCTTTAGTGGACGCATGTCCCTATTGGACACCTCTTTAATTTGTGAGCACGTGTCCTCATGAACACCTATTTCTAATGAACACATGAACACATGTCCCAAGTGAACATTTTTCTTTCCGGAAAGAAAAGAAGATTGCATTCATGTTTTATTCAATGTCTAACATTTTCTTGATAATGTTTACTTTCAGCGAATACAGGAATATGTGCAGCTACTTGGAGATTTTCAAAGGAGGTAACTGTCCCAGGGTTCTTCAAGATCAGGGTCTCCCTTGTACATGCCCAGTGCAGCCTGGGACATACAAAGTAAAAGATGTCAATTTGAAAATACCCAAACTAGAAGGCATTTCATCTCTTTTAGCACAGGTAAATACTTTATCATTAATTACACTCCCCTGAACAACTTTAGCAATCGGAAGTCGTTTTAGGACTAGGCCTATATGTTTTAGTCTGTTTATCTTTTGCAAACTTTACACATTTACCAAAATTTGTAATAAACATCTAGCCTACTTAACTATATCAAAATTGAGGGGCAAAATTAAGATGAAAATATAAACAGGCGTTCACGCGTTATTCAATGTGGAATCTGGTTGTTAAACTTTTGGAGGGGAGTGTAAATATCAAATGATTGATGTTTGACATGTCCCCTTTTGGGTGGTCAGATATCAATCGTTTATTTGTTTTTTATTTAGATAATATGAATGCGATATGACTTTTCCTGATTTGAGAAGCAGCATGCATAGGGGTGGGAGCTAGACCGTAGCACGATATACTACTTCATTTTTAAAATGTATATACACGTAGTGACATCTATCAACCGAATAAGAATCTATTTTATTATAAGCAGCTGTAATCTGAACGTTGGGGTATGGTTTTAATGGAGAACGTCAAGCTACTCGTTTTAAGGAAATGCGTAGAATTAAAGTACTGTAGGGATTAGTCCCCCGACTTCGATAAGAAAATAGTTAGGTCCCCGAAAAAAACTAATAGAGAGGGAACAAAAATCACTAGGGGTTACGTCGACATATATGTTCTACTAAAGCTCTGACTAAGGACGTGTCGCTAAACCTCCCCAGTATCTTCTCGCTCTTTTTCACTAGATCAATTTTTATTTGAGATGTTTTTTAGAATCAAGTGGATTGTTGATATGATACTTTAAAGGCCATGATCTAACTAATTGCTTTCATTTAAGTTACGAACGTATATATTTTCAGGGAGAGTACGAAATTACAGCAAAGTTAATGGATGACGTCACGCGGGGCGAACTCGGCTGCATCAAGATTAAATTTACTATGAAAAGAAGAAAGAAGAAATCAGGATGGTTTTTCAAATAAATCTATCGTCCCGAATTCGTCAAACCTAGATGTATAAACTGTACATAAATAGAGTTAAATATTGATTTAAATATTTTTAAAATGAAATACGTTGTTTTGACGAACAATCCAGTTATGTGTATTGTACACGCACGGATGAAATAAAATAACGAACGATGGAATATTTATTAGTATAAATATTTATAAAACAAAAGGATATTTACTATTGTAGCAAAATGGCATCAAAAATACCTCAAATGATATTATGCCAGAAGCACATACCCCAGGAAGTGCACGGTGGCAGCTCAGTCATAATATATGGAGGTATAAATCTCAAATAAATTTAGCGACTGTAAGGTATCCTGTGAGTATATGAATATGAAAACACATTCTGACAAAATTGTCAAAAATTAACAACTTCACTCTGATCAGAAAACAGTAGAGTTGTAAAACAAATCTCATTTTGTAATTAAGAAGGATATGGTATACCATTACAAAGAGCATATCGTTGTAGAGGGGACGAAATATCGACCACTTGGCTTCATCTTAGAAGGCTATATTGTGATCAATTCCTCATTCTGATCCACATTTACACTCCCCAAAAAGGTTTAGCAATTCCAAAATCAATAAGTCGTATTTTAATCCTTGAGAAACACAATGAAAATATAAATATAAACACGTTTAAAATAACAATTTTTCAAATTATGATGCTATTTCTTCAAAACTTGCTTGGAAGGACTATATTTTAATCTTGAGAAAACGTTCTTGAAACTGGATAAAATTACAGTCCAATATTGCATTTAATGTTATATATGAGCGATGCAAATAAATTAAAAAAATTATCAAACCATTATCACTAAATTCTGTTCTATTGGTCAGATTAATGAAAAACATGTAAGCTTATAATACCAACAAATAGATGTCGTTCAAAACAGGCTGTATTTCAAAATTGACTTCTCAATGAGGATTGGTAGCCAAAAATTCAAACTCGATATTCTGTTACATTGCATGGAATAATTTGGTTACAATATTTCCCATAGGTTGAAAATAGGACTGTCATAGAAGTTGAATATTACTATAATATTCGTAAACTATAATATATCGACTAGATACTTGGTCCCAAGATGAACTTTATAGCAATAGTCTTACCAAATTGTGCCACGCCAGGCAACAGAATATCGAGTTTGAATTTTGACTTCCAATCATCCTTGATGACTACAGATAATATTGAATCGATTCCGTGTTACCTCTTCCCGCCGTTTTAGTTCATGGAGGAAGGGGTGGGGTGACCAAAGACTTGATTACAGACAACCCGCGGCTTGGTCGAGGAACCCAAGAATCCTCCGAGTGGCAAATGGATCGTCATGATAGAATATCAATTTTTCCCCAGTAAATGGATCCTCTGAAACAACGTTTTCAATTTCATTCTCAATACCGTCAATGATTTTGAACAACCCTCGATTACTGGTCAGCACTATCCATATAACAACACCACCGTTGTCACGTATTGACTTGGCAGCTCTAATCGTAGCTTTGCGGTACCTCATGGGATAAGTCCTTCCATCTCCGAAGAAAATAGCAACATCGCGATAAATTTTGTCGTCTCTGTCGTTCGGTGTTGCCAAGGTAGCAATTGTTTTATTGAACGCAATATCGGTCCTCGTTCTGCATCCGTCAACGGCATCACGGACGGCTTTAAGATCAGATAACAGCTTTACAACATTGGCTGGATTACCGTCCGGTTCGCCGGATGAGAAGTCGAATGAATCGACAACATCTACGTTGTAGCTGAACCCGCTAATCCTTGAGCCTTTGGAGGAGTCGAGTGCCAGATTCATACTAATACCCTTGGCAATGTCCACCGCCGCCGTGATATTTGTCGCGTCAATCGAACACGATGTATCAAATGAAAAGACAATGTCGGCGCACACTGAAAAACATGACATCGACTTTAAGGCGACGCTATATTAAATAATAAGTACAAAAAATGACTGCCATATTTTTTTGATAAAGACACATGTTTTTAAAATCTGTTTACCTTGTATATGAATTGTGTATCTTGACTAATGAAACATGTCAAAGTTAACATCACACATACAGTTGGGGACAAAAATAAATGACAGGTCGATTTTCGATTACCATTTCCTAATTATGGTGGTCTGAAAGCCCATAATTTCCAATATTGTCTAGATACATATCCCTTAAAATTTGTATATTTTACATTTTGTATAATCTCATCCACTGATTTATGGCCTCTTGTAAATTCTCTTTTTTTAACATGGGAAATCCTCACTTCAGCAAATCCACCTGTCATTTATTTATGTCCCCAACTGTAAACGCATTTTTCCAAACTATGAATTGGAGGTGCATGGATCCCCAAAGCTAGCATGAAGAGTGCGAAGTGAGGCTAATTTTTGAAAGTTTCAAGGAGTAGCCTTGCAACAGTCACACATTTGCAAGAGTCTAAAATTTCCACAAATCATCTTACCTTTCCCAGGAACAACGAAGGAGCATGAAAATGTGCACTTCTTGCATTGTTAGAGTATAATAAACCTCAAACCATTGTAAATTCCAAATATTTCATGTCCACATTTTGTTTGCCGGAACTACTTCTAGACTTCCTGATTAATCCTCATGCAAGTTTTGTGACTACACCAAGTGGCATGGATTATCACTTGTATGTTTTATCTATTACAGTGTAATTATCATGATAGATACATGATAGAGGCTTTATGAATGATAAACAATGGAAACATGAATGAAGATAACTCTGGACTAAAAAATAGTTCCAGGAAATAAAATGGTGGACATGAAATATTTAGAATTCACAATGGTTTGAGCTTTATTATACTCTAACAATGCAAGAAGTACACATTTTCGTGCTCCTTCGTTGTTCCTTGGTAAGGTAAGATGATTTGTGGAAATTTTAGACTCTTGCAAATGTGTGACTGTTGCAAGGCTACTCCTTGAAACTTTCAAAAATTAGCCTCACTTCGCACTCTTCATGCTAGCTTTGGGGATCCATGCACCTCCAATTCATAGTTTGGAAAAATGCGTTTATGTGTGATGTTAACTTTGACATGTTTCATTAGTCAAGATACACAATTCATATACAAGGTAAACATATTTTAAAAACATGTGTCTTTATCAAAAAATATGGCAGTCATTTTTGTACTTTTTATTTAATATAGCGTCGCCTTAACGATGATTGCGATCATTATAAATTCACTTTTATAATTTGTATGAATTGGTAGGGATATTGTTTTGGGTTTTTTCAAATCGTTCGATATTCTTTTTTGTTTTTTATAGGTTCTAGTTTTTCCTTTCCCTTAATTTGTCTTGTATGTTTTGTATTCATTTTTAACGCATGGCGGGGGAAGTATTGATGAAAACAATTGATGAATGTGACTAAGTTGAGATATGTCCCCCCAAAAATTTGACAACTCTAACCTTTCATTGGACCATATATTGGAGCCTCCCCTTTAAATTTTAGATTAAAATCACTGTCCCCAACACGCTGTACTCTATAGATAGTCAGGTATTTCATACAGGGATACCTTGTTGATCTGCGGGTCCATTGCATGAATAATGTGAAGTAAGCGTTTCGAAAACCCTGTCCTCTTCGTCCTCGTTTTCAATCTTGAAAAAATGGTCGGCGTATGGCTTGGATGGGAGAGCCTGGAATTCACCTGTGTCCGGAAGACCTCGCCTGAAGATACATACGAAGAACCGGGTGTATAACTATAGTGGAAATAGAATTTTTGCCCAAAAGGTATGAGCAATTCTCCAGGATCAAAAAGTTGGCGAGGCAAATGTAAATACTATGCGAGGTAACCTTAGGAGGCGACAAAAGGGGAGGTATATTCAAACCTTCGAACTTAATTTCCACAATCTAAAATAATATCTTTCTTTGGATTTTTGGTGAGGCGATTGCCTCGCCTGTCTCGTGTCTGGCTATGTCCATATACCCTTTGGAAAGCAAGTGTTAATTCGACTGCTCCCTTTAGATGAGAAAGTTTATTTGGGAACCCATATCAAATCAATCAGAATTATTTCACATTCGAGCTCCTATTAAAGCCACGAAAGGAATTTTAACTCATTTAGATCAGAATAACTTTAAAACATTAAATTAATATCACAAAATCGGAGGGAAGTATGGTTAGGTGCTCCATGGGCTTTCAATCTATTGAATGCCCATGGCTGATCTGAATTCAGAGCATTCGGGGTATCATGGTTGACAAAATTACCGAAAGATGGCAGTAGGTACCTGTTCACTACTGCCATCTTTACGTAGATCTAGTGACTAAGAGTCCAATGGTGTAGCTAGTATTTAGCTAGGATAAACATTTAGGTTAGGTAAATCTAAATAGGCGGGGCAAATTTAAGCTTAGGATCCCGGAGCATGTGGACGCTATTTCTACAGTTTCAGTTTAAAAAACGTCAGAATGATAAATTTCTGTAAAATTTTGGCCTGCCTGGCTACGCCTATGAACCCGTTTGTTTTTACCTGTGGGGTGTTACCATGATGTTGATTTCAATACCAGCTTCCTTTACAGCCATGGCCTGTGCGAGGGTATCATTGTTGTATTTAAACTGAGCTGTCCTTCCGTCCGTAAACATCATGGCCACGTTGGGGTATTTACTGTTATCCCTGCATTAATATTATAAAAATGATCACATAGTTCTTCAGAGCCTCTACTTTTCCCATGGAACCCAAATTCTCCATTGGATGACATGTTAAATGGATATATCTAAGTTTTAATATTTTATCTGCGAAACGTGCTTCAAAAGAACTAACGCAAAACTATAAACGATCTAACACTATCTGTAATAGATACCAGCAAACTTGAGAATTAGTATAGACTATGTCAAAAAAGCTATATTCGAGCCATATTCGTATCAATTCGTTCAGTGCAATCATGCATCATTTTTTCATGAACGCACTGTGCGCATTTCGCACTGTCACGGAGGTAATGCTATTGTTGGTACCTATCTCCCTTTTCTACTGTGAAGTAAGTTTCGTGGAGATGTTTCAGTGCAGTATGAAGATGTGATTTACATTCCCCTTCTACATCGGCGCCCCTGATGGCATTAACCAATTCCTCAACTTCCAGACCATCGTCTACAAAAGCATTCATAGTCCAACATTATTATTCGGCTTTGTAAAAAAACCGGGTACCTCGTACCCACGAATTACGTATTCAACACGATCGCTGCAGGGTTCAATTTTCAAAATCATAACAATCACTAGATAACAGTTTATGCTCAATTATTACAGATTATTTCGTGTTATTCATTGGTTTTCTTTGATCAATAACATGCATATAATTTAGCATCAATTTAATATTTTGAATACATGCGGCGAAAATATGCAAATTACAAAGCGCGAAATTAAGTTAATCTACTTTTTGAGGGATTATTGTATTATTGTTTCACATGAGCTTGTCAAGACTATGAAATTCGAAGATGTCTTACCTAGATAGAAAACATGTTGCGTTCCTTTACAGAACAGCATGAGTCCAACTTTAATATCAGTTCCTGGTATACTCGCAAGACGTGATACCAAGTTTGCCGCAAAATCCCGCGCATGCTCCTTGGTTGATAACAGGATTGAACACGATACGTCTAGGATCAACACCAGGTCGAAACATGCTGGAAATAATTCAAAATTATGAAATCCACTTTGGCTTTATTTCAAAAGTATGCTAAGAAATCGATGTATGTATCAATTCCGTCACGACAGCCTGACATTGAAGACAAAGTAAAATGTATTGTAAAGTTAAATTGTAAACGTAGCATAGATGGATTTTCAAAATTTTAGCTCAATTTTGGGTTCTAAAGACCAAATTTATTTTCATGACTCAAACTTTGGGCGCCCCTTGCTAGTTTTTGAATCCGCCAGTGTGCATGGTCATTTAAAACCGTACAATGTAATCTGTACTGAGGGCTGATGTTAAAAATTAAGATCACCCCCAGGAGGCTTAAACCAAGGGCTCTTCGATTTACCCTCAGCACAGAGGTTAGTTCTAAAATAACGAAGTGGACGGAGTTACATTTTAAGAAGCTACGTCAATGCGAATACGAAGGGCACATTCGAGTATTATCGTCATTTGAATGGTTAACCCCGAAGTTCTCAGGGTAATCTTCTAGTTTAGAAGGATTTTTTTCACTTTATTGACTTTGAGCGGGCCAAAGTGGCGACACCTCATTTGAGAGGGCAACATCAGTGAGGGCCAAGATTTCACACTGTTGCCCTTAGAAACCAGACTATTGCTACATTGCGCACGCATTTTTACCTGGACTTCCAGGTGATCCACTTTTGTCGAATAGGTCATCGTCTGTGAGAACTTGAAGAAGTTCGTCAGAAAATTCGGGATCGTCAGATGTACCAGCGTCTCCTAAATCCTCAATCGCTTTTCTATCAATTGGCGTCTTGGACCAACCCTGTATCACTAGGTATCAGAAACAAGTTTACAAAAGATGACCGTTGTCTATATAAATGGAAACATAGATGGCAGCATTGGTATTGGTAGGGCCAGAAAACATGGAAATATATTACAATAGTCAATTAATTTCTCGATCAAGTAGTTCTGTTTCAATCAACTTAAAACATATCATATGGGCTTACTGACACATGGATTGTGATTTAGCATTAAAATTGTGATCCTTATAAACATTTAAACGGTTTTTCAACATTGTCAATGAGGATTAAGCCAGGCCTTTTGCAGAAAACTTGAAAAATTTGAATTCAGGTAAATTAGCCTACTGTGTAAATCAAAGTTATTTTGATAAAAGAGTATTTTCCATATAGCCTTGTAATCTCGTTTAAGTCTAATTTTAATGAGATTTTAGGAGATCTGCATGTTTAACCATGAAAGACTAACATTTTCTTCTATTAATTTGATGCCATATTTGAATTATGCGTGTAATTTTCTATTAAGACAATATTGATTTGCACAGTTATTTACCTTTATTCAAATTCTAAAGATTTTCAAGTTTTCTAAATCCCCATTAACACAATGTTGAAAAACATTTAAAAGTCCATCCTTAACTTACTTCAATTTCGTTCAGTGCAATCGTAACGCACTCGTGAACATCTTATTTTAGAGTTTTGAACCTATTTGAAACTATGGAGCCAAGCTCGGAAGAAATACGCTTACACCAACGATTGTATCGCATACCCAATACCCAATACATAGATTAGTGTAAACATATATCCATACATTTCCAGGGGATCGAAATATTACACGCCCCAGTACAGGTTTTATTAAAAACGTGTAACCTAACGTCCTTAATAGCTAACTTGTTGCGCGAAACCTCTCTTCAACGTGACACAATTAAAAGAATAAACAAATTTAACTGACCCGCTTTCAATCCACCTGGTTTAAGCTTGACGCTTTGGACGTTACCAGAATTGATTTCAGCTTTTTTTCCTAAGGCTGGAGAACTTGTGAACGCTAATAGGATAATGGCGAGCAGGAGAACTGGTGTTCGAGGAACGTTGGCCGGCATCATATTGCACTTCTAGTGCACACCTGTGAGAATGGAGACCGAATTAGAGGTACAGGGGGTGACAAAATTGCAAGCAAGATCTACAATTAAACAAGGTACAATTAACATAGCAAACAATGCATTCTTGCAAATCTCAAATATCTTATTTGATGTTTATACAGGGTGGTCCAAAAAATGGGACACTCGTATTTCAAAATTAAATATTGGTTTTATCTATGAAAACATGTCATATTACATATTCGAACATGACTGTATTCACGCCTTCTATAAACTGTAATCAAAGTCAATGCTTCAGCTGGGTTATATTCGAGTATAATAACCCAGTTAAAACGTGTAATGTGTGACGTCATAACGGTGGGTCGTAGTAATGGCGGATCATGATGAATTATTCGAAACAATTTGGTGAATTTTCATGTTCGAATCGTAATATACACCTCAGAGCAGGGTTACTAGTTTCGAATAACACGCCGCTGGTCTCGGCACAAAGCTTTCGAACCCCTCACTCCCTTCGGTCGTTCGGGGTACAGAAAACGTTTGTGCCGAGACCAGCTGGGTGTTATTCGAAACTAGAAACCCTGCTCTTTGGTCTATATTTCTTAATTATTATATACCCAATATGTAACACTAATCCTGATTGGTCAATACCTAGTCACGTGTTCCGAAATAGATTTACTATTTCCCTCGGAAAGTTATATTCCCTCAAATGTGACATCAGCGGGAAGATACATTTGAACTATTGCCCGCTGACGTCACGATTGCAACTTCTATTACCCTTGGAAACGTCTGCGTATCATCACTGCGCAGACGAAAAACAGAATGGAGGATGAGCACAAACACAAATCAACTCCGTTCACCATGACAGACGTGCGTGAACGATACAATATAAGCAACGTGAATAAAGTTCTCTAAGCTGAATATGTCTGTGTAATTTCAAGTGTTATGATAATCTATTCTGCTTGTTAAACGCGATTGAATTTGTCAAGTGAGAGTCTCAGAGGCAAAAATTTCTGTTGAGCATCTGACGACGTCACAGCTTATAATGCTAACAATGGACCCGGGGAGGGGGCTTTCTAAGCCTTTTTGGCCTTCGCAGAGGAAACGGGACAAGAGTCAGTATAGGGTATATAATAAAACAAATAGTGACTGCCTAATTTCGAGCAATAGTGTAAATGATTTCCCCTTGGGAATATCCTCTACAATATACTATTCCCTCAGCCTGCGGCTTCGGGAATAGTACATTGTAGAGGATATTCCCTCGGGGAAATAATTTACACTATTGCCCTCAATGGCAGTCACTATTTGTATACCAGTGGATAGGGACCACCCCGTATATTTAAAATGTGTAATCAGATCAGATCTATAGGGGTTACAAAATTAGAAGCAATATGTAAAAATGACCTACCAATCTATTCCTTACAATCTCAATACAATATTTCCCAAAAGATTCATGATATGTTATAACTTGGAGTTATTAAGGATTCAAAGTTCAAAAATGGGTAAAAAATGTTTAAATTCTCCCAAATAATAAGAATGGTAACCATTCTTATAGAAAAAATGATACATTAAAATTCCTTCAATATGAGTATAATATAGCCATGCTTCTAAGGGATCAGAAAACTATTCTCAAATCCCACATTAGGCAGCCATTTTGAATTTTACAAGACCCGAATAAGAAAAACGCTACAATATTTGCAATATACTCTAAATTGCCTTTCATTTGAGTATAATAAAGCTATACAAAAACATCTCAAAATTAATGCAAATTCCTGTTTTCCCAACTCTCCATTCACGGCCCCGGGGGTCAGGGTAAAAAACGGAATATATGTGAAAATTTGTGAAATAGATATATGTTGTGGATATACTACTAAAATTTCAAATTATAATATTTATTTGCTTTAAAATGAAAAACATTTTTAAAGCGGCGGCCATCTTGGAAAAAATTGCGTAAAACTATTTACCAATATAGATAATTCCACCAAATATGAAGAAAATCCGTAAACTATTATTCGAGTTATCTTCCGGACAGACGGACGGATTGACAGACTGCTGAGGGCTTCACTATATCCCTACCGAACTTCGTTCGTTGGGATACATATACCAACTAAGAATTGTTGTTGTACCGCCAAAGCCCTACTTTTCCATATAGCGTAGTTGACTTGAATCTCAATTCAATAGATATTTCTATAGGAGCAAGATTTATAAATATAAAGTAATATTATGTTTGTACAAAATATATGTTTGGTTTACCTTTAAGCGCTGGTCGTACAGTATACTAAATACATTGCCTGTCAAGTGGCTTTAATACTTTCTGAAATAATATGTGATGAATGCATCATGAGTATTTCAATTAAGTAACTTAATATGAAAAGCTTCGGTTATTATCAATGAATTATATTTTGAAAGAACTGTTAATTACAATAAATTACAATTATCAATCAAATATCATTATGTAATTGCTAGTTATTCAAATATGCAGTCTTAGAATGTACATTCAATTATAAAACACAAGGGTGCAGCCCGTTCATATTATTTTGATGGGTTAGTCACATATGTTTTGATATTGAGCGATAATTCCCTCCTAATGCAACAGCGTGTTCCATAACTATTGATAATAATAATAACTAGATTTTGGAAATTGAACGAGTTCAATTTCAGACTCCAGATCTAGACTTTTTTTAGCCGAGTCATCCAGAATAAGCCAAGTCATCCAAAATAAGCTAAGTCATCCAGAAAAAGATGGATGGATGGATGGATGGATGGATGAAAAGGGAAGGAAAGATACGATAGAATAGGAAGGAACGATAGGATAGAATAGGAAAGAAGGATAGAATAGAATAGGAAGGATAGGAAGGAGAGGATACGAAGCAAGGGTAGCTAGATAGGAAGGGAAGGATAGGATCAGAAAGGAAGGATGGATGCATTTTTCAATATTTTCTTCTCTACTCTTGACTTTCTATCAGGATACCATCAGATCGATTTTTCTTGAAATTTCAAAACGCCATAACTTCCGAACCGGAAGTCGGATCGAAATTTGATTTGCAGATCCGGATTCCTGACAAAATTCTACCCCTAATTCATAACTCATACGTTAAATTTGGCGAATTTTTATTTTGACCTACTTTTCGGACACGCCATAACTTCGGAACCGGAAGTCGAATAGAAATTTGGTTAGCAGATTTGGTTTTCTGGGAAAATTCTATTCTTAATTCATAACTCAAACGTTAAATTTGGAGAAATTTTTATTTTGACCTACTTTTCGGACACCATATCTCAAAAGTGGGTCAAAATACTTTCTGACGGCAAAAGGCTTACGCTATTAGCACACTCTTGGCTACATGTATACACAATTTCGAGGAATATAATTAAAGTGTAGTGTCAGAATCGCAAAAATAAGGATAAACTATGAATTTGACCTAGATTTTGACCTAGGGATTTTGGTGTCCAAATTTTGAAATTAGGTAGCCTTCGAGGTTCCCTTCTTTCATAGGCTTTCATTATTTTAAGCTGTAATTAGTCTATATCTTGTATTTTACACTTCAAAAAAATCTTTTTTTCCCATTGACATAACATGGGGGACCAAATTTAGCGATTTTTGAGCTTTCAAAATGTCATAACTTCCGAACCAGAAGTCGGATTGAAATTTGGTTTGCAGATTCAAGTTTCCCGATAAAATTCTATACTTAATTCATAACTCAAACGTCAAATTTGGAGAATTTTTTATTTTGACCTACTTTTCGGACACCATATCTCAAAAGTGGGTCAAAATACTTTCTGACGGCAAAAGGCTAACACTATTAGCACACTCTTGGCTACATGTATACAAAATTTCGAAGAATATAATTAATCTGTAGTGTCAGAATCGCAAAAATAAGGAAAAACTTTGAATTTGACCTAGATTCTGACCTAGGCATTTTGATGTCCAAATTTTAAAGCTAGATGGATTTTGAGGTCCCATTCTTTTAAAAGCTTTCATTATATTTAGCTGAACTCAGTCTATATTTCGTATTTTTCACTTCAAAAAAATCTTTTTTCCCATTGACTTAACATGGGCACCAAATCTAGCGATTTTTGAGCTTTCAAAACGCCATAACTTCCTAATCGGAAGTCTGATTCAAATTTGGTTTTCAGATTCTGAATCCTGAGAAAATATCCTGGATATTTGATTCGAAGAACTTTTTTTTGGACCTCGTTTTCGGACACTGATATCTCGAAATCGGTTTGAGATATCAAAAAACTAAATCGACCCTAGGTTTCCTACTTTTTTATAAGGAACACAATGAAAAAAACCCGGATCGAAAATATTGAAGGATGACCGAGAAAATCGAAAAAAGTGACAAAGTACTGGATTTGACCTAGTTCTTGACCTCTGACCTAGATAAAAATTTGACCCAATTTCCGAGGAACTAGATTCTGGACCTAAATTGACCAAATGACTGACTTTACTGAAAACCTTATGGTTATTGAGAAAACTGGGTTAGAATAATAAGAATAAGAATAAGAAAACTGAGGAAAACAATAGACTCCAGATTTCATCTGGAGTCTAATAATAAAAAGCCGTGATCTTTTTGTTGTAGCGTGTTCCATAACTGTTGATAAAAAGCCGTGATCTTTTTGTTGTAACATATATATGATTTATTCCAGCTGCTCACTGAATCGTAGACGATCTTAAAGAGATCCAGTCGTCCAGATTTCTCTCCTGGACAATCAGTAATGTCCCAATATAATTGATATATATATATATATTAATATGAACGGGCGTAACTTGAATGGGCTTTTTAAATTTTATTTCGAATTTCTCCCGATGAAAGTGGAAATTCATGGCTAGGAACAATCATCAAATTGATACTGTTAACAAATCAATTCAAGCCCCAACATTGGTAAGTTGATAAACAAACTTGTTTTACACCAAATAACACCAGAAAATCAAATTGTGTTTTAGGAGACTCGATCTCTTTAGGGAAGAATGTCTTGTATCAGACTTTCAATGAGGGCAGTAGCCAGAGTGCATTAAACCACCCACAATTCATTGATTCATGTGCTTAAATCCGTTTCATATTAGTTAGTGAGGTAGCACCGAAAAATGTACCCGCTTCTGAACAAATTGAAATTACTTGTTTCTTATGTATTTTTATGTGATACTTCAGAAAATTTTTGTCTGACGCGCCGTATCCGGGGCGAAAGTTGTCAAAATTGGGTTTTTGATCCTAAAAAGGAAAATTACAGGGGGTACATTATCATCATTGAATAATTCATTCAGTTGGTCTTCAATCATCATAATAATTTTATTGAGAGTTGATGAGATAATTTTAAGGTAGTATGCAAAGTTTCAATGGTCTGCCACTTGTGGTTGCCATGGAAACCACAATTTTTGCTGAGAAAATCCTTAATTTTGATAAAACCTGTACCTGTACATAATATAGAATGTGGATTATTTTTCAAATCAACAGGTATCAGAACATTTTAGCATTCTCAAAATTACCAGGGCAGTTCAAACATTTATTTAAATATAAAGGATATTGAAATTAACATAACTGGGGAGTGTCAAAGACCATACAATTATATAAGTGATCAAAAGTGGGCGTCGCCCTCATCATAGTAGATGATTGCCATTCTCTAAAAATACAGAGTTTTACTTGACTTTTGAGATACATTTGTAATGATGTTCTTTGGTTATACTAAATTTGAAGCATTTTTGGTAAATAATGTACATGTAAGTGTTATACTTATTGCATGGGGGAGGGGGTAGATGGAGGGGGGTAACAGAATTGGAAGAGGGCAAAGCTAATCACCCTTACGTATAAATCTCATCTACATAGTTCTGGATTCCATGGGGTACATCTTCTGGGTCTTCTTCACATTCATCTGAATATATAGGATATTATAATTCTGCATGATTGGTAAGTATAAAGACCATAGAATTACGCAAGTGATCAAAAGTGGGCGTCGCCCTTATCATAGATTCATTCTCTATAAATACAGAGTCTAACTTGACTTTTGAGATACATTTACATTACAACTTCTTCAAGCATTTCTGGTAAGTAATGCACATCAAATTGTAATAGTTCTTGCCTGGGGGAGGATGGGGGAGAGTAGTAACAGAATAGGGAGGGGGGAGAGGTAATCAGCCTTAAATATAAATCTCATCTGCATAGTTCTGGATTTCATGGGGTACATCGTCTGGGTCCTCTTCATATTCATCTCAATATATGGGATATTACAATTTACAGGATTTGTCAAACACCATACAATTACATATTAATAAATGATCAAAAGGAGTGTCGCCCTAACAATAATAGATGATTGGTTCTTTGTATAAATACAAAATTGAACTTGACTTTTGAGATACATTCATAGTTATACTGAACTGCTGTTATTATAATTTATGTCAAGCATTTCTGGTAAATACATCTGTGTAAGTTTTATAGGTTTTACATTGGGGCAGGGGTGAATAGTAACAGAATTAGAATGTGTAGATCTCATCTGCCTTAAGTATAAATCTCATCTTTTTAATTCTGGATTTCATAGGGTACATCTTCTGGAGTTTTCTGATTCATCTCCTGGTGTTGCTATATCACCTTCTCTCTTGTATGAGAATATCAGTCAATACCCACTGGAAAGATATGGAGTCATTTAGTTTCCATTCAAGTCCATCTGGTGGTTCACTACGAGGATTTGCAATATGGGCCATACAGACAATAAGTGCTTTATATGGATGCGATGGTTACAACAATCAGACAGTCCTTCATAAGACCAACTTAGGAAAATTATCTAGAGATGAGATGAGTGTGACACCCATAATGACCTTGGAAAGGCACAAATAGCAAGTACAGATATAGATATAAAATAGATATAAAGATGACAAAAACCGCAATCAAAGACTTCCTTGATCCATTTACCATTGAGGATGAAGGTCATCTCTACAGTGTATCATAAGGTAAATCTGTGCCAAATGATGTCGCTGCAGATCTCATCTAATTTTAGTCAAAAGGGGAAATTGCATGAAGAGATACCATCTGAGATTAGTTGAAAAAAAGATTTCATGATCTAATAAAACATATGAAATTGAAAACTATAGCAGCAAACTACAGCAGCAACAGTGACAGTAAAAAAGTGCTCAGAACAAGCTTATAAGATGGTTCAAATTCATTCTGAATGAAACATCTTTGAACAGCTTCGATCTTGCTAAGGAACATAAAATTAGCCTAGAATGTCTCCTGCAGTTCCTATTGAGCCCTGTGCCTTGGGCTCTAGGAACACTGACTAGACTTCTTGCAAGAACAGAGAAACCCATCCCTATGCATGAACATGTACTCACAAGTGCCAAAGGGAAAGGACCAAAATTTGTAATAGAACCCAGCAAGAAAAAGAAAACTTCTAAATGTATACAAATCATAAGGGAAACAAACCCCAACTATCCCAAATCATAATTCAACTTGAAAGGTAGTTTTGTTTCTGGATCTGGCGGAGACTTTTTTCAAGATTCTACAATTGCAGATTGATTAGTTTTGTATGTGATAATTACATCAAAAATTCTATAAAGGCACCTGAAAGAGGGGAGGGACACCTTGCCCTATTTAAGGTAGAAAAACAAGAGTTCCTAAAGATTGGATTTAGTTCTTGTATGATGATGAAAACAAAAAGCAAATACAGGAAAGTGTGCTGCTGGATACTTGAGTTGGAAACAAATGAAGACTGATGTCAGTGGTATTTCCTCCAATATAGACCCTGACATATATGCAGCCTTCCTAGCACTTCACACATTCACAGATGAAGTGTCATGCAGAAGGGGCAATAGCAATAGCACCTTTTTAAAAGGCAAAGGTGGAGCGCCATATAGATACACTCAACTGAATGACTCTCAAATCTGCAAGTGTAATGGTATACTAGTATTCTCCCACATGATATTGTTAATATATTAACATCGGGAGGTGAATGAAAATGATCAGACTATGATATTAATACTTAAAACTGACTGGCCATTGGCTCTGCCCCCTCCCATTTCTGCTACTACCCCCCTTGCCCCCCCCCCCCACAGGGAATAACTATTACAATACTAAATGTAATCAAAGAAGTTTTAATTTAAAAAATAAATCTTAAAGTCAAGTTAAACTCCATATTCATAGAGAATGAATTATCTACTATTGTTAGAGCAACACCCACTTTTGATCACTTATGTAATTGTATGGTCTTTGACACTTACCAATCATGTAAATTGGAATATCCCATATATTGAGATGAATGTGAAGAAGACCCAGAAGATGCACCCCTTGAAATCCAGAATTAAGTAAATGAGATTTACATTTAAGGCTTATTAGCTCTGCCCATTTCCAATTCTGTTACTCTCCCCCCCCCATCCTCCACCCCCAGACAATAAATATCACAATTAGATGTACATATATAACTTACCAGAAATGCTTGACATTAACTATAAATCAAAGATGTTTTTAAGTAAATGTACTTCAAAAGTCAAGTTAAACTCTGTATTTATAGAGAATGAACCATATACAATGATTAGGGCGACGCCCACTTTTGATCACATGTGTAATTCTATGGTCTTTGACACTTACCAACCATGTAAATTCTAATATCTTATATATTGAGATGAATATAATACGACCCAGAAGCTTTACCCTATGAAATCTAGAACCAAGTAAATGAGATTTACATTTAAGGCTTATTAGCTCTGCCCATTTCCAATTCTGTTACTCTCCCCCCCCATCCTCCAACCCCAGACAATAAATATCACAATTAGATGTACATATATAACTTACCAGAAATGCTTGACATTAACTATAAATCAAAGATGTTTTTAAGTAAATGTACTTCAAAAGTCAAGTTAAACTCTTTATTTATAGAGAATGAACCATATACAATGATTAGGGCGACGCCCACTTTTGATCACATGTGTAATTCTATGGTCTTTGACACTTACCAACCATGTAAATTCTAATATCTTATATATTGAGATGAATATAATACGACCCAGAAGCTTTACCCTATGAAATCTAGAACCAAGTAAATGAGATTTACATTTAAGGCTTATTAGCTCTGCCCATTTCCAATTCTGTTACTCTCCCCCCCCCATCCTCCAACCCCAGACAATAAATATCACAATTAGATGTACATATATAACTTACCAGAAATGCTTGACATTAACTATAAATCAAAGATGTTTTTAAGTAAATGTACTTCAAAAGTCAAGTTAAACTCTTTATTTATAGAGAATGAACCATATACAATGATTAGGGCGACGCCCACTTTTGATCACATGTGTAATTCTATGGTCTTTGACACTTACCAACCATGTAAATTCTAATATCTTATATATTGAGATGAATATAATACGACCCAGAAGCTTTACCCTATGAAATCTAGAACCATGTAGATGAGATTTACACTTAAGGCTGATAAGCTCTGCCCCCTCCCAATTCTGTTACTACCCCCCTCCCCCATGTATCCCCATGCAATAACTATAACACTTAGATGTAAAAATGCTTGATATTAAGTATAACCAAATAAATTCAATATAAATGTATCTCAAAAGTCAAGTAAAACTCTGTATCTATAGAGAATGGCAATCAACTACTATTATGAGGGCGACGCCCACTTTTGACCACTTATGTAATTGTATGGTCTTTGACACTTACCAGTCATATAAATTGCAATATTCTTTCTCTTTAAACAAATGTTTGGACAGCCCTGGTAATTTTTAGAATGCTAAAATGTTCTGATATCTGTTGATTTGAAAAATAATCTACATTCTATATTATGTACAGGTACCGGTTTTACCAAAATTAAGGATTTTCTCAGCAAATATTGTGGTTTCCATGGTAACCACGAGTGACAGACCATTGAAACTTTGCATACTACCTTAAAATGATCTCATCAACTCTCAATAAAATCAATATGATGATTGAAGACTAACTGAATGAATTATTCAATGATGATAATGTACCCCCTGTAATTTTCCTTTTGAGGGTCAAAAACCCAATTTTGACAACTTTCGCCCCGGATACGGCGCGTCAGACTAAAATTTTCTGAAGTATCACATAAAAATACATAAGAAACAAGTAATTTCAATTTGTTCAGAAGCGGGTACATTTTTCGGTGCTACCTCACTACCTATATAGTTTGAGTCACAGAAGCCTCCGTTCACAAATTCTATGAATTGGTATTCCCCGAATGATAATCATAGCTAGAAGTTCTGATAGTTCAATTTAGCAGTCCCCTGAGTAAGCAGGTTACACAAAGATGACTGAGTGAGTGTGGGGAAATTATGTTCCAATCAAACGGATACCGGATTTTCTTGCATATAAGCCCTGGGCGTATAACTGAAAGAAGGGGTAATTTTGTCTGTTATTTTCCATGGGCGTATAAGTGTACTACTTTCGATTTTTGGCCCAGTGGGCGTAAAGGTGAGAAGAGCTGATGAATACAATGGACTACCGTACCTACTGTTGTAGTCCTACCGCATGTTTTGTAAGAATTATAAAGGAAATGTCACATACAACCTTGGACTTAATGTTGAAACAAAGTAACAACAGAACGATCCACCACTGCCACTTACGGCACAGCGTTGAACTTAATGTTGAAACAAAGTAACGACAGAACGATCTGCCAGTGACAAAATACTCTTGAATTTATTGAAAAAATCAATAAATAGTCATTTTTATAGGCCAATGGGCGTATAAGCTTACTACATTCGATTTTTGGCCCATGGGCCTAAATTTAGGGGGGCGTATATGCGAGAAAATCCGGTAATTGAAATATCTACTTCCTTTCTTGATTTGCCACCAAGCCTGACCTTGAGACGTAAAACCTTGAGCTCATTCTACAAGACTCGTCTTACTAACCTTGTATTCGTGAATGCTCATAATATAGTTAGTTAATCCGGTGTAAAAGGGTAGGAGGTCCTATCAAATTATGGTCCTACTTTCCATGGATTCATATGGTGACCTAAATACAACTCTTTCCCTTATGCTGAATAAAGGGAGGGGGGGGGGCTGAATGTACTCCGTTAATTTCCTAATTTGGCAACATGTACTTAACACAGTAATATAATGGTATACAGTTTATTATGTATAAATGAATTATAATGAATGTTTGATAATAATGAACTATAATGAACGATTATAATACTGTAGTGGATATGAACGAATCCCAACTAGATATTACCACATTGTATATTACAACATTGTCCTGTATATTACCACATTGTATATTACCACATTGTCCTGTATATTACCACATTGTACACTGCAAGTAACAACATTAACATTACGGTACAGGGTGTCCCATAATATATGTGAATAGTTGTGGAAATCAACCATATTGTAGATATCATGTCTTCACCAGCATAAGTCCCATAATTTGTACATTAAGTTGTGTCTTTACATGAAACATAGGAGTCTTGACATGAAACATTCACATCTTGACATGAAACATCCAAGTCTTGACATGAAATATTCAAGTCTTCACATGAATCAATCCAATTCAGTTCATCATTTACAATCATTGGTACCTTCAAAATGTGTCATCATAAACCTAGACAATATGCACTAGTTTCCTCCGTTCACTAAACGGGATCAGGATTTAAAGGAAAGGCTTACTAAGGAAAAAATTGATTTCATATCTAAACTTAGTGTTTAAACACTAAATAAACAGGGTTTTCGATGAGTTTTCAGGGTTACCAAACTTTTTGTGGGGGATGTTCTGTTAGTTAATATACAATGATTTCTAATGAGTTTTCAGGTATACTAAGCTTTTTAGGGGGTGTACTATTGAGTTAATATACAATGTAATAATCTAGTAATCTTGTAGGGATTGTCTCTTTGGATCTCAATTACATTCTAAACTTTCTAATTGAAACTCATGCAATGATTCAAGCAGTCAAAGTAGGTCTGTCAATCCCAATACTAAGCAGCGTGGAATTCTGGGATATATCAACCTACTTTGTAGCACAACTTCATACAATGTAATCCGAACATTTAATTTTCACAGAACTGTACATAAAAAGCTTAATATGTAGGATTTTTTCCAAAAAGTGCCAAAAATTAAAGCTTTATAAGATTACAATACAACAAGTATATATCATAATTATGATAATATAAAAGTATAAAAAACATAAATTTGAGGTGAATAGAAAGCATACATATTCGTGTCTTTACATGAAACATATGAGTCTTCACATGAAACATTCATATCTTGACATGAAACATCCAAGTCTTGACATGACATATACAAGTCTTCACATGAAACATCCAAGTCTTGACATGAGCAATCAAGCCTTGACAAGAAATATTCAAGTTTTGAAATGAAACACACAAGCCTTGACATGAAATATTCAAGTCTTGACATGAAACATCTAAGTCTTGACATGAAACATCTAAGTCTTGAGACAAAACATCCAAGTCTTGACATGAAACACAAAAGCCTTGACATGAAACATACAGGTGTCAAATTATGCATCAATTCAAATTATGTTTCTACATGTATTATTAAAAATATCAATATTTGTTTAGTAAGTCATTACACTGCATAACTTTTGCGTCATGAATTTTTTGTCCATTCAAGTTACTGTGTTACATATATAGCAGCACGTGTTGTCGTTATTTTGAAGGTGTCGAATGGTGCATGCGTGTGTCAACAAGACAAGCTGCATTCACAAGGACAATTAGCTCCCAGAGTGCAACATCGATATTCTGTCCCATATATGTGCATGTCATAACACAAAATTTGAATTCAAACAGCCGCCATTTTGTTCACTTCAGCATTTGAATCATGAATTTCGATCTTATTTCTAAACGAAAAATTCCCAAACTCACAAGAAATGATCGAGATATTGGTTCGAAATTTTTGGACTGTTTATTTTGAATTTATAGTTGGTTATTATTTCAGAAAATAACGACATTTCCACGTTTTCATTGTTGGAAAATATCAAATTTTGTTCCTGGGAGCCAATCCTTCTTGTTGCATTCATATACATGTATGCACATGTACGAATTCAACATTTTTGACATCTTAATGTTGCGTTGATAATCATAAGTTAAATCATAAAATATACATAGATTAACTAAGAGTATAATAAATAAGCTACTTTTACATTAATGCATACATTTTACTTGGAGGGGCATAGCCAGGATCTAAAAATAGGCGAGACAAAATCAAATAGGTGAGGCCAAATCATGTAGATGAGGCCAAGTAATATTGATGAGGCCAAATTATGTTGGTGAGGCCAAACTAGAGTAAAAGACTTCATTTGCACAATTCCAGTTGCAAAAATATCTACCTGAATACATATATTTCTATAGAACTTTGGTGAGTGATTGCGTCGTCTGCCTCGTACCTGGCTACCCCCATGACTTCATACATGGAGTAAAGTTCATATATATATGCTATACTCGCATATAGTGTAAAATAAACTAACTGTCAATGTCTTGAATTCAAGCACATGAAAATTCCTGTGACATGAAAATTTACATGGAATCTTCATGGAAATTGGGAGGAAATTAGACTTGGCAATTATGTCGTTTGATAACAGCAGACCTATTTTCCGAATCAAGTGACCTAGTTTCCAATGGAATACCACATTCCATGGATGGACAGGCAGAAGGACATACACAAAATATAGCAAGTCAAATATAAAAAATGTCTTGTCACAGAAGCCTTCTAAGGCAAAAACCTGACTGGTATTGAACTATATTTGTATTAACTACATAATCAAGTATTTGAAATATTTGTTTAATATACAGTTTACATATTATTAATATATTAATACTCCTTATGATTTAAAATAGTCAATATTATTTAAATATATTAATATATTGCAATTTGCAAATTACTAGTATTTTAATAAATGAGATACAAATTTCATAAATATAATGGTGATCCCTTGTCATTCATTACATGTACTGTGGTATTATTTGTACGAGGGTTGTCCAAAAATCTTGATATTTCAAAACTTTTTGAATGACCCTCGTATGTAGTTCAGGTCATAAGGCAGCTTTTATCGGAAGATTCCCTCTTACTGTTCTGAGTATATTTTCTAATGCAGGTATCCTATCCTATATTTTATTTGTTTAACTCTAAGACAGATGTGCACATCCTATATTCTTACTGATTCAATACGAAAAATTCAGTTGATTCATCTTAAGATTAGAAAATTCAACTATAATACACAGTAGTATGTACCACAATATAATCAGTAAAATATGTCCGATGGAACTTCTTTCTGTAAGCCATGGAGGTTTCATGATAAAAATCCAGATTTGTACAGATTAGCAAATTCATATCACATTGTCCTATTTCCTGCAAACTTTTCTGTGACCATTCATGACATTCTGCGTATATTTTGACTTCTTTCTGCATTTGCCAAATTCATTGTGATGTTAACGATAAAAATCAAGAGTATGTATCACAATGTCCAATATTCTGTGACCTTTTTGACCTTTTGCTATATTTTGTGTATTTACTTCTTCCTGCCTTTGCCCATAGTTGCCGCCTGCTGGGCTTGTAGTTGGGCCTGTTGTTGCGCTTGTAGCGTGACAGCTTTTTTCTTTCCAAATAGATTCATTTGCTCCTCCAGGTGGCGCTTCTGGTCCTCAAGTTTTTTCTTTTCTTCCGCGTGCTGCTTTTTGAGGTTATCGAATTTAGAGTGAAGCTGAAAATATGATCCCGAATTTGAGATATAGAGTACTGCACAATGCATTCATGAGAAGGATGTTTTTCATTGTTAAGATTTAAACTACTATACAGACTCGTAAATAATTTGTTATGCTATATTTAAAACACCACATCAAGTAGATATTCTAGCAAAACAAATAAAACCTTAATGTTTTGTAAATGGAATAAAAACTCAAATAAAAATCATTTGCAAAAAATGAAATTAACAGTCAAATAAAGAAAAAAAAATATTTTACTTCTTTTTCAGCTTCCTTCAAATCTTGTTCTTTTTCTTTGACTCGTACAACGAACATTTGCGTCATTTCATCTTCCTTCTTCTGCAACTCAGCAATATGCTGGGTGTGTTTCTGAGTGTATGACTCTGTCAAACTACAAATAAACAAGATGCACAGTGATAAATATTACACTTTCAAGAGTAAAATGAATGCCATGTAATTTATCTAGCAAATTGCTCAAAACCTAACCAGATAAGTTATTTTTGTGAGATAATGATGCCGAGATTTTTGTGGTGCTAGTCGTCCACCTGCATCCCCATCCAGCACAGGACAATGACAATGTAGCAATTCTTCAAAGTGTGATAAAAATATTGATAAAACTGGCCACCTTAAAATGTACCTTTCATGGAAAATCTAATAAATTTTTGTTAACCCAATTGTCTCATTGTCTGAAAACTTCAAAGCTTTTCAATTTTAAAAGATCATTTGAATAAAAGTTTTAATAGCTAATAGACAGATAGTTATGTTTTCATTGAATATTGATATTCATATGCATTATAATACCTCATCGAGTCATTATCTGAAAAGCCCATTTCCTGGAGTTTGCATCTTCGGTAGAGTTCATAATGTCTGTTATGAGTCTGCTCGCGAAGATCCTCCATGTTGGTACGTACTAACATCTCTCGCAGCTTCACAAAGTCACAATGGTTTTCGTTTTCAACTAAAACATAGAAAGGAAGTGGAGACTGAATATTATGCAAGCATATTGACATATACAATGTATATGTTTCTTTTATGATTAGAATTTACAGATAAATTTTGGTAGGAAGGTGATAATTGTTGGCTTTGTCACAGAGGAACTGCCTGGTTTTGACCATTTTTTTTAAAAGAATGAATACCGTGTGTATCTACTGTAACACCATTGGTTGAATAAAACTTGGCTAGGAGGGAGAACTACACCCTGGAGGACTTGTATTTATTTGGCATATATTACAGAAATGTATACAGATCTAATTCAAATCAGGCCTACAGTGACCCCTTGATTAAATAATAAAAATGTCGCCTTTGGATGGGGGGAATTTGACTTATCCTGTACTGTGATACATTGGCCAAATAGTTTTGGCCTGAGGGTGGGTGTAGAGGGGGAGAAAGGTGACCCACCTTGTACTGTCCCCCAGGGGTACTGTCTGGCTTTGACCATCTTGTTTCCAACCTTCACCTCTTCTGTGCTTCCAACAACAGCAAACGGCAAGTGACTCTGTAACCATAGCAACATGCATATAATTTTAAAGGCCCCATGTAAAGTTTAAACCACTTTGGCTTATATTGTAGTCTTACCCAATGTTATCAAAGTGTGATATGTGAAACTTTTTTTTTTATTTCAAAAAGTGGTTTATGATAGACTTTTTGTTCCAAAATTTGTGAATTTATTTAAAACCAACTTTTAGAGGTCACTCATATCTTCTAATTAGCCACAATTCATACCAATGCATAGCATTCATCCTCCCATATGTTTTGCCGAAAAAATTAAGAAAATCGGTTGATAAACAAGCGAGAAATGAACTTATCAGTGCATGAAAATGGTTCTGAGAAAAATGCATTTCAAAATTTTAGTTCTCATAGAAACCAATGGTACAATGATATCTAAAACATAATTTATTCTTCCTTTTGACCTGGGTAGACAATCAACATTGTTTTTATGAAAGTTTAGCATATTTAGAAAAGATTGACATCGAAAAAAAAATTCAATTTTTTTCAAAAAGTTTTTGTTACCTTAGTGACATCACTAATGGTTCAAAATATTTTTGATAAGCTAAAACGTTGAAGTATGACATTTTATTATTGAAATAGTGTGTCTTTTGTTCATTCTTTGCATTGGTGTTAAAAAGATAATCTTTTTTGAAATGCATTAAGAAATATTTGATGATTAAGAAATTTCAATTTCAACTTTTTTTGAAAAATGGCGGGAAATTTGAATATCTGAGAAACGAAATGCTCACAACTTTTTTTTCAAAAAAAAATTTTTGTTCAAAAATCTCTAAAATCACTTTTTAAGTCCTGACAAATAGTAAATGAATGATAAGAAAATATTTTCAAACTTTAGACGGGGACTTTAAGGATAATAAAAGAGGAAATCATAATTATTATTAGATAAGAACTAACAGATGAATATCATTGGTTACATGTCCATAGCTCAACAATCAAGATTAAAAGTTGATCAGGCAGGTGTATGTCTTAGCCTTGTTTTTAGAGTTTGTGAGTGATATTTTTCTCTTCTTTTTACTACATAAACATTATTCAACAAATATTAAGAATTTTAGAGCAAAAGGTGCAAATCTTTTCGATCAACCCTCGTATCCATAAAGTTTACTTACATTCATGGTTGAGTTCAAGTCAGCTACGGTTTCATCTTCTGTAGGGAACTGGTATATCTGGACTCCATTGCTTACAAGTTCACTCATTATCTAGAAAACATGTGCACATATGGTTAAATCCAATATGGGTAAACCAATTATGGGTAAGTCAAATATGGGTAAACCAAATATGGGTAAGTCAAACATGGGTAAACCAAATATGGGTAAATCAAATACATGTATGGGTAAACCAAATATGGGTAAATCAAATATGGGTGAACCAAATATGGGAACAAATATGGGTAAACCATCTAAATAGAAAAGGGCCATTTCAAAGGGCTATGTCTTAAAATACCACAATATATTTTATATCACAATGGTCTGCATTTTGCATTATCTATACTTGTTGATATAAAGCTAATCTTTCCTAAAAATACCAAGACTTAAAAAATTGTTTTTCAAGGAAGCAGGATCACATGTGCAAATTATGAGGGTTGCATTAAAATGCAAGTAATTTCTCAAAGGTGGTTAACTTACTGACTATGTGAGTGATATTCAAGCTCTAATAATAACAAAAATATGGTTTGTAACAGTTATAAGCCTATCCTAATCTTTGGAAGGCCTACCTTCATTTTGAATTTGTGCAGTTCTACTTTGGTGATCGTATCTGCTTTTGCAATTACGGGAATAATGTTCACTTTGCTGTCCAAGGCCTTCATGGTTACTAGGTCCAGAGATTTCAACCTGGAACCACAAAAAGAAATAAGATATTAGGAGAAGGAAAAAACCTTCATGGTTACTAGGTCTAGAGATTTCAACCTGGAACCACAAAAAGAAATAAGATATTATGAGAAGGAAAAAGAACCAAAAGCGATTTTGCTCAATACTCACACAGTTAGCTGTTATTCTATTTAGATTATACGAGCAAAAATGGTGATACACACATGAAACTAGGGAATCAATGTGTCTATGATGTACAGGATATTCTAAAAGAGAAATAAATAAAAGATGCCAAGAAAGACATTAACCCATTCAACAAATTAACAAGATTAGTCAGGACACCAAGCCACCCAACCGACGAATTGCCCACCTGCCCGACAAACTGATCACAATATAGCACCAGCAATAGTGCGATAAAATAGATACACAGACAGAACCAATTGTAACGATCAAACAACAGCACATTTAGACCAATGATTTTCATTCAAACAAATATCCATTAGTGAAAATTCCAACGAAGAAGCTAATGGCAATTTTGTAACTTTTTTTAAAGATATATGTAGTCAGAGGTCGAGGATCTATACATACACATGAAGCAACAATGAAAATCAAACTGATTCAAGACTGAAGGTTGGCAGAATGGCCTTATTCCTAAATTCAATACAAAATTCAATCAGAACCATGAACTCTAGTTTCTGTATTGTTGCATTAATGTTTCAAGTCTAAGTAAACGTAAAGCATGTTCAAATAAATAATCTAATAAAAATAAATAAACAATCCAAAGACCATGAGAATGGATTTCCTCAACTCAATGGTAAAAGTTAATTTCCCTGAAAGTTTTTTAAAACTGTCCTTAAACTTTAATTGTCGATTTTTGAAATGTGTAAAAATAGTTGTTGCACAGTAGGTGATATAATATGTGACATTGAATACACATTTGTGTGTTTTTTCAGGATAACTTTTGTATTTTTATTTTTGGGAAAATCGTTCCCATTGTTCCCACAAATAATCTGGTTACTTATGTCAATGTGCCCTTGAGGAAAATGACAAGTTGTCATATTTCAATATCAAAAATAGAGTGGAATGGAGAGAAAATAGGGAGGAGTTAAGTTTACAGGGATGTCGAATTTAGTGTTTTAGTGGATCTAAATCAGAAAATAATGTAGTTCATAAAAGTTCATTGAGAAAAAACATGGAATGGACATGACCAAAGAAATCTAGGTAGGGTTAAATCATGATTTTCGATCTCAGCATTACCATGTATATATGCCAAAATAAATACTGACCAAGGACAATAATAAGCTGATTTCAGTACATGAGGAAATAATTTTTAGTTGATCATTAAAGCGAGTTGTGTATGAAACAACAAGAGGTTCAGAAACTACAAAATAAACAGCTACGATAATGCAGAACATTAACTTCCATTAAACAAAGTTACATTACCAATACTTTAAAGAGGACTTCGCAATAGCATGTCCGAATAACTTTACGAAAATTATTTGAATATCAACTGTGAGATTGCTATTTGAGTAAATTATAACATAGACCAAAACGAGTCCCTATAAAACTTAGAAAATGGGCTCCATGATGTAAAAATACAAAAATACAAATATCTACACAACATAGTTACAAGTATTAAATGATTTAGGACAAACCAATAATCAAACTATGAATGATAAATGGATATAACACTGCCAAAATGGCTTCGATGACCTTGTGGAATGTCGCAAAAGCTGGGACTAATTTGGGCTGCTATATTCTTGGTTGTTTCAGGTATAGTTATTCTACTTTACAAATGTGTATCATATGAAGTTTTACAATGCAAAAGACAATTTAGACAAGGCGTTAACATGCAAAATATCACTACAGTGCTGATATATAATAATATAGGGTGCGTTTTCAAACTAAACAGAGTGTTCCTACTAAAATGAATTTGCCTACATACCCCTGAAACTCTTATCTGATAGATAGAATGCACAAATAAAACAAAAGTTTTGCTATTATAGGTAAAAAGTTCTCTTGAAATTTCGAAGTGATTTTACCTGTTAATTCTGTCCATGGTCCGCCATTTTTGCGGAAGTTACACTGAAACGCAAAGTCCATGAAACGAAACGAAATCACTAGAAAAAAACATGGCACACATTGTGCGCATGTGCAGCAAAGTTTAGACCAATTAGATTATTTGATTATTTTGCGCACGTGAATTATTTGCTTCTGAGCACTTACAAGCTTACCACAATAAACAAACCTGGCAGAGACTACCCTTAGCCTACTTCATTTTGGCGAAATTTCAGCTCAAACTCGTGACAAATGCATTATGCATACGCTGGTGTGAAGCCTTGGAGACACTCATTTTGGTAAATATGATTTATGGGGTATACTTTTCTGCAGTTTGTGGGAGTTTGGGACATTAAATGTTAAAATTCAAGAAAATATGTCAATTAAACGACTGATCAATTAATATATACCAGCACTGTATCTGCCATTTGATACAGACACCAAATGCCGAACACCAACGGCTACCATAAAAAAAGTTGAAGACTATAACAATATGTCCCATTTTTGGTGGTGACATAAAAATGGTAGCTTCTACATGTATGAACCCACAAAATCTAACAACTTGTGGGGATCATTTGTTTAACTATATTTTGATCTTTTGTAAATATTTTATCAAATGAAATGAAAAATAATTTATTATGTATTTATAGGTCCTTGAGAAGATTGACAAAACTGCTTTGCACTTTGGTGATAGGATTTTTGATCTATACACAAGTTAAACTGAATACATATCGAGGTGAGTCTTATATAGGCATTTATACATTTCACAATATCTTAGTTTCATAGCCGTACCCCCTATAAGGTTGCCAGAACATTTTTTAATCAAAATTTTTAGACTAGATTTTAGTTTTTTATTGTCTAGGTGAATCCTTGAGAATTTTGTCAGACACTACTCTGAGGAACAAAGATATTATAAGAAATACAGATGAGAAAAGGAATACAGATGTGACAAGAAATACAGATGTGACAAGAGATATAAATATGACAAGAGATACAGAAGTGAGAAGAAAAATAGGTGTGACAAGAACTTTAAATGAGATAACAAATACAAATGTGACAATCAATACAGATGTGACAAGAAATACAGATATGACAAGAAATACAATTCTTTTCAGCAAGGTGAGAAAAAAGTGACAAAAATTTGTGTTAAATTGGAGCTTGTAACAAAAGTGTTTCTGCTTCAAAATTCAGTTAAAATACAAGGAAGGGGGCAAGCTCTGAATGAGTCACAAATATAAACATGATTGTCATATGTAATGCAGTCATCATGAGTAGAGATGAAATGAAAAAATATGAATGTGTGAATGAGTTTTTAAGGATGTTCTATGGTTCATTGTACCATGATACTCATTTGATTTTTCCAGACTGGGGTATGGGTTTCAAATGATTTTGGGCAAAGAGGACCTAACTGGCCACAAGCTTATGTGATCAGGCGACAGCGTGATATGAGAGGTAGGAATATTACAATAGTCTAATTAAATACTTATATCATTAAGTGTATCTTTGTTAGTTTTGAAAGTGGCAGCAATGGATAGAAAGAGCAAAATGTTGGAAGCAAGTTTTTCAAAAAGAATGTCAATGCGTTCAATCCTAATTTCACAAAAGGAGATAACTGATCAAAAATGGAAGTTCCTGGAAATTAATGACAGTCACAAAAGGGACATACACTTTGACATACTTTTATTGTCAGATATTGCTTTTTTACATTTTCCAGGATATTTAACAATAGGAATACCATCGATCAAGCGACCAATCAAAAAGCCGTATCTTCTTAACACCTTGCGATATATCATGGAAAACACATGGGAAGATGAACGGCCTCAAATCGTAATAATTATATTCCTGGCAGATGAAGACAAAGACTACAACAATAAAGTGGCAAAAATGATTATTAAAAAATATGCAGTATATATCGAAGATGGCTTTATACAAATCCTGCAAGCTGACAGTGCCATCTATCCACAGTTAACTAAACTAAAGCAGAATTTCAACGATGATGCAATACGTGTAGCGTGGAGAACAAAACAAGTTATCGATTTTTCGTTCATGTTTATGTACAGCAAAAACATATCGGAGTATTATATACAAATTGAAGATGATGTCAGAACGGCTACAAATTATTTTACTGGAATAAAGAATTATATCGATAGGTTTAAGACGGAGAATCCACCGTGGGCTGCCCTACAATTTTCCAAACTCGGATTTATCGGAAAACTTTTCAGATCTTCCGATCTTGAAATTCTCTCAAAGTACCTGCTTTTGTTTCAATCTGAACAGCCTGTTGATTGGTTATTTAGATATTTTAGCATGTCTAAATCGCAGTCGAAGGAACTGATTCGATATCCTGGATTATTCCAGCATATGGGGGTGCGCTCTTCACTTGAGCAGAACAAATACCAGGGGACTAGAACTATATATGATACAAGTTTCGATGATGGTACAAAAGCACTCAATGGTGATAACCCACCTGCGAGAATCATAAACTCGTTAGAAACATCTGACCGATGGGTCCCAGAGATGGCATATTGGAAAAAGGACGGGTATCACTTGACACAGAATGCAAAAACAGGAGACACTATCACCATTATTTTTGACAAACCAGAACAATTAAAGAAAGTTCATATCATAACAGGAACTGTCATTCACAAGACAGGCATCCTTAAAAATGGACGCGTCGAAATAGCTGAAAAATTACTCTCAGCACATGGGAATGCAATTGAATGTTCACAGTTCATTCCAATTTGTGAATTTACTGATGGACAATGTATCTCAAGCACAATGGACATTTTTCCAATTAATCAAACAACAAAATGTCTTAGAATAATCGTCACTGTAGGACAAGCTGGAATGTTAGCAATTAAAGAGATTGCAGTATATCTTAGGCAGAATATTGAAAATTAAACCATTTCAATATTCTGAGTCTTTTAAAAGAGTGCTTCATCTATTTTCTTTCACTTAAAGATAATCCTCTGATTCAGTCTAACACCCAATCAGAATAGATATTAATAGGGTTTTTCATTTTTGGAAAGTTTTTTCTGATCAATCTGCTATTTTTATCATATGATCTATAATTGATAGGGACCCCACAAAAAAGATTTAAGCCAAATCAGGCATCATTTGCCTCACGACCCGTAGATAAAATAGCAGCTTGATCAGAAAAATATCCAAAAATGACACACCCTAAGGAATTCAATCATGTGAATTATAAACTATGTTTGAGGTTGTGAATTTGTACGATCCGCAATCAGATCTGGATAATTTCTACATTGAGGGACACCTATAATACCATTGGCGAATGGGTCCCTCTGTTATGATATTTTCATAAGAGAATAAATGGCAATAAAATTAGACGATAATAATATCTACTTACGAATGTCCTGTGGGTGCGATGAAATACAGGCAAGTGTGAATTCGAGTATCATGGTAGATGTGAATGTTGCGCTTTATCTTCAATTCCTCCTGTAGGTAGTTCTCAAACTGTTTGTCGATGAACTCAACAATAGACTTATAGCTGGAAGATCAACAAAAAAATGTCACAAGGGTTGTGTTTTAAAATGTAAAATAGAGTGGAAATAAGTGAAATTGGGAAGGAATAAAGTAATCAGGCATGTAGTTAACTGTCCAAATTGTATGAAAATGCAAGAAAATCAGATACTTTATTCATTTTAGAGAAATAGTGCAAGATATAATGAGAAGGAGCTCCTGCAGTAGATCTCATATTCCATTTTTCAATGGGTTCCATCTTTCACATCCACATTTTTATATTACATACTTTACCAATCATATTCTATATTAACTCATATTCCATTCATTGCCAAACATCTCTTTCTATACTACCTATCCGCCAAACCTGGACAGTTGGGTATGTTGGAGGGTGGGTGCAGAATAGTATAATGCAAGATGGAATATAAGTACATTATCTGACATGTAATCGGGAGGTTGTGGGTTCGATTCCCACCAGGGTGGAGTGTCTTTTTCACATGAGCCCTTAGCAAAGGATTTGATCCTGTTTTCAGATTAAGTACATTACCTGTCACTTTTGTCAATCTGGTCGCCAAAGCCAACAGAGTCTACAACAGTCAACTTCAGTCTAACATTGCTCTCCTGCAGTTCTGAAAGCAAGATGTTGATAAAAATGAGTTTTTACCCTATGCCCAATTACCCATACATTATTTTTTATTTTATTTTTTATCCATTTAAAAATTACTTAGAATATAAAAATAAAATTGATAGAAAAATCTATGTTGTAACGCCAACTATATTTGTATCATATAATGGGGTGAATATTATTGCTCATAACAAAGCTGTGTATCATGAGATTCCTAATATTTACCATAGCTATGTCCCTTCAGTTTCACACCAGGGAGGTCATGTGTACTAGGTGATGAGTTGAAATGTGTATTAAACAGGGTGTCCATCAAGGTAGACTTTCCAATACCAGTTTCACCTGTAATACAAACACAGTCATGTTACATGGTTTAAAGTGGCTGTAACTATTTTAAGCAGAATTTACTCACATAAAGGTACTTATCTGAGGGTCATTAATAGAAAATTCATCAAGTTAAGAATTCCTTTAATCTATAATGACATAATATTCAAAGAACAATCGACTTAAGAATTCCTCACATTACAAAATGTCTGGTAATGGGCCCAGACCTCATAACCAGTGAGTTTGCACATTTCTGAAAACATTACATAAAATGATGCCTTATGGCATTCTTGCCCATGGAAAAACTGCTAGGGTGATCATTTAAAACATTAAAAAAGTAAAGAATAATGAAAAAATAAAGAAATAAATTAACAGGCATAAAATCAAAATTCTAAATTGTATAGCAATATCCAAAAATTTGCAAGTTTATTCAAACTTTTAAGAGAAAATGATAGAATAAGGATGGACAAAAATTTGAAAATGGGAAGCATAATTAGTTTTCTGAAGAAGTAATTAACGAAGCTTTGAGGCATTGTTTAGGACTTAAGGTGTTGGGTTACAATACAAAGTCAAAGTTCAATTAACTACAATTTCCTGTTTCTTTTTTTCAACTTAACAAATTACTTTCTAAAAAAAGATCAATAGTTTTTTCTCCCTTCTTGAAAAATACTACTAAAATAAGTGACACTGGGAGAGTTCTTATTCAAATCATTGCTGAAAGTTCCACCCAGGTTTTTTTAAATCCGTTTTTTTTTTTAAAATTAAGGCTCATTTTCTTACAATAACAATTACTCAAAAATAAGGCCTATTTTGAAAATGAGGTTTAAAAGGCATATTTCAAGGCCTTCAATAAAAATTATAATATTTTAACTATTAAAACAAAATTTTATTAAATATTTATTTTGATAACTTACCGACACATAGTATGTTGAAGCAGAAACCCTGTGCGACTGATTTGTTGACCAGCTGGTCAGGAAGGCTGTCAAACCCGACATGTCCCGCAAGGTTCAGTGTCCTCGTCCCTTTCTCCAATCCAGACAACTTGGGTTGCTTGGAATAGATAGCAAAGAAAGTCATTTTATGAATTTATTTTTCGATTTGGGGTTTAAATCCAGATTGCTTAAACTGTCTGTGTACTTTTCAAAAAGTTTTCAAATTTCTGTTCATATGTGTCATTCAATGTGTCATTCATATGTGTCATTCAATCGACTATGTGCCTGTTCTAACATTTCACTTGTCCGGTTCTTCCAGTTTTTCCCATGTTTTTTCGCACAAACAATTTCTTGCGTAAAACATTCATGATTTATTCAAAACTAAATCATTATCTCTATGATATTTTCTGTAATTCCTTATTACATGTATGTAGATTAAAACTAATTTCCAAGTTGATCTCGAAACTGATGCGTGTTCAATATGCATTCCATTAGAATGTATCATTAAGGCATCATGTCCATTGTTCTACATTCAAACTGACCTATACATGGAATGTAAATCATTGGATACAGCAAGTGAAATTTTCCTGTGGATTAATTTTCCATTGGGTCACACCAATTTGACACATTTTGTCTCATAAACCGTGAGACCTGTCGATTTTTCTTGCATTCCTATACAATTTAGAGTGTAAGCTACATGCCTGTTTACTTCATTCCTTGCTAATTCCGCTCTTTTCCACTCTATTTTGCATTTTAAAACATGACAAACGTGACAATTTTTAAAATTCTCTCAGGGGCAATTTGCATTGTTTTTGCACTAATAAGTAATAGAATACCTTTACTGATACCAGTATATTCTTACCCTGAGTCATATACTATTAGAAATAACTACCCTCTGAATGAAACAAATATTAGATAATCCTTTCGAGCTTGGTTGAGAAAAGGTCAGCGTGGTAGGTTTGAAAAGATTTATTCCCGCTTCTTTCATTTGAGGGAATATAACTTTCGAAGGGAAATAGTAAATTTATTTCTGGACACGTGACTAGGTATTGACCAATCAGGATTAGTGTTACATATTGGGTATATAATAAATTGTAATATAGTCTATATTAGGTAGAGGGCAGTTTATAACAAGACTCTGCATACAGGGTATTGTAAAATATCAAGATCATTTAAGAAGGTCCCATGTTGATGGATGCTCCAGAGCAGTTTAATTTATTGGTAAAGGTTAAAAGTTCTACCAGAAGTAAAAGGTCCTCTGGACATTGAATTAATGATGATATTTTCAAAATAAAGATCATTTCAAGATTGGGAGGGAAAGTTAAATGAAAATTGAATGGGATGAATGGAACTATCAGGGTTACATGTCTGATAGTATCTGGGTTGAGGAGGGGTGCGGGGGGGTATAAAATGAATGGGTGAAGAAAATAACATGATATAACCAAAGGGGAGGATTTACCCTATCAAACCATATTGATACTGAAGTTGAGATGATCATTAAAAACAACAATAAAACATCTGACACCCTTGATATCAACAGACCAGAATTTCCAGAAAGAAAAGCAACTTATCTAGTTTCACTTTCATCCTAAAGATTTTTATCAACTGGTATTTCATAATGGGTTGCAGCTATTCTAAACCAATAATGTTAGGAAACATGTTTTTATGTTTGGTGAAAGAAATGAGACAAAAATCAATGGAGGTACGTTCTTTTGGATAGAACGGAACTGAACCTAAATTGAACCTCTAGTTTATAACAGGAATATACCACTTATAATAATAAAGAATAATCTGAAAACATGTATGTAATCATGAAACATTACAGGTTACTAGGGGTCACTATGGTATCTGGTTAAAACATTTCAGGTTACTAGGGGTAACTATGGTATCAGGAGGGAGAAAGTAAATATTTATTTATAGGGTTCTTTAATGGATTGAAAGAATTTGAAATGAGGAGACATTGATTCAAGTTATCTCGCTAAAAGTACTCAGTAAAGCCTTTTTGTCCCCGCTTCCTACTGCATACTTCCCTACAAATCGTTCATATATTTGTAGTCAAGTAGTAAGGAGGGGGGTCATAGGGGCTTGTAGCTAAGACTAGCTTCAAGTTTCCATAATCAAAATTTAAAGAGACTCACAGGGCTCTCACCAGGAAATATTTAGGGTGTGGTGCTAACATCTTCAGAATAACCGTTCAATTGTGATAAATCATATTTATGTTTTATCCTTTTAACATGCTATTATTATATATTCAGTCAAGTTTAGACTGTGGAAACAGTCATGATTTGCCAATAGGGTGTGGAGGGAGCTAAATAGAGTGTGGTGCTGCGCCACAGTCTAAAAGCATGGCGAGAGCCCTGGACTCAGGATTTTTAATTTTGGGTTTTTGTGTCTAAGGTTTAATTTTTGAATATTGAAGAAAGGCAAAAGAGGCAGCATATACGGCCTATGGCTGATGCCAAAACTCTAGGGATCAGTTTGAAGCTTTCCTTTCTAATCTAAATTGATTTTTCAATCAATCCTTGTTGAGAATACATTTCTGTTAGCATATGGATTCTGTTAGCTACTTAAAATTGGGAACCTAACAAAATAACCCTTACTCTAATGTTAAAATCATGTATGTACAGTAGGACCTCTCAAGTGGAACACTTAATTTGATTTGAAAACTATATTTATTCTGGGAAGCTTTATCAGTATAAAAAATGTCTATTTATGAGTAGAACAGCTGAAAGTAGAACATTTTTCAAGGTCATTGTGACCCATAATTATGTTAATCATTTTCAAGGTCATTGTGACCTATTATAATAATTATGTTAATCATATATGTTTGCATGTGACCACCCGTAAATAAGTTTTTTCACGCTACCTACAGAGATGTAGATGGTCTAAAGCGGACACTGGTAAAACCAGCTAAAAGTTTTCACATTCAGGATCAGAAGTCTTCAAATAAGAATGCTTTTATGAAATGGAAGTCATTTCAAGAGAGTTTCAAAAATGGAATTGAAATATTTGTTAATATTTCCAGGGCTTTTCAATACTCAAATTACATTTTCCAATCATTTGCTGTTTTCAACTGTGTTGCTTTCTTGCAATTCCAAAAAATGTAGCTCTGCATTTTCTTTAGAAAGATATTAACACAAATGGGTCTTACTGTACATAGTTTTGTTCATTATTTACACAAATGGGTCTTACTGTACATGTACATAGTTTTGTTCATTACTCAGTATTTCCTGTCATTCTGTATCTTTTATACAAACAATTTACACACTGGATCAGTCATTCAAAGTCAACATGAAATAAAATTCTCTCACATATGTTGATTTATTTGACTGTTGTCTTATCTTCTTAAACAGCAATGAATTTATATGTGGCTGTATACCATTTATTTTCCGGAGACTATAACAAAATGTTACCACTTGTGGTGGTGACATTTAAACAATAAATATATAAATATATTTATAACTATAAAAACACTACAGTAAAGGTATTTGGTTTGCAACATTCATTAATTAAAAAATGCCAATGGTATACCGTCTCTTAACCTTTAGCAGACCACCGGCAGCCGCGTCCGCCCATTCAAAATTACCGCCAGAATCCACCGGCGGATCCGGACGACACAAATCTAACTTTTGAAAACTTTACTTTTTCCCGCCGTTCTTATGATCCAATTAGATTGCCCGATTTATTCAGTCCTTAGTAGGTGACTTCCTGTTGACCTAGAAATGTCGATGTTTCGAAAAATATTTCTCAATTCAACATTTTGAACAGTTTTTAAGTTGTTTTTAGTGAACAAATCGTACAAAATGACGGCCAAATACGATAACAACGAAAATGTTGAGGAAATGGATTGCGATTTCGAGCTCTTTAGGCTCTTGGAAGCCGATAATGGTCATCGAAAATAGAAACTAGAATATTTTCTGAACTGAAAAGAAGAACATTCGATCGCTGCAAATTCAGTTTTGGATTCTGACCAGACGTTGAATCTCCCGAGGGGCGAAACGGCGGATTCCGGAGGAGTATTCATGGTATATTTATGCCCAGTCGTGTTTATGTACGAAAAAATTCATGAGAACATTTTTCTCATGAGCCACGCTAGTGTATCTTCCCTTTGTGAAAAATTTATCCAGATTCATTCAGTAGTTATTGAGATATTAATTATTTAGTCCAGGCATATCATTTTTGAAAAATAAGTCAGATGCGTGGGATATATTTGCTGAAATAAGTCAGAGTGCAGAAGGTTAAGACGAAATATTTAACCACTGTACTGTATTGTAAAATTGTTAAATGTAGGTTTACCATGTAACTGTACTGTAATTGTTTTTTGCAATTGCTTTAACATGCTTTTTCTTTGAAATAAAAAAATTATAAAAAAAAAAAAAAAAAAAATAAGGCCTATAACAAGAAATTACATTTGTTCCTTAATATTACTTTAACATCTCAAAATCTATAAAAGGTTACTTTACTTCATAATATTGGACTCCTAAAAATCAATTAATCTTGCAAAACACTTCTCAACTAATCCAAATATTTCAGACCACTCATACAGTGAATCATGATAGCACAAATTAAACAAATTGATCAATATACTAGTACTGTATATTATTGAGAAAAATATCATTCTGATACTCATCGTATGTATCGCCTTTCTGACAGAAGACCTATCTACTGTAAGATGTGCTGAGATGTCACAGAAAACATATGAATCAGTGATCTCCACAGGATTTGGGTGCAAAATTCTCTTTTTCACAGTTCAGACCAAAATTGTTCAAAATATGCCAATTTTTCATGATTTTTCTCATTTTCAAGTGGGTGCAAATGGATTTTCAGGTGGCTGCAAGTCTATTTTAAAAAGCTCAGGTGTGTGCTGCACCCACTTAATGCTGGGGAGGTCACTGTGAATATCAAACAAGAACAATTGTTTCAGAACACATGGTACTTAGATTGTACTGAAATGGGAAAAATACTAGAATAGTAGTCTATATTAAAGGAAAATCTGGAAACAGTATGCCATATGTATATTTCTAACATATACAGAACTGTAGATCTTTTTCCAAATCCCAAAAGATAAGTTGAGGGGTGGACCATCAAATCTTGAAGCCTCGATTTTTCTGAATAAATCATTTCAAAATTATTTTTTCATCAAAGCCATTTTTATAAACAAGAATGTTTTGATGTCAGGAAAACATTAAAATTCAAAAAACCTTCAAGACATTATTAGCCCCATCATTTTTCTGAAGAGCAAAATGACTGCCATGTAATTAACTCAGCATGCGCAAAACTTAATCAAATCTTGTATCTGTCAAAATGTCAACTTGAACGGATAAGTGGTTTTCCTGGAATCTTGATACAAGATTTAATGTTATACTGCCCATCCACCCATCCACCCACCTATTAAGCAGCACAATATGATGAAAATAATTCAATAAAAACAACCATCATTGACCCAATGGTACATCCCTAAGGAGCTTGTGTTTTATGCTTTATTAACAGTTCCATACTGATATAAACTCACACAATTTGTTAACATTCCTCTGATAAGTAGCAAATGAATGTAAACTGTGGTTTTAATTACTAATGTTCTCCTTAAGATTCATTCTCAAATTATTAAGGGACCTGTTTTACAGTTCTGACCTAACTGAGTCAAAACATTTTCATTGATTTTTCAAATTTTCTTTGAGGAGAGAGTTAAAGATTTCTTCTCTGATTTCTTCACCATTCTGAACAAAAGGAGTGATGCATTTCCGTCAGAGTCTCTGAATATACTATAAAGAAGTACACTTTACATTCATTCGAGCTTCATCTTCATTCTTTCAGTTTACAATAAACCTCTGAACTCACTAAGCCATTCAGAATTTGTCGTCGAAATATGGACGACTCATTCTATAATATGGTCATTTCCTCTGATGTCATCGCATAATGAGCATGCATTTAGCGTGCGTTCCTTCCAGCACACTGTTTGGTTGAGAAAAGATCAGCATGGTAGGTTTTAAATGATAAATGACCCGAACTGTCATGGGCGTAGATCGGGGGGTAGGGCTACTAATCTGTAACATAGTCTATACTTAGTGTAGGCAGAAGGTATTTTAAACTAAACTCTGCACGCAGAGTAATAAAGAAAAACATTTTGGTATACAAGTATACTAGGGCAGTAGGGTGGATCATTTTTTCAACTTTTTCTCAGATCTTAGTGCTAATTAAAAGAAACAAACACTTACATGCCCTTAACTTATATAAAAAAAAAACAGCTCAATCCGTCAACGTTTAGGCCCCTCCCCTACCGCATTTTCTGACGCCTATTCGCTTTGTGTTATTAGCTTCGTGTTTAAATAGCACTAAGATCTGAGAAAAAGTTGAAAAAATGATCCACCTTAAAGTATAGCCATAGGGTTTCCAGAAACTCTGTATTGCCCTATATAGAGATGACACCTGAGTTGATCATTGGAATATCATCAACTGAATACGTGGCTTATATATTCTAGCTTTAACTATAAGTCATTATTCTTTAAACCACATTAGATAAGGTATCAACCCCAAATGACTTCCTTTATAAACCAAAGCTTATTCTCTTATAAATATGTAGTAAATAGTTTCTCTCAAAAATTAACGAGACATTTTTTTATTAACTGATAAAATACTTTCTTTAAGAAATATAGACCAAAGAGCAGAGGTAATATTGTCGAATACACCCCGCAGGGCTAGGCACAAACTTTTTCTGTACCCTGAACGACCGAAGGGAGTGAGGGGTTCGAAAGCATTTGTGCCTAGCCCTAAGGGGTGTATTCGACGATATTACACCTGCTTTGAGGTCTATATTACGATTTGAACATGAACAATCACCAAAATGTTTTGAATATTCATTATGGTCCACCATTACTACGATCCGCAGTTATGACGTCACACATTACACGTATTACCAGGGGCAATGTTCGCGAATATACCCCGGGTGAAATGTTGACTTTGTTTACAGTTTATAGAAGGCGTGAATACAGTCATGTTCGAATATTCTTTAAACCACATAGATAAGAATAAACCTCAGATGACTTCCTTTACAAACCAAATATTTTTCTCTTATAGTAAATAATGCCTACAACTCAAAATGTATCGAAACTTTTTTTATCGGCCAATGAAATAAATGATTCCCTTATTGACATTGACAATTCCTTTAAGAGAAACATTATTTTTAACATACGTTATAATTAGGGATGGGACGGTTCGTTTCGGTTCGGTTCGGTTCGGTTTTTCGGATCATCAGCCGTCGGTTCGGTTCATTCATTTTAAGGATTTGTAGTGATTGACATGATTAGCTGCTTTGTCTCTGACTTCACTGCAATAATCTTCATTTCTTTTTGGAAAACGGGAATTTGAGATCCAGACGCCATATTTGAATGTATTGTGGTTGCGCACAAAATAATACCCTATATCGAACCTGCGCAAATATAAATTTGCGCGAACCTTTGTATCAATTATGCCACGTTATAAGTTACAATATTTTATAGATGGAATTTTATGTTATAGTATTTCATGAACAATACATATTATTTAGAATACACGACTAAAGAATATAGTACCAGGGACCACATGATTGATTACCGAGGGATACGAATACGCGGATACGAAACGAATCTAGTAAACGAGTGAGCTAGCAACAGACAAGACAGACAAGGTAGGGACTAGGAATATCAAAAATGTTGCTGTAAAACAGTGTTTTTAACTGTTTTATTGATACTTGACCAATGAAATATTAATCCGAAAACGATCCGAAAAGCTGATCCGAAAGTAGGGCCGTGATCCGAAAACCGATCCGAAGGCTATGAACCGCGGTTTTTCGGTATTTCGGTTATCCGTCCCACCCCTAGTTATAATGACGTGTCACCCAACCATGTCTTCAAGGAAAACGGTAGTAAATATTTTTGAAAATGTTTTGCGAGCATTTGCTACTGATTATAGAAGGCCCAATTACGCAATGAACGAAACTGCTAAATTGTTTTTCGTGCCTAACAGGCCCAGTACGACACGAACGAAACTGCTAAATTTGAATTTTTAATCTGCTTATTGATCTATTGATTCATAAAGACCTGAAATGATGCATTCAAATAAGACCGCCTCCTAAATGAAAACACTACACATAAAGTGGTGAAAAACAACAAACTAAAGTTGAAAGAACGTTCGCTGCTTTGTTCAATTCCGGAAATCTCTAAGGGGCTGCAAATCTGAAATTTTTTAGATTTAGATTTTATAACCTCAGAATACTGCCTTCCGTGTCGTGTTTGGCTGAGTTCCACAATGTAATCTAGCAGGATGGGTGACATAGAACAAACTGATAAGTAGACACATGGCTACATTTCATTATTTCGTTATTTTTATCATATGAACTGGTCACCAGAATTTCTGTTTTATCTTTAGGCCAATGGCAACTTCAGAGGAAATGGAACAGAGAGAAAAAAACGTCCTTCTTAAGACATAATGTCTGATTGGCTCGATTTAGAGTATTCTTCTAAACTTAAAAGAGTGTTAGGGCGAAGAGGTGTAACGTCGACACCATTTTGGGGTAACTTCAACATGTGGGGTAACTTCGACACCTTGTTGTATATTTGCTCTAATATCCAATCTAGGGGGAAGCCATTTTTTCTTGCATGGTTCGAGATCTCGCGAGATTTTAATTTTTCCAGAAATCAAACATGGCGGAAAACGGAAATTCTACTTCTAATAAGTAAGTGTCAACGTTACCCTGTCTCTTATGTCGACATTACCCCACAGGTCGACTTTACACCCATTTGCCCTTGGTTCATTGGGTCATGTCAGAGATGGACACAAATTCAGTGCAATATCATATTGAATTCCCGAGACCTGAACATATGCTACAAACAATTCCCATTCAGATGAGAAAACAATTTGCAGTATAAAACAAGATAATCTGGATAAATCAGGAAACAACCGACAGAGCTCTGACAGATGCTGGGTGTGACTCATTTTGCTTTGTTGAAAAAAATTGATAATTTTTTGTCAGTTTTTGAAGTCACTTTTCTAGTAGAAATAATAAAGCTAATTATGTAAACTTTTCAAAGTTACTAGATCGTATATTCAAGAATATGATAAGCATGATTAAATACACATCAAATGATAACTTACCACGTTTTTCATCACATCTGGTGCGGCCATCATGAAATTTTGTAAAAATACCAATAGCGGAAGTCGTTAGTCAGTCCGTATAATAAACATGTACAATATTTAAAATATGGCATGGTTGAGCTAAATGTCATTTGTTTTAATATAAATTACTATTTTTCTAGAGCTTTTTGGATTTTATACATGAGTTTGAGATAAATCGTCCAAAATTAAAAATTTCATTTTGACCAATCAAAATTGAGCTTGATCTTCACTTCACTGATGAGGAAAAAATCATGAAAATAAAATTGGAATGATTTTGCCACATCTTCGGTCAAATTTGGAGTATTTACAGAAGATATAATCATACAATATTGCGCAGAGAGATACATTGGATATTATAGTTTTGTGCTGTTGGCCTCAAAATGGCAGAGGCCGTCGTTGAAGAAACTAAAGACCCTAAAAGTGGAGCCGATATTTTAAAGATGCCGGGTCAAGATCATGTAAAATTTGGAGTACTGATAGGTCTAGTCAAAGTTGGTGAAATCTCCAATAAAGAAGTGGTCGACACTGTTTTGCATTTGGTAAGTTGATAAAGCATCATCAATTTCCAAGTTAAGCCTATTAAATGACCCCCTTTTCTTGTAGTAATCAATCATGGACTCCATTTCCCACGCCTCTCATTTCACCTGCCAATCATATTGACCTAATTATTTACAGGTGTGCCATCATCGATATATTCATTATTATATTAATATTATATATATTATTTATTTATCCCTCATGCTTATTGTATCAAGTATATAACCCGCTGCGTTGTGAAACAATATTGCTGATGATAGATACATATTAGCATGAGAGCACTTATATTAGCATTAGAGCACTTATTTCAAGTCGTTTGGCATGATGCTGATCGTAGACATCACCAACATTTGTGCAGATGATGTTCAAATTTCATATGTTGAAATGTTTAATAGGTGACAAAATAACAAATGAGATACTTGAAACCACTGCGAGTATCATAAAACAATACACTGATCGAGTTACGCTGGTTTCAATAAAAATCAATATCTCTATAAAACAGTTTGCATGTTCGTAGAATTGTCTGTATATCACAATACATAGGTTAATTTGCCTTTATAGATTCCAGCATTATATTCAGGAAAAGATTATAATGAGTCATTCTACAGTTAATATCTTGGAAAATATACCTGTGAATGATATCAGATATGACCTTTTTGGATGCATTTTAGTTTTTTGATCTGAGTATGATATTTAGATCCAAAGCTTAATTATCATTACAGTGATCTCCCAAGAGTTAAAGCAAGTGGGTGCAGTACACACCTGAGATTTTGAAAATAGGCTTGCACCCACTTGAATATCTATTTGCATCATGAAAAATTGGCATATTTTGACCAATTTTGCACCCACCTGAGAAAAATCCTGGGGAGATCACTGCATTATGTATCACTGCATTGCATTATGTTGTTTTTAAGCATGGGGTTACTGTATGAGACTCCGGTTATGAGACTTTTAATATTATAGGATAGCAGTTGAAGTTTAAAGCCTAGCAGAAGAAAAATGATGCAATATATATATCGGCCACGGTTAATTGAATCCTTAATTTCCAAGAACAAATAAAAAGAATTGAAAATTGTTTTTGCAAGTGTTATCCAGGGCTCAGAATCTAACACTTCAACATTCACAAGCACCCTGACCAATCATTAAAGATTCTACAAATGGTTTTTCACAAAGGTCATATTTGAAAAAACAGTTTTCTCTCGTTGACCATCTGATAAATCATGTCGCAGAAACTGTGTTCCGATTGGTCAGAGAGATATACAAGTGGTTTTCCTGGAATCTTGATTACAAGATTTATCCAAAAACTTCCAAGATGGCTACCAGAATGCAATATGGCCCGGAAACGTTTTTTTTGAATTACTTTCAACCCGTCTCCATCTATATACTTCCATTAATGAAAGAATGCTTACTAATAACTGAAGTGCCATAATTATTGACATCTAATATCACACACTGATGAACATTTAGTCCTTTCGGGCATAGAACATAATCAGAAATAGTATTTTATAATGGAAAATACTTATAAAAAAAACAAAGAAATCTATGAGGTAAACATACGGTTTATGCTCCTCCAATAATTCGGTAGCTTCCTTCTTGAATGTTGCACTAAAAATTCAATTTTTTCAAAATGTTGGACTTCAAAATCTACAAAAAATCCCTCACCAAAAATCCTTGAAGAACACTGAATTTATATATGTCATATTGAGAGTTGAAAAGGATTTTCAATTTTTCATACATGTATATATTTTTACATCTTATAAAGTGCAGATTTGAAAACAGTACTTGGATAATGACTAAAATGTCAAGTTATAATTTGACATCTTAGAATCAATAAGACTCAACTTTTTTAATGATAAAGTGATTCTAAATAAAACTAGAGAATTAATAATAAAATAAATACATATATAGAGATTAAGTTTAGTACATATGTTTGCTTATTTGATGACCCAGTTATCAGGATATATGTATTAAATTGTATCTTATCTCTCATGATATATGTTAAGTATACATAAGTTTCAAGTATGCGCCTGATAAAATATTCAGTATGTTATCTTGTTGTGTATGTTCATACTTACATAACAGCTCAGGCCCTGGCCAAAACTTCTTTCAAAATCATGCAATTTTTCACTATTTTGAGGACTTCTCAAGTGATTTTAGCCATATTTGGGCCAAAATTGTTAAATGTGAACCCCCCTTCCCTTGGAAATTTTTGAAAACTGAACCCCCCCTTGGCAAATCCTGGCTACGGGCCTGCAGTTTTACCAGAACTCTCATCAGTGTTTAGAACTTAAGGTTGCCTTATTACCAGTAAATGATATTTTTGCTTTTGACATTGGCAATCTTTTACATTAACTCATTGCTGGCCAAAGCTATTTTGTTTTTTTCTGCTGGTGACCCATGCCATGGGAAATTAAGCAAAATGGCATGTTTTCTATTCACATAAAATAGACTGTATTAAGACCCTCTTTGATATGTTTTATGTGATTGTGATTTACCAAGGAAAATATATTTCAATTGTACTCAATCATGTCCCCCTCGCGACCTCTACAATATTTGGTAAGATTACTTGTACACATTGTGTGACAATTATTGGACCGCATAACTAGGGGTTGGTCTGATACGATCATGATGTCATAGACGAGATATCTCAAGGTTGTCAGTAATGAGTTAATTCAATGAGAAATATCTGAGAAATCAAGAAATCATATGAATTTTGTGAGTTGTCATAACATTATGAATTATATTCTTGCCCAACTAGAATCACTACTGCCATCTATCTATCTACGTCTACTATTAGACAAAATACACATACGTGATATGTTTTCTCATGCAGATAGGTTTCTATGACATAACATAATGTTTCTATGACATGACACAAGGTTTCTGTGACATGACATAATAATTCATGGTTCACAGCTTTATAGGGAAATATGATGTCAGCTTATTTAGAAATTATCCAGACCTTTGATGATATGTTTAAGTGTGTGCTATAATTTACGTATTATCAATCAGGCTTTATTAACAATAAAAGAATTTGAAAATTAAATCCACCTGAGAATTTATTCCCTTCAGCCAAGGTTGGAAATCTACAAATACGCATACATCATATACAGACACTATAATATATTGTTTTGGAATAACTGTAACCTTTGCATCAAAGATGTAAGATGTTAATTTTAGTTTTCATCGTATTAAACTACTTTTTCATAGTTGACGACTTGCTTTTATATTTGAACTAAACCAGGCTTATATGACATGGGAACTCCGGAATAATTTGTTCATAAATCGTGCCTGAGCGCCACAGTTCAACGATATCTACAGGGAAGGTTACTGGAAATGTATGATACGGTAATGATCATGTTATGTCAATATGGTGCAGTTACTGGAGAGCTTAGCTCCCATCATAAGCTCTATAACATTACCGCATCACCGCATATCAGTTATCTTATCATCTGTAAAACCCTTATAAGCGTTGGAAGATATAGTTTTTCTGTGGTGCCAACGCATTGTAAATGAACAAATGATCATACTCCAGTGTTTCAATGTCATATAGCCTGATTCGGTTCAAGTATAAAAGTATTACGTCACCAATGAAGTATTTTAATTCAATGAAAATTAAAAATATCAAAATTGTCAATTACCATCCGCCATCTTTGATGCGAAGGTTACGGCCAGTGATACATAGGAACAATGTTTTTGAATTTTAGGTAGCATATTTTTCACCTTGTCTTATTTTTGAATAAAGTCATTTGCTTAAATGTAAAATCTTTGCTTTAGGTTCCCTTTTAAATTGGCTGCTCAACTAACCCCTTAGGGGTCATATCCAAAATTTTGTTCTGGAAAGAAAAATTTATTTCATTTTAGGAGAAGATAAATGGCAATTTCACCTGTGAAGGAGACTTGTTTTGTTAAAAGTTCAGGTAGTAGGCAAATCAACATTTCCAAATGTTTTTGCTTCACCAAGTTAACTTTATTTTCCACAACTGTCAATGTTTGGACGCTACCCCTTATGTCACATTGATCCTACATTTGATGTCTTCTTACCATATAACACTCCCCTTTGACATTGACATATTAAATATTCATAGAAATCTCAATATTTTGGCATCTACCAGAAAATTACTATTACAAGGTTAAGAATGAGCCTAAAACTAAATCAATCTTTATGATTTTGTTCTACAATTTCTACTTGACATGGTATTAATGTTTAAATCTGGTTATGATATCTGAATTTGTTTTCACATTTGGGTGAATAGATGTTCAAATGGGTGCAAGGTTATGTCAGGAATCTCAAGAGGATGCTGCACCAATTTTGACCCATCACATTATTTCAAATGACTGAAGTGATAGGCTGGTTTGACATACATATTTACTATACAGCACCCAGTTGTCCTAATAGAGATAGATGATGCACTAAGGGTACTGATCACTGAAAGAATATGCTGGTTTAACTATGTATCCCTATTGTCCCATTGGAGATTATTGGATAAATAAGGGTTATATACTGGGAGATTTTGGATATGGGACTTA